>OY720683.1:93454270-94654270 GCA_963170755.1 Amphimallon solstitiale | reverse complement strand
AGTAATGAAGAAGTTGTGTAGAAGAAATACATTTTTCTAAAAATTTTTTAATGGATATTTCTGATAAACCGGGTAAATAAAACAAGGATTTTTAATACAAGCTGTTATTAATAACTGGCACGTGCATCAAATGCGCACACACATTAATAAATATGTATTACATAACTATAAAATCAACAATCATAATGGATTTAAACAAATTTAATATATTACAATACATTTTCAATGTTCAAAGCCAGCTCCTTTTCATTTCGTTTATTTCTTCATTTAAAGTAAAAGATTATGCCGATATTTTTTTAGGATTATTTTTAATATGTGAAGTAGTACACTCTCTTAATCCATTTTGGAGAATATTGAGAATTGAAGCCTTTTTTGTAATTTGAATTGTGATACCTACATGATTTGGTAATTACATCAATCAGACTCTGAACGGTTTGTGTCATACAAGTCTGGGGATCACATTAACTTGCAATTTATTATAATTTTCATGACGTAACAGGCTGATACAAATCCCTTCTATACTGTGTACTTATCCATTTTCCACCCTCAGAATACGTTTTTTACCATTTTTTTAGTGCATATAATGCATATTTGGACATTTTACCATAACTGCATATGCACGTACATATTTCATAATTATTTTGCATATTTATGCATATATTCGCTATTTTCGTAAGGACCATAATAAAATCTGATATTACAGATATTTAATTTGTTTGTGTAAACGTGAAGGGATTGCATTCCTTCAACTTTGCATTAATGACTCATTAAAAGTCCATCTCATTAATAATGAGATGGACTTTCCCAAAAATAGGATTTAACAGTACTGATAATCGGTTTACAGGGCAATTAGAACTTACGTAAGAAATCCTTTTCAGAAATGTAGGTATTAATGCAGGTATATTATACCGTATGACTAATATCAATATAAGAAAAAGAAATAATTTCCTTCATAGTTTGTTCATTCGTAAACGTGTTAAGGTCTGTGCTATTTGGTGAAACAAAAGTGAATTAAAAGTTTTGAAAATGCCGAAGATAGCTAAAGCGAAGTCATCTCTAATTAAAAATTGGACAAGTGATTGCAGTGCACTAAAAATTATTGACGAAGAATGTGTTTTGTGCACACTCTGCGACAAAAGGGTAAGTTGAATTTTGAAATATTTTGTCAATAACAAGTTCTAGAATTATGAGAATTTTTTCTTTGTGTTCATAAATATAATGAAACAATTTCATAATAAATTATTATTAGATATGTTTAGTTTTATGTTCTTTAAAGCTAATATATCTTTGTAATATTTCTTTGTCATAAACACCAAAATAACCAAAATCAATCAAATTTAAACAACTGGAGAACTTTATAAAACCAGACAATTTATTTTTCTAATTTTTGTAGTAATATAGTAATTAATAATAATTATTATAACTGAATGTTAAAAATATATATTTGTTACACAGATTACCTGCCAGAAGAAATTTCAAGTAGTGCAACATTTGAACACAGCATTTCATCAGAACAGGGTTTCTGAAAATTTGAATAAACCACGGCAGCAACTTTTGGAGGAAAGTTTTCTCAATAATTCGAAGAGTCCACAAGAAGCATTTTCCAAAGATTTGTGTAATCTTTTTGTGGGTTGTAATATTCCTTTCCATAAATTGGACAATCCGATATTTCAAGAATTCCTGAAAACTTATTGCAAAGTCGATGATAAACCCATTTATGTACCCAGTTCCTCAGCTCTACACAAGAAATACATCAACGAAATTTATGAAGATGTTACCGATGGTATTAGGAAGGGCATATTGTAAGTGCATATTTAGGGATTTTTTAAGCGCATATTGCATGCATATTTGGCAAACGTTTTAGTGCATATTTTCCAGTCTCTAATCATAAACTACAATAAAAACAGGAACAAATAGGAACTTGAACCACAACTTAAAAACCCACCTACAACTCCAAACTCTGGAGTTCAACATAAATACGATAAACATAAACAGAAAAAATGAGATGTGACCAGCACACTACTTTCTTATACGTATCAGCGTTTCAAATTATAAAATTTTCAGAATTTTTTTTGTACTAAAATTATTCAAAATCCTGTTCTAAGTACTTCTATTCTCTTAATAAATTTCTATAGAATGCATACTTTGCAAGATATTCGAAAACAAAGTTCTGATCGCTAAGAGTAAAAGTAATACTTCCGGTCCGAAATTTGAAAATTCATGTTTATGTTACCGTAAATAGCCGAAATCCGTTTTTACGCGTACTTACTAGTAAAAATGCGAAATAACTATAATAGGAGCATTTGTAATTTCGCGTTCTGACTAGGAAAGACACGAATTAAAATTTTAATTCGGCTATTTACTGCCGCTTTCAGTTAGAACCCGTTCTAACTACACGTATAACAGTAACTAACCGAAATGCCATTTTTCTTTTCTTTCTTATAATAAACCACAATTGGTTTCAAGATTATTTATTGCATTGCGAAATAAACTGACTTATTTATTATTACATAGGCTATTATTGTGACATTTTGAATTGCATAACACTTGCTTTTTTTTTTACTGAGACACTTTTTTGTGCACTTGCACATGGAAAATTTTTGCCTGGCTCCTGATACAGACGAAGCCGCATGACGTAAAGATATTTGTTTATCCTTCTTTACTACATCAATGTCAATAAATTTTTGCTTATAAATTCAAATTCTGATCTGGTGTACAGCTGATTTATAACACCATCCTTAGTACCTAACTGGTATATGTCCGCATCGGTCTTTAATAAAACAACAGCTATAATATTTCTGAATCCATCTTAAGCTTTGTCAACGTCTGGAATAGATATTGTGACGTTATCGCCCATAATAGCAGGAGGGTACGTTTTATCACTGAAAGACATCATCTTTTTAGCGTATTGAAGTAGGGGCTGGCTTGCTTCAAACCGTGTTGCTGTAATGTTATCCTCAATTATACAATTCAAGCAATAGTCTCGATTAAAGTTAGTTTTTAAGATAGCACCACATTTAAAGCATAATCTAAATTATATTACCTCTGGTGCTTTTTCTTCATTTTCATACTCCATATTTGAATCTTCTCCATGAATTTCCGTCATGTAAATTTTGACGTCACCAATAATATTTTCCAAATCTTCTTCCCTCTCTAGAGAAGAAATAACGTCAATAGGCAAAGACGATGTTGTTAACCCAACCCTAGACTCTATGCCAAATATAGCCTTATATGGAGTTTGCTTTATGCCTGAATGAAACGCACGGTTTTTCATAAACTGTACAAACGGAAGACCTTCTGACAATTTACCTTAAATTCGTTTATAATGCAGTTGGAAAATTCTCGGCTATTGTGTCGTTACTATGTAATATGCACAGCGTTCCAAACGTCAAAAATATTTAGTTTAATTTATAAGCTATTTCTTCTGCTCGTTTACATGTTAGAGCTAAACTTGGATATTATTTATTATTACAAAACGGTTCACGCGTCGATACTGCGATGCTAGTTTCAGCAATCAGCGCATAATTATTATTTTCTAAATATTTTTTTTTAAAACATAATATAATGCATGTTGAACTATATAAATTAAGTAATGATGGAAAAATCTGTTAATCACATAACAACAAATTCAATTACAAAATTAAATTCTCAGTCTCAGTGAAAATTATTAAAACAATAATAGAAATATGAATATTCAGATGATGTTTATATAAAATAGAAACATTGTTACAACAAATTAACTATCAATTCTATTATTCTCTTTATCTTATAAAGATTTAATTCAATGTTTGATATTAGCGATTATGAAATAATTTTACTTTTCGATTTTCTGTTTCCGTCTAAGACTGGTCCTCTTCATAAAATACATCTATCCTGGATTGCAGGTACAGTTTCTTAAGGTCCGGATAATACATTTAAAGTCATCCAATAGGTTTTTTCTCGTATTTGTATACACGTTATGGGCTTCTTCTATTTTGGTGAAACGTTTCTTATATGTATTTTACAGTTTATAAATCCAATTCCATTTATTTTGATAAGCAACATCAAGGTAATTCTGGTTCAGTAATCACTTTGGTCCAAGATATGAGTTCCACAAGTTTGCGACCTATCAAACATGTAGATGATGATAATTAACTTATAAAATCAGTTATTTATTACTTTTATACCAACTTTTCTATATAAATTCTTCTTTATTCTAAAAAATCTCGTTTAATTAGATAATTCTTTTACTTTGAAGTTAAAATTCACAAACCATCTATTTGTTTTTCAGTAACCAGGATATTTTTACTTAGTTTCCATATACGTATTTGATTTTTCATGATAATGACATTTTCTTGTATAGTAATTTAGTTCCTATCTAACATTTTATACATTCCATTACTATTCTAATAAAATTTTTCTATTTTATATACGAATGAACTTTTATTTGTAAAACATAAATTAATTTTCTTCAGAAGTTAATTTTGATTTTATGCTAATCAATATTGAAAATTTAAATCATTATAATATATATTCTTCGGAATGTTGTATATCAAAAAACACGAGCCCGTTACAATGGTGGAAAAACTATGAAAAAAACATACAAAGCTATCAATAAATACTAAACGATAACTCTGCGCCCCCGCCACTTCGACACCCCCCTAAACCCACTAACATTTTAACGGCGAAACTTTCTTGCTTGAAGCCGGAAAATATGTTTTCTTAGCGCATAATTTTGTAGTGAATTTTTGTATTATTTTAATTTGTGTATTTAATATCTAGTATGTTATGTTATCATTTATTATTTCCTTTGAACAGTCAATTCAAATGAAGCTGATAAGTAATCTCATAAGTAAGTAACTAACTATCCTTTTAATATAAATTTTTCTCTTTCGCTTTGTAGCAATTTTTTGCATAGCGACAATATACAGCCTTATTAAGTGATTACCAAAACATGGAATAACAAAAACAATAATGACTATTAAATATCCGAATATTGGAATGCGTAAAAAAATTCAAATTTTTGTGTTGAAATATTCTAATACAGAAGAATTTGTTGAAATATTCAAACATTCGAATATTTAAATATTTATCAAAATGAATATTTGAATACTAAAATTTGATAAATAATCATTTGTAAAATAAAAGTTTATGTTTTAACACGCTGACTGTGATATCTTTCAATAAATGTTTCAAAAGTGCGGCATCCCTTAGTTATAGTCGTCAAACAGTCATTATCTTTAGAAAGTAGATAATTTTGCTAGCATGGTTGGTTCAATCCGTTAATCCTTTCCTCCCAAGGTGGTGTTCTAATTGTAGGGTCGGATTAACGCCACGTCATTAGCGTGGCCGAATTGACGAGCGCCGGGAAGAACGCACCTTTGTTCTTGATCTGTGCAGGTAATTTGTTTCTCATATATTCCCTGTAAGTATTGACTCAAATTTTATATAAATCAAAAGATATACATTGACAATTTGTAATAATTGGAGAGAGAAATCCAGATAGGAAATTTTGTCTCACGTGGTGAATATGTGCCGACGAGTTACATTCACAAATAACTCTTTGTCTGATCACAAATAAATGACAATACAATAGTTACAAGACTGCTGTTACACTCCTCAGATATGTCACTTGTTAGTGTGACCACATTTTATTTTATCTATGTTACCGTAAATAGCCGAAAACCGTTTTTAAGCGTACTTACACAATCCTTAGTACCGTACTGGTACATGTTGTCATCGGTTTTTAATAAAACAACAGCTATAATATTTCTGAATGCACCTTTAGCTTTATATACGTCGGGAACAGGTACTGTGACAATATCTAGATTATATTACCTCTGGTTCTTTTTCTTCTAGGTTTGAATCTTCTCCATGAATTTCCGCCATGTTAATTTTTACGTCACCAATAATATTTGGCAAATCTTCTTCCCGCTCTAGAAAAAAAAATAACATCAATAAGCATAAAGGATGTAGTTAACCCAACCCTATATTCGATGCCAAACATAGTCTTATATGGAGTTTGCTTTATGCTTGAAGGAAACGCACTGTGTAAACTATACAAATAGTAGATCGTCTGACCATTTAAAAGTGTTATTATGGGACATCCACGCGGTAATCATATTTTCAACAGTTCGATTGGCTTATTCAACTGAGCCTTGGCTCTGTCTGTGGCGTGGCAAACATATTTCGTTTGTTTTATAAGCTATTTCTTCTGCTCGTTTAGATGTTAAAGCTCTTAATAAAGTAAACTTGGTTAGATGATCTTGATCAACCATGATGAATTTATAATCCGCATCTGCTTGACTTTGGACATCAATAAGATCTACATGGCATCGGCTGTTTAACTATGCAAATTGGTATAGAAACTAATCCCTTTTTCTTCTTAGATTTTTTACTATTGCAGACTTGACACATTGACAGGAAACAGGAACAAATGAATTATTTTAGTAGTAATGTTCGCATATTTTCTACTTGTTTCCATTCGAAGTCTATCGCGACCTCCATGTCCAATTGCTATGTGAGCTGCTGCGATTACATCGAAAATGTCTTCAACTGGCAGGTAATATAATATTTCATCACTCTCGGACTTTGCTATTATTCGCTGAACGCCGACCATTTCTATTATGTCAAAACGATTCACACGTAGATACAGCAATGAAGTTTTCTTCGATGCCAGTTTAGCTTGTTTTATTTCCTGAAGTAATTCTTCATATACCTCTCTATTTATTACAGTGTATTAAGACCGTTTGGCATCTTTACTATTTAGTACGTGATGAGAAGTAACCAATCAGCGCATAGATCATTCATCGACCCGTTCTTGCTCAGTAGTTACTGGTATGCGTGTAGTAAGAACGGGTTCTAACTGAAAGCTTCAGTAAATAGCCGAATTATAATTTTAATTTGTGTCTTTGCTAGTAAAAACGTGAAATTACAAATGCTCGTGGTTACTTCGCATTCTTACTAGTAAGTACGCGTAAAAACGAATTTTGGCTATTTACGGTAACATCTATAATTTTAACAAAACAATAAGAGGGAAATAATGGTGGTTGTTGTGTGAGTACTTCCACTAAACATTATAGCCGACCGTGATATTTGTACGCGTACGTAACCTACATCTTTTTCTGAAGATATTTTTGGAGAAAACGCGTATGTAACACTGTAAGTGGTAGAAAAATGCATCATAGAATTATAATACAGCACGCTATGTGCGAACTTAATACCAACTATAGTATATATTCAGGCGCACTGACTAAAATAATTCTACCTATCGCGTACCAAAACTCTGTTTTAGACGCGAGCACGGTCGATCTATAAACGAAGCTATGCATTGCCGGGTTACGTTTGAGAACCTGTTTAAAACGAAAGCGCTTGCGCGACTTGCCCTACTATACACGAAACGTGTAGTGTTCTACATAATAGAGTTGAAATTTTCCGTGACCCGTTTAGTAAATGGTTAAACAAGTTGAGTAGTGCGTCTTGACAATTTTATTGAATCATTCAGCAGAGTCCTTTAGTTTCGTATTAGGTAGATATTTACTAGATTATGTGTGGTAGTGAGGTATTAGTTAAAATTAAATCTGATAATGAAACAAAATTTTTTTGTCATAGGCAGATATTCACCTTAAATTAACCTAAAATGACAGGTGTAGGCAAATCAGATTCGCGTTATTCTTTCTATGTATTATAAAATAGTATATTAAAATACAAGTTTCATAGGACATGATCTTTACGTAGGCGTTCAAGTTTAGAAAACTCGCTGTGAACGGCTCGTTTTCTAAAGAACAAGTCCGCAAAATGTCAGGAAACGTGTATTTTATACTATTTTTTATATTTCGGGTATTAAAAGTTCAAAAACTTTTAAAACAAAATGCACGTTTTGTTTGACATTTTAGAATTTTAGGTTTTTTGAAGGTGGTTACGTTGATTTTTAACTGGAGTATTTTAAATATTTAAATATCGCCCATATAGAGAAGTAATATTTCAACGGTAGTATTACAAATTTTTCCATATAACTCTATTTAATGATTTATATTGTTAATTAGTCTAAGTAAAATTTTAGCATGTGTCCTTTTCATTATTTGTACAACTTCTACTGCGCATGGTTGTTACATTAAAACGTTTTTATATGACAGTTAAATATGGTTAGGTTTCATATGTAGTTGTCACCAACTCCAAAAAATGAGGTGTGGCTACCACACGACTTTCTTATACGTATGAGGGTTTTCAATAATACAATTTTAAAAATTATTCAAAATTGTATTCTAAGTAGTTCCAGTCTCATAATAAATCTCTAGAGGATACATACTTTGTGAGATATTTGAAAAAAAAATGCTACTCGCAAGGAATTTCAAAAAACTTTTATAATAAAATTTTTCTCGAATTTAATTTTGACTACATATGGATTCTTTATAAATTTTTTTAAACTTAGTAGTTGACGAGGTACTGGCAAAATTCGATTTTTTCACTGCAGTAAACTTCTACTTACGGTCTGGCGATTTTACTGAAAATCTAATCAGATCTCAAGAGGGATACTCGTAAATACAAAATTTGCAATTTATATCTACAGCGTTTTGACCGCTATAGTGGTCACACACACAGAGACAGACAGACACACACACTCACAGACATTTTTTAAAAACCACTTTTTTGGTATCAGGGGACTTCAACACGTGGACATCTGCAAAAATCTCGAGGTC
Source organism: Amphimallon solstitiale (assembly GCA_963170755.1). Lineage (NCBI taxonomy): Eukaryota > Metazoa > Arthropoda > Insecta > Coleoptera > Scarabaeidae > Amphimallon > Amphimallon solstitiale. Next base: position 94,645,592 of record OY720683.1, on the reverse strand, counting down.
GAAAATTGTCATCAATATAATTGGGCGGATAAAATGGGACTTTCCACAATCAAAACCGGTGTGCTAAAGATAACTTTATAGCACTGAAATAGAAAAACGTATTTATTTTTTAAACAGAGGTTGAAATTTTATTTTTAAGAAAGACAGTTTCTAAACAACAATCAATGCCCACAGATAACTATTTCTTGAAAAGTATACGGGCAACATAAGAATTAAAAACTCATCTTTAGATGTTTTTATTACTAACTAAATATAAATAGCATTACATCTGATATACATACATCTGTATTTATGCATTGCTGTGAGGTGTGTAATTCTGAAAAATATGCCAGAAAATTTCAATAATGAAAAAAATCTATCAGCTAGCATGTACTTATATTACTTGATAATAAAAATAAATATATGCTTACTTTTCTTAAAATAATATAACGGTATAGAGTTCTGTATAAAACAATAGTATCAAAATTTATAGTTATTTTAAAATAATCGTTATTTGATGAAATTCGTTTATACCTTCGTATCTTATAGTCATTTAAATATATAATTTATAAATATATGCTAATACACTCTAGTAATTTGGAAAAATATTGTTATAGTGTCACAATATGCATAAACAGTTCATAATGTGCCTTTGAATCCAGGGAATATAAGTGACACGAAGCTAAAAAATGAGGTGTGGGCACCCCGCGACTTTCTTATACGTAGTGCGTTCCGAATTTCTTATATAAAGTGGTCTTCTTCTTAATAAAAAAATATGTAAGTGAAAATGTTACTTCCGATCCGAATTTTGAAATCTTTTTTATACAAATTTGTTTCAAATCTAGTTTTATATACTTTTATACTCTCGATAAATTCATAGAATGCCTAATTTGCGAGATATTTGCAAAACACTATTTTTGATAAGAGTAAAAGTCCTTCTTTTTTTATAAAATTTTTCTAAAATTCACATTTGGTACTTGCTAGAAATTTGTCTAGGCTTAGTAGTTGATCAGATATTGGTAAAATTTCTCCGGCTTCCAATTTCACTGAAAATGTATCACATCTCATAAGGAAGATAATATTGGCAAATTTAAATTTGGTATTTATAGCTTTAGCCGTTTGGCCGCTATCGTCACACACACACAGAGAGAGACATTTTTCAAATCACTTTTTCGGTGTCATGGGAATTTAAAATGAACACCTGAAAACATTTCGAGGTTAAAAATATTCATCATCCCAATCCCTCTTTATACTAAGTATCACAAAGAAAAAAATGAGGTGTGGCCACCACACGACTTTCTTATACGTATGAGCGTTTCAAACTATACAATTTTAAGAATTTTTTTATACAAAACTTATTCACAATCCTATTCTAAGTACTTTCATTCTCTTAATAAATCGCTATAGAATGCATACTTTGCAAGATATTATCAAAAAAGTGCTCCTCGCTAAGAGTAAAAGTGCTACTTCCGGTCCGAATTTTGAAATTTCATATATACAAAAAATATGGCAAATCCAGTTTTAAATACTTTTGTACTCTTGATAAATATATATAGAATGCATAACTTAAGACATATTTGCAAAAAATCGCTATTCGATAAGAGTAAAAGTGGTACTTCCGGTCTGAATTTTGAAATTTTTTTTATACAAAAGATATTGAAAATTATGTTTTAAATACTTTTATATCCGTAGCGTACTTGTCTAAAAAGCATGACTTGCGAAATATTCGCAAAAAACTGATTTTCGATAAGAGTAAAAGACCTACTTCCGGAAGGAATTTCGAAAAATTTTTTAAATAAAATTATTCTCAATTTTAATTTTAAGTATATATGAATTCTTTATAAATTTGTTTAAACTTAGTAGTTGACGAAATATTGGCAAAATTCAATTTTTTCGCTGAAGTAAACTGCTACTTCCGGTCTAACGATTTTACTGAAAAACTAATCAGATCTCAAGAGAGAGATTATACACGTAAATACACAATTTGGAATTGATATCTACAGCGGTTTGGCCGCTATCGTGGTCACACACACAGAGACACACAGAGAGAGAAACACACACAGACACACAGACATTTTTTAAAAACCACTTTTTCGGTATCAGACTTCAAAACGTGGACATCTACAAAAATCTCGAGGTCGAAAATTTTCATCATCACAATACTTCCTTATACTACGTATAAGAAAGTAAAAATAAGATGTGCTCACCTGGCACCTTTCTTTTACATATTTGCGTTTTGATTTTTCGATAGTTGTTGTTTAAATAAATTTGCCTTCTTACCGAATTGCGGTCCGAATTTTGATTTTCTTTTATACAAACGACATTCCAAATCTGGTTTTAAATATTTTTGTACTGTTAAGTGCAAAAAGTTGTTATTCGATAGCAGTAATACCTTGGCACTTGTACGTAATAACATAACTCTACATAGAAACACAGTTTGCGAGATAATGTACTTATCATTTTTCTTCTCTTTTTCACCTGAATATTCGACGAACCCTTTTTCTTTCATGGTGTACTGTCACTTCATCTTCTTTGTTATTTGGAATGGAACTTCTTATACACTCACCCTGTATAAGAAGTTCCGTGTATTTCCGGTGAAACCGGAAGTGCATCAGAACTTAAAGTACTTTTACAATATGCGCCACAAGCAACCATGGATCTTCCACTAATTGTTTTTTCTTTTATTTAAAACACAAAAGATCAATGGAAGAAGCGGCTACTAATGACTCACCCTGTATAAACGAGCTTATTAATGTTTCGTTTGCGTTCAAGATCAGAATCATTGCTTGATCCTGATTTACTGTTAATATTTGGAACGGAAGTTGCATTTTTATCGGAATAATCTGTATCATTAAAGAGAGTACCTGCTTCTCTCTACTTATCTACAATCTAAGATCAAAAATAAAATGTACACAATAGGACTACATGGAATTCTAGGACTTCCTCAGACGTACATTGAAAAAACTGTCTCTGATATAGTCTTATTGAAATTCGAAAATAATTTATAATTTGTAGTAAAAATTACTATAATAGATAAGCAAAATAATTAACATACTCGTTTTTCCTCTAAATATCCTTCTTTTGAATTGAGCACTGCCCGAATAATACGTGACATTCTAATTAATTTTTGGAGTGTTTGGTACAATTTTCCGCTTCATTTCTTTGGAAGAGTATTATCAAGCTATTGCCAGTAGTATAACTAGTTTTACTCGTCTTCCTCTCGAGTTGGTCTCACATCAACTCGATAGGATTCAAATCCGAATTTTGAGGCAACCAAGTCATTATCTGTTATCTTTGTTTCTAGGATGGGATAACATTTGATCATTCTCCACGAACTCTGCAAATATCAATGTACGTTTATGATAATCGCTAATAGGTTGTAGATTTGGTGTCGTGTCGACTTCAAGTATCGTGTAGAGTGTCGGGAACTTACTGCTGGTCTCGTCATAACGTCTCTTCTTTGTACTTCATACATTTTTTAAAGCATGGGAAAGAAATGGAAATGTCTAAATTTCAAAGAGAAACTTGCTGTGATCAAAATGGTCACCGAGGAGAAGCGAAATATCAGAGACGTAAGGGAACATTTTAAATGTGGAAAGACGCAAATCTACAGAATTCTCAGACAGAAAGATGACATTCTTGAAAAGTACAACTCTAATAAGAACGTTAACTTGTACAGGGTTAGAGAAAGGAGTAGTAAACACACAGACCTAGATAAAATTATCTTAGATTGGTATACTGAGTCCAAAGCCAAGAATATTGTAACGACTGGTCCTATGCTCCAACAAAAGGCAAAAGAAGTATCAGAGTTGCTTAACATAGAAGGTTTCTCAGCATCGAATGGGTGGTTGCAGAGTTTTAAAAGTCGACATAATATTGCTTCGGGCCGGCAAAGAATTATAGCGGATTCATTGAAAGCCAATAGGAGGAACCAAGATAGCCTTCACAATTTAAATAGTTTGGAACAAACATCGGAACTAAGAACGTGAGTTACAGAAATATGTTCACAAATAGAATTTAACTTTGCTTGATTTATCCATTGTTGCAATCCATATTCGAAGAAATTAATAATCTTTCTATAATAAATAATAGTATATGCCTTAAAATGTCAATTCTGAATATATTCTCGTTTTTTTTTCCGTTACCAACAATAATCGTTAACAATGACTTTATGGTAAATATATTTTCATCAATTTAGCTTTGTGCTCGAGACTCCATATTTGACAGAAAGTTACTACAACATTGAGGCACTGTATCCAGCCCATAAGAATAATTTCACCAAAAGGTACATGTTAATACTTAATAACAATATAATGACGCAATACAATCCCGTATAACTCAAAAGTTAACTGTGAAAAAAAGAATTAAATTCAATGGGGACGGTATTAATAGTATATTATGTAATGAGCATTTAATGATAGCTATTAAGATTGTAATGAAGACGAGTGTCTTAATATATATATATATATAAAAATAAAAAATAAAATTTTCCGTACATCTTTGCGAATTTAGCTGGTAATAAATTGTTCGTGGCTATTAAGGCTTGTTCCATAATTTCCGGTGGAGTCAAATTTTACATTTTGACTGTCATTATCCCTCATTTTTACCGTTTATATTTTCAAAAATGCACAAATTTTAACTACTTACTTGTAAATTACAGACAACTGTCACATTTGATTAATTTTTATATCTGTAAGATATACAGTAGCCATATTGAATTTTGTTTGAATATTGGAATGTCGCATTCCTATTGGATATAAACTTGTATCATAATGAAAATCTGTATCGTAATGGACATCATTAAAGTACAGGTTCAGCATATCTAATAATATAATTAAAGTATGGGAGTAGAAAGAAGTATTTATGTTCAAAAACTTTGCAGTGATCATAATTAAACTATTGAACATTAATTTTATTTGCTCTATAAGAATTTCACATTCTGAATAGCTTGATGTGATGTTAGTCTGATCTCATGTCAAAATCTACTACTACTTGACGTATAATAATTAGTTCTACAAAAAATTTCAAAAATGAGATTTTAAAATAGTGGGTGTCTGTAAAAGACTTATAGCATTGCGATTTATAAATGTTGATGTTATTATTTCGGCAACTTGGAAACGTATTTCAAAATTAATATTATTCATTAAATTACTGAATTTTCTTTATAAGTTAGTGAAATGTATGACTACGTATTGCGCTGTATTTATACAAATGTATGTCGGTGTATGTTTTACCAGTGAGACAAATAGCAAAAAGCTATAATTATTGTACGTGTACCTACTGACAAATAATGTATATGTTTATACATAAATAAAGTCTATCTATATCTACCTATCTATCTATCTATCTATCTTCCTTCATTTGTTCTAGCGCCAGTGTCGTACCTAAATATTAAATTTACAATATAAACATCATTTTATATTCAGATGATCGCATATGTGCCAGTATGCCAATATGTTAAAATAGCATTAAGTTAAATAGTTTACTACTGCTAAAAAAAATGTTAACTGCGCTTATTGTATACTTATGTTAAATATGACAATTAATTTAAACCCACGCAGGCGAAGAAATTGTAAAACGTAAAAATTCTAATTTCACAGTAATAGTGATGAATCACTATTACTGTGCCCAATTTCGAATTACATTATTCATTTAAGTCCAGTCCCGCAATGTACCCCTGACTACCGATCCCTAATTACTTATATTGTGAGTTATATCACCATTCGAAATTGGGCACAGTAATAGTGATATCATCACTACTAGAGCCCAATTTTGAATTACATTATTCATTTAATCCAGTCCTGCAAGGTAATTCAAAATGGGGGACTGTACTTAAATGAATAGTGTGATACGAAATTGGGCACAGTAATAGTGATATGATCACTATTACTGTGCCCAATTTTCCATTACACTATTCATTTAAGTCCAGTCCTCGGCAGTCAGGGGTACAATGGAGGACTGGATTTGCAATTTACCCCCGACTGCCGATCCCTAATCACTTGGGTGATATGGTCATTCAAATTTGGGCACAGTAATAGTGATATCAGCACTAGTACTGTGCCATTATTTGAATTACATTATTCATTTATGATCAGTCCTCCAATGCACCCCTGATTGTCACTCTCTAAGTTGATGACTTTGTTGAAGTCTTGGCCGTTGATAGAAAGTACTTTGGTCTCTGATTTTGTCACCTACTGCACATAAACAGTGCATGTTCAGTATTATCCACCATTTCGCAATAAGGGCAACAGCTGTCCCTGTCATACAAGTACTTCCTGAAGCATCCAAGCTCCGAAAGTTCCTGCGTTAAAAAGTAGTCAATCCACTTTGCCGTGTGGTAGGTCTATCCATCTCTCTATATTCAGTATTACTGTGTGTGTCCCTCGACCGTTTCTGCTGCTTGTCGTGTTTTTCTGCTGCTCTCTCATGAGTTTTGGCCTCGCCTATTTGGTCAACTTATCATTGCATTGTGATCTTCTGTCAATGCATTAACCCATTACTTGCCAAAGGTGCGTAAACGCAACCTTTTAAAAACATTTTTTTTTGGCATCTAAAATATTTTTTTATGCATTATGTCGCAAGGGTTGCTTTTTTAACAGGCTAAAATCTTATGTTAAATTATGATCCAATAAAAAGTTAAATTTTTAATTAAAAAAAACCTGTATTTTTGGTTTTTGTGCACACCTTCAAATAATTATTTTTTTTGGTATTAATTATTTTTTTGTTATAGATTTCTTCTCGCAGTGTATATTTAAAATATGTCTTCTTTGATATATACACATCTTTATATCTATGGTTTGAAAACGACAGCTAGAATGACAGGTATTTTGTAACGGATGCGAGTTACGCACCTTTGGCTTACTTTTTTTTTAATTAAGAAAAATCTGTATTTTTGGTTTTTATGCACACCTTCAAATAATTATTTTTTTTTTTGGGTACTAATTATTTTTTTGTTATATATTTCTTCTCGCAGTGTATATTTAAAATATGTCTGTGGGGTAGACCTTCACGACAATGATATTGCCAATTATTGCATTGGTATTAGAGGTAAAAAGTGGTGTTGGCCATTATTCACCAATGTTGTTGATACTATGGTTGGAAAATATTCAATATCGCAAATGAAATTTCGTTAAGTTTAGCGCTGTCTCTGCTGCAATACTAAGTTACTGTTATGACGAATTTCTGTAGTATCTTACCAGTCACTCAAGCCAAACGTTACAACCGCAAAGAGCGTAAAGAAATGCTTATCAATCAACCAAAAGTGATTCATGAGTACAACCAACACATGGGTGGGGTAGACCTTCACGACAATGATATTGCCAATTATTGCATTGGTATTAGAGGTAAAAAGTGGTGTTGGCCATTATTCAGCAATGTTGTTGATACTATGGTTGGAAAATATTCAATATCGCAAATGAAATTTCGTTAAGTTTAGCGCTGTCTCTGCTGCAATACTAAGGACAAAAAGAAGACACCCACAATGAGGCTTCCACTTCAGCAAAATCCAACTCGTCTTATGGAAGACCTTCTAAATCAGCTTTACCAGGTGACATAAGATTTGATAATATCGGGCGCATTATAATTCGAAATGCTACGAGTGCAAGAAAAAAGTGTCGACTTTGCAAAAGTAATATAATTTACTTGTGTAAGAAGTGTAATGTGCATTTGCATCCTGATTGCTTTGATATTTTGCATACAAGAGACTAGTATTTTATTTTATAATGACCTGCTTTTCGCCAATACATGCACCCATATATTTTTTTGTTAAAAATAATACCTAATTTTCTTGTACCAAAAATGTATCTTAATTACTGTGATCTGAGTTTACTTTAATAAAAACAAAATGTTGAAAATGTTTTTTTCTTGTCTTGGCCAATAATGGGTTAACCGATTGCAGCTTATTTGGTATAATTCTTGAATTAATTCAGAAGCTTAATAACTGTAACTAAGTTCTAATAGCGTATTGTTGCGTTTTCGGGTTCGCAATAAACAACTCGTGCAATTTATTTATTTAAAACAGTCTGTATATCCACACACGTAAAACTAATTACAATATAAAAATATAAAACTAATGTATCACGCTTACACTACTACGATTTAAATTAACACATGTGTTTATTTCTATTACTAATATTTATGTCCGTATATTTATGTAACACTGTACCGTATTTATATTACTTCTATTTATATAACACCGCACCACTATATTTATTTTGTATTGTCCGAATACTACTGAATGAATGAATTCATTCCTTATATTTATGTTTACTGCGCGACTACAATTGAGGGGTCCAGTGCAAGAACCAGACATCTCCAAAACTTGAAATTTTACAGGAGGTAAGAAAAACCCTCCCATAACGCTACCACCATTAAACTGATATTTTTTAAATTTTATATTGATTTCTGACAGCAATTGACAAAGACTACTCCCAGTGGAATATTGTTTAAACAATTAGGTTCATAATAATAATGATAACAATAATGGAGGTACCTGGTTTTTGCCCAGTAATTTGCAAAAAAGGTGTAAGATGGCAACATTTATATTTTTTATTAGAAATTGTTCCATTACATGCTTGAACTTTTGTGGCTTTAATATACGCTTTTTGGCGTACAGGATTTCACCGCAATTAGGCAGAGATGGATTTTCACCGTTTTTCAAAATTTCGAAAGGTGAATATACAAGCAGACCAACAGTTTCACTACACAATATTCTCGGCATTTGTTCATAATCATACTTAATTAGTCTGTATTTTGATATAGTAAACTTACTGTCTTTTGTGGAAACTGTTTTGCGAAATTTGGGTAAAAAATGATTCTTGAAATTTAGAATCATGTCCTGGGTAACTTTTATGATTTCAAATTTCTTTCCTGCTGAACGGATAATTTTGCAATAATCTTCAGGCAAGTATATGCGATCATATGTTTTCTTCTTTATCTCTATGGCACCAAAACTTCGGTCGCATGGCAGAAAGCTATGGCCGGGTTCTGGAAATCGATGCGTAATATCCTTAAATTTTCCAAGCTTTACAAGAGTAACCAGAAACTGGTTTAGCACGTAGTTTTTGTTTTGGGAACTGCAGTTGTCCGAAAACAAATAAAGATGTTTTACTTCCGGCCTAATACATTTTTTAAAGAAGTGGTGCAAAAAACTGATTACTTCATTTTGCCCTTTAGCTCCTACTGTCTCATCATAAACATAAAAGTAACACGATCCTGAGCTACCAACGTGTATACAAAAATTGTACAGCCATAGTTGTATTTTATAGAATACGTCGCCACTTGGTGATACTGGAAGTGGCATATTTTGTTGAAAATCAAATGTAAGGACCTCAACAGATGGATCTTCATGAGCTAACTTTGTCTTTTCTTTTAAGTCCTTATAAAACGTTTCCGCCTTAGTCACATGTAAGTCTTTTAATGTTTAAAGAGTTTTTTTTCTTCCTCATTGTCAGCGGATTCTATTTTCTTTATTAAGTTATCACATTTTGCACATGTGTCTGACTTAGGTTTACCGAACGAAAGTCGGAAATTTTCTACAAAATATTTTCTGTAAAAATCGTATTTTACCTTTGGATTTGCTGTTTTGTTTTCTTGCAGTAAAGCATACTGTTCAGGTTCATATTTTTGGAGATACATGTTGTGCATTATTGCCGTATTCAAATTGGCTGATAAATATTCATGTTTGACGTTGTCTTTTCTGCTGCAGTGGGAGATGTATTTAGGAAAGCTACTGATGTGTTGGTTAATTTGTTCCAATAGCACTTTCGGACAACTGCAGTTTGGTCGGTTTTGATGACATCCTCTTTCATCTACTGGTGCAGTACAAGAAGACTTTAGATAGCTTGCCACTCTTTCAAGCCGACTTTTGGATATACAGAAAATAGACAGAAATGCGTTTTTACAACTCCTATAGCAATCTGTGCCATTTTTTACCTGAAACAATAACAACGAAATAATACAAATTTGCCCAGATATTCTGCTCTTGTATTAGAACCAAGCAAGGTACAAGAAATAACAGTAAGGGTGAAAAATTATTCACAAAGTATTCATACGAAACTGTCTTAGGTTTACCAACTCCAGATCCTGGTCTGTGCCTCTCCACAGCTTTAACTTTTATAAGTCCAGCCAAGAAAGAATCTTGCAGGTCTTTTGTCTTCAGTTTATAGAATGATTCTCATAGTTTACTTCTTAATACTCTAGTAACTTTTTTGAAACACTCACATTTACAAGAGCATGGCTTTCCCTCTTTTTTCGCAGGTACAACATGACCAGAAGTATTAATGTATTCCACACCTTGTACTCTACACTTTTTTGAAACAGACCTTTTCCAACGACTTTCCAGTCAGATACGTTTTTTACCTTTCTGGGGATTCACAGGCTGTTGAATTTCATTTTCAGATAGCGATTCCTCCTCCGAAGGAACAAAATCTACATCCTCATCGGTGTTTGTGGATTCAAACGGGTCACATGCAACATCGGTCTCTGAACTTCTGAACTTGACATGGTATAACGAGTAACCACAAAGTTACGACAAACAATACGAATCTCAGTCACTAAGTATATTTTAACAGGAGTTATACACAAAATGTACACAACTAACCGTCCCACGCATTTCTAACCTAAACTTACGGACGTTAGTGACATTATTACAGAAATACAGAATATGTCTATGCTTGCGCACAGCACAAAGTTAACTATTCGTACGGTGCAAAAACAAGGCGTCTCCAGGAGATATCTGGTTACTGCACAGTAAATTGTTTAGGGTATCTCCATTTACTAGTATATCTAAACCACGTTACAGAGGAGGTAGACTGTTCTTGCACCGAACGATAGAGAATTTAAAATAGCATATCTCCATGTCTAAAACTCGTTTTTATAAAAAAAAGTGGAGATACCCGCTTCTTGCAATGGACCCCTCAATTGAAGGAATTTATTTATATTTATCTTACCCTTGGTCTGTTCCGCGCGACGACTACTTAAGGAATTCCGTATTCCGGAATAAATCATCCATCGATTCAACTGCTTTTATATACGAATACGAAACATCTGGAAACATTCGCGAAAACTCCATTTTTCTCTCGATGTTTGTAGAACATACGACAGACATTCTGTCTCTTCGCAGTATATATAAATGGATGATTTATTGCTTTTCGACTTGTTTACCAGTCGCGCCGAATATTTGCCTTTTTTTTTTTTTGTAGACTGGTTTCGTTACAGTATCAATGTTGCCGAACGCTAGTTTTTGGAAGATTCTTTAAATCTGCTCTAGAGAATTCTTTCTTTTTAAATTGATACTCTTGTTAAAGTGCTGGCTCAGTCACCATCGCCAATGATCGTTTGTCGTAATCTCTTTTTACTAACAAAAGAGTTTACTAAAGAAGCATTTTTATTGAAACAAAGTAAATAACATTTAACATATACAAATATTTAAAACTCTCTACAGACCGCACGAATAATCTGAAAACAATTCTCATTTTAAGTATACTCCATGCAATACAGAATTCAACAGTTTTTCTTCTCCCATTTAGACAGCCCCTGATCTAATTTCTGCTTATCTCTAGCACTTTAGTAGTCAATGAATTTTTTTATCATGAACAATGAGTTCAATCGCTGTTGGTATTATATTGGCGAGAATCCAGGTACACTACAAACTTACACTGCACTAGGTTAATACATGCTTTAATTTTGAACAATAATTTTATTCTTCTTAACGTTTACTCTTGTATATATATATATGAATGTTAAATATTAAAATTATTATAGCATAATTTTCCATTTCAAGTAATTGTTTATTATTTTAGGTCTGAAGAAAGCCCGCTTTATGAAGAGAAAATTGCTATTACCACAACATCAATACAGAGCAGTTTTCCCGAAAATAAATCGAATCACCTCGCTAGTTGTACCGAAAAGGCGGACAATACTGATAATGCAGAACCACTAGATGAGAAATCCTGCGATATATATCTAAAAGAAGAACCACTTGACGAACAGGGACACAACGATGAGCTCAATATAAATTTAGAAAGGTCCGCGGTCGAAGATAATGCTGGAAATGACACCGATAATCATCCGGTACAGATATTCTTCAAGAGTATGGCTGCAACAGTGATGACATTTCCTCCAGAACTAATAGCAGAAACTAGATTGAAAGTATGTCAGTTAATTACAGAGATGGAATTGAGAGTCTTAAGAGACCATAACCATCAAAACGATATTTAAAGTATATGTAATATAAATTTTATTTGTTGACCTCTGATTAAATATTTTTTTAAAAGATTTTCTTTTACATACAACTTACACCATAAATAAAATTGTCCATTCCCATTTAAGTCCATTAAACATTTTAATTGCATCACCTAGCTAAATAATATTTAGAAGAACTCAAAATTTGTCCAGTTCCTGCGCGCGCATATAATATCAAGATTTATATGAATATACTATAACTAAATGTGGTACCATTTCCTCGTGATCTTTCTTAGAAATTACAGGAAAAACATTTGTGTCTTTCATTGGAAAGAGACAAAGTGGAAAAGAAGTTAATTCTCTTTGTTCAAGTTTTCGCAACGTTTTATTGATCTACAGGAGAAAATATGAAATCATGTTCTCCGGAAGAAGCAGTGATACATTGCGAAAGCTTGAGCAACATAAAAAGTTAACCCGATTATTAATTAGTTAATTTATTTTAACTGGTACAGCCGTATTTCTACCTAAGGTAATAAGAGAAACACAAAATTCGGTTAATACTGAATAATAATTTATACCTTATCAATGGATATTTTTGCCTTACTGGTAAAAATGTAATAATTTTGTTGAATAAAGTAGGTTATAAGTCCGGATACGAATTTGCAACCCAAAAAAATTAGTATATATAATTTTATTTATGCAGCATGTGACGGCAGAGGGGGGGGGTAAGCTTTTACATACGTAATATTTTACTCAAATTTTCTCTAATATTAGTGAATATTCTGAGCACGATGGGTCACTTTTTGTTGTAACCAAAATGTTACGCACTTGGAGTACTTTGTTGGTCTTCCAAGACTAATTTTCATTCCTTTTTGAGAAACTTCGAGGAGATATTGTCTTTTTCTGTTCCTTAGTGTGACGAGTTGATTTGCATGGGGAATTTTATTTTGGATTTGTTGAATATCAATGATTGTCAGGTTGAGTCCTTCAGTCTGTCTACTCTTAATTTAAAACAAATAATTCTACGTCTAGCACCATTATTCTCAAAGTGGTCTATATCGACTCCAGGGGTCAATAACGACCTGCAAGGGGTCCATGTCGCGCGAAAAAAAAATTGGGGGTCCACAATAGTGCCTATGTGTCTTAAGTTTTAAGCAATGATGCTATGAAACCATCTAAGCCAGAGGATCATCTGACAAGATGTCACCCTGATAAAACCGGTAAAGATCTTAAATACTTTCAAACACTCAAAGATAAACTTCAGAAGAGACCCACTGTGGACAGAATGTTCGCTTCGACGTCACAAAGAGACGATGATGGTTTGCGGGCGTCTTAAAATATCTCGCTGCTTATAGTAAATCCGGAAAACGGCATATTATCGGAGAAAAGTAAATTTTGTCAGCCGTTGAAGATGTTTTTAAAACTGTATTATAGAAACCTGCACCTGATATCGTTAAAAGAATTCCTTTAAGCAACAACACTGTTGAAAACGTATTGATGAAATGAGATATGATATTGAAAGCTTTTTGTGTAATTATTTGCCAAAGATTCATTTCTCTATACAGCTGGACGAGTCAACCTTACCTGGTAATGAGGCATTATTATTGTCATATGTCCGTTTTATTGAAACACAAATGCCACAGGACATGATGATCTGCCAGTAGCACTTCTGAGACATGCAGCTGTTTATCTGGCTAAAACCCTATCTGAAATCTTAAATAAATGTATTACGGAAGGACTCTTTCCAAATCATCTTAAGAAAACGATTATCTGACCCATGTATAAGAAAGGAAACAAATGTAATCTAACTAATTATCGGCCAATAGCGCTCGTATCAAATTTATCAAAGATCTTTGAGAAAATTATATAAAACAGATTAATAGCATTTTTCCGAAAGTATGATCTGATAGCAGAAAATCAAAGCAGCTATCAAAAAGGGAAATCAACTACTACGACCATTTATCAAATTATCAGTGAAATATTGGAGGGATGAAACCACAATGAAGTCCATGAAAATACCAACAACTTGGTATTTTCATCGACTTGTTTAAAGCGTTCGACAGCGTAAGGCATGATATATTATTAGTGAAATTTGAAAGACTGGGAATAAGAGGTAACACCTAGAACCTGATAAAATCGTATCTTAGCGACAGAAAACAGTGTGTCACAGTAATAGATAACGAGGGAGAAGAGGTACGATCATCTTGGAACACTGTACTGCAAGGTATCCCACAAGGGTCGATACTGGGATCACTTTTGTTTTTGGTCTATATGAATGATTTTCCAAAAGTAATGACTACCTTCATCGCGATGTTTGCTGATGATGCGTCCTGGCTCTGAGATCACCTAATGTTGAAGAATTGAAGGAGGATGTTGATAGGGCTCTGAATACAGCTGAAGAGTGGTTGGAAAGAAATAGCTTAAAACTAAAGGTAAGCGAAACGAACATATTCCACTTCACAACGATACGGCAAGAAACTCTCGATATTACTTACAAGAATGATATACTTGAACCATCTTCAACGGCAACATTCCTTGTGTTGGAAGTGGATTCACAACTATCGTGGAAAGACCATGTGCGACACGTAGTGAAGAAATTGTCTCCTTTTAGTTATGCGCTAAGAACTATTGCAACTTCAGTGAACTTGGAAGCGGGTATTAGTGCATATCTGGCGTATGTGGAATCTCGGTTAAGATACGGTAAGTTTTCTGGGGTAGTGGTGTGGATATTGACAGACTTTTTGTTCTACAGAAGCGATGCATACGCAGTGTTTTTAGTTTGGGGTGTAAGGACTTGTGCAAGAATATATTTATTAGAAACAAGATCCACACACTTACTGGATTATACGTGGTTGAGTGCGCTTTGTTTGCTCGCAGGATTGGTGATCGATTCCTAAAAAAGCACATACTTACACATCAATACCTATGATACGGGAGGTAGGAAGAATATTTACCTAAAAGCACCACAAACTAAACTTTCGAAAATACAGAAAAATGCAGTGGAACAAATAATATTAATATATAACTTCACCCCGCCTGAATTACGTGACCTAAGTGACATTAAATTTAAGAGCGCTCTTGAGCGCCGCCATCTTTAGAGACATTCATTTTACAGTTTGCAGGATTTCTTTGATTGTAAAGATTTCCTTTTTAACTAAATGTAACTGTTTTTACTTGATAGTATTGTATATTTATATATTACAATGTGTATTTCCTATTTTCTTTTTTGACGTGTTCTATACTATGTAAAATTGAACAAATAAATGACATACATACATACATACATATTATGGCTCAAGAAATCCACGAGGAACTGTTTTCAGAGTTATTAGCCCTATACCAGCTGTCAAAAACACATTTGAAGTTTATAGTTTATGGACTTGCAAAGAAACAATATCAGCTAAGCAAGGGGTCTACTTAAAACCGAAAAATATGGCACGTGGTCTAAGAAACAAAAAAGTTTCTTCGAGAATTCGCTTGTTCTGCAGTCTGGTATATTTTTCAAAGTTTCGACTTTTGACCGACAACCATATGTTATCTGAATGGTTTTAGAGGGATTTCAAAAACATTAATTATGATAATTTCTTTGGGCGTCGTGTCAGTCCCCCGGTTTACCATTTTTGATTTTAACGATGTCAATGACAAAATATTTTACTTGAAGACTAACTTATTACATTTGATTAATTATCATGCTCCGTACAATATTCATAGATTTAATAAGCCTTTCTGACCCTTAAGTCACAGATAATGGCAAGTTACTAATTTATTTGAGAGAAAAGGCACTTAAAAAATCAAATTTGCCATTTCACTGGAAGTACTATAAAACGTTGCATAATTATACATCTTCTGCTATACCCTGTCTCAGAATAAGAAGGAGTGATTCAAATATCCCGCCAAAACATGGAACACATAGCTTAAAATTTAGTAGACAATTTGATATGACATCATTACAATTGAGGTTAGAAGAACTGTATTAATTCTAACCAAAGATTTAGCTGTTTTGTGTTTCATTTACTACTTTCTTTAAAATAGATGGATGTGCCGCTTTTCATTCTACTAGTCGAAGCAGCAATACGAGTGGACGGCAATTGGAAACAGGAGAGTAAAGTTATAAACACAAGTAGGTGGATACATCTATAATTTGATGAATACAAATCTCTTAACATTCAAATCTGTTCATTCTAGTTTTATAAAAAAATAGAAGAATCTATGGATAAAGATATAGGCCCAATTTACAAATGAAATCATAGACTTTTTTCTGAGCGTTTTGAGGAGGATTGCCGTTATAAATATATAATTACTGCACATTTTAGTAAATGTGCTATATCAACATGAAAATTGTGAATCAAGTCTATTTATTATTAAATATTTGTATCAGAGAGCAAGAATGAATCAAACCTTTTATCTTTTATCAAAATGTTCTTAAGACCTTGCAGAAAAAATTTTGCTTATTAGTTTCTATTTTAAATATCAATAAAGAACTTATATAGATAAATTATTTGTATTACTGCTACAAACCTTGAGGAGATAAATTCAAGCAACTATTATAGTCTTGGAAATGTGAATGTGAAAGAAAAATTTACATCGGCTGAAATTGTTTACACGAACTGCAAAGATAATTACATACCTACACATTACTAATTATATTCCCTATTAAAATTTATTTATTGTGAAAATATATAAAGTATAATACATATTTATTTCTATTATATATTGGAAATTAACAATAATTTAGTGTTCACATCATGTTAAAAAGATTAAAAATTTACATGCTCGGCACAATTTTTCCAAATACTTATTGTAACATTTGTAATTGCTTCTGTCAAAAGTTCTCATATAAGTGATATTCTGAAAGGGGATTTTTTTGAAGCAACTTCATCTTATGTATCAATTCAGATCCTATATGAAGTATTCTTAATTGCCTATCTTTATCGGTATGGCTATTTAATCCTACAGGTTTTCATCAAAGCTTGTCATGCACTCATTATACTTGTGGCAATCCAAACTTTTTTTCATATTCTCCACCAGATATTTTCACCTTTTTCTATTAGTACAGGTTTCTTTACGTTTGACATATCTGAAATATAACATGTATATGAACATGTGTTAATATGATTAGTATTTAATTAACACTTACTTGAAATTAATGAGTCAATTCTAGAGTATGTGTGAGCTGTCCAGTTCATTTATGGTATGAACTCATCTTTAGTTATTTTTGCAATGATATTAATTGTTGAATGTTTGATTTTTGCACTGACGTACAGTATTTTTGACAGATTCATCAAATTCAAAGTTTCAAATGCATGATCAAGTATAATAAACCAAAGTAAAAATGTAAGAGACTAGATTATGGCTTGGCTATAAACATAAAATGACGTTTTGTCAAACTTATTTTCCCATGTTAAACTTGCCTACGCAAGAACCAATGAAATACGCGATATTTGAATCACTCCTTCTTATTCTGAGACAAGGTATAGATATGAGAAGCTGGCTTACTTTAGGTCAGGTTCAGCAATTGTACTACCTGTGAAATGTGGAAACAATTAAAAATTGGTGGAGTCGGTGGGGTAGAGAGAGAGGTAAAAAGATACATTTATGTTTTGGTATCGTGGTACTTTACCGTGATATCATCAAAGTTAGTAGGACGAAAATTTCAGTGAAATGGAAAACATATGTCTGAACTTAAGTCATATTATCATACTCGTAACACAACCGTAACTTTTGAAAATTATTATGACAGTGTCATTGTGAAATCAATATACCGCATGTGTCAATTTTCATTAGCCATAGGCGATTAATCCATACAGTATGTGGCAACATAGTACCCCTTCTTTCCTTTCCAATGCCAGCACGACCGATGCATACACGTAAATACAAGTTAGCGTGGTTAGCAGAAACTCTTCGACCACCGGCTTGGGTGTTTGTAATGCGTTCAGAAATAATATTTACGGTTTGCAAGGATTTGTTTTTCTTTTTCCTTTCAGTAAATGCAGAGAATTATTAAGCTGCGTTCACGCTGTAGACACAAACAAAAGCGTAATTCTAATAAAATTAAAAATAAGGTAAATAAAAAGGATTCTGAAAATAATAATAAACCACTAGATCAGGAGATCGCGGCGGCCATTTGATGTTTCCCGTTCCAGTAATAAGACCGCTTTTATTGCAGACTAGATCGCAACGTGTTCGCAGCTAAACATTGAATGTAGAAGTGGGATGATCGGAGAAAATCGTTGTTATGTCGATTGTTGCCGGGATTGGTGACGGACAGTAGGGGTGCCATGTTGCCACGCATTACTTGTATACGTATAAATCGCACGTAAACATTGAATCCCTATACCTAATGAAAATTGACACGTACGGTATATGTCATTTGATTTAAAGATACAATAAAACAACAAGCTCAGCTGGTATTCAAGATTTTATTAATAAAAAAAGGCGAAAATGTTGAAATTGTTGTCCATTATTTTCAATTCCCAGATATACACGCCTTCTCATGCTGTTAATGGCATTTTGCAGCATTGGGGGCGTTATTAATGCACATTCTTCAATGATTCTTTTCTTCAGATCTTTCAAATCAGCAACAGGATTTTAAATATTCTATTCTTTAGGTGAGAAAACACGAAAAATTCTATCATTGTCAAACAAGGTGATCATAGTGGAAGTTGAACTATGTAAGTTTATAATCCGATCGTGAAAACATTCACGAAGAAAAGCAATATTTTCTTGTGTTGTTTGTGCCACTGCTCCATCTTGCTGAAAATAATATTGTAAGTCATCTCCGTGCAGCTGCCCTATAAATTTACTCAAAATGTTTCTATACCTCACAGCACTAATTGTAAAATTAAAAAAGAAATAGTCTCATCAATTCTGCGGAGAGAAACTGCTAGCAACACCATGTTTCGCAGAATGTAGAAATGATTCAACAAAAATATGATGATTATTTTCACTACTCCATATCCTAGTATTTTGGGAATAGGTACCCCGAAAGATAGAACACTTTACACAAAGTAATTCTACTAGATGATGCCAATCTATAGGGTTCTTAAGATTCAGCTGAAGGCATATGAGTGGGTTGCATATACAACTAGTAAACACGAAAACCCGAAAACTGATTAAAACTATACAAATAAACACGAAAAATAAGCAAGTCGAATGAAATAGGTAGATTACAAAATGTCAAAATTTCACAGTAGTAATGTATTTGACTAGAACAACATTAGGCTGCCTACTTATTGTTTTACAACGTTGTCAGATGTGTTTTTCGTCAAAATAAGTTAATAAACAAATATTAAAAACAAACTTTAAAATCAAAACTTTAACGAAAGGATAATAACAACAATTCTTCTTTCTTCTAAATTGTAGCTCTTTCTGTCAACAAATATCAAGTAATAATGCTTATTTCAAGACTGAAAGTCCGAACTTTAGGAACCTCGTGCAAAGATATGGAGCATGGTACAACATTTTCGTATTAGGATTTTGGACTCCGAATTTAACGAAGAACATCGCCGCGTGTAGTGAGTCCGCCAATTTATACACACCTTGTATACTAGATAACAAAAAATGAGACCGGTATAATGCAATTTTCAAAACTGGCAACATTATTATCCTATTACTTTTAGAAATATTTAAATACAATGTATTAGAATTGTAAATACTGTCATAACAATACTATACAATAAAGTTTATAATACTGTTTAAATATTTTCATTTCGACTCCTCATTAAGATCATGAATTGCTATAATTTATTTTTTAAATTTTATACGATATTAAATATATACTTTATTGCATGTCTATTTATATTCCCATGTACACATACATATCTACGTTATTTTACTTCCACATTAAAATAAACAAATATATAGAACACCCGTAAACAGAGAGAAATATATAAACAAGCACGATTGAAAAACGTTATTGAAATAGATACTAACTCTAACTAGTCGATTGAAATGTGTAATCAAAATATTTTAGGAATATTTATGTTTATAGCAATCGACCGATTCGTAGCAATATGTATCAGGTTTTATTTTTGAGAATTTAATTTGCCCCTGTACCTTATTCTAATTGAGACCAAAGTAATTTTTATAGAAACTGTGTTAGATTGGTTAATGTGAAGAGTGTTCTACATATAAATTAACAAAAAAAAGCATGGCTAATTAGAAATGGATGAAACAATAACTGCATATATACACTTTAAAATAAATTTGAGGGGGTTGTGTCCCATAAATATAAAAGAAAATTATGTATGTAGTGGATATATTCACTAGGAAACAAATATACTGGAGGGTTCTCAAAAAAATATTAATATTTTAATGTATCAGCAAATATTTAGTGTGAATTCTATGTGTATAGTGTTTAAAGAGTTTTTTACTTCATCTCTAAGTCCAGAAGAACTCTGTAAGACCAACAACTACGGGGAGTAAGAGATGTACCGACCTAGAAGCGAACAAAATCGTTTTATGCGCGTAAGACTCGAAGCTACAAACACCTAGAAATAAACATTCCGTAAATGATTTACCACGCTCGTTTGTGACCATCTGCTTGTGGAAATTATAGTAAACATTATTTTATTTTAAAATAATCAGTATATGTATATACAGGCTGTTTGTTAAAAAAAGACCACCCCATCCCGTAACTTCTTTATTTATTATCTGATTTAAATAAATAAAAAAAGTATGAAAATGGTTTGACAAACTTTATAAACTGCTCATAATTCCAATTTTTTCAACGCTGTCTTGAATACGTAACGATAGTCAACTGTTTTTTTTCTTCTAATGGACCCTGTAGCTTTTCATTTAGTCTGGTAGATAATGTTTTTCTGTATCTAGTAATGTTAATTTAGCTATAATTTGCTTGATATTTACTTAAAAAAATGAATTCTCTGCAACCTTATTCCGTTTACTATGAATTGTGAATGAAAGTGTGCCGTGAAAAAAAAATCGCAAAACATATGCGACAAATATGTCATTTAAACGTCTGTCATTCGAAAATTAACTAGGAAGTATGCATCTGTTATTAACATTTTTTTATTTGTTACACAGCAGTCACTTATTATTCATAATTTATTCAAAATCACGAGTCAAAAACAAAATTCAGTGAGATTTAAGAACTAAAATTAAATTAACAGTAATAATCAAAATAAAAACAAATTAGAAACAATTAACAAACGACAAGTAACTGGCAATCTCTCGAGTTGAAACAAGCGGATTCTGCTGTACACTGAGAAGAACATTCGTTTCAATATTTTCACCAAATCGTCGATGTTCTCGCTTCGGGTTTTCAAAAACACCATAGCTTCTTCTTCTTCTTCTTCTTCTTATTGTGATGGACAAGTCAGGCCTTGGGCCTTTTACTTTTAATCTGAATTATATTGTCTGGATGTGGCTCGGAGGGGATGAGCTCTTTCAGAGGATTATGTTGATTGTTGGGTGCCTAAGTTAGTGTGAGCCTAGGTCTTTTGTTTGGCAGATATGTGTCAGGGTCGTACGTCATTTCTGGAGTGAGCCTTATGTTTACGTTATTGTCAATGGAGTTGAAAAATTTTCCGGAGAGGTCTTCGATGAATTCTGATATAAGGGGTGTGTCTGTTTCTGCATGCGTCTGGGTGTTTCTTACAAACCACGGGGCTTTCAGTGCTATCCTCAGGGAGATATTTTGGAAACTTTGTATGGCCTTGATGTGGGTCGGGGCGGCGTGCTTCCATATTTGTGATCCGTATGTCAGCGCTGGTCTCAAAATTTGTTTATATATTCTAAGTTTCAGCTTCGGGTGGAGGGTGCTTGCGGAGCCCAGGAGTGGCCAGAGGCTGGCCCTGCCCATTCTCGTTTTCTTTAGTGTGGTTCTTAAGTGATATGAGTAGTTGAGCCTTCTATCCAGGTTGATCCCTAAATATTTCACTTTTGGCAGCCAAGGAATTTCTGAATGATTTATGTACACATTCCCTCGAAGTTGTTTTATCTTTCTTCTAAACTAATGGCTTGGGTTTTCTCTTCATTTATTTTTATACGCCAGGTATGGCACCAGGCTATAAGTTTGTCGATGGCTTTTTGGAGTGTGGAGATTGCTTTGGTAGGATTGATAGAGGATGTGAGGATGGCTGTGTCATCTGCGTATGTTGCTAATAGGGTGTTTGGGGTTCTGGGGATGTCAGATGTAAATATTGCATAAAGGTGGGGGGAGAGTGCGGAGCCTTGCGGGACGCCGGCGGTGATGAGTCTGGGAGTGGATGAAGAGTTTTGGATCTTGACTGAACATGTTCTGTGGGATAAAAAGGATTGGATAATTTTGACTAGATGAGTTGGGTAATTTCTTGCGTAAAGTTTGTAGATAAGAGCCTGGTGCCATACCCTGTCGAAGGCCTTTGAGATATCGAGAAATACTGCTGCCGTGGAGTGATTTTTGAAAAATCCATCATGAATATGTTCTGTTACTCTCATTAACTGGGTGATAGTGGAATGGTGTTTCCTAAACCCGTGTTGTTCGTCGGGTATTATTTGGTGGGCTTCTGAGTGAAGGATCAATCTGGATAGAAAAACACCATAGTGTCTCAAATTTTCTTCAAGCCGTCCAAATTGACGGGGCTTTGGAATTTTCCTGTTCAGAAAACGGTCACCATAAAACCGGGTCGATTTTTAATATATTCGACGTAAATTTCAAACATATACATATCGGCGAGATAATTATTGTTCATGATTTACGGTGCTATCGTTAATCCACAAGAAATAATGCTTTAAAATCGCAAGGCACACCAAATTTCGAATGACAGACGTTTGATTGACAGCGTTTCAAATTATAGAATTTTAAGAATTTTTTTTTTACAAAAATTATTCAAAATCCTATTCTAAGTACTACTTCTACTCTCTTAATAAATCTCTATAGAATGCATACTTTGCAAGATATTATCAAAAAAGTGCTCCTCGCTAAGAGTAAAAGTGCTACTTCCGGTCCGAATTTTAAAATTTCATATATACAAAAAATATTGCAAATTCAGTTCTAAATACTTTTGTACTCTTGATAAATATACAGGGTCCGCCATCCGTCTGGGATTCTCATATTACGGC
This sequence comes from Amphimallon solstitiale, assembly GCA_963170755.1. Lineage (NCBI taxonomy): Eukaryota > Metazoa > Arthropoda > Insecta > Coleoptera > Scarabaeidae > Amphimallon > Amphimallon solstitiale. The sequence continues at coordinate 94,622,369 of OY720683.1, read as the reverse complement.
TTTAATATTGCAAAATTCGAAAAGTTATATAATGTAGGTGGTAGCCGACTAGTAGGAGCACAAAATAAAATTATTGGTAATTATACAAAGTGTTCAGGAAAGGAGTGTGATGTCAAAGTTGTATTTTTTTTAAATGGAACACCCGGTATATTATGTGATTTTTGAATTGCGCAATTAAAAATATTGGGATTTCATATGGGATTGTATTGACCTAAGGCTTACGTTTTGGGAGTTATGGACGCATCAATTGGAAAAAATGCTATAATCTAGCAGGATGTGGATTGGTTAGTATAGTATTTAGAAATATCGTGCTTATCATGAAGTTTTCCACGTTAGTATACATTTATTCCGAGGTATTAATTTTAAGCTACATCAATCTGTTATACAGGGTGTTCATCATACGCGAATACTAATTTTTCTCAATTTTTTCAAATAGAACACCCTGTATATTATTACCAATTGTTAATAAGGGCACTTCTAGCTTTCATTTGATATAAGGGTATGGCTGTCTAACTCCAATAATTTTCAAGAAACATCGAATTAACGTTTGAAATTTAACATCTTTAATAACATTTTGTAGAAATTATTTTACATCTACTCATACATTGATATTGCACTACGAAAATGAGCACAAAGTAATATCAAAAATGGAAATTTACAACAAATGTTCAAAAACTCGGCCATCATTTGCTATGCAAATGTCAAGTCTTCGAATAAACGATATCCTAACATGTTCCAAAATTTCAGGAGAAATATTTCTAAATGCTTGAGAAATTCTAATTTGCATATTTTCGGCTGTTGCTGGTGCTACTGAGTAAACCTGTTGTTTTATGTGTCCCCACAGAAAAAAGTCTACCGGAGTTAGATCAGGAGACCTAGCAGGCCATGAGATAGGACCTCCTCGCCCTATCCATCTTTCAGGAAGCCACTCTTGCAAATAATTCCTGACTGCTTGATGATAATGTGCTGGCGCACCGTCCTGCTGTAGGTACATCTGTTGCCTAGTTGCTAAATCAACATCGTCCAAAAGCAGCGGAAGTTCATTTCTTAAAAATTCTAAGTATCTTTCGCCAGTCAATTTACCATTTAAAAAATACGGTCCTATAACATGTGATCCTAGTATGCCTCCCCAAACATTTAATGACCACTGATGCTGATGATCAATGTATCTAACCCAGTGGGGATTTTCGGTGGCATAATAATGCATATTGTGCCTGTTAAGTGAACCATTGTGTCGAAATGACGCCTCATCACTAAACAGAATACAGTCTAACATTTCTGGGCGGATTTGGAGCCTTTGTCTCATTTCTTGGCAAAATCCTAGTCTATGCTCTAAGTCATCTTCATTTAACTGCTGATGAAGTTCCATATGATAAGGATGAAAATTGTATTTTTTCAGTATTCTAACTGATGTTTCACTAATTCCCGTATCTAAACTGATATTACTCACACTCGCATGGGGATTTTCTTCTACGGATAACAGCACAGATAATTTATTATCTTCATTAGAAATTAGAAGATTTGTGAATACCTTTTTAGGATACGCAACGCTACCTCTAGCATCGAACCTTTCTTTTAGTTTTTCAAATGCCGTTGGCTTAGGTTTACGTAAATTCCGATAACGTTGCGCGTACAACCTATTTGCTAATAAACAGTTACCAGAACATTCTCCCAAAATGTATACCATATTTATCATTTCCGGAACGAAAAAATTCATCTTTAATCACAAAATTATGACAGCAATGACAGACTAGCTGCGCACAAGGAAAAAGTCAAACTCTTTTGTTCAATTTTATTTAAACTAGCCATGCCTACATGAGTTTTTATACAATACGTATTTATTCGTATGTGTATTTTTGTTGTTAAAGACAGAGAGCAACTGTGGCCACAGGCTTCCTTCTGGGCAGTTGGATAATAAAGAAAGATCATTACGTTAAGGCCACTAAAAACTTTGTGCTTATTTTCGTAGTGCAATATCAATGTACGAGTAGATGTAAATAATTTCTACAAAATGCTATTAAAAATGTTAAATTTCAAACGTTAATTCGATGTTTTATATCAAATGAAAGCTAGAAGTGCCCTTATTAACAATTGGTAATAATATACAGGGTGTTCCATTTGAAAAAATTGAGAAAAATTAGTATTCGCGTATGATGAACACCCTGTATAACAGATTGATGTAGCTTAAAATTAATACCTCGGAATAAAAGTATACTAACGTGGAAAACTTCATGATAAGCACGATATTTCTAAACACTATACTAACCAATCCACATTCTGCTAGATTATGGCATTTTTTCCAATTGATGCGTCCATAACTCCCAAAACGTAAGCTTTATGTCAATACAATCCCATATGAAATCCCAATATTTTTAATTGCGCAATTCAAAAATCACATAATATACCGGGTGTTCCATTTAAAAAAATACAACTTTGACATCACACTCCTTTCCTGAACACTTTGTATAATTACCAATAATTTTATTTTGTGCTCCTACTAGTCGGCTACCACCTACATTACATAACTTTTCGAATTTTGCAATATTAAAGCCGTAATATGACAATCCCAGACGGATGGCGGACCCTGTATATAGAATGCATAACTTACGACATATTTGCAAAAAATCGCTATTCGATAAGAGTAAAAGTGGCACTTCCGGTCTGAATTTTGAAATTTTTTTTATACAAAAGATATTGAAAATTATGTTTTAAATACTTTTATACCCGCAACGTACTTGTCTAAAAAGCATGATTTGCGAAATATTCGCAAAAAACTGATTTTCGATAAGAGTAAAAGACCTACTTCCGGTAGGAATTTCGAAAAACTTTTTAAATAAAATTATTCTCAATTTTAATTTTAAGTATATATGAATTCTTTATAAATTTGTTTAAATTTAGTGGTTGACGAAATATTGGCAAAATTCGATTTTTTCGCCGAAGTAAACTGCTACTTCCGGTCTACCGATTTTACTGAAAAACTAATGAGATCTCAAGAGGGAGATTACACACGTAAATACAAAATTTGGAATTGATACCTACAGCAGTTTGACCGCTATCGTGGTCACACACACACACAGAGACACACAGAGAGAGAGAGAGAGAGAGACACACAGACATTTTTTAAAAACCACTTTTTCGGTGTCAGGGGACTTCAAAACGTGGACATCTGCAAAAATCTCGAGGTCGAAAATTTTCATCATCACAATACTTCCTTATACTACGTATAAGAAAGTAAAACATACATAGTTGTAATTTACGCCACTTCACATACGCTACTGCACCTCCTGTCTATAGAAATGCAATGTAGCAGAAAGGATCCACTTTCAGCGTTTACAAACTTTTTTTTCGACTCTTTAATTTTATTTTGCAAAATCCTAAAATTCAGCATTTAAACTTACATTTTAAAAAAAGTTATAGCTACGTCCTCTAAATTTAATGTTAATTACTGTTGTGTGCTTCAGCCGAATTTAAAATTACTTGCAAATAACATGTAGTTTTCATTTTACTAACTCACAAAGTTTTTGGAAGAGGTACATACAAATAAACTTTAAACTCGATTTCACATGGCAATAAAAAAATAACTAAAAGCGATCGTGATCTTCTAATTATTTTCAAAACTTCTCCAGTATATTTCCTTTCCAATGGTATGCAATATGCCATAAAAGCCTTGATTACAACTACACTAATTTATTAAATTTGTGTATCGGGGGACATCAGGCTGATATTCGATATTTGAGATGAAAACTTATTTATGCGTAAATAACAGGCTCGAAACAGGTAGAAACTGTTATCTCTCTTCTGGTCTTCAGAAATCAACATTTGCCTCATTTTTCCTTTGGGTATTCTCCAAACTGGCACGGCACTGCCACTTTTTTTAGTCGAGGTTTGACTGTCTCTACGTAACCCCGCTCTTTTCATTCTGTTACAGTCATAATGCCAACGGGGATAACTGCCTTGACTTTTTGCAAAATGATTTGCCCAAATTCTTAACTAAGTTGGAAATCTTGAATGAATACATACTGCAGTGATCTTGAGTTTAGAATTAAGTTGTAAATAAGTTTTCTCAAGATCACTTCTAGATTTAATTTAATTAAATACTATTTTATTTATTTTATAATGCTCATTGTATATAAATATTTCTTAAGTATGAAATTTAGCAAATTTCAATTAAATTAATTAAAATCATGTAAGATTATGATAAATTTTATTCATGAAATTAATATTAGAATAAGCCTTGTATAAATATTCATAACTTATTGTTTATCCGCAACTTCAGTGTAAAAAGATATGATGTCCGAGACCGCTTGATGGATACGTCCGAAGTATATTCGCTAGATGCTATCAACAATTACGAACGTGTGACACATCAATGGCAGTAAATACTTAGATTTTATATTGTAAATAGCGTAATAACTATTAGGTACATATTGTGTTGTAAATGGCAGTGGCAATAATACACTATTTGTCACATTTATGTATTGATATCTCTTTAAAATTGTATGCATTATAATTGATATAAACACGTCAATATTTAGATATATATTTGTTTACATTTTCAAGTGTATGATAGATTAACCGCAAGGGGCAGTAATGTAGACACGCATCTTTAAGAGGTGGAAATGATAATCGGTTCAGAGCATGACCGAGTTTTTTGTCAAAATAATATTAATATAAGGACGGGATACAATAATTAAGACCCAGATTGATAGCAGGTGAAAACCGCTCTAAATACTAAACTAACATTTTGAGTCTGTATCAATAAATAAAATTTGAAATTGTAAAAATTTTTAAAAAGAAATCATTTAAATGGACTTACAAATATTTTAAGAAAGATTAAGTAAGGCATTTAAAAATTTTGGACAATCTTAATCTTTTTGTTTAGATTTTTTTTGTTAGGATTTTAACTGTAATCATACATTTATTTGAATTCAATTTAATAATTCTCAGAATAAATACATGTATTTCACATGCAATTAGTAGCAAGATAAATAACACTGAAGAACCAGAATGTGTATATTTTAAAACGCGGTGGTCTAACACTATGCGTTACAGTAAAACATTTTGGAATTTGTAATAGTTTTTGTTTTATGTAGGATACAAGATTTATTTTATTTTTGTGTATAAATACAGACGCTCTAATTTTTATTTATGCATTTTTCTTTGTAGAATACATTCCTTTTGTGAGATCAATTATAAGAATTTTGAAATGGATGAGTTTAATGAACTTTATGAGGAGTTGAGGTAGTTTACATGTGGTTTTTTCTGTATTATTTCTGTATAAAATGTTAGTGAAGTTGTAATCAAGGTTTTATGGCATATTGTATACCGTTAGGAGGCGAATACACTTGAGAAGTTTTTAAAAGAATTAGAAAATCACGATTGCTTTTAGATATTTTTTATTGCTATGTATAGTTGAGTTTAAAGTTTATTTTTACCTCTTCCAAAAACTTGTGAGTTAATAAAATGAAAGCTGCATGTTATTTGCAAGTAATTTGGTTGAACCCCACAACAGTACATATTAAAATTAAACTTAATTGAAGGCTGTACCTGTAACCTTTTTAAAATTGTTTAAATGCTGAATTTTGAACAAAAAAAATTAAAAAGTCGAAAAAACCCGTTAAGTTATTGGGCCTTAGGAGACAGCAAATGACCACTTCTATCGTCCAATATAATTTGGCAAACGATGCACCATGTTGAATGACTTGAAAAATTTAAGTTCGCCAAATATCAAAAGGCAGTTTCAATCGCTGCTCTTTTGTCACCAGGTTTGGACTCAATGGTCAATGATTGGTATTCTGCAGGTAAGTTTTTTATGGACGTGGCGATAGTCTACGATTTATTTATCTACTTTTTTCTTAACTCTCAGATGCCTCTTCACAGAATTAGTTTAAGTTAGGTTTAGTTAGTATGGGCAAGTTATATAATTAATGACACAATATTCTGGGAAAGGTACAAAAATCAACATGATGCCCTTAGGTGCCGCTTCCTGAAGCTCCCTTGAAGGTTCTCCTTGTAACATTGCATGTTGTATTTATATAGGGTACTTGCAATTTATTGATATGTTTGTAGTATTTGCCAATAAATGTAATATTTATTTAACTGTTAAAGTGCTTCTTTTTCTCACGCAATTGTTTATACTTGTTGGGGAATAAATATGTATTATTATTATTATTCAAACAAGAATTGTTGAAGTGGATACATAAAGGATTTCTACTGTCAAAAAAGGCAAACACGCAGACTTCATCAGGAAAGCTGACGGTGTTTTAAGATATGCATTATATCTTAGTGATTCAATACATCAAAAATGCTCTACAATAACAGGAGAAATCTATAAGAAAACAATCAGTAAATTGAAAACTATTAAACAGTAAAAAGGACCTAACTATTGCAGAGTTCACAGTGTCGACTTTATAAAGTATTCAAGAAGTTCGGTGTCTTGTTTAAGGAACATCTAAAACTCAGATTTTGCACTGAGAGATTTTTATCTCTTTCCTGAAGTTAAAAGGCACTTGATAAAACGACACCATTTTCTTCGGACGAATATCTCAACAAAGAGGAGGAATATTTTGATGGTTTTCCAAACGAATTTATTTTTGAAAGTCCAACCTTATTGGAAAACGTTGGTATAAATGTGTGGCCGTTAATGGATTGTATATGTGTCCTTCAACTAGATATATAAATCTTCCCTCGTAACAATAATAATAATAATGATAATAATACACGTCTTAACGGTCCCAAATAGCTTTACACCAGTTACAAAAGACTACTGCAGTCGATAGTTATAACTATCGACTGCAGTAGTCGATAGTTATAACTATCGACTACTGCGGAATCGAGCGAGCTAAACTACCACGGAGCCACAACCGTGAAAAGAAATAATGTAAACAACCGCGTGTTGTTTACATTATATCTGAATAGCACTAATTCATAGGGCGAACTGAAACATCTGTTTACGCTCGACAAGAGACCGAGAATCAGAGAAAAAGGGCAATAAAATAAGGAATTTATGAGGTAAAATTCTTTATACACGGGCGTAGATAACGGCGTCAGGAGTGTTTAAAATTTATTATATTTACGTTATATTTCCAAGAGAAATAAAATTTTCATTTATACCTTACGTTAGTTTCCTTGTTTCATTGTTTTAACTGTTAATTACGTACTTCGTAATTTTTGTAATAGTTCCTGCCGGTTCATTGAATCTACTTCTTCCATTTATATCGACCTAAGTGTTAATTGGATTTTGTTAAGATTAAGATTAAAATTTTTAGTTATCGTTTATTTAGATCTAGAACATTGTTTATGTTACTTTTTCAGATATGATATGGAAGAACGTCGAGAAATACATCGTGAAACAATGGCGAGTTGGATTGAAGGTCATACTGATTGTATGTCCATTGTCAGTGATTCCGATATTTATTGCAAAGTCTGTAAAATATCGTTACAGAATGCCAAAAAATCGAAAGTACATCGTCACTTAGCATCGCTAAAACATACACAGAAATTGGACCCGTTGAAAGCTGACAATTTTAACGAAGAACTCTGTGAAGCTTTAATGGCGGCTAATATCCCATTAAAGAAACTTGACAATCCCACTTTCAAAACATTTCTCCAAAAATATACTGGTCGACATGTTCCTGATGAATCCACCTTACGCAAATATTATGTTTCTAAGTGGTTCACGAAAACAGTACAATGCATTAGAAGACATCTTTCAAATCAGTACCTATGGATAAGTGCCGACGAAACTGTCGATATATTAGGACGCTGTGTGGTAAATATTGTAGCTGGTGTACTACATCCAACTATTCCATATAACGCATATGTAATAGCATCTAAAGTTATAAATACAGTTGTTGCGGAAAGAGTTGCTAAAACCATTGACGAGAATTTGCACAAAATGCTTCATTCGGACGACAGGTACATGGAAAAAATACTTTTATTTGTTAGTGACAGTGCCGCATATATGTTAAAAACAGGCAGACTATTAAAGGAAACATATCCTTATATGCTGCATATTACTTGTGTAGCACATGCTCTCCACAGAATCTGTGAATATATCAGAGACAACTATCCGGATGTTGATAGACTTGTATCGGCTTTTAAAAAAGTTTTCAGAAAAGCACCATCGAGAGTGGCCCTTTACAGGGAAAAACTTCCATCTTTGTCACTGCCACCCGCGCCAGTAATAACTAGATGGGGAACATGGCTGGAAGCTACTAGTTTTTATGCAGAGAATTTCGATAGTTTACAAAATTTCGTTACATGTTTAAATGACGATGCTCGAAGTATTTCTGAGTGCAAGGAACTAACACAAATCCCAAATTTAAAAAATCAGCTGTTATTCCTTCAGGAACACTTTGGAACTTTGCCTAAACTAATCACATATTTTGAAAATCGAAATCTCAAACTAAAAGATGGATTAACCACATTAGATGCGGTATTCCAAGTGACTTCGGATGTGGCCTTCGGCAAAAGTTAGACGCAGTTTTTAATAGAAATCCAGATTTAATAACATTGTGGCAATTGTGTATGGGGACAATGACACAAAATCAAACTGCTAAATACGCTGAATTAAAAGAATATTTCCAGTACGCACCTATAACCAGTTGAGATGTAGAAAGGGCGTTTTCTATCTACAAGGATGTACTTCATTCAAAAAGAACAAATCTTACAGAAGAGAACCTTGAGAAAGTATTGCTGGTGAATATTAATACTCCTTTACTCGACTTGAACAACAAAATCAACAAATAATAATGTATTTTGTATTTTATGAGTTGTTATTCAATTATATAAATAAAATTAAAACCTCTTTAAAAATACAACATTTCAATAGTGCGCCCATGAGCGATGAGTCATGGCTCGCTCGATTCCGCTCCCTAGTTATAACGCACCTGTGGTGCGAGTTAGGTTAGAGTGCCTTTCTGTATTTACCTAGAAGGGTGAAAACAAAGAAAAACCAATACTGAGACCTGAAGTACTTTAGTATAATATCCAAATTCTTAGAATATTTATATTTGATCGACAATATAATGTTCCTGGGACCAGTGATGGAAGAAGAACTGATTTCAATTGCTTGGGGATTAAAAAATAAAAGTACAGCTAATATTTATGGATTGTCGGTGAAGGTATTGAGGAAGGTGTTTCCGACATTAGCAGCCCCAATAGCAAGCCTTATAAGCACCAGCTTTATATACTGGAGACACGTTAAGTTCAGTTGCACGTCATCGATGACGTTTACATGTTGTCATAACTGTATTAGAGGAACTAAAAAAGTTACTTTGTTAAATTATACTTGAGGACATTTATTTCATTAGCTTAAATAGAAGATTTATAAATTGATCGTAATATACACATTCATGGCAAATAAACACATTATTTCCGTTTCAATATTAAATTACTTTATTACATATTTTTAATAGACTAATAGTTTAATTCGGTGTTGGCAGATAAATCATATCTGTCAAAAATACATGTGTATATTCTTCCTGTCAAATTTTTCATGTTTATTTTTGCTTTGATATAAATTGTTTAAAAACAGTGCTTCTTAGAAGTGTATTTAATATTCATTTGCGTCCATTGAATATAATGCCGAAAGGTTTCTGTAAACAGTCGAGGCTTTTTACAAACTTTTCTATAATCATGTGTTAAATTAAATGTGAATAGCGTAAGTATTGCTTATTTTAAATTATATTATGGATACGTAATGAAACATTTAAGGTTTTTCGACAATCTAAATCAATATAATAAATAAGTTGAGAAAGACTGAAGTCATTTAAATTACTAAATATATTACGTTATAGTTATATATGTAAATTACGTTATAATTATATAATTTTTTTCTTTGGTTATATAAAATGTCACTGACAGAAATAAAAATAGATCCGGCAACATATACAAGGCGAGTCGTCATGGATCTAGTATGACGTGCAACTGAATGTAACGCGTTTCCACCATATTATGTTAATGGCACATTTCCGATGGAGATGAGAGTAGTCAGGATAGCACCAATTTACAAAGCAGGCGAAGAAAACGATCCGAGCAACTAAAGGCCGATTGCCATATTATCAACAATATCAGAAATATTCGAAATTGCAAAGAAAAATTCCTAGTGAACTATGCCGTAACGTAGACCCTCTTTGTGCTTCGCAGAACGGATATCGTACTGGTATATCGACGGTGAGGGGTGTGGACAAGATTGCAATGAACTTAAATTGTGGTGAAAAACTGATTTTTACTACTTACGACCTGAGTAAGGTCTTCGATACGGTATGTTTTAACATTCACTTGAAAGAATTATTCCGGTATGGAGTGAAACGACTATCATTGCAATTCATAGAGTCCTACTTGTCCAACAGGGAACTGGTGTCCTGTGGAATGAATGGAATAGCACTGAAGTACGAATAATACGTACAGGAGTTCCGCAGGGTTCAGTACTAGGACCAGTACTGTTTATAAACTATGGAAATGACCAATATGCACACGATATCTCGATACTAATTTCAGCAAAGACTAAGGACGAAGTATGGTGAAAAACACAGAACAAGTGGGTGGAACAGAAGAATGGTTTGACAGTAACAGGTTAAAAATTTAGAAAAATAAAACTAATCATTTGCAAATATCGACCAAATCAAACACTTGTTAAACAGTTAGATTCCTGGAATAGAAATTAATAAGAAGTTTAAATGGAATTCCCATGTGCAGATGATACGCAATAGACTACCATCAGCCATATATCTCATAAGGAGAACCAGAGAAATATCGAATTCCCATGCAGCGAGAATCATTTATTATGGTCACTTCCACTTCAGAGGTTCGTGTGGAATAATAACATGGGGGTTTGTTTGTGGCGGCCTTGAGGATCTTCTTGTAGCAGAGTAAGGCAGTAAGAACTTTAACTGTGGCTAGATACAGAGACATTTTTAAACAAAGTCAGATGTAAACCTTACCCTCGATATATATTCTCTTCTGTCTTCTTCATGTCCATAGATCTCATAACAAATATTAGAGGCATTCTGTATGCTGTCTTCTAGGGTAGGAATACCCTAGAAGACAACATAATGGCATGATATTACCGACACAGAACCTGCAGAAAGCCGAAAGAAGTGCGAATTACCACAGCATCAAGTTCTACAACCGCCAACCGGAGCCCATACGAAGCCTCGACGATCAGAAATTTCATAAAAAAGATACACGAATTCTTATGAGAGAGACCTTTTACACCATAGAAAACTTTCTCCGATTTAATTTTAATTCATAAACTCTTAGCATTTTGTGTTTGCTAAATATTATATAATTTTTTTTTATATATTTATATTGCTATAGGGGGGGGGTGTGAGCGTTATAGGACCCTTAGCATTTAAAGTTCTTAAAGAGCAATGAGACTAAGTAAATTAAAAAAATAAAAGAGATTAAAAATTAAGAAAGCAAAGTTCGCCAAATTAAATTTTTGAACGCTAATAGTACGCTAGTGAAAATTTAATCTAAATTATTACAAATGTATATGTGGGTTTACTTAAATACTTCAATGAAAAGGTGACTAACTCTGCGATAAAAAATTTGAACTGTACTAGATTTCGCGCTTGAAACTGACTTCCTATTGCTTATATTTTCACCAATGTTCTATTTCTAATAGGGGAAGGGGTTGTTTCCGGCATTCTACAATGAATTATGTGAATATGTAATGACGCCAGTGCACGCTATGTTAAATTTTATCTCCGGGCCGTTGCGGGGGTTCTGCGGGAATACCTACTACTCAGAGTGACTTACGCAATACCTGTTATTCTTACGGGATCCCAGGACTCCTGTGTGTGCACGTTGTGGCTGCTACTGGTACCTATATAAAATGAATGATGTGTCTCCCCAAATTCACGATGGATGCCAATTCAAAATACAAATAATAAACACAAAGGTAGGTATAACTTCTAATTCTTTATATAATTACTTCCAATTGTTACATATAAATTTAACTTATGAGTATGTTCATTAAAAAACAACAATATACCTTATAAATTACAATTTATGACCTGGAGAGATATAATACACAGATCCACTCAATCGTGCAAAATTTCCCAAAGCGGGTGAACGTATATGTGAGTATGCAAATATAAATGAACTGTATATGAGTTTAATTATGGTGAAAAGAAACTATGAAAACAATCTGTTCAATACTAGGAAAATTAGTTCAGATTGGCGACAACAAATCTATTTTAAAGGTTAGCTATTCATATTGTTTAATCTAAATCTTAGCAAAGTATAGAGCTACTTGTTTACCAATATAGGTTAGGTTTTTATTTCCTTGGATGTGACTGACTGTATGTTGATTATTGACTTAAATGTTTGTTAATTTTAACGAAAGACAAATTATTGATATGTGAGTTCTAACTATTTGATTACTAATGACTATTATACCACTTTTAACATACTGACATTGATTTTAATCGTCGTAAAACACGAATTACAAAATGATTTGACGCAAATATTGTTATTTGACAACTGAACCTTTCTTTCGGTTTATTAGTACTTGTAAACATATCACGATACCTTCATCTAATTATGTTAAATGTCCTTTAGCTATATGGTGGATTCCTTGAGCGACAGGCATGGGAATCTCGGCTGGTTACTCCCTGGAATCTTTCCGTATTCTGGACCGATGGACAGGTAACGCCGGTGGGCAGCTCGTTCGTAGGCAGAGTACCGGGTAGCAGAATCCGCTTCGGTAGGTTGCAGTATCTTATACTTCAAGTCTCGGCAGCCGCAGGTCTCGGTGTTGCAGATGTGTGTACAGGTGAGTTAATTTTCTTGCGTTTAATCTATTGACATTTATTCTCGGGTCTGGCTCGGGGTTTTTTCTTTATTCTTGGTTATGTTCGTTGTTGATATTTTTTTTTCTTTCTCTTTTAAAGGCCATGGACTTTATGCTCGTGGTATTTTATTGATGCAGGTTCGATGATCGACGGAACGCCTAACTGGTCGGCGTAGAGGTTCGCCGCACTGGGATTTATCTCCACTTGTCGGTTTGATTCAAGTTCGCCTAATCACGGATGTTGTTTGTTTTTATGAACTCTGATGTTTCATCCTTAGTGGATGCTTATCTAATTTAATCTCCTCTGCTTTCAGCAATGTCTACCTATTTTATATCTTACCGTAGTCTATTGTTTAACGCCTCGAACCCAAAGCAGTTGCACCATATAATTTTATTAATTGTTATTATTTTATGTATCTAAACGTGATTTGGATATTGTTTAATAGTTTATTTTTATATTTATGATTAATAAAAAATATTTCTAGTGCGTAAAATTTTTGAATGCTCATATTTGTATTTTTGATGCGTCTGACAGCTTTAGCGTCGGTTTTTGAAAAATCAGTACAGTCATGTACAAAAAAAAATGATATTTTCTAATATTTTGGATTTTATCCATAACTAAGGATATTAATTGATTTTGTGGACCTGGTTTACAAATAATCTTAAAATCTAAATACATATAAATTTATTTCCGTTTTTTACTTGATTAAAATCCGTTTGTTCATAAGATAATGCCTGCTGTGAATATTAAATTTCCAAATTTAAGTTAAATTTATTTTATATAGTCATTTTGGTTTAGATTGCTTAAAAGCTTATCAAAACTTTATCAAGTCAGTTATATCTTGCCATTTAAGGAATTATATTAACCTTTCTAAATGCGCTTAATTGTACCAAGTGCTCACTTAATTTTTGGATTTCAACTACTATTTTAGTTTTGACAGTAATTAATTGTTAATAGCTTTATTCAAATAGGGCATCTATTTATGCACACAACACATATTATTAATTTGCCATGCATACTTATATTTCGTGCGTTTTTCTGCATTTAAAATATTAATGTTTGACATTTCTTAATGAAGCTATTCGGTCTAAATTTGAAAAGATGCTTTTGGTAATTATGCGTTTGTAAGGGCGTAATTCATGAGAATTGCTAATAATAACTGTGCTGTGATATTTGTTGTTACTGTATTTACCATCAGATATCAGGCAGTTACTAAATCTAGCCACGAAATTCTAGCTTTAATATGACATGTGGTCTAGGTCTCTTAGTGATACTCTAAATGTTGTTTGTACCTAAATTACAGTCCTATTGATATTCATGCCCTAATTAAAATCTGTTCGACATATAGAAAAGGTTGTAATTAATTTGTGTTTTCACACTAAAATTGGTTTCCTCACAGAGTTAAATTGCAATTGACTTGATAATGGGCGTTCGAAAGATGAACGTGCCTGCTTTACATTAAATGATGCTATTGAAAATTTCTAGGTCACTAATTCTATTTGTGCTTTTAAAATCATGAGATATACATTCAACGAGCTTTGGAGTGTCACTCCTAGTATGTGCAATTTATGATTATGTTTTGATTTAGTCATAATTTGCATTTTTATAACGCCCATATGTGTATGCTCTAAATGCATGTGTTGTGTGTGTTAGATAGGATGCTTTGTCAAAACTAAATGTAAAATGATAACGCAAGATTGAAAATAATGTATGCTAAATAAGTACAAGATTGTATAGTGCGTTTCTGTTGTATTTGAAATTTGTTCGCACTACTATGGTCATGTTTTTATGCTAAAATCTTTAACCTTATTTCTTCAACTAAACTTTATGATCAAGATATAATTGTTTGTTAAACGATTAGATGGGATTGAATCTGTGTGCCAAGTAATATCTCTCCTTTATTTACGTAATTCAAAAGAACTACAACATTTCAATATGTACAAGGGTTCGTCCCTAATAACAAACTTAAATAATTATTGAGTGGTATTGAGGAGGCTCAAGACCACCTCAATATTATAGATTTGTATTTTTGTACATTTATTCTATTGACAATTGTATTCGTTTTTTGGATTGTAAATTAAATTATATTGCAATTCAAAAAATGAACATATTTTATATTTTTACATGAACGACATTATATTACGATATACCTACTTCGATTAAACCCAACTGTTCGAGATTGTAAATTCAAGTCTTGAACAAATTACATTTACGTTTAAAAGAGTCCAAAGTAGTGCATCGATTTCTTGGTGGCTCATATGTACTCCTGTTAAACGGACACCTTCCTTTTACCTTTCGTTATATATATATATACACACGTGAACAAAGCACGTGCGTGTCATGCGAGCACATACACATCCATGCATGCAGATACATGTAAATAGGTCTCGTGTGGGCTGAATATGTGACCATTACACTCACGTATAATCAAATTTACGGGCTCTTTTCTGATTTAAGCGTGTGGTAACGTGGACGATGTTTGCTGTTGAGAATGAGGAGACCCACGCGATGCTCTCGCACTTATACATGCATGTTTGAACAGCAGTAGCATACGAAAGAAATCAACATTATGTCATAGCTAGAGCCAGGTAAAAATATTTGTAAATAAGACGAAATATGAACTATTACATATACAAGGCTAAAAAAATTAACAAACATAAAGTCTACAATGTGATTTTTAATGCCTGTGGTACGTTTTATATTATGAACTTGGCTACCAAGTACAAATTTTGTCGCTATCAAAGTACAAGGTTTTCGGGACGACCCTTTCTTATATGCACTATATCTTTCCAACTTGCACACTTCAATCACTGTTATGCATATAACATTCAAATTTACTTTCCTAGTCAATCTGAACAAATTCAATTACGAAATGAAGATCTTAATAGTATCACATCATTTGCTAAACAACATTCTCTAAATTTAAATTCTCCAGAACTGACCGCACTAATATTTAGTGAGAAATAGAATGTGATATGTAATTTAGATTGCATCAGTATTAAAATGTATACTACTATACTTAATACAATAAATGTATTAAAAAACTTCAAAATACTCGGCATATATATTGTAACGTTTTCGGGTTCCAATAAAAAACTCGTGCAATTATTTATTTAAAACAGTCTGTATATTTATATACTTAAAATTATATATCAATATAAAAATATAAAAACTAACGTAACACACTTAAACTACTACAATTTAATTATCACAGGTATTTATTTACTACTACTATTATTTATATCTCTGTCCGTATTTATTTATATAACAGTTCTATTTATATAAGACGGCACTACTATATTTATTTATTCGGCTACCACTATTCATCTCTTCGCACTCGATCCCGCAATTACCCCGCGATTACTTCCGTAATGAATCCTGTAATGAATGAATCCCGGTGACTCAGTCGCCTTATATACCATGCATGAAATGTTCTCGAACAGTACTAGTATATTCTGCAATATACCAGGGGAAATCTAGACTTTTTCTTGCTTACGTCGCACATCTGTGAGATGACTCACTGCATTTACGATATTTACCAGCAGCGAGAGAGATGATTTATGGCAGTGTGTAAATAAGAGCGTTTTTATACGTTGCTCGGTCTGTCCCTTTTTTTACGTGTGACAATTTCGTTTTTATCGCGCCGAGAGATCTGATTATTTTATTTAATGTAAACACATTTCGTTACAATATAATAAATTGAAATTCATGAGGACTCTATATATACGGAAAAAATTAACGTAAACAGTACTTGCGTACCTGTAATTCAATTGAAGGGTCCCTGTTGTGTACGTTTGAACAGCAATTCACAGAAAATGCACCTGATAAATTACAATTACATGTCAGTATTACAATAAAAAATACGAGTTATTGTTAAAGTGGTTTAATAATTATATTGCGCAAAACAACCTCGCGCCCAAAGACAATGCTTTTAACTCATCTTAAGTGAGCCGTTTAAGCAAGTCCCCCTTATGCGTATTTGAATTTCGATTCACTGTAGATGTACGTGTTTAAAAAAGATTACGTGTAAATAGTCCCCATTAAAATGTAAAAACAATTAGTATTTCTATCATTAATCATTAATGACAACAATTAATGTATACTACAAATATCGGAAAAAATTAAATGATCATAACTCAGGTTTGTAAAGGTAGTCCCCCTTTTTTCGAAAATCGAAAATGTGGTGGATGTTGCTGGTTGTTTTAGGTTTATTCTAATTTCTTGCAAAGTATTTTAAAAAAGAATTAAAAACGGCCGAGATAATTGAAAAAACGGCTTTCCACATATCCCTCTTTTTTCGAAAATTGACATTCTGAAGGTTGTCCTAAGTTCTAGGTTTTTCTAAATTGTTCCAAAGTATTTGGAATAAAAAAGAAAAATTAACCGAGAAAATCAGGAAAAACAGAATCTGCAAACATTGAAGATTTTGACGGCATTTTCCTAAGTAGGGCGTTAACCCTAACATATTACTAGAAAAGCTTTCATACCATGGTATACGTAGCACTCCACTAAAACTAATACAATCAAATACGGGGTACCTCAGAGATCAATTCTTGAACCGATCATATTTATTATATATATGAATGACCTACCCTGTGAAAACAAAAGAAGATCGGGAAAAAGTCAAATTTTGAGTCTGATAATGGACTCCAATCTGAGGTGGGGATTACATATAAATAGCCTAGCTGATAGACTGACGTCTGCGATATTCACCATATAAAGACTGAGACATGTAGCCAAATACGAATCTGCAGAGTTATGGAACTCTCTTCTGGGGACAGGCGGCTGACTCAAATCGAATATTTCTACTGCAAAAAAAGGCTATTAGAGCTCTGAGAGGTCTACAATATAATGAATCATGCAGAGGCCATTTAAGGCAGAGAAAATACTGACATTGTAGTATTTATTTTTGCTGCTGTAACGTATTGTATATTGTATATTTTTTTTGTAATAACACCATTACAGAAAATTGTCATTTTCTTTTTTTTTTTTGTACATAGTGTACAACTGTCGATAATATATATAGATATATAAAGATATAGAAACACAAATAATAAAATCATAATACAAAGATAAACACCAACAATAAGAACTAACAAGACATAAAACGAAGCACATACAGTCAATATCGATGTCTTAAGTGGCCAGGAATTCTTCAATCGTGTAGCACTCCCTATTCACGAGCATTTCCTTAACCTTTTTTTTGAAACTGGTCAAAGGCAAATCTTTTAATTCTGCCGGCAATTTATTATATAATTTGCACCCCCAGTAATCAGTCGACCTGTGAGTGCACGTCAGCCGATGATGAGGCATTCTTATCTTCTGTCGCTGACGAGTAGGATAGCTGTGATAATGATCGTTCAAGGGAAATGCTTCTTTATTCTGCTGGACGTGAGTAACTACAGAGAGGATAAATACTGATGGTACTCCTTTCTGAAGTGTGATCTACAGCTCTCCCTACATGTCAGGTCGCACAAAAACCTAATCGCCCTCTTCTGTAGAACAAATATCCTGTTCGCTTCTGCAGCCATTCCCCCAGAAGAGGACACCATAGGACATCACGGAGTGAAAGCCTGCAAAATATGCTGCTTTTGCCACCTCACGAGTTGCAATAAATGTGAGTCTTTTTATTGCAAATAGAGCAGATGACAATTTCTTCGCTAGGTCTTCTATGTGGAGAGTCCATTTCAGACTTGTGTCCAGGGTAATGCCCAGAATTTTTATTCCCGACGATCGTTCTGAGCTAGTTGTACAGAATAGAAGATTTTGCGTTTTATTACTATTGATTTTCAGTTTATTAGCAGCAAACCAATTTTCAACGTCCGCAAGTGCCCCTATCGACTTCTGATGCAGTGCTGCCGGATCTATGTCCTGCATCATAAGAGAGGTATCATCCACCCCGCCTATGTTAGAAGGAAGATCATTCATGTATATCATGAACAGCATAGGACCGAGGATCGATCCCTGTGGAACTCCATACTTTATTATCCTATGCTCAGACTTTGTGTTATTCCATTCCGTCAGTTGATATCTGCCCGTTAGGTAAGATCGCATTAGGTTTAGGGATTCACCCCTTATTCCATAATATTCTAACAGCAAGATCTCATGACTGACAGAGTCGAAGGCCTTGCTTAAATCTAATAAATTTATTCCTGCATACAGGCCAGCGTCGAAGACCCTGTACAGACTCTCCACTATGTGTAGTATACCACTACTAGTCGAACGCCCTTTTCTGTAACTGTGTTGTGCGGACACTAAATATTGTTGACTCTCCATATATCCTATAATTCTAGACGCAATAACATGCTCAAAAACCTTTGACACCGCCAACAAAATACTAATCGGTCTATAATTTTGACAGTCATTAACGTCATCCTTTTTATGTATAGGTACAACTCTAGAGACTTTCAATAGGCTAGGAAACACACCTTGTTCTATACATTTGTTAAAAATGCTCGCCAATAGTGCGGATATCTGCATGTACACCTCTTTTAGAAGACATGTCGAAATATCATACACATCTTTAGTATGCTTACTTTTAATTTTTTGAATCGTTTGTTCTATTTCTACGGACGTAATGGGTATAAAGTAGAAGGAGGATGCATTTCCCAGTTTGTGATTATGAAGAAACTCTGTTGATGAGTGTCTGGATTGTATGCCCATCGCAATGGTTTCACCAACCTCACAAAAATATGTATTCAAGCTAGTAGCCGACAAAGAGGTATTACTATTTTTTTGTTTATCTTCAGGTTTGAGTTCTCTCTTTATTACGTCCAATATTGCTTTGGTCTTGTGCTTGATCTCATTATGTACTCTGAGTTTGATTTTTGTTTGATTTCATTTATCCTGCACAAGTAATTTTTTTTGAGCTGTCGATATTCTCTATAATAATCTGGATTTTTTGAAACCTTTGCCATAACAGCCCATGCATCCAATGTGTTCCTTAAACAGTTAATTTCTGGATTGACGTAGTTGTTTCTCGTAGCTGTCGTCGTAACTCTTTTTTTTTGGAAAACAAGCCTCAAATGCGGCCATAAAAATATTATGGAAGTAAGTAAATAATTCGTTAGCATCCAGGATGTTGTTAGGTAAGTGCAGTTCCACGTCTAAGACTTCTTTAAAGTGTTGTATACTATTCGAATCCATAGGTCTAATAGTATTTGTGGTTATCGCAGCTCTATCATGTTTTGGATATGTGTATCTCAGAATCTGTGAGAAGTGATCGGAAAGATGCATATTGACTGTATATTCCTTAGAGAGATCAACGTTTGTAAATATGTTGTCTATTAAGGAACTAGTGGTATCTGTTTGTCTAGAATGTTCATGAAATACCTGTTTCATATTATAAGCATTCAGAATGTCCGACATTTTCTGAGTTACTTTTGTTTCTGTTTCCATGTGAATATTAAAGTCGCCTGCAACAAACACATTTTTTGTGCCCTTTCTTCGTTTAGAATAAAAATAATTTCATTTAGTTTGTCAAAAAATATTTCCAAACTTCCAGATGGGGGTCTGTATATAGACACTATAATGGAATTTATTGCAGCTAGTTCTACCGACGCTATTTCTATTTCTTGTTCTACTGATACTAAAGATATGTCTTTTCTGTCAATAACTTCCTCATGGCTTTTTGTTAGAATGAGGGATCCCCCATGAATGGCGCTTGATCTGCAAAAACAGCTCGCTATGGTGAAATCTTTTATATTAACATATTTTAGTTTTTCTTTAGGTAAGAAGTGTTCTGTTAGGCAAACCACGTCAATATCTCGCTTGTTTAATTCTACCTGAAATGCGTCAATTTTATTTGATAGTCCCCGTATATTATAATTCAAGATATTGATCTTTCTTGTATCTTTACTAGACGTATAAGAAATGTCTAGATTATTTTTATCTAGGTTTTCTGTTCGGTCTTTGATTTCTGCTTTTTCTTGTCGTGTTGTGATTAGTTTTTCCGCTTGACCTCCGAAAAAATTGAACACTAATATTACTTGGCCAGTTTAATGGCTCAAATATTTTGTCATCATTTATAAAATACGGAAAGCCTAATTTAAACGCAATATAGTCCTCCTTTGTATAGCGATCCCTCTTATTATTTCTACGACTATATCGTTTGTTACGAATTTTTTGTTTAAATATTCTCGCATATTCTCAATACAATAATCTTTTTTAAAGCGGTCTGCGTAAATCCACTTTCTTAGAACTTTGTTAAACGCAACATTCTCATCATTGCTGCCGATTACTTTTTTTTAAAATTTTGTGAGAATTGTTTTATGTTACTTTGTCTAGCAGATTGTTTGAAATTCACATTGTCATTTAAATTTATATTTTCCGTGATCTTTATATTTCAAGAATTATAACATTTCTTAAATAGTTAAGTTATAGAATAAGAACATTAATTTTTCGTTTAAAACGAAAATACTAATATAATAAGCATAAGTTATAAGTATTACAACAAGTAAAAATGGGTTGCCTAACCTTTAAGGAGCAATGTCATTAAGAAAATAAATATATATAAATTAAGTTTAAATATTACGAATTTGGGAATAAAAAAAAACAAACAAAAAATAAATATATGCATTCTATATTTTTATAGAAAAGACAAGCACAAGGTATGGTTTGAATATAGAAAAACAGAGCCAAATTTCTCACAAAGCGTTAGGGTGGTACCAAACGTTTTAAGAAATGGATCACTGTTTAAAAATAAGAATGTACTAAAAGTAAATAATAGAGAGAGAGTTATGTTAAATGACGGAACAATAAAAAGAGTGAATCATTTGAATGCCATTAAATTGTATGAGCAAGGCCACATTCGGCATGCCCGAGACGAAAATACAAATTCAAATGTATAAAATGTAATCTCAGACATGTACAATAATCTCAATTCATGAGAGAGTTTTATGATCATATTTAAACGTGTAGAAATACCTGATTCTTATATATAAAAACATTAAAAGGATATATACGGAAAAGTACTCTTTATTCGAGACGATACATTGATAAGTTTTATATATTAATGAATGCAGAAATCAAAATACATTTAAGAAGTTTTGTATGCATAGACATAATGTGTAGTTTTTAAAAACCTGCAAAGAAGAAATAACATTAATATTGTTTGTAGTTGTCTGCAAATCGACATACTAGAAGCAGAGAGGAATTGGATGGAGCTTGAAAGTAGCGCGGTAGATGCGAGTACTCTTTGTAATAGAGTTTTCATGAAGAAAATTCCAGTTGTACATAACGTGTTCCCGATTG
This sequence comes from Amphimallon solstitiale, assembly GCA_963170755.1. Classification (NCBI taxonomy): domain Eukaryota; kingdom Metazoa; phylum Arthropoda; class Insecta; order Coleoptera; family Scarabaeidae; genus Amphimallon; species Amphimallon solstitiale. Next base: position 94,600,314 of record OY720683.1, on the reverse strand, counting down.
TGTCCAACAACGGTATCTACAAAAAGAAGATAAGAATAACTTTAATCAATGGGAAAAGGAAATATATTTTACAATGAGAGAGGCAATACATTCGTATACAAGTATAATGAAGTATGTTATTAAGAAGAAAGAAGAACATACCCACAGAAGGCGCAGAATAGCATGTGTGGAACTTTCAATAGACAATTTTAAGTAACGACATTTGTAGATACATTAACTGTCAAATGTGGAATATGTGTTTATGTTATTCAGAAAATTTAAGGGAAGCAAAAATAACCAGATGATACCAACGTAAATGTTAGTTGAAGAAACATGGCGCTGTGAATAAACAGCTATCTTTTATTTTTAATTATATAAGGCCGTGAAAATGAATGGAGAGGGGGATGAATTCTGTCTTTTGAACTTGTTAGACGAACAAATTTTTGAGGTCCTTTGCAATAGTAAAAAGAATAAGAGTAGGGGTTTTATACACTACTACAAATTCATTATTAGTTTTCAATGTATTAAGTTTTTGTTTTTGAATCCAAGTTAAATTTTAGTTTTATTATTGTTAGTTAATTTTTTGCATTTAATAATTTCATTTTTATATTCTATTATAAGATTTTTCAATATGGAGGACATGAATAAAATGGAATTTGACAAATTGTATGATGAACTTAAGTAAGTTGTTTTGAAATGAATATTCAATTTTAAATAATTGATGGTGTAAGACGTACTCTAAAAGTACTATGTGAGAATATTTGCTTTTAGCAGTTTTTATATTCAAAAACACCAAAAATTTAATTACACTTCAAATTTCATCGGAAAATATTAAAAAATTAGCAATATGTTGTTTAGAATGAATTAATATAAATTGGAATATATATTTTAAGAATGAATCATAAACTTCCTTTCTTTTTGTCAACTAATTCATGAATTCATTCATGAATTAGTTCAGTAACAAAAATTGATGAGTGTATGTAATACAAAAATCGACGTCATTTCCAGTTCACGAATTAATTGGTGAACTAATTCATGAATTAGAACACGTTCTAAAATATCGTCAATTTTCTAGTAAGTTTTAGTAACTTTTACATTTTTATGTTTGACACCAACCAGCACCACTATTTATTTACGTCATAAGTGATTTAAAATTTACTGTTACAGGTGATTACGGTTGACCATCATGATATTCATGAATTAATTGACAAATGTAAAACAGACTTTAAAAATTCTATTGTATTAGTGTATAAATTTGGAGTTTTCTTATTTGTCAGTTATAAGGATTCTATATATAATAAAAATCGCAACCTTCAACATAACATGAGGTGTTGAAAATGTTACCAAAATCGTTTATGTAGTTTGCGAGTCTATAAATAACAAATGAAATGTTTTTGATTCTGTTAATACAAAAGATTATCTAAAACTATAAAACAGGTAAATAGGTCATAAAAGCAATATTTAAGTTGCCTTTTAAAACCAGTGAAAAAGCTTTTTTGTAATCACCATCCGAAATTGGTTTTGTAAGTACTATTGTACCTAAATAATTATCTGCAACTTATGTTTATGTGTGACTGGCAGTTGTTCAATCTGGTCAATATATAATTCAACTTTGCTATCATACAGTATAATATGCAAAAGTAAATATAATTATATTGATACACATTAACTTCATATGTATAGTTATATAAGGGAACTTCAACACGCTACTGCGGTTTACGTTACTTAACGACAAACGAAGGGCAAGAAAGGGCGGCGTACATCGTCCGAGTGTTCCGAGGTAGAGATCGCTTTCGTCTTGTTTAACCGGTTCTCCTAGTGCCTTGGCCACTGTGTTACACCAATACGTTCTCTCTTCTTCATCATCATCAGTGTCATCATTTTTTTACATCCTTTTTTTTCCCGTTCTCGTGTTTTTTTCTCGTCGTTGTTCTCCGGCTTCGGTAAAGCAGCGCTCTCGTGAACGAAACGAAACAACTTAGAAAAGAAATCGTGACGTTGTGTGTTTTGGCCCCGTAACCACATTAACATATCTATAAACGTCCGTTTCACAATCTCAGAACAGGTTGAGTTAGATGAATAGTATAAGTATAGAGAGACGAAGAATATCCTCCGTGTGTGTACGTTGTCTCTTTGTCTCTCTGTGTGTGTTTGCCTGAGTCTATATACATACAACATGCATATATAAAGTAGGTATAAAAAAAATAAAAGGATGAAAGAAAAGAAAAAGAGTCGAAGGCGAGGAATAAAATTAACTACAGTTAGGTCAAAAATTACACGCGTGTAAAAGTGTGTAGGCAAGACAACTTGTAATTTATTGAGCGCTTACCCGAAGCGATGACTTACATTATATATATACATATATATAAAAAGTCACGCCACGGTATGGGAATGGTTAAGAAGTTACGGAGGTAAAATTTATGATCGATCGATACGAATACGTATTTATGTAAAAGGTTTGCAGACATTTCAATTATTATTAATTTTAATCATATTGATCCTCAACATGTTTTTGTAATAGTAATTAGTGATGGGTAGCATCGACAGTCGCTATCGAATAAAACTATAATACTCTTTATCTAAAGATTCGACTTGAATCATAGATAACTTGAATTCTATAATGAATTTTCAGTTCAGAATATACCAGTTGTCAATGCTGACATATAGTCGAGTCGTTTTGGCAACAGACACGGCAAAAATACGAACTAAAAACGACGATTTAATACCACTACAAATTCTAATCGACCGGAATAATTTTAGAACAATAAAATTCAACTAACTAATTAATATTTCAGGATATAAAGCTTCTGCTAGTAAAATACTATTTAAATAATATTCTTTATTGTCTGTAGTTAAGTTAGTTTTACTACAGACAACATATTGATTTAATATATTCCTGAATGTTTAAATGAACTTCAAAAGTTCAATTCTCTCCGAAAATTCTACCTTTATTTTACTTATATTTATTTATTAACAGCAGACAAGTTCAAAAATAGAATAATGATTATATTCGGCTTTTCAATAGAACTTAAGCAAAATTATTATCAAAATAAGAGTTACATATTCGAATTATTGTCGGTAGTGTTAAAACCACAAGTCTAATTGATTATTTAACCCTTTCCCGCTGAGTGGTATATTATATATACCACAAATTGCATATTTTTCCTAGATTCGGCTTATCGGTATCTTGTACGTACCACCGGCAAAACACATTCCTTAGAGGCGCCCTCTACTGTGTAGTGTAGCATAACTCCTGCAGCTGACTGCAGGTGCCTACAGAAAAATGTTTTCAATCCTGTGTTTCACAAATGGTGTTCGTTTTGTACCGGCCAATTTTTGTATCCATAATAACGAAAATAATGGCAAGTAAGTACCTAGATAGGATCAAGGCAAGGTTTTAGCATGCGAATATATCATAAATTTAAATGTTTACACAAAAATGATGTTTATTATTGATATATTTGTGTGGTATGTCAAATATACCACAACGCACCGATATCATGGAAAATTTTGTACATAGTTTTTTTTCTTTTGTTAGAAAAAGCGAGTTGGAGCTTTCTCGAATTAGAAAAATTAAACCAAGATGAAGTGCATGCGATGTTAGCAGAAATACCTTCTGATGGAGAATCAGAGGATGAATATGATGATGAAGAAGCCGAAGAAGGCGTGGAAATTGAAGGTAATCCCATAGATGTTTATGAAATTACAACTGCTCCCACACAAAATTCATCTGATTCTGAGGACGATGAAGACGATCGGCCATTATCGCATTTTGTGCCAAGGGATAAATTTAATTGGAAAAAGCCTCTGACAGTCACCAACACCAACAAAGATACAGGAAATGCTTTTTCAGAAAGTGTCGGGCCTGTTAACATCTCAGATGACATTGAATCGCCAGTTGATGTTTTTGGGTGTCTTGTAAGCGAACAAATGATCGAACATTTTGTTTTTCAAACAAACCTTTACGCTACCCAAAATGGTAAAACATTTGTTCCCACAACTGCAAAAGAAATAAAAATATTTTTGGCTATAAACATTTTGATGGGTGTGAAAAGACTTCCAAGCTATCGGGACTACTGGTCAGCGCAGATGGAGCTGAGGGATTCTTACATTTCAACTTTGATGAGTCGCACCAGATTTGATTGGCTCTTAGGAAATTTTCATTTGAATGATAATAATCTTCAGCCAAAGCGCGGAGACCCTAATTTTGACAAACTGTATAAGGTGCGTCCATTTTTGAATTCATTATTACGTAGTTTTACTTTTTACTATAAAATGCATAAAAAATATCAATCGACGAATCTATGATTTGTTTCAAAGGCCGTTCGTCAATTCGTCAGTACATGCCTAATAAGCCTATCAAATGGGGCTATAAAGTTTGGACTAGAGCAGACGAATATGGATACATCGACGAATTTCAAATGTACACGGGCAAAATCAATGAAACTGTAGAGAAACAATTAGGACCTCGAGTTATTACGGATTTGACGAGATCTTTAGTTGGAAAGCATTATTTTGCATATTTCGATAATTACTTTACATCCATGCCACTGCTAAGGCAGCTGAAGACTGAAAATATTTACGCGACAGGAACTATTCGAAAAGGGAGAAAAGGAATTCCAGAAAATTTCAAAGCTGACAAGGAGTTGAAACGTGGTGATTTTGATTGGCGAGTAACAGACGATGGAATTTCCTGCGTAAAATGGATGGACAAAAGAATAGTTCTGTTAGCCTCCAATTGGGAAAATCCAACTGAAACTAACCATGTTGTAAGAAACAAGAAGAACGGCGAGACAGAGAATGTACCGTGCCCCAAAGTTTTGAAAAATTATACCCAAAATATGGGATTCGTTGATAAAGCAGACATGCTGAAGAAAACGTACGAAATTAATAGAAAGAGCAGAAAATGGTGGCCACGTATATTTTGGCACTTTATTGATGTCAGCGTAGTCAATGCGTTTATAATTTTTCAACAACGATGTGGTGGCAGCGGTGGTATGAATCTGAAGGCGTTTCGTTTGGCCGTAGTAGCAGGATTGGTAGGAGCTGGGAATGAACAATTAGAAAAAGGAAGAGTAAGTTTAGAACAGAAAAAAACGAATAATTACAAGCCCGTAGTACCACTCGAAAAAAGATGGGATCAATCTCTACATATGCCAGTTTATGGAAATTACCGACGATGTGCTCTATGTAGTACCACAAACCATCAAAGGAGGTCCAAATGGGCTTGCAATTCTTGTGGCGTCGCTTTGTGTCTCTCGGATAAGAAAAGTTGTTTTCAAAATTTTCACAAAAAATAATCATTCAGTAGCTAAGTGGTACATCTGACATACCACATTTTTGTAAAAAAAACTAATAAAATAAAAATTTTGAAAAAAATTGACGTTGCTGCTTTACTTATTTTCTACTTGTGTACTTAAAATCAAACGTGAGAAACAACTATTTCTAAACGCTGCCCGCAAAGGGTTAAGGTTACAGTGTCAAAATTAATATTACTTGATAGATCAAATTTTACAACGTTTCTAATTTGACGCCATTTTAATTTGGTGGCGTATGTCAGTCGCGAGAGCGACTCAACTATAGTAGAAATATTAGATGCATCGACCATATTCAGGGAAAATATATTTGTCACAAGTTGTATGACTTGTGGGTACGTTATAGTAAATTAATTAAGTAAAACCTAAACTCACTGCAATACCTATATCTCATCTACAATAATTTGTGACATAATAAAAGCAGCAAATGAATCAATTCAATATGCAAGAATATAATTCACTCTTCAGTAGACTATACAGGCAGTGGCGTAACCAGGGGGGAGTTTTGGGTGTTAGAATTCTCGCCATCGTAAAAAAAGAAAAGAAAAATTGGGTCATTAAGTACTTGTTAATTTTAAAAGTCTTGACAAATGTATCATTTTAACACACTCTGATGGAAAGAAATGGAAACACTACTAGTACTGACAAATGCGAAAGAAAAACGGGTTTGAAAAATAGACGATCATGGTATATCTTTGAGGTGACCCCCCCCCGCATGGTTGAGGTCTAGTTACGTCTATGTAGATATGTATTAACATCATCTTCAATAAATGAATAATGCCTTACATCCCACAATGTCATCTACATAAAAGGATTGTAAAGGGACAACATAATGAAAGTTATATGAATTAGGTAATTGTTGTTAGGTAATTCTTACATATTTAAATACTTGAATTGCGCATAACAGAAAGAACAATTATTTCTAGAATTCGAGTATTTTTTAGAAACTGAACTTTTTCAAAACAATATCTCTATGTGATAAGGTATTTATTAAACCTTTTTAGACAGGCTTATACCAATCTTTTTCTATAACCTTCCAATTTTGCCGGTATATATCTAGTAGAACTTGCATAGGACATAGTAGGTCGAGAAATATTGATATATTCACCACATATCCCATATGATATGAGATAATAATATGATAAAATTCCTATTACAAGAAGAGATTGAATCGTTGTTGGAATTTATCACGATGCATAGCAACACAAGTTGACTTGTGCAGCCTATGGATCAGGGAAGGGATACAAAGATCAAAAGCAATTTCAGCAAAATGTTGTGCTTAGAATAATTGGAAGCTTGTATAATAATGGATGTACTCTTGGTGGTGAACGATGCCTAGAACAAAATTTCGTAAAACACCATTTACAATTATTTGGAACATGCGGGATTTGTTGAAAACAGTGAGTTGCATCTTCTCAGGATGTCACAGAACACGGTATTAATAATGAAAACGTTACGCTATTTGCTTTATGGGTAAAAATATTACCTTCCAACATCAAAGTCAGAATGAAGAGTGGGAGGTTAGAGAAGACAAAACACCTAGCACAAAAACGCAGTGAAAACTAGAGGTTTGCCAGCACGATTTGTTCACTGGACCACCAACAATGAACAAATTAAAAGGGCCGATGTATTCTTTACACAATACTGGTGGAGTCTGTTATTATAATTCAAACTAGCTAATACGGCAGGCCTTGAAGGCCCGCTATCGCCTCTTATTCCGCTTACAGTTGAGGTACCGCTCCCCCTTATTCTTCTAAATTTATTGCGGATTTTGTCTTTATTGCGTTTCAGTTTTTGAAACACCATATAATTCCGATATATAGCGAATAACTAAATATAATTGTGTTTTAGATGTTCAATATTGCTTAGTTGTTTTTATACACCCCTGTATATAGTTTACAACTATGCAATATTTTATTCAGAACGCTTATCGGATGAAATGATTAATAATAGATGTAGTGATAATAGCAGTTTTTAAATTGAAAATGTTTAACGGCTGTCCATGAAATAAGATGTACTTTATCGTTTAAAGTTTTATTGACATTTTTCACATACTTTTCCTGTGCCTCACAGACGGTAGTTTTCACTCTATTTATAATTTTTCTACTATTATTGGCTTTTGTGCCTTGACTTGCCGATGATTTAATTTCACGTTTGCCTAATTTGTGTATAGTTTGAATTTTGTTTGTGGGTATAAAATTAGAATATCTCGAAATCTGTGTTTTTTGCATCAGTTGGAAAATGTGATTTGATAGTTTTTGTTAATAGTGTTTCAGTCTATATACATATGTCGATTGCATTGGTCTTTTTGGTTTAAATGAAAATTCCTTAGAATTTTAAAAAAAACATTCTATTTTATACAAACTTGTAGATAGCTTTATTAGAATTATGTTTTGTTGACGCGAATGTATACTTTTAAATAATTTATTTAATTATTGTTCTATAACAAATAATATTTATTTAATTGGCATTTTTATGATTTCCATTCCTATACTTTTATAATTTGCAGTGTTTCTTTGTGGTAAATTGTATTACAACTGTCAGTTATATATGATGCTTAATAATGTTGGTAAAGCCTTGTTCACACTGTACATAATTATTTTCTTTTGCATTGTACACCTACAATTTAAGGAATATATAGATATAATATATGTATTATGGTAATATTGATTACTTATTGTTATATTCGAAAATACTGTAAAACATCCTTATAGAATTTCTATTTCTAATTATTGTAATTGACGATGTCGCGAGACGTTCATTTTCATCAATGATAATTAAACAATCTTTTTTGAATACGGATGATATTACTTCTCAATTTGCCTGACACAGTAACAACATGATTAAGTGCTTGTTTAATCTGGTAGGAATATATTTTAGTTTCTTTTTTCTATTTACAATATCTTATAATATTTTGAAGTAATTTTACAACTTAATTCATGGATGAAACAAATGAGTAGAAAGTATTTATAAACAAATAAGGAATCGAATTTATAAATTTTTTACCTATATACTATTATCATTGGGCCAATTATTATATATTGCAATATTTATTGTGTTGAATGTTTGTGAGCTAATGCTTCAATCTTTTCGAGCTTGAATTCGCCTTTTTCGCGTCCGCATACAGCTTTTTACAGTTTCCTGTAAAATGCGATCACTCTCGTGGTGGTTTTTAGAATGTAAGATTTTATAGACTTGTGGCACACTCTGTATATACATATATTTTGTAAAGCCAATTGTATATTTCATTCAGAATTCTTCTAGAATTTTTTTTACACAAACTGTTACACAATGAAAAGCGAGAAAGATAATTTAATGTTAAACATAAGAATGATGTTAAAGTATCCGATGAAACAATATGCTCAATAAGTGCATCATTTTTATTGAGACAGTCGGGATAATACGCTATTGAAATAACAGTGGAAAAATTTAGTATATTAACAAAAAGTATGCCAATTGCTCAGAAACAATTTAAGACAGGCATGCACAATATTAATAAAAAAAGAACCTAATAATCAGTTTGACACTGAGATATTTTCACCCAAATTATTTGAAGTGGAACAGCGCTTTCATTATGACATTTTGGTCAGTATAATAGAAATATTCGTCTGTCACATACTCAAAATTAGTTCGCACGCCAATTAAAAATGAAGGACTTGTATTGAAGAACATTTTAAATATTCAATGAATTACATATATACTACTCGCCCGCTAATTGACATACTCAAATATACGTAGTATCTCCATAGTGTTTAATATGTTTACAACAAATTTTGTTTGGTAAATGGGCGTGGCTTTCAAACATTCTTATAGAATGCTAATGAATGCTGATGAACTTCGAACATATAGCTCGCAAACATATGTATGCGAATGGGTAAAGTAAATTAGTTTATAAAGTATGTTACTTTCTTACTACCTTTTCGAAGTCCACTATCGTTAATAAAAAAGCAGAGTATATTTTATCTAAAATTATTCTCCTTCTGTTTTTGACACAAATCGGCACACTCAAGAGCGAGAAAGGTAATTACAATACTATTTTGATGTAAAGTGTGACCTTTTTGAAATCCACTATCGTTAATAAAGGAGCACAAAATAAAAGTAAAAAGCCCAAGTTTTAAATTGAAGCACCTTTCCTGTAAAAAGCGATCACTGGCATGACGCTTTTTAGAATGTCCGGTTTTATAAACTTTTAAAGCATCCCGGTATATACATATATTTTGTGAAGCCAATAGTATATTTTATTTGAAAATTTTCTCGAATTGTTTTTTACACAAATCGGTAGGTCATGTTAAAATATCCAAAGAAACAATGAGCTCTCAAAAAGCGCAACCTTTTCATTAAGACAGTTTACAATACTATTTTGATGTGAACGTGTAAGAGCCTGTCAATCTTTTCGAAGTCTACTCTCGTTAAGAAAAAAGCACAAAATAATAATAAAAGTAAAAAGCCCAAGTTTTAGATTTAAGCCCAATTGAAGCGTCTTTCCTATAAAAAACGCTTTTTAGAATGTCCAGTTTTATACACTTTTAAAGCATCCCGGTATATACATATATTTTATTTAAATCGTTAATGAAAAAGTACAAAATAATAGTAAAAGTAAAAAGCTCAAATTTTTAAATTTAAGCCCTATTGTAGCGCTTTTCCTGTAAAAAGCGATAATTTTCATGGCTTTTTAGAATGTCCGATTTTATTAACTTTCGAAGCGCCCCTGTATATACATATATTTTGTTAAACCAATAGGATATTTTATTTAAAATTCTTCTCGAACTGTTTTTGACATAAACCGGTACACACTCAAGAGCGAGAAAGGTAATTTAATATTAAACATAAGTCGTGTTAAAGTATGCAAAGACACAATGAGATTAAGGAGCGCAGCATTTTTATTAAGAGAGTGTACAATATTTTGATGTGAAAGTGTAAAAGCCTGTCAACCTTTTCGAAATCCACTATCGTTAATAAAAGAGCACAAAATAATAATAAAAGTAAAAGCCCAAGTTTTAAATTTAAGCACTTTTGAAGCGCCTGCCCCGTAAAAAGCAATCACTGTCATGACTTTTTAGAATGTCCGATTTTATTAACTTTTGAAGCACCCCTGCATATACATATATTTTGTTAAGCCAATAAGATATTTTATTTAAAATTCTTCTCGAACTGTTTTTAACACAAACCGGTACACCCTCAAGAGCGAGAAAGGTAATTTAATGTTAAACATAAGTCGTGTTAAAGTATGCAAAGACACAATGACATCAAAAAGCGCAACATTTTTATTAAGACAGTGTACAATACTATTTTGATGCGAAAGTGTGAAAGCCTGTCAACCTTTTTGAAATCCACTATCGTTAATAAAGGAGCACATAATAATAAAAGTAAAAAGCCCAAGTTTTAAATTGAAGCCCTATTGAAGCGCCTTTCCTGTAAAAAAACGCTTTTAAGAATGTCCACTTTTATAAACTTTTAAGCACTCCTGTATATACATATATTTTGTTAAGCCAATAGGATATTTTATTTAAAATTTTTGTCGAACTGTTTTTGACACAAACCGGTACACACTCAAGAGAAAGGTAATTTAATGTTAAACATGTCATGTTAAAGTATTCAAAGACAAAAAACGCAACATTTTCATTAAGACAGTTTACAATACTATTTTGATATGAACGTGTAATAGCCTATCAATATTTTCGAAATCCACTATCGTTAATGAAAAAGTACAAAATAATAATAAAAGTAAAAAGCTAAAGTTTTAAATTTAAGCCTTATTGAAGCGCTTTTCCTGTAAAAAGCGATAACTGGCATGGCTTTTTAGAATGTCCGATTCTATTAACTTTTGAAGCGCCCCTGTATATACATATATTTTGTTAAACCAATAGGATATTTTATTTAAAATTCTTCTCGAACTGTTTTTGACATAAATTGGTACACACTCAAGAGCGAGAAAGGTAATTTAATGTTAAACATAAGGCATGTTAAGGTATCCAAAGACTCAATGAGTTCAAAAAGCCCAACATGTTAATTAAGACAGTTTTCAATACTATTTTGATGTGAAAGTGTAAAAGCCTGTCAACCTTTCAAAATCCACTATCGTTAATAAAGGTGCACGAAATAATAATAAAAGTAAAAAGCCCAAGTTTTAAATTTAAGCCCTATTGAAGCGCCTTTCCTGTAAAAAAACGCTTTTTAGAATGTCCACTTTCATAAACTTTTGAAGCAACCCTGTATATATATATATATATATTGTTAGGCCAATAGGATACTTTATTTAAAATTCTTCTCGAACTGTTTTTGACATAAACCGATACACACTCAAGAGCGAGAAAGGTAATTTAATGTTTAACATAAGTCGTGTTAAAGTATCCAAATACACATTAAGATCAAAAAGCGCAACATTTTTATTAAGACAGTGTACAATACTATTTTGATGTAAAGTGTGACCTTTTTGAAATCCACTATCATTAATAAAGGAGCCCAAATGAAAATAAAAGTAAAAAGCCCAAGTTTTAAATTGAAGCGCCTTTTATTTTATTTAAAATTTTTCTCGAATTGTTTTTTACACAAACCGGTACACACTCAAGAGCGAGAAAGGTAATTTAATGTTAAACATAAGTCATGTTAAAATATCCAAAGAAACAATGAGCTCTCAAAAAGCGCAACCTTTTCATTAAGACAGTTTACAATACTATTTTGATGTGAACGTGTAAGAGCCTGTCAATCTTTTCGAAGTCTACTCTCGTTAAGAAAAAAGCACAAAATAATAATAAAAGTAAAAAGCCCAAGTTTTAGATTTAAGCCCAATTGAAGCGTCTTTCCTATAAAAAACGCTTTTTAGAATGTCCAGTTTTATAAACTTTTAAAGCATCCCGGTATATACATATATTTTGTGAAGCCAATTGTATATTTTATTTAAAATATTTCTGGAATTGTTTTTTACACAAAGCGGTACACACTCAAGAGCGAGAAAGGTAATTTAATGTTAAACATAAGACGTGTTAAAGTATGCAAAGACACAATGAGATCAAGAAGCGCTACATTTTTATTAATACAATGTACAATACTATTTTGATGCGAAAGTGTGAAAGCCTGTCAACCTTATTGAAATCCACTATCGTTAATAAAGGAGCACATAATAATAATAAAAATAAAAAGCCCAAGTTTTAAATTGAAGCCCTTTTCCTGTAAAAAGCGATCACTGGCATGACGCTTTTTAGAATGTCCACTTTTATACACCTTTGAAGCACTCCTGTATATACATATATTTTGTTAACCCAATAGGATGTTTTATTTAAAATTCTTCTCGAACTGTTTTTAACACAACTCAACACACTCAAGAGCGAGAAAGGTAATCTAATGTTAAACATAAGTCGTGATAAAGTATGCAAAGACACAATGAGATTAAAAAGCGTAACATTTTTATTAAGACAGTGTACAATACTATTTTGATGTGAAAGTGTAAAAGCCTGTAAACCTTTTTGAAATCCACTATAGTTAATAAAAGGCGATCACTGGCATGACGCTTTTTAGAATATCCACTTTTATAAACACCCCTGTATATACATATATTTTGTTAAGCCAATAGGATATTTTATTTAAAAATCTTCTCGAGCTGTTTTTGACACAAACCGGTACACACTCAAGAGCGACAAAGCTAATTTAATGTTAAACATAAGTCGTGTTAAGGTATCCAAAGACACAATGAGATAAAAAAACCCAACATGTTCATTAAGACAGTTTACAATACTATTTTGATGTGAAAGTGTAAAAGCACGTCAACCTTTTCAAAATCCACTATCGTTAATAAAGGAGCACGAAATAATAATAAAAGTAAAAAGCCCGAGTTTTAAATTGAAGCCCTATTGAGACGCCTTTCCTGTAAAAAGCGATCACTGGCATGACGCTTTTTAGAATGTCCACTTTTTAAGCACCCCTTCATATATTTTGTTGAGCCAATGGTATATTTTATTTAAAATTCTTCTCGAACTGTTTTTTACACAAACTGGTACACACTCAAGAGCGGGGGAGGTAACTTAATATTAACCATAAATCATGTTAAAGTATGGAAAGAAACAATGAGCTCAATGAGCGGAACATTTTCATTGAGACAGTGTACAATACGATTCTGATGTTTGCGAATCTACTATCATTAAGAAAAAATGAAGTATTAAATTTAAGCCCTGTTCAATCACGTTTCGCCAAATTGAAGACGTAATAAGCGACCACAAACACCCCCGTATCCAAAAATCCACAAACATTCAACAATTTTCAAAAAATCTTCCGCCATTTTGTTTGTTTTGACATTTTGACTTTGGAATCGAGATCGGCGACCCCCAAAACCCCCGTATCTAAAATTTCACATTGACACGTCAATTTTCAAAAAAATCTTCCGCCATTTTGCTTTTTTTGACATTTTGACTTTGGAATCGTGATCGGCGACCCCCAAAACCCCCGTACCTAAAATTTCACATTCATACGTCAATTTTCAAAAAAATCCGCCAATTTGTTTTTTTCGACATTTTGACTTTGGAATTGTGATCGGCGACCCCCAAAACCCCCGTATCTAAAATTTTACATTCATACGTCAATTTTCAAAAATCTTCCGCCATTCTGTTTTTTTTTCACATTTTAACTTTGGAATCGTGATCGGCGACCCCCAAAACCCCCGTATCTAAAATTTTACATTCATACGTCAATTTTCAAAAAATCTTCTGCCATTTTGTTTTTTTTTGACATTTTAACTTTGGAATCGTGATCGGCGACCCCCAAAACCCCCGTATCTAAAATTTTACATTCATACGTCAATTTTCAAAAATCTTCCGCCATTTTGTTTTTTTTTGACATTTTAGCTTTGGAATCGTGATCGGCGACCCCCAAAACCCCCGTATCTAAAATTTTACATTCATACGTCAATTTTCAAAAATCTTCCGCCATTTTGTTTTTTTTTGACATTTTAACTTTGGAATCGTGATCGGCGACCCCCAAAACCCCCGTATCTAAAATTTTACATTCATACGTCAATTTTCAAAAAATCTTCCGCCATTTTGTTTTTTTTTGACATTTTAACTTTGGAATCGTGATCGGCGACCCCCAAAACCCCCGTATCTAAAATTTTACATTCATACGTCAATTTTCAAAAAATCTTCCGCCATTTTGTTTTTTTTTGACATTTTAACTTTGGAATCGTGATCGGCGACCCCCAAAACCCCCGTATCTAAAATTTTACATTCATACGTCAATTTTCAAAAAATCTTCCGCCATTTTGTTTTTTTTTGACATTTTAACTTTGGAATCGTGATCGGCGACCCCCAAAACCCCCGTATCTAAAATTTTACATTCATACGTCAATTTTCAAAAATCTTCCGCCATTTTGTTTTTTTTTTACATTTTAACTTTGGAATCGTGATCGGCGACCCCCAAAACCCCCGTATCTAAAATTTTACATTCATACGTCAATTTTCAAAAAATCTTCCGCCGTTTTGTTTTTTTTTGACATTTTAACTTTGGAATCGTGATCGGTGACCCCCAAAACCCCCGTATCTAAAATTTTACATTCATACGTCAATTTTCAAAAATCTTCCGCCATTTTGTTTTTTTTTGACATTTTAACTTTGGAATCGTGATCGGCGACCCCCAAAACCCCCGTATCTAAAATTTTACATTCATACGTCAATTTTCAAAAATCTTCCGCCATTTTGTTTTTTTTTGACATTTTAACTTTGGAATCGTGATCGGCGACCCCCAAAACCCCCGTATCTAAAATTTTACATTCATACGTCAATTTTCAAAAATCTTCCGCCATTTTGTTTTTTTTTGATATTTTAACTTTGGAATCGTGATCGGCGACCCCAAAAACCCCCGTATCTAAAATTTTACATTCATACGTCAATTTTCAAAAAATCCTCCGCCATTTTGTTTTTTTTTGACATTTTAACTTTGGAATCGTGATCGGCGACCCCCAAAACCCCCGTATCTAAAATTTTACATTCATACGTCAATTTTCAAAAATCTTCCGCCATTTTGTTTTTTTTTGACATTTTGACTTTGGAATCGTGATCGGCGACCCCCAAAACCCCCGTATCTAAAATTTTACATTCATACGTCAATTTTCAAAAAAATCTTCCGCCAGTTTGTTTTTTTTTGACATTTTGACTTCGGAGTCGTGATCGGCGACCCCCAAACCCCCCGTATCTAAAATTTTACATTCATACGTCAATTTTCAAAAAATTCACCCGCCAATGTGTTTTTTATGACATTTTGATTTTGGATTTGTGATCGGCGACTTAAGGCACCCTCGTATCTAAAATTTCACATTTATACGTCAATTTTCAAAAAATCCTTCGGCAATTTTGTTTTTTTTGACATGTTGACTTTGGAATCGTGATCGGCCACCCCCAAAACCCCCGTATATGAAATTTTACATTCATACGTTAATTTTCAAAAAAATCACCTGCCATTGTGTTTTTTATGACATTTTGATTTTGGAATCGTGATCGGCGACCCCCAAAACTCCCGTATCTATAATTTTACATTCATACGTCAATTTTCAAAAAATCTTTTGCCATTTTGTTTTCTTTTGACATTTTGACTTTGGAATCGTGATCGGCGACCCCCAAAACCCCCGTATCTAAAATTTCACATTCATACGTCAATTTTCAAAAAAATCTTCCATTTTGTTTTTTTTTGACATTTTGACTTTGGAATCGTGATCGGCCACCCCCAAAACCCCCGTATCTAAAGTTTTACATTCATACGTCAATTTTCAAAAAATTCTTATGCCATTTTGTTTTTTTATGACATTTTGATTTTGGATTTGTGATCGGCGACTTAAGGCACCCTCGTATCTAAAATTTTACATTCATACGTCAATTTTCAAAAAATTCTAATGCCATTTTGTTTTTTGATGACATTTTGATTTTGGATTTGTGATCGGCGACTTAAGGCACCCTCGTATCTAAAATTTCACATTCATACGTCAATTTTCAAAAAAATCTTCCATTTTGTTTTTTTTTGACATTTTGACTTTGGAATCGAGATCGGCCACCCCCAAAACCCCCGTATCTAAAATTTTACATTCATACGTCAATTTTCAAAAAATGCTTCCGCCGTTTTGTTTTTTTTGACATTTTGACTTTGGAGTCGTGATCGGCCACCCCCAAAACCCGCGTATCTAAAATTTTACATTCATACGTCAATTTTCAAAAAATCATCCGCCATTGTGTTTTTTATGGCATTTTGACTTTGGAATCGTGATCGGCGACCCCCAAAACCCCCGTATCTAAAATTTTACATTCATACGTCAATTTTCAAAAAATCTTCCACCATTTTGTTTTTTTTTTGACATTTTGATTTTAGAATAGTGATCGGCGACCCCCAAAACCCCCGTATATAAAATTTTACATTCATACGTCAATTTTAAAAAAATCTTCCACCATTTTGTTTTTTTTTGACATTTTGACTTTGGAATCGTGATCGGCGACCCCCAAAACCCCCGTATCTAAAATTTTACATTCATACGTCAATTTTCAAAAAATCTTCCGCCATTTTGTTTTTTTTTGACATTTTGACTTTGGAGTCGTGATCGGCGTCCCCCAAAACCCCCGTATCCAAAATTTTACATTCATACGTCAATTTTCAAAAAATCTTTCGCCATTTTGTTTTCTTTTGACATTTTGACTTTGGAAACGTGATCGGCGACCCCCAAAATCCCCGTATCTAAAATTTTACATTCATACGTCAATTTTCAAAAAATCTTCCGCCATTTTGTTTTTTTTGTCATTTTGACTTTGGAGTCGTGATCGGCGACCCTCAAAACCCCCGTATCTAAAATTTTACATTGATACGTCAATTTTCAAAAAATCTTCCGCCATTTTGTTTTTTTTTGACATTTTGACTTTGAAATCGTGATCGGCGACCCCCAAAACCCCTGTATCTAAAATTTTACATTCATACAATTTTCAAAAAATCTTCCGCCATTTTTTTTGACATTTTGACTTTGGAATCGTGATCGGCGACCCCCATAACCCCCGTATCTAAAATTTTACATTCATACATCAATTTTCAAAAAATCTTCCGCCATTTTGTTTTTTTTTGACATTTTGACTTTGGAATCGTGATCGGCGACCTCCAAAACCCCCGTATCTAAAATTTTACATTCATACGTCAATTTTCAAAAAAAATATCCGCCATTTTTTTTTTTGGCATTTTGACTTTGGAATCGTGATCGGCGACCCCCAAAACCCCCGTATCTAAAATTTTACATTCACACATCAATTTTCAAAAAATCTTCCGCCATTTTGTTTTTATTTTGACTTTGGAATCGAGATCGGCGACCCCCAAAACCCCCGTATCTAAAATTTTACATTCATACGTCAATTTTCAAAAAATTCTTACGCCGTTTTGATTTTTTTATGACATTTTGATTTTGGATTTGTGATCGGCGACTTAAGACACACTCGTATCTAAAATTTCACATTTATACGTCAATTTTCAAAAAATCTTCCACCATTTGGTTTTTTTTTGACATTTTGACTTTGGAGTCGTGATCGGCCACCCCCAAAACCCGCGTATCTAAAATTTTACATTCATACGTCAATTTTCAAACAATCTTCCGCCATTGTGTTTTTTATGGCATTTTGACTTTGGAATCGTGATCGGCGACCCCCAAAACCCCCGTATCTAAAATTTTACATTCATACGTCAATTTTCAAAAGATCTTCCACCATTTTGTTTTTTTTTTGACATTTTGATTTTGGAATCGTGATCGGCGACCCCCAAAACCCCCGTATCTAAAATTTTACATTCATACGTCAATTTTCAAAAAATCTCCGCCATTTTGTTTTTTTTTTGACATTTTGACTTTGGAATCGTGATCGGCGACCCCCAAAACCCCCGTATCTAAAATTTTACATTCACACGTCAATTTTCAAAAAATCTTCCGCCATTTTGTTTTTATTTTGACTTTGGAATCGAGATCGGCGACCCCCCAAAACCCCCGTATCTAAAATTTTACATTCATACGTCAATTTTCAAAAAATTCTTACGCCGTTTTGATTTTTTTATGACATTTTGATTTGTGATCGGCGACTTAAGACACACTCGTATCTAAAATTTCACATTTACACGTCAATTTTCAAAAAATCTTCCACCATTTTGTTTTTTTTTTGACATTTTGACTTTGGAGTCGTGATCGGCCACCCCCAAAACCCGCGTATCTAAAATTTTACATTCATACGTCAATTTTCAAAAAATCTTCCGCCATTGTGTTTTTTATGGCATTTTGACTTTGGAATCGTGATCGGCGACCCCCAAAACCCCCGTATCTAAAATTTTACATTCATACGTCAATTTTCAAAAAATTCTTACGCCGTTTTGATTTTTTTATGACATTTTGATTTTGGATTTGTGATCGGCGACTTAAGACACACTCGTATCTAAAATTTCACATTTATACGTCAATTTTCAAAAAATTCTTCGGCAATTTTGTTTTTTTTTTGACATTTCGACTTTGGATACGCGATCAATGATACCACAAAGACTCCCAAGTGCCGAATTTTACTTTAATCAGAAGAGAGAAATTAATTTCAGGTAGCTCCGCCCACTCTGCATGTATGCGTAATCGTTGTCATAAGGGCACATAAATGTTAAAAGCAATCCTTTTCCCCATTAAGGCGTACGCGTTCTGGAATTAACGTATTTTAATAATTCAAATATATAACCATTAAAAGAACAATCAACCTGTATATCTATAAAAATGTCAAGTCAAGCGGGTGTATTATGTCGAGATTGAGATGCCGACTTGTCGGACCGGATAGACTGATATTTTTCGCCCGATCGTAGTACATTGAATCATATGCACATTGAATCTGTGACGTATTTCGGCCATTTTTCTTACGAAATCTGTCTGCAAACGAATTTGAAAGTGCTCGTGCCCTTGTTTGCGTGCGTTTGTCGACTCGAAATAAGCATGTAAGAGACCCCGAGAAGGCCGTTCTTTAAAACCTCGGGTCTTGTTGGGCGCTCGCAACCTTCAAAATTTCGTATTTCAGTCTTAAAAGTGAATCTGTAGCTACAACTTGCTAGTTTGACGTTTCCCGAGATTTATTTTGATTGTCACGTAAATCGTCATGATGACGTAAGCCATTTTTCTGTTAAAACACCGAGTGCACGCTCCTCTTCAACGGGCGATATCTCTGCACACGCTCCACTTGGGAAGAAAAACTCTCCGTCGACCGGAAATTCAATATCGCCCCTACCAACATGCCAAAAGACAGCCCTTAATTTCGCGTCTCCAGAGAGGAGTTCTTTGCACAGTTTTGCCGTTTTTAGACGATTTTTGGGTCGTTTGGTTGCCATTGGCTACTCGGCTTTTATTATATATAACTAGCTAATACGGCAGGCCTTGAAGGCCCGCTGCCGCCTCTTATTCCGCTTACAGTTGAGGTACCGCTCCCCCTTATTTTTCTAAATTTATTGCGGATTTTGTCTTTATTGCGTTTCAGTTTTTGAAACACCATATAATTCCGATATATAGCGAATAACTAAATATAATTGTGTTTTAGATGTTCAACATTGCTTAGTTTTCTTTATACTCCCCTGTATATATTTTAGAACTATGCAATATTTTCTTCAGAATGCTTATCGGATGAAATGATTAATAGTGGATTTAGTGATAGCAGTTTTTAAATTTAAAATGTTTAACGGCTGTCCATGAAATAAGATGTACTTTATCGTTTAAAGTTATATTGACATTTTTCACATACTTTTCCTGTGCCTTCACAGTCGGTAGTTTTCACTCTATTTTGAATTTTTCTACTATTATTGGTTTTTGTGCCTTGATTTGCCGATGATTTATATCACGTTTGCCTAATTTATCTATAGTTTGAATTTTATTTGTGGATGTAAAATTAGAATAATCTCGAAATCTATGTTTTTTGCATCAGTTGGAAATGTTGTTTGATAGTTTTTGTTAATAGTGTTTCATTCTATATATGTCGATTCCATTGGTCTTTTTGGTTTAAATAAAAGTTCAGTAGAAATTTTAAAAAAACATTTTATTTTATACAAACTTGTAGATAGCTTTATTAGATGTTTTATTGACGCGAATGTATACTTTTAAATAATTCATTATTACAAATTGATAGTTTCTTCTATAACAAATAATATTTATTTCATTGGCACTTTTTATAATGATTTCCATTCCAATACTTTCATAATTTGCATTGTTTCTTTGTGGTAAATTGTATTACAACTGTCAGTTATGTATGATGTTTAATAATGTTGGTAAAGCCTTGTTCACACTGTACATAATTATTTTCTTTTGCATTGTACACCTACAATTTAAGGAATATATAGATATAATATATGTATTATGGTAATATTGATTTCTTATTGTTATATTCGAAAATACTCCTTAATCCTCATAGAACTTGTATTTTGAATTATTGTAATTGACGATGTCGCGGGAGGTTCATTTTCATCAATGATAATTAAACAATCTTTTTTGAATACGTGTGATGTTACCTCTCAATTTGCCTGGCACAGTAACAACATGATTAAGTGCTTGTTTAATCTGATAGGAATATATTTTAGTTTCCTTTTTCTATTTACAATATCTTATATTTTGAAGTATTTTTACAACTTAATTCATGGACGAAATGACTCCAGTCATGTAACGATAATTGCTAAAAATGAGTAGAAAGTGTTTATAAACAAATAAGGAATCGAATTTATAAATTTCTTACCTATACACCATTATCATTGGGCCAATTATTATATATTGCAGTACATATTGTGTTGAATGTTTGTGAGCTAATGTTTCAATCTTATCGAGCTTGAATTCGCCTTTTTCGCGTCCGCTTACAGCTTTTTTACAGTTTCCTGTAAAACGCGATCACTCTCATGGTGGTTTTTAGAATGTACGATTTTGTAGACTTTTGGCGCACCCTGTATATACATATATTTTGTAAAGCCAATTGTATATTTCATTTAGAATTCTTCTAGAATTTCTTTTACACAAACTGGTACACATTGAAGAGCGAGAAAGATAATTTAATGTTAAACATAAGAATGATGTTAAAATATCCGAAGAAACAATATGCTCAGTAACTGCATCATTTTCATTGAGACAATTGGGATAATACGCTATTGAAATAACAGTGGAAAAATTTAGTATATTAAGAAAAAGTATGTCAATTGCTCAGAAACAATTTAAAATAGGCATGCACAATATTAATAAAAAAAAGACCTAATAATCAGTTTGACACTGAGATATTTTCACCCAAATTATTTGAAGTGAAACAGCGCTTTCATTACGAAATTTTGGTCAGCAGATTTGAATTATTCGTGTCATACTCAAAATTAGTTAGCACGTTAATTAAAAATGAAGGACTTGTATTAAAGAACATTTTAAATTTTCACTCAATTACATTATTAGTCGTACTGTTCTCTCTCTAATGGTAGAAAGGATATTGTGTATACTACTCGCCCGCTATCGCGGGCTCGTCATTTTAATTGACATGCTCAAATATACATAGTATCTGCATAGTGTTTAACATGTTTATAACAAATTTTGTTTGGTAAATGGGCGTCGCTTTCAAACATTCTTATAGAATGCTAATGAATGCTGATGAACTTCAAACATATAGCTCGCAAAAATATGTATGTGAATGGGTAAGGTAAATTTAATTTATAAAGTATACTACTTTCTTACTACCTTTTCGAAGTCCACTATCATTAATAAAAGAGCACAAAATAATAATAAAAGTAAAAAGCCCAAGTTTTAAATTGAAGCCCTATTGAAGCACCTTTTCTGTAAAAGCGATCACTGGCATCACGCTTTTGAGAATGTCCACTTTCATAAACTTTTGAAGCACCCCTACATATATTTTGTTAAGCCAATTGTATATTATATTTAAAATTCTTCTCGAACTGTTTTTTACACAAACTGGTACACACTCAAAAGCGAGAAAGGTAATTTAATGTTAAACATAAGTCATGTTAAAGTATCGAAAGAAACAATAAGCGCAACATATTCATTGAGACAGTGTACAATACGATTCTGATGTTTGCGAATCTACTATCGTTAAGAAAAAATGCAGTATTAAATTTAAGCCCTGTTCAATTACGTTTCGACGAATCGTCAAATTGAAGACGTAATAAGCGATCACAAACACTCCCGTACCTAAAATTTCACATTCATACGTCAATTTTCAAAAAACTTGTTAGCCATTTTGATTTTTTGATATTTTGACTTTGGAATCACGATCGGCGACCCCCAAAACCCCCGTATCTAAGATTTCACATTCATATGTTAATTTTCAAAAAACTCGTCCGCCATTTTGTTTTTTTTTTGACATTTTGACTATGGATTCGTGATCGGCGACCTAAGACACGCCCGTATCTGAAATTTCACATTCATACGTCAATTTTCAAAAAACTGGTCCGCCATTTTGATTTTTTTGACATTTTGACTTTGGAATCATGATCGGCGACCCCCAAAACCCCCGTATCTAAAATTTCACATTCATACGTCAATTTTCAAAAAATTGGTCCGCCATTTTGATTTTTTTTGACATTTTGGCTTTGGAATCATGATCGGCGACCCCCAAAACCCCCGTATCTAAAATTTCACATTCATACGTCAATTTTCAAAAAACTTCGGCCATTTTTTTTTTTTTTGACATTTTGACTTTCGATTTGTGATCGGCGACCTAAGACACCCCCGTACCTAAAATTTCACATTCATACGTCAATTTTCAAAAAACTTCCGTCATTTTGTTTTTTTTTGACATTTTGACTTTCGATTTGTGATCGGCGACCTAAGACACCCCCGTACCTAAAATTTCACATTCATACGTCAATTTTCAAAAAACTTCCGCCATTTTGTTTTTTTTGACATTTTAACTTTGAATTCGTGATCGGCGACCTAAGACACCCCCGTATCTAAAATTTCACATTCATACGTCAATTTTCAAAAAACTTCGGCCATTTTGTTTTTTTTGACATTTTGACTTTCGATTCGTGATCGGCGACCTAAGACACGCCCGTATCTGAAATTTCACATTCATACGTCAATTTTCAAAAAACTGGTCCGCCATTTTGATTTTTTTGACATTTTGACTTTGGAATCATGATCGGCGACCCCCAAAACCCCCGTATCTAAAATTTCACATTCATACGTCAATTTTCAAAAAACTGGTCCGCCATTTTGATTTTTTTTGACATTTTGGCTTTGGAATCATGATCGGCGACCCCCAAAACCCCCGTATCTAAAATTTCACATTCATACGTCAATTTTCAAAAAACTTCCGCCATTTTGTTTTTTTTTGACATTTTGACTTTGGATTCGTGATCGGCGACCTAAGACACCCCCGTATCTAAAATTTCACATTCATACGTCAATTTTCAAAAAACTTCGGCCATTTTGTTTTTTTTTTGACATTTTGACTTTCGATTCGTGATCGGCGACCTAAGACACCCCCGTATCTAAAATTTCATTATTAATAAATAATAATTATTTAAATAATTATTTCGTAGGGCACGTAAATGTTAAAAGCAATATTTTTTCCCTTAAGAAAACGACATACCCGTTTTAGAATTATTGTATTTTAAATGGAATTTATAATAATTAAGAAAAAATCATGCTGTATATGTGAATGATTATTTCATCGACCGGGAAAATTATGTCGAGCAGTCCGGCGTCATGTCTTATAAATTGCCGGTAAAATACACGAAATAAATACACAACATCTCATTCGAAAAAAAAATATTTTGCCCCAGCCTGGGTTCGAACCGGACCCGGCAAAGTCATTGTATTAAGAAGCCGTCAATCTTGTGCATCGGGCTATCGACCTATATGTAAATAGTTTGTTCAACTGCCATATTTATATGTAAGCTTGACTCTATGTTGAAATCTGAAATATTTTTTTTAAATCTCAGAGAAAATAGACGTGTAATCTTCAAAAGAATACGTTTAAATTGCGTCCAGATAATTAATTTAGTATCTTGTCCTTGTCCTATATTATGTGTGTTTATTTGCCATGAATCTATTCTGACGTTAATAATTAAAAGCAATCCTTTTACTCATTAAGGAAACTGGACATATGCGTATTTTAAAATTCAAATTTGTAATCATTAAAAGATATCAGCCTGTATGTAAAAATGTTAAGTCAAGCTACCGATTTATAATACACGGGCCAGTGCACATGAATGTATATGTGTGTACATAACATGTTATGAGCATTGCAATTGATTTATTGTGTACATTCATTTGTGACGTATTCCAGCCATTTTTTCGAGTGCATGAAGAGTTTAAATTCCTTGTCCTATCAATACCGGACCTGAATCAAGCTGGAATAAGCATGGAAACGCTTCCTAAAACGATATTATTTTAAATTTCAAGTCGTTTTCCTCTCGAAAAATCGTCAGAGCTTGGAATTTCATGCTTAAAAGTCAATGTTTGGAAATATTTAGTCCGCCTGTCAGATTTGCGAAAAGTCAATTTTGTGTTTAGTCCTCGTTTTTATTTACGTAAATGGGCTTTCTTTAGGCACGTCATGGCTTAATTTCGCGTGTTTTGAAAAATTCAACGGAACGTATATTTTAATTGCTCACGCGTCCCTCGACCTTAAAATATGCTTTCGAGCGCGTTGAAAAGCAGAAAGTGCGGGCTTTTTAACCGTACTTTTCCCTATACGTGTTCTAGATTCGTCTCGGATGAGATACCTTCAGAAAATCGTGCACGTCGAAAACGCAACGTTTAAATTTGTCCGTAAATATCCGGCGATCGGACAGAGCTATAAAGGCGAAATTTTTACGGTAATTAGCTCGGACTTTCCCCTTCACGGGACCATCGGTCCGGACGCGCTACCTATACGGGGTGTTGCACAATTTCGAGAAACATCATCCGTTGCACGGTCCTATCTCTATCCCGTACTTACTTCAGTGAAAGACAAGGTATCACCTTCAGCTATTAGTAAGGAGAACTAGCTATAACGTCCGCTTACAGCGGGTCCGTCCGCTTACAGCGGGTCCGTCCGCTTACAGCGGGTTCGTCAATTTCTTTTAGTTTGAATCGCCTTTTTCGCGTCCGCTTACAGCTTTTTCATAGTTTCGTGTAAAAAGCAATCACTGTCATGACGCCTTTTAGAATGTCTGATTTTATTAACTTTTGACGCATCCCTGTATATACATATATTACGTGAAGCCAATAGTATATTTTATTTAAAATTCTCCTCGAATGGTTTTTTACACAAAGCGGTACACACTCAAGAGCGAGAAAGGCAAATTAATGTTTAACATGTCATGTTAAGGTATCCAAAAGCACAATGACATCAAAAAGTCCAACATGTTGATTAAGACAGTTTACAATACTACTTTGATGTGAAAGTGTAAAAGCCTGTTAACCTTTTCAAAATCAACTATCGTTAATAAAGGAGCACGAAATAATAATAAAAGGAAAAAGCCCAAGTTTTAACGTGAAGCCCTATTGAAGCGCCTTTCCTGTAAAAAGCGATCACTGGCATGACGCTTTTTAGAATGTCCACTTTTATAAACTTTTGAAACACCCCTGTACATACATAAATTTTGTGAAGCCAATAGTATATTAAAAACTATTTTGACACAAACTGGTACCCACTCAAGAGCAAGAAAGGTAATTTATTGTTAAACATGTCATGTTAAAGTATCGAAAGAAACAATGAGCTCAAAGAGCGCAACATTTTCATTGAGACAGTGTACAATACCATTCTGAAGTTTTCGAATCTACTGTCGTTAAGAAAAAATGAAGTATTAAATTTAAGCCCTGTTCAATCACGTTTCGAAGAATCGCCAAATTGAAGACGTAATAAACGACTACAAGCACCCCCGTATCCAGTCACATTCATCAATTTTCAAAAAACTCTTGCGCCATTTTGTTTTATTTGAGATTTTGACTTTGGATTTATAATCGGCGTCCGCACACACCGCCGTATCTAAAATTTCACATTCATACGTCAATTTTCAAAAAACCCGTCCGCCATTTTGTTTTTTTTTGACATTTTGACTATGGATTGGTGATCGGCGTCCGCAGACACCCCCGTATCTAAAATTTCGCATTTATACGTCAATTTTCAAAAAACTTTTCCGCCATTTTCTATTTTTTGACATTTTGACTATGGATTGGTGACCGGCGTCCGCAGACACCCCGCATCTAAAATTTCGCATTTATACGTCAATTTTCAAAAAACTTTTCCGACATTTTGTTGTTTTTGACATTTTGACTTTGGATTTGTAATCGGCGTCCGCACGCACCCTCGTATCTAAAATTTCACATTCATACGACAATTTTCAAAAAATTCCTCCGCCGTTTTGTTTTTTTGACATTTTGACTTTGGATTTGTGATCGGCGTCCGCACATACCCCCATATCTAAAATTTCACATTCATACGTCAATTTTCAAAAAACCCGACCGCCATTTTCTTTTTTTGACATTTTGACTATGGATTGGTGATGGGCGACCTAAGACACCCCCGCATCTAAAATTTCACATTCATACGTCAGTTTTCAAAAAACTGGTCCGCCATTATGATTTTCTTGACATTTTGACTTTGGAATCATGATCGGCGACCCCCAAAACCCCCGTATCTAAAATTTCACATTCATACGTGAATTTTCAAAAAACTCGTCCGCCATTTTGTTTTTTTTTTGACATTTTGACTTTGGATTCGTGATCGGCGACCTAAGACACCCCTGTACCTAAAATTTCACATTCATACGTCAATTTTCAAAAAACTTCCGCCATTTTGTTTTTTTTGACATTTTGACTTTCGATTCGTGATCGG
Organism: Amphimallon solstitiale; assembly: GCA_963170755.1. Classification (NCBI taxonomy): domain Eukaryota; kingdom Metazoa; phylum Arthropoda; class Insecta; order Coleoptera; family Scarabaeidae; genus Amphimallon; species Amphimallon solstitiale. The sequence continues at coordinate 94,573,214 of OY720683.1, read as the reverse complement.
CGACCTAAGACACCCCCGTACCTAAAATTTCACATTCATACGTCAATTTTCAAAAAACTTCCGCCATTTTGTTTTTTTTTGACCTTTTGACTTTCGATTTGTGATCGGCGATCTAAGACACCCCCGTACCTAAAATTTCACATTCATACGTCAATTTTCAAAAACCTTCCGCCATTTTGTTTTTTTTTTTGACATTTTGACTTTGGATTCGTGATCGGCGACCTAAGACACCCCCGTATCTAAAATTTCACATTCATACGTCAATTTTCAAAAAACTTCGGCCATTTTGTTTTTTTTTTGACATTTTGACTTTCGATTCGTGATCGGCGACCTAAGACACCCCCGTATCTAAAATTTCACATTCATACGTCAGTTTTCAAAAAACTCTTCCGCCATATTAGATGCACCATTTTTTTTTTTGAAATTTTGACATTGGGCTTGAGATCACCGACACCAAGAGCCCCCGAGTACCGAGTTTTACCTTAATCAGAAGAAAAAGTTGATTTGGCTCCACCCACTGCGCAGTGCGTAATTATTTAAATAATTATTTCGTAGGGGCACATAAATGTTAAAAGCATTATTTTTTCCCTTAAGAAAACGGCATACCCGTTTTAGAATTATTGTATTTTAAATGGAATTTATAAAAATTATAAGAAAAAATCATGCTGTATATGTGAATGATTATTTCATCGACCGGGAAAATTATGTCGAGAAGTCCGGCGTCTACTCTTATAAATTGCCGGTAAAATACACGAAATAAATACACAATATCGCATTCGAAAAAAAAATGTTTTGCCCCGGCCTGGGTTCGAGAACCCGACCCGGCAAAGTCATTGTATTAAGAAGCCGTCAATCTTGCCATTGGGCTATCGACCTAATGTAAATAGTTTGTTCAACTGCCATATTTATATGTAGGCTTGACTCTATGTTGAAATCTGCAATTTTTTTTTTAAATCTCAGAGAAAATAGACGTGTAATCTTTAAAAGGTTATAAAAAACGTTTTAATTGTGTTCAGATAATTAATATAGTGCCTTGTCCGTGTCCTAAAACTAAATATATTATGTGTGTTTATATGCCATGAACCTATTCTGACGTTAATAATTACATTAAGGAAACTGGGCATACGCGTTCTGGAATTATCGTATTTTAAAATTCAAATTTATAGTAATTAAAAGATATCAGCCTGTATGTAAAAATGTTAAGTCAAGCTACCGATATATAATATATTCACGGAAAGTGCACATGAATGTATGTGTGTGTACATTACATGTTATGAGCATTGCACTTGATTTATTGTGTACATGTATTTCTGGCGTATTTCGGCCATTTTTCTACGATGTCCGTCTGCATGAGGAATTTAAATCACTCGTCCTATCGATATCGTATGTCGATGAAGTTGGAATAGGAATGCGATCGGTTCAAAAATGTCTGACTTTTCGATTATGTACCTTGTTGGGCCGTCAAAACCTTCAAAATTCGGAATATAAGGCTTAAAAGTCAAACATGCAAAATTTTTCGTTGGAGCTGTCAGATTAGCGAAATGTCTCTTTTTGATGACCACTACTGCATTTTTAAGTACGTAAGCCATTTTTATGTTACAAAATATTTGCGGGCTCCTCTTGAGAGCCTCGATTCTCGGGAACCCGTCCGCCAGGAGGGCCGAAAAATAGCCTACTTGAAAAAGGAAGGTGCGTTCTAAGCTTAACCGACGCGCACGACACCCTCTATTCCCTCTCAAAGGTGACAAAGCGCGCCCCGTGCAACCAATTTTCGTCGATTTTGACGGTTCGGGCGGTAACCATGGTGATTCGGTTAAGCCGTCTTTTCCCAAGAAATTAACACGAAACGGCCGTCGGCTAATATTAAGGAGAATAAAAGGCAAAGCAGATAAAAGTCAATAATATTCTCAAAGTTTAGAAAGTTTGCTAAGTATAAAATAGTTATCGAAAATAAGACTGATTATCTCCGATAAATGAACATAATTTTCAAGTAGGATATAAATTATCCTGTTAATTATTCTGTAATTTAAAAATTCAAAAATTGTAATAAATACCTCATATTGTTATACGAAGTCCTTTATGAGTTATTAAATGAGAAATTATTATAAATCTCGTAAATTATTTATTGAAAAGTTCCGACAAATATTATTAACAATTATTAATACAGACACCAAATATTTATTTGTATTCTAGAGCGATTTTCACCTGCTGCAAAATTCCCAGAAAATTATCCTGCACCGTATTTTATAAAGTTGATCTTTAACAAAAAATTTAGACATGCCTAGTGAGCATATTCTTCCCACTCTTAAAGATACACGTATTACTGCATCGCCCCTAGCGGCGTGTACATACATTACAGCTTGAAAAATGTTAACAAACAAATGCATCTTTAATCGATGTGATTGTGACAATTTAATATAAGAAATTTAAAGAAAAGCTAGTATATAAGTATGAGAAAATGTGAATTACTGCTATATTTGGGGCACAATTTTGCCAGACCCCAGTTAATGTCTTGCATTCATTGCGAGTGCATGTTTTCGTTGCGTTACCTTGCGTGTGTGATTTCAAAACCTTGAAGTGGCGTTTATAATGATAGAAGTTAATTGTGTGCAAGATTTTTTAAAAAAAACCCGCTATCATTTGAGGAAAAACTTTTAATTAAGAAGAAAGGAAGGCCTATTCCAGAACGTCAAATAAATTACACTTCTACAAGTAAAACTCGAACTTACAATAGAGTATTCAATAAAAATATATATGAAAAATATGAGTCGATGTGCGGATGTTCACTAACAAATAAACTATTGTCTGCTTAATTTTTAAGAAAGAGGTTAGTGCGTGGAATATACAAGGGTTGAATGATTTAAAGCATATCGCAGAGAGGGCATAGAAACACGAAAATTCCGTTTCTCACATGAATGCATGCGTGGATTTTAGTGTTCTAGGCAAAGTGGACATACCTGAACAGTTTGACAGTGCTTATTTGCGATATAAAATTAAGTACAAGGAAGATGTGGAAAAAAATCGTCATATTTTGCGCCGGCTAATAATGTGTATAAAATTTTGCGGAGTTTTTGAATTGGCATGACGAGTCCATGATGAGACATTGACGTCGGAAAATCCAGGTATTTATGTAGGCTTAATCAACTTTGCAGCTGAATTAGACGTTGTGCTTGTAATACTTATGAAAGGTTCACAAGTGTTTAGAGGCGCCTCAAAAACTATTCAGAACGACTAGCAATTCGTTGCAATGTTGCAAATTTACAAGCAGGAAATATTAAAAGAAATTAAATCAGCAAATTTCATTCCTTTGGAGACCGATGAAACTACAGACACCTCTAATAATCAGCAAATGGTTGTTATTATTTGATACATGTTAAATTGACACATTTTTGAACGCTTTTGGTCTTTTTTAAGCCGGGTGAACATAATGCTGAAGTATTAACAAAAATATTGCTGAATGAATTGCAAATAATTTTAAATTCTTCTTCTGGTTCTGATAGCAATAAACAAATCGCTCAAAGTTACGATGGTGCGTCCATGATGAGTGGTAAGACAAATGGTGTCCAAGCTATTATGAAAAGAACATTTCCATATGCACATTATGTATATTCATAGTTACGCGCATCAATTTAATTTAACTATTGAACGAGCGGCACAGTGCAATAAAAATGTAAAAATTTTCTTTGCAAATTTGCAGTCATTTTCAAGCTTCCTTTCTCGATCGCCAAAACGAACGGTAATTCTTAATGAAATAGTCAAACGTAGATTACCTCGCTTTGCTCCTACATGCTGGATTTTCAAAAGTCGAACTGTGAACACATTATTTCAACACCAGGATTCTTTCAAAGAATGTTTACTCAAATTATTGACGAAGATGGGATGGATTCAGTTACTATTAGTGATGCAAGTGGTTTGTTGAAAACACTTCATTTTATCATGCCACATGTTAATGAGACTCAAATGCGCGGAATTTACAGTGCTCAACTGCAAAAGGCAATTCCAATAACAAATTATTCACATTAGAAATTTAAGAATTTCTACTGACAATGACAATCAAGAACGCAATAATGAAGCACCTGCAAAGAAAAGACAAAAAACGACAGCTGGAGATAACAGAGCTGTTATGGCAAAGGAAGTATGTGACACTATTTTAAGCCAAATTAGCGACCTATTTGATTTTAGGGATCACTTAAGGGCAGCAAAATTATTTGATTCTCAAAATTTTAAAACTTATACAGGGTGTCCAGAAACACTCCTGACAAACGAAGACCGGAGATTCCTCAGATAATTTTAAGACAATTTAACTCAATTCACCCTAGTCCGAAAAAGCTTCCTAAGGGAGCTAGAGCTCTTTGAAGATGGCGCCCTGTAATTAGTTTTTTTTAATATCTCCCGAACGCTTCTATTTAGAAAAACAAAAACTGGTGTACTTATTTATCCTCCAGAGATGAATCGATTCCATCAATTGCGAATTTCTAGTACCGGTCATAGGCGTCCGTTTTGGGTAGGTAAACGGTTATTTTAACGCATAACTTTTTTGTCTTTAACTTTTAGGCATTTGTGACACTAGATTATTAAATTTTCAGGTATTCTAGTACTAAAAGGTACTCTTTCTTTAAGTCGGTAGGATACACCGTTTTCTAGAAAAATCGATTTGAATATTTCTCGTTTTTTCGTCATTAAAATTCAATTTATTATGTACCTACTTATTTTTAGCGACGAAGTTGGCTAGGACTATCAAGGCATGGATGAAAATTAATTTAATAAATCATCTTTTGTTTCAATAAATGCAGCACACAATTCGTAAAGAAAGTTTGGGAAAAGAAGCAAAAATCAATTTGAAACAAAATTTTAGCTGAAGGTTTTTAAAAACAAAGTATTTATTACAATGAAACGAAAGTAACAAAAAAAGAACAAGTATCAAAGGTAGATAGTTACAAAAGATGCTCGATGTGATGACCATTAGTCTTGATGCATAAATTTACCCTTTTGCTTAGAGAACGCCGAATTCTTGCAAAAATTCCAAAGTTATTTCTAAATTCGTTGCAAGCATCCTGTATCCTTAGCCAGAGTTGTGCACGATTTTGTATCGGAACGGAATAAATAAATGCTTTTATGTATCCCCAAACACAATAATCGCAAGGATTCAAATCCGGCGACCTTGCTGGCCAAGCAACTGGACCGCCTCTTCCAATCCAATGGTCTTCGTAGTTATTATCTAGAAAGTCTCGTACATTCCTGCTAAAGTGGGCCGGACATCCGTCCTGTAGAAACCATAAGTTTTGCCGAATATTTAAACGCACCTCATCTAACAAATCAGGTAAAATATTTTGCAGGAAATGTAAGTAATCAACACCATTTAAACGAGCAGGTAATTCCACAGGTCCAAGTAGATAATCGTCAACTACTCCAATCCAGACGTTTATGCTAAACCTATGCTGATGCTTAAATTCTTGAACAACGTGGGGATTGTCACCAACGTACGAATAATAGTGTGCATTATGTACATTAAAAATTCCATTTTTTGAGAATGAAGCTTCGTCACCAAACAAAATGTACCTGAAAAAATCTTCATCTTGATTTATCTGATTTTGTAACCATCTAGCGAATTCTACACAAGCAGGAAAATCTCCTTCTAGCAGTGCTTGCACCTTTGTAAAATGAAAAGGATATAACTTTTCTTTGTGTAAGATATTTCCTACGGAAGATTTTGAAATTGTGGGGTACATGGCAGATAGTCTTCGAACGCTAATTTCTGGGTTTTCCTCAACTTCCATTAAAATAACATCTTCATGTTCTGCTGTTACATCATTATGTCTCCCTGTTTCCTTTTTTTTTTTTTGGACCACTGAACCTGTTTCTCTTAATCGTTGATGAAGAGCTGTAAATATTGAGTGAGTGGGATGCTGACGATTGGGAAATTTTTCAGCGTATCTACGTTGCGCTGCTCGAGCGTTACACCTCATTTCGCCATAAACTAAGTGCATATCGGCGTATTCTTCTTTAGTAAAAACCATTTGCTTTTAAATTGAAATCGTTGTGTTTGAATGCTACAAAGTAAAAAATTAAAAGATAAACTTCGCGAACTGACAACAATTTGACAATTAAAAACGTAGGTTTTATTTCTGTTGGCAGTTCAGAGCGAACTAGTGCAAAAAATAATAAATTGAATTTTAATGACGAAGAAACGAAAAATTTTCAAATCGATTTTTCTAGAAAACGGTGTATCCTACCGACTTAAAGTAAGAGTACCTTTTAGTACTAGAATACCTGAAAATTTAATATTCTAGTGTCACAAATGCTTAAAAGTTAAAGACAAAAAAGTTATGCGTTAAAATAACCGTTAACCTACCCAAAACGGACGCCTATGACCGGTAATAGACATTCGCAATTGATGGAATCCATTTATCTCTGGAGGATAAATAAGCATACCAGTTCTTGTTTTTCTAAATAGAAGCGTTCGGGAGATATTAGAAAAAAACTAATTACAAGGCGGCATCTTCAAAGAGCTCTAGCTCCCTTAGGAAGCATTTTCGGACTAGGATGAATTGGGTTAAATTGTCCTAAAATTATCTGAGGAATCTCCAGTCTTCGTTTGTCAGGAGAGTTTCTGGACACCCTGTATAGTCATTCATTTACACAAAAACAATTTGATGAAACTGTGAAATCTTATCCTATGTTGGACAGTGTAAAATTGAAAAGTGAACTTTTAGCAATTTATGGGCGCGATGACATGTGTGACGTAGGTGGTGTGTTGCCACTTTTAGTGTTCATAAGAAACAACAACCTAAAAAGGGTTTTGACGGAAACATACAAACTGTTAGATATTATTTGTACAACGCCCATGTCGACAGCAGAATGTGAACAATGTTTTTCCACCCTCAAACGTATTAAAACTCTTCTGAGAAGCAGAATGTCAGAAGATTGACTGAACGTATTGACGATCCTATCAATAGAAAAGAAGTTCATCCAGTTTATCCCGTATTTTGAGAACAAAGTCATAGACGTCCTTTTCAGCATCAAAAATAAGCGAATGGATTTTATGTACAAAAAATAGTTGTGCCCACCCTCTTTCATACCTCACTTGCCGCCACTGGTATTTATATCTAAATTAGCAAAAATGGATCCGGATAATGCCCATTGATGTTAGGAGCCATGTGTGTTAGAGGGGTTTTTAATAAAATATTGACATTATAAAATTTCTGGTTAAATGAATCACCTGATAAAGAGTTCCGTAAATTTATTTAATTTTACACATCAATATGTGCGCTATCTATAACATCCGCTTAGCATGATCGAATTGTGGTTTCCCTTCAATGTAATTAAAGGGAATACTACTGTATTTACAGAACAACAAAGTATTAATTTATATTATATAAGAAAAGTGAGATGATAATGCCAAATATTTACTGCGTAGTCACCTATAACAAGGATGCCTAAAATGTAAGATATTAGGTTTGTTCGGGTTTAATATTACGAACGGTTCTAACACAGTTCTGTTACTGCGCAGAACTGTATGCGTCATAGTACACCGTTCGGAACGGTCTGGGAACGGTTCCGAACGATTCGATGCCTTTATCCCGAATTAGTTTTACAGTTCTAGAACGGTTCCAGAACTGACAATCAGAAACCAAAACACGAAATTTTTAGTTCCAGAACAGTTCCGGAAACCCGAACACTTAACATATTTCTGCGCATGACGTGAACTGTTCTGGAATCGTTCTTAGCGAAACAAAAACAAACCTATTGATTTTAATGAAGCGGTCGAGCTCGCGCTATCGCCTGCTCTCGTCGGCGTTCCTCGGCACCTCTCGCAGCGATTCTGTCGTCGGGCACAAGTGCAGCTCATGAGTTCAATAGTGTTAGCTGAAGAGCGGTTTTAGTACAGTCATGTTCGATATAGAAAAATTTATTACAGCTGTTAGACGCCGACCAGCGTTGTATAACGCTAAGTTGAAAGAATACTGTGACAGAGACCTAAAAATGAAATTATGGGATGAGATAGCAGTCATAATGTATGATAATTGGATAGAATTACCGCTCGAAAAGAAAAGCATATTTGGTAAGTGTATTCACCGATTTTCATTAAAAATTTATTTATTTCATAATCATTCTGAAAATACTGTGTATGAAGTAAAATTAAATAAAAGAATTTTATAACAAATTTTATGTGAAATAAAATACAAAATATGTTAGTGACAAATTAATATTACTGTAAATGTATTAATAACAAAGTCTTCTTCTTCTACTTATTCTCCCAGAAGATCCGTAGATCTGGTTTGCAACCAATTTCCTCTGCTTTTCTGCATTAGCGAGTTCCAGCTGTCGTTCCATCTCTTGGATGGCCTTCCTGGTGGGGCGTTGTCCTCTCGGTTTGTATATATTCTCTTCTTCTTTGTCTTCCCCATCTCACCACGTCCTGGACTCCGCATATTTGTCTGATATCCTCGGTTTTGACTTGATTCGAAAAGGTTTGCCCTTCTATGGACCTGAGGGTCTTCATTTAGCATGCTCGCGTCTTGCTTTTTGTTCTGATGATATCTGCTCTGGCCTCGATGCCGTAGGTCATTACTAACTTCGGTTTGCCTCACCGGATTTTAATGTTTCTGGGCTCATTAGATAGAGAACTTTACAAAGAATTGAACGGTATGTAGCACTAAATTGCGTGGTTGTCGAAAAAATAACAGGGGGCGCTGTTCCCAATTTATAATTATTACTTGTTTTTCTTTAAAATTTTTAATGGAACGATATATTTTTAATATCGTAATATTTGAAGCACATAAAAAACTGAAGAGAATGATGAAAGCCGGTAGTTGCTAACTTTTTTCTTGACGAAGTATAGTCATGCGAAGACAATCCTGAAAAATAAAATTTTTAAATATAAATTTATTTATTGGGAGTAATAATTTAATTTTAATTTTAGAAGGGTAACTAGCCAGTGTATAGTTTGGTTTCATTTAAATTTACTCTTATTGAAAATCAGTTTTTTGCGAATATCTCGCAAGTTATGCTTTCTAGGCAGGTATATTATAAGTATAAAAGTATTTAAAACATAATTTTCAATACCTTTTGTATACAAAAAAATTTACTGTTATCGAATAATGATTTTTTGCAAATATATCGTAAATTATGCATTTTATATATATTTATCTAGAGTACACAAGCATTTAGTATTGGATTTGCAATATTTTTTATATATATATAAAATTTCAAAATTCGGACCGAGGGCGGGTCGTTATGTTCGTGACTTTTTGAATAAAACACAGGTTTTTGGATAAAAAATCATTTTATTTTTCAACATAGCCTTCTTTGAGCTCTATACACCTTGTCCAACGTCTCTCCATTTATTTTTATCCCTTCTAAAAAACAAGATTTGTGGAGGTCATCAAAACAGGTATTTGTTTGTGAGATGATTTCATCGTTGGAGTCAAATCTCTTTTCGCCGTGCCATTTCTTCAGGTTTGGAAACAAGAAATAGTTACTCGGGGCTAAATCCGGAGAATAGGGCGAATGACGGAGCAATTCGTAGCCTAAATCATGGATTTTTGCCATGGAAACTGCACATGTGTGCACCCTTGCATTGTCCTGGTGGAAAAGAACTTTTTTCTTGGCCAAATGCGGTCGTTTTTTTTCAAATCCTCATCAAATCGATTTAATAAGTTTGATTGTTTTACCCTTTTGAGGGTAGTCAATGTGGATTATACCGCGTGTATCCCAAAAAACGGTCGCCATGACTTTACTGGCTGACAAATCCACCTTGGCCCTCTTTGGCGCCGAGTCACCCCGAGAAACCCACTGTTTTGACTGCTGTTTTGTCTCTGGTGTGTTGTGGTGGATTCACGTTTCGTCCACGGTTACAAAACGGCGCAAAAACTCGTCCATATTGCGGTTAAACAACGCCAAACACTCCTGCGAAGTTGTCACACGATTGCATTTGTGGTCGATTGTGAGCAAACGTGGCACCTATCTTACTGAAAGCTTTCTCATACCCAAGTGATCATTCAAAATTAAAACCACTGAGCCATGTGATATGCCTATCGATTCCACAATCTCTCGCACTTTCAATCTCCGATCGGCCAACACCATATCGTGAATTTTTTGTAATTGTTTCGGGTGTAGAGCTCAACTGGGCGTCCAGAACGTTCGGCATTTTCCGTGTTTGTACGACCACAACGAAATTCAGTAAACCACTTTTTTAGTTCCCATAGTATTTATAAAGGTTAGCCTTGGTTTGAGTGATGGTTTTTTTCCGCAAAAAATAATGCTTAATGAGCATACGAAATTTAAATTTTTTCATTTTCTCCTCAAATCACGCGGTAGTCTGCTATCAATGGCTCTCAAACACAATCTAAATGACGCAGCTTGTTCAAGTTTTGATAGGGGTCAACTGACAGACGTCTGTTGACAGGAGCAGTGTTCCCCTTTCAGTTAAGAGGCGGGAAATTCAAAAAGTCACGTATATATTGACCCACCCTCGTATCCGCATCTAGAATTTAATGAAAAATTATCGAAATTTTAATTGATCTTGAGAATTGCGCGCCTTTGCGATCATTTTGGAAACTTGCAACATCACTACAAAATACATTACACTACAATTGGAAAAGTGCAACCTGTAGCAAACACTATTCAATATTTTTTTAATAAATAAAGTTGCCTTAGCAGTTCTAAGTTAAATTAAATTTTGTTTAATAGTTCGTATCTTGTTTTAGAAAAGGAGCTGCAAACAAAATGGAAGTCACTGCGAGACCAGTTCAAGAAAGCCTTGAAAATAGAGACAAATGTTGGAAGTGACTCGAGCGCCACCAAAAGAAAAAAGTACATTTACTACGAGCAACTAATGTTCCTGGCAAGCCATGGTGGATTTCGCGGAATATCCCCAAACCTCTCCCCTGCTCCCAAAAGGATTAAAGAAGAAAAAGTTGACAGCGACAGAATAATAGAAATACGGGATGAAATAGAACTACCGGTTAAAAAAGAAGAACCGGATGAAATAGAAGTACCAGAAGGTATAGAACCTTCTACATCGCAAACGGAAGATATAGAACCTTCTACATCGCAAACCTTACGTCCACCAACCCCACGTGAGTTAACATCAGCACACAATATGGAAAGAATAATACTAGAGAAGGGCCAGGGTGACAACACGCAAGCCATTAATCAAGTTTCACAACAGTATCTGGATTTAGACCGGGAGCAATCAGAGTCAGACAGAAGGGGCGATAGGGCCTTTCTTTTATCTGTTCTGCCTTTTCTCGATAAGGTGCCCGATGAATCAGTCATAGAAGCAAGAATGGAGATAATGAAAGTAATACAAAAGTACACATACAATACAGTGCACAGTTGATAAAGTTGAAGTGGCGCAGATACAACCATAAAGAACCTAATTTGTCTACAGTGACTTTTCTACTGCGAGTATATGTATTAAGCAGAATTATTTAGAATTTGTTAAAAAATTAATTGAAGAGAGGCACACTGATTTTAAAGTTTCAAAATTTTAATTATAATAAACCACTATAAGGTTGTTTCGTCGCAAAGCGACTTCATCAGGTGGATAAATAATGAAGAATTTACATTATTGCGAGAAATTATATACTGGTAAACATATTACAAATTTAAGAACAAAAGTGGCGAGTGACATACTGCTGTGACCTTCTCTACTATGGTTGATTGCCAATAGTTAAATTAATAAATTGATATTCTTTAATAATCTCAGGGTCTAAAGGTGAATTTCTTGGTTTTCCTATAACGGGGAATGTGTCGCAGCTTTTTGCTTATTGTGAGTTCTAGCTGTGATAGTGATGTTTACTTTCCTTATGTTCTCCTTTGGGATGGGTATAAATAAGTAAATAGTGAATGTCAGCACAACTTATTTTATTTACAATATAAATTTACAAAAAACATGGAGAATAATACTTTATTATCATACAATACAATACTTTATTTTTATTTTTATGTGTTCTCCTTTCACCAATAGTACAAGCACTTTGCAAATCCTTTGTTCCTTAAGAAAATTGTAAAAATTACTGAATTAATTCTTCATGTATGCTCACAAATCAAGGAAATTGCTAAATTCACTTTCTTTACTTTTTACCGATGTATCCCCATTGGATCATCTCGACCTGAGATTCTCACGTCAAAATCGAGATTTAAACAATGAAGAACTTATTAGATGTTTCCCATAATATTTCAAAAATTGTTGCTATCCGGGTAGAATTATTGATCCGTTGAATCGCCTTAACTTGAGATTCGCACGTCAACCCAAGGCTTACTCAAAGAAGAATTTATTAAATATTTATTATAATATTCTAAAAATTGTTGCTATCCGGGTAGAATTATTGATACTCCGTTGAATCGCCTTAACTTGAGATTCGCACGTCAACCCAAGGCTTACTCAAAGAAGAATTTATTAAATATTTAAAATAATATTCTAAAAATTGTTGCTATCCGGGTAAAATTATTGATACTCCGTTGAATCGCCTTAACTTGAGATTCGCACGTCAACCCAAGGCTTACTCAAAGAAGAATTTATTAAATATTTAAAATAATATTCTAAAAATTGTTGCTATCCGATAATTTTGTATCACGCACATGAAGATTCCTTTATTTATTTATTTATAGGATTGCAAGATGGAGTTTTATTTAATAGTGCTTGTACTTACTTTTCTTGATTGTACATCATTTTGAATTCTTCTTGATAATCCGGGCCTTCCATCCTTCTGGAAATTTTATTATGGCGGGCTTTGTAAAGTCGAATAATAATATCCCGCGCTTTTACTGTATATAGCGCGCACTTATCGTCTGTGAAGCGTATCACACGTTTTGTTTTTGCAACTTCTAGATCTTAAAGGCGTTTATGCCTTTTTAGATTTTTATTTTTATTTATTTCTTTACAACACTTGGAGCACTGGTTTAACTTTTCTTTTCTTCTTGAGTATTGGAGATCTTCGGATGGACTTCCTCTATTTTGCAGATGCACGCATTTATATACCCTTCAACAATTGCCAAACGCTTTATTTTGTTTCAAATTATTTTTGTTCAGTTTAAATTTTCTTCTACTGCGCCCTCCGTGTTTGTTATGGTAACTATCGATGTCACGTGATCATGTGATCTTTCTTCCGCCATGTTACTGTTGTTATTGTTTACATATTCTATATTTTCATATTTAATGGACATCGATTGATTTTATCTATTGGTAGGTATTTTTTTAGTTGCTTTTGTTTCTAAATTATTGTTTGTTCTTTTATTGTATCCACGTTACCTCCAATTTGCGTTGTATTTATATATATATTCATTGCTTTCTTTGTTGTTTTTGATATATATTCTCTTTTCGTTAATTAATTTAATTCTAACATTCCTTTTCTTGTTTTTAGGAATAGGTAGTATGGGATACACGTTACATATCGTCTTTATTCCTTTAATTTGATTTAGATGCTCCTTTTCCTTTTCGTGTTTCGGCCCTTCTTCCTCGAGGTCATTGAACCATTTCTTCGTGTTCGGAGAGTTTTCTAGATCCGTTAACCTTTAATCAAAATTTTGTTGGTGTAAGTTTTTCCTGATTTACATTATATACTGACTAATGTTTTATTTATTTTTAGCTTGGAATCTCTTGAAGCATTTTTTTATATAAGGAAATTGTATACCAATCGCATATTTAGATGTACATTCAATAATGTCTTTTTCCTGGAGATATCAGTGAAATTTGCTTATCCTACATGATGTTTTATTTTTAATAGTGAAACAGAAATGAGTGGAATATATTTATTTATGTATAGAGACCTTTGTTCTTGCCGTAGTGTTTATTATTAATGCAATATGTTGAACGCAGGCTTCTATTCACTGCGTTTCACCCCTATGGAACCTAGTGTTTCCTTCTTCGTGCAGTTTTATTGCTTGTACGTGATTTACCCTTATGATAGAGCCATCCCTTAACATAATCCTTTCTCTGTTTTTAGCATTCAACCTTTTCTTCGTCTGGATTTGCTGCCTTTTTGTTAGTATTTGTGTATATGTGCACTGCGATTTTGTAATCAGGCTCTTCCTTGTTATATTTAAAAATTATGTCAGGATTTTCCTGCCTGTAACGGAAATTAAATTGTTATTCAAGTTGTATCCTTTTATGTTCTCTGATCGAGGTTGGTTTTTTATTTATTTTACGTTGTTTTATATATAATATTCAATACCATTTTATTTTAATTGCTAGTGCTTTCATTTTTTTACGGGTATGCAACCCACATTGCATTGATGTGTATTCTATTGCATATTCATCAGTTTGAATAGGTACCCACTGTTATGGGATAATTTGAATTATATATATATATATTTATATAAATTAGTGGATTATTCTGTATTTATCTGTTGAAATATTAAATTATAATTTATGTCAAATATGTAAATTTATATTTATCTAAAATAAATGTGCTGGTATTTTATTTTTGTTGACTTTTTATTTGTTTGATTTCTTTATTTATCTATTTATTTATTTGTGCGGAAAAATACCACAGCAATACGTTGGTGTGATCATTTAACGCTAACCCTAATTTTGTAATTCTAGAAATTTCTAATGATGCTAGGAGATCAAGTTTTTCACTTTTATCTTGGATATGAAGTATTTTAAAACTATTAGAATCAGTTTTTTAATCCCTGTAACTTCTATTATGTTTGGAGACTCTCTGGGCAAAGAATCTTCCAGTTTGGCCAATATAAGGCATGTTAGAATCACAAGTTAACTTATATACCCCCGAGTTTGTTTTTTTGCCTGTTTTGTGTATATTGTTTCATAAAAAACATTCTAAAGTACACTGTAAAAAATCGACTGAAAAATACATTTATTATAACTGTAATTTTTCCAATAATTAAAATGTAATAATCCATGTAATGTAAGAACGCCTGAAGTTTAATGTAAAATTGCAATTTATCTGTAAAATCACAGCTAGCATGTAATTTTAGTTTTAAAAGTAATGTAAAATTGCGTTATCTAATAGAACTTTTACAACATTTAGTGTGTTTTCATCACTTGTAATGTAAATTCGCTATTAGTCTCTGCGTTTCAAATTTAAAATACTTAATAAGGTTTCCTAACAAGTATTCTCATTAAAAGTTTATAACATGTTTAGTGATTAACCCACTTGTGATTTTTATACTTACGAATAAATAATTTTACGTTCCTCAGAAATATATTAAAAATTAAAATTAATATAAATACTATTTATTATAGTATAGGTACCTAAACAGTATGATAAAGTAAACAAAATAATTGTGTAATAATTATATTATTGCCCACTACAACTGTTATAAATCTTGCCATAATATAGGTTCATCCAAGATCCTATAATATTCAATCCCACTATAAATCAGTTGATGCCTGAGTGTGAATTGTCAGTGTTTGCGAGCCGCTGATGTTTTGTTTCTACAATCCGTCAACGCATGCGCAGTGATTTCAGTTTACTAGTGGTTTTCATGACAATTATATGCTGTTGTTTGTGTTTTGGTTATACAATTAATAGTTGTTATTTATAAGTTATTATGAGGTAAGTTAATCATTGTGATCCATTCTTAGCATCTGACAGTAACAATTCTTTAAAGCTCTGGCGTCAGGTTGTCTGTGGCGAAGGTTAAGTTCGCAGACTGCAGTGGAGCCCAAACTACAGTGAATTATTTGGTAAGTTAGGTCTGTTTGTTTTATATGTAACGTAAATCACTATTCTGTTGGGCAAATAAACAATACATATATGATGTATGTATCATTTTATAGTGTTCAGGAATATGTAATGTATTCAATAAGTAGTTTTTACCTTTTTTAGTGGATGTATAGGAAGAAATGTAGGTACATATGCAGAATGTGTGGTGATCGCACCCCTTCAATTGAAAAATATAACGCCGATCAGATCCTACATAGACATTCAAAAAACTGACTCGCCCGAAGATTTTATATTAGATAGAGATTCCATGAAGCTGCTTAATGACATGTATACAATACAAAGAACATTTATAAATCGTTCGCAGCCTATTGTCAACAAATCATAGAAGAATGGCCAATTCTTTTCAAAAAGAGGTATCGTTTTGGCATTTTGAAAAGTTGAGAAAAACTTTGTGCAAAAAGACAGGAAATTATTTCAATTTTGCAATTGAAAAAACATTATGTCCGACATTCCACTTCCAGATGATGCAGAAAAATACATCAAATGTATTTTTTGAAAATTAACCCTGATCAGGAGATGAAAGGCAACAAAAGAAGCCTTACTAAAATTGTAACCTTACTCAATAAGTTGAGAAATATTAGTTATTAAAGTGCTGAAACGTTAATTACATGTTAATTTCTTTGTTAAGTTTATTGGTTCGTGTTTTGCTTTACTTTAGAATTTCTTTTTGTGTTTCATATACACCTTGTAATTATCTTTGTAATAATAAAATTAATTGCAATATATAAAATCCCTATCGCAAACAGCTGGTTTTTTTATTTTCTGATTACAGTAGTGGAGAAGCACAGGATTGGCAAATTCCACAATCTACGCCGTGCTTCATTCGTTGCCCTCAATGTATATTACTTCTGGACGAATGCATAAGTGTTAACTTGATTTTACGTAAAAAATGACAGACAAAAAGGCTCCTTAATAATAAAAAAAATTACAAGAGCTGTACGTATAATTAAGTATTCATGTTGTAGATCCACACCTAATGTATATATCTTCACAGGGAATAAATGTACATTCACAGTTAGTGTACGTAAATTTACATCGAGTCGTTGTGTACTTACATAGCGGTGCAGTGATATTACATTACACGAGTAAATTTTATTGTTGAAAATTGAAATTTACAATCATGACCTGTAACACTGCATCACCTTGCTGTATCTGTACCGTCTGAACAAGTAATATTAATTGATGTACTTGTGGAACTACATTCACATGTTTTCTTACAATGATTATAATTAGCCATGGAGTTGCCAATGATTTTCATTGTAATTTTACACAAACACTTTTTAGAGTGTATTATTAGTTTTGTAAGCTATTTTACCATTAGTGGCTTTTTTAATTAATTTGCTAATTTTTACTGAAGGTTTACCAATATACGCAAGGCATGCGCACACGCATCGATTTCGATCATACGATATTTTACCATACAATCGAAATCGATGCGTGTGTGCTAGGCCTAAGGCTATAATGTACTGAATTTTTACTAGAAATTTTAGGATAAATTAAAGAACGGGTATGTGCTATTTGTTTGTTTCGAAGGATATTATTGATAATATCTTTTGTATACCCATTATTTGTAGCAATAGTGTATATTCTATCTAATTCTGTATTAAAGTTAGTTTTATTGAGTGGCGTATTCACTAGTCTATATATCATTCATTCATAAGTGGCTAATTTATGTTTTAATGGGTGAAAGGATTAAGAATGTATAGTTGTCAGTATGTGTAGGCCATGTTTTTTACTTATATTCACTTATAATACCATGAGTAGTCAAAGTTATGTCGTTTATTTTTGTGGTGGTTACACGAATGTCTTTCATGATTGCATTTAAATACTACGAGTGCGGAGCACGAGTAGTATTCCCAATTATGAAAGACATGAGTGTAAAGCACCACAAAAATAGTAGACTCAACTTTGACTACGAATCGTATTCGAGAGACTATTCAATGAACCAAATCAATTTTTCATATTAAAATGACTCAAAATTTAGTTACACATGATTACGTTTCCATGTCAACAAAAAAAACATTTATGTTTGTCATTAAAATTTTTGGAATCGTGTTCCTATTTAGTTCGTTTCGTTGAATAAAAACTGGTGTTTCTAAATAATGGGAACTGAGAAAAGATTTGGCACGAAATCTGAAGACGAAATCGACGCTGAAATTTGCGAAAATATCCCTTGGAACACGAAGAAATCCAAAGATTCAGTATGGAGACAATTTAGTACATTTTTAACAGCAAAAGGCTATAAACTGGATCAATCTACTTCTCCTGTGGACTTAAATGTCATCTTAAAGTCGTGGGCATGTAATATGAAGAAAAAAGATGGGTCCGATTATAAAGAAGGCGTCATCAAGCACATGTGGAACGTGACGGCGAAAATGGTTCAAGAAATGTTCTTCAATAAGTGGAAAATAAACGTAAACCCGTTTTCTGATGCAATATTTAAGTCAGCACGTGACGCCAGGGATGCTACAAGAAGAAAACTGCAAGCGTGCCCTGAAAAAAGAACCAGCAACGCGGCGGCACTTACAGAACCAGAATACTTAAATATGATACGCATATTAGATGAGAGTACCCCAGACGGTTTACAGAAAAAGTTTTTCTTAATAGCATCTTACGAACTAGCTTGGCGGGGAGGAGAAGGGAGCAACTGTTTCACCTATTACTTCAAGGAGGAACTCGATAACAAGGGAAGAAGAACTGGTAGAATTGAGTATAATCCAGTATTTTCGAAAACTGCGCAGGGGGGAACTAAATCATTGACAGGCAGCAAGTGGTTGATAGAGAATAAAAGCAATACCGATATGTGTCCAGTTAGGTAACCTATTTATATTTAATTTCAAGACGGTATAATTAATATTCTTCTGTTATTTAGATTGTATTATCTACTGAAATCGAAGAGAGGAAAAAATGTGAAAACAGAAAGGATGTTTTTGACACCGAATCCGTTTTGGGATAAAGTTGAGAATGCGGTGTGGTATAAGAACAGTCCAGTTGGTATATGTGAGATCAGTAAATGGGTGAAGTTATTAGCTGAAAAAACTGGATTAGATGTTAAAAGAAGGAAGATATCAAATCATTCGGTACGCTCTTCAACTGTATCATCTCTGGCGAAAGCTGGAGTCGGAGAGCAACAACTGATGAAAATAACGGGACACCAAAATCTGAATTCCATAAAATCGTACTTGCAGCTTGATGATGAGCACCACGAGTCGATTATCACCAAAATGCGAAGAAATTTTACAACAACAAATGTGTCATGTACAACTTCGACATCTGTCAGTAATAGTGACGGTATTAAGCTATAAGAGAAAGGTACTCCCTCGGGTACTCCCAGTGATAGCTCTGTTCCAGAATGTCTGCTGCAGCACTGCAGTAATGTTAGTTTTTCTAATTGTACCTTCAATATTGTTAGTAAATGAGTTACATTAATAAAAACTTTCACTTGTTTAAAATATCCACTTGAATACCTTCTAGGAAGATATAATCGCTGAAATTTCCTGTTGCTATGATACGAAAGTAAATATTTGCTATTTTATTGGTTCATATTTGAACAATGACAGGTGAATTGAATAGTCTGTGAAACACTAAGGTCTAGGAAATTAATAATACCTTCAGTCTTTGCTTCTAGTGTGAATTTTATATTAGAATGTACATTATAAATATAATCAAAAAACATATTTAGTCTTCTATCGGTACCCTTAAAACATACCAATATATAATCTACATATCTATACCAGAAATGCAATTTTTCAATAGGGGGTGAGAGCTAATAGTTTCTTTGAAATGATTCATGAAAGTTTCCGCAAGCAATGGGCTTAAAGGATTACCCATAGCAAGACCTGTGGTTTGTTGATAATATTCGTAATTGAATTGGAAATAATTTTGTTCCATACAGATCTTAAGTAAATCTAGGATTTCACTAATTGTAACAGGATTTGTGTGATGTTGGTGTAGTGCTAATTCGATAATATCTAATACCTCTTTTGTGGAGATATTAGTGAATAAGTACGTAACATCAAATGACAAAAATTTAGCTTTACTAGAAATTTTTAAATCAGAAATTTGATTTATGAAGTCCAATCAATTTTTAATTGAAAATTTAGATTTAAATCTTGTATGATCTTTTATAATGTTAATTAATTGTTTCACAAATTTCTAGGAGCTTTGACATATGACACTACAGGTCTACTAGGTTATCATTTTTATGTAGTTTAATCAGACCATACATTTTAGGGAGCTGTAAGTGTTTGTAGTGGTTTACTATAATTAAAATTTTGAAACTTTAAAATCAGTGTTTCTATCTATCTATCTATACAAGGTGTGATCAAAATCAAACGATAATTTTGAATTTTTTCAGAAAGTTTGTATTTAATCTACAATGTTTATACCATCCCTTCAAAGTAGTCTCCCTGTAATATTATACATTTTGCCAACGTAGTTTTCAGTTTGAGAAGCATTGGTGGAACGCCTCTTTAGGTATCGCTTTGATCCCGATTTGCGATTTTGTCTTTATCTCATCTGTTGTTGAAAAACGTTGCAGCAATACAATAGTGTTAAGGTTTGCCAAAAACTGGTTGTATAAGCAAAGCAGAATGTGCTGGTGCATTGTCGTGGTGCAAAATTCACGAATTGTCTCTCCAAATTTCGGTTTTTTTTTTCGGGTTGACTCCAAAAATGGTAAGTAATACTCCTTGTTTACTGTACGGCCGGTCGCTAAAAATTCATGGTGAACTACTCGATCGTAGTCGAAGAAGACTATTAAAAGGACTTTTACATTTACGTGTTTTCTTAGGTCTAGGCTCTTCAGAAAACTTCCACTGAGATGATTGAGCTTTTGTTTCGACATGATAGTCGTCTACCCGCGTTTCGTCACCAGTTATAACGCGCTTAATGATAATGTAAATTTCCTTTTTCTTTAGTAACCTCCTTAATAGTAATTGTTCTATTAGCAAGAACAATCGTTTTCACTTTTTCCACATTTTCATTGCTGGCGGACGTGCGAGGACGCCCAGACGTCGTTATCTTCAATGCCATCTAGACCTTCCTTAAAGCGTCTGTACCATTCTTAAACTCATGGCTGTGACATAGTATAATCGCCAATGGCATTCTTTAGCATTTTGAACGCTTCGCTGCACTTAATTCAGTTTTTAACACAAAATTTCAGCTAAATTCTTTGATTCGACATTTCGCCACTTAAACAATTAGTCGAACACACTGAATAACGCTCGCTTATTAGCTCGCCAAACACAAACTAAGCGTCGCAGTTGTGTTAAGTAAGTAACGTGTCCCACCAACAGTGCTTTCGATACACAAAACTTAATCAATACGTTAGATTAAATACAGCACGCAAAATTTGAGATTTTCGTTTCAATCTGACCATACCTCGTATGGCCACATTAATTAATCCCATAAGTACACCAAACCTGGAAACCAGCAGGGTCTGGATCCCAATTATTCATTAGAGCATACATAACACGTGAAACTATTTATTATTTAACCTGCATTGCAGGGCAAGATGCGCTCAAACACAACGATTTTTCTGAGATTTCTGCGCTCAGCAATACACGTTGCAGCCATACAACCAATCTGAACAATGTTCACTTGAAACTGAAGCGTATTCTCAACGTGTTTCTCTCGCTCTTACTACCAGCGCGTCGTGTGAATCGCCACGAGTCTGTCCCCCTATTTATCTCGCCGGAGTGGATTGCTGCTTTTCAGTCAGCAGCATTCTTGACTGTCCTTGTACTAAAAAATGACTTTCATCACAGAACACGTTTCTCCAATCTTGAACAGTTCAGCTCTCATATTTTTTTGGTCAAGTATATCTTTTTTTCAGCATGGCAGCGGTTTATAATTGTTTTATTAGGGAGATCTAATTGTTTTTCTTCTACCTTCAATAACACAAGCATGTGCTATGTGTGGCTAGAGGTTTTGACTTGTTCTTCCAGAATTTAACTTACTTTCTCCTATTTAAAAAGCTCTTCGGGTTATCTTCTCTCTGTCCCTCTCTCTCTCTCGCTCTCTCTCGCTCTCTCCCTCTCCCCCCTCTCCCTCTCTCTCTCTCTCTCTCTCTCTCTCTCTCGCTGTGTGTGTGTGTGTGTGACCACGATAGCGGTCAAACCGCTATAGATATCAATTCCAAATTTTGTAATTGTTAATATTATCTCCCTCTTTTTTTTTTTTATTGAGGTGGAACGCTCCTGCTCGCCTTAGCTAGATCTTGCTCAAGACAGTGTGGGACTCAACTGCATTCTCTCACAGTTGCCTTACCCACCAAAACCACCTCCTTCTTGCCTCCCTGACATGCTGGAATCTACATTGTCTGTTTTTCTTCAGTTGGTGCTTTAAATTCTCGCTCGCTCTCTTTCTTCGCGTTCTTTGGTACGCAACACTTCTCCTATATATTCGCTTGTGACTTGAAATTTCATTTTGTTACTTGTCATAATACTGACTATGTTACCAACTTCCAGCTTAGTTTCTATCTCTCGTTCAACCTTACTCCTGGGGGAGCTCCATCTCTTAAGATCAGTAAAATGGGCACACCGGAAGTAGTAGTTTATTTCAGTGAAAAAATCGAATTTTGCCAATTACTCGGCAACTACTAAGATTAAACAAATTTATAAAGAATTTATATGTACTTAAAATTAAATTTGAGAAAATTTTTTTCGAAATTCCTACTGGAAGTAGGTCTTTTACTCTTACCGAAAATCCGTTTTTTGCGAATATTTCGCAAGACATATTTTTTAGACAGGTACATTACGAGTGTAAAAGTATTTAGAACTTAATTTCCAATACCTTTTGTAGAAAATTTTTTTCAAAATTCGGACCGGAAGTAACACTTTTACTCTTATCGAATAGCGATTTTTTGCAAATATGTTGTAAATTCTTTATATATTTATCAAGAGTATAAAAGTATTTAGAACTGGATTTGCAATATTGTTTGTATAGACGAAATTTCAAAATTTGGACTGGAAGTTATACTTTTACTTTTAGCAAGTAGCATTTTTTTGCAAATATCTCACAAAGTATGCATCTGGAGAGATTTATTGAAACTAAAAGTACTTAGTATAGGCTTTTGAATAATTTTTGTATAAAAGAATTTTCAAAATTCGGACCTGAAGTAGCACATTTACTCACAGGCGTATTTTTTAAGATGATAAAAGTATTTAAAGCTTAATTTAGAACAACTTTGCATAATTTGAAAGGCGCATATGTATAAGCAACTCGTGTGGTGCCGACACCTCATTTTTTCCAAAGTTTCCACCATCACAACAACTGCCGGTAATATTAGATCTTCAGTAGCTGTATGTGGTTTACTGGTTTTACTTTCTTATACGTACTATAAGGAAGTATTGTGATAATGAAAATTTTCCACTTCGAGATTTTTCCAGATGTCCACGTTTTGAAGTTCCCTGATACCTAAAATGTGGTTTTTAAAAAATGTCTGCGTCTGTATCTCTCTCTCTCTCTCTGTGTGTGTATGTGTGTTTCTGTGTGTGTGACCACGATAGCAGTCAATTAGCTGTAGTTATCAATCCCAAATTTTGTATTGACAAGTATAATCTATCTCTTGAGATCTGATTAGATTTTCAGTAACATCGGCAAAAAGTAGTAGTTTACTTCAGAGAAAAAATCGAATTTTGTCAATATTTCGTCAACTACTACGTTTAAGCAAATTTATAAATAATTAATATGTACTTAAAATTAAATTTGAATTTTTCGAATTTCGTACCGGAAGTTTTTTTGCAAATATTTCGCAAATCATGCTTTTTAGACAGGTACGTTACGAGTATAAAAGTATTTAGAACTTAATTTTCAATAACTTTTATGTAAAAAAAAATTCAAAATTCGGACCGGAAGTAACACTTTTACTCTTACTGAATAGCGATTTTTTGCATATATGTCGGAAATTGTGCATTCTCTATATATTTATCAAGAGTACAAAAGTATTTAGAGCTGAATTTTCAATATTTTTTGTATTCATGAAATGTCAAAATTCGGACCGAAAGTAACACTTTTACTCTTAGCGAGTAGCACTTTTTTCGAAGATCTCGCAAAGTATGCATTGTAGAGATTTGTTAAGAGAATAGAAGTAGTTAGAATAAGTTTTTAATAATTTTTGTATAAAAAAATTCTTAAAACTGTATGATTTGAAAGACTCATACGTATAAGAAAGTTGTGCGGTGGCCACGCCCCATTTTTTCATTACTAGCTGATTACGTGTAAGTGCCGTTTGTGGAAAGAGCCGTGAACAAAAAGGGGTAGCAGTTTAAAACAGTTTAGGGACCACAGCCGACATATATACAGATCAGCCATATACGCGGCTATTTATTATATGGTTGGTATATCTTTAAATTAATTGTTCACACAATTATAACATAAAATTAAAACATGTTCAAATTTGTATGTAGTATAATACATTCGAAATCCAAGTCTAAAGAAGATATTTTTAAGTAGAAGATCGATCCCGGAGTCCTGTAATTTTAGCTCTGACAATTACACCAGCGAACAAGTTCACGTATTCCAGAAATAGCGGGCCACGTATCACCAATCCACGTGTTTGGTGTCTTCAATTTTCACTCTGATGTACCGAAATGTACCGATGTGGTCTTAACGCATTCGTTAGCTTCATTATTATTATTAGTCGCGTTAGATGTGTCTCTATGGTAAAGCGTTAAAGAACGAATATCAATTTCGTCAACCATAAACGTTATGTTAGGTGTTGAATTGTTGCTGTCGTTGGACATACTGTTACGTGTCGTTTGTGGTTTAACGATAAGACAACAGAAATATGACTCAACGAATGAACGAATGAACGACTACAATAACTGTAGCCGCAGAAAAAAAAAGAGGTATAGATACACGTGCTACTTCATGCAACGTTTCTGGTTGTTGTGGTTTTCGACCAGTTCAGATAGAAGAACTCAGCTGACCGATTGAGAATATATTTTATTTAGTACAAGTAATATTATTCAAGGACATCCATTGATTGTGTACCTCGTCTAGTGATGTACCCAAGTCTTATCCTCAGTAATCTTTCGGGAAACCAACCTGTCTACATTTTGTTGTAAAATTTTATTTACATATTGCTGAAATAGCATATTAAAGAACAACTGTCATTAGCATAGATAAGGTACGGCAATAATAAATTTTTTCAACTTTTGCAGCGCCATTTGCAGGTGGGGGAAAGAAATAAACGTCTTTTAAATTTAGGCGGCTTTATTTTTAAAATTTATTTAGATTTCAGTTATTTTATATTTTAATTTATGTGTAATAACATATAAATTAAAATGTCAAAGTTATTAGTCAAAAAAGCTTAATTTGGTAAATGGAACTTCAATAATAATAATAATAATAATAATAATAATAATCTTTCATTCAACATTTTTCCACTAACAGGAGAAGTAAGACTGAAATAAATTCATTCGCGTTGGAGTTATGTCCCTTGGAATAGATAAACGACCATAAGCAAGACTGGTTTGGTTTTTGTAATGATGTACTTTATTTAAAACTAAATTGTAACTTACTGTGATTACAAATTATTTACTTTTCTTATATTTTTTAATATATTTATTCCATGCCATAAGCCTCATGGTTCATAAAAGTTCTTTGTTTTATGTTGGTCTAGTCATTGTACTACTTGCAGAAGTGCTGCATTTTCTTTCGCTTCCTTAGATACTACTGCCTCGAACAACTTTGATGCAGAGGCAGAATAGATTGGAGTTGACCATCGTAGTAACGATTTCTCATGAGTTTTAAGATCCTTGAAAACCTAACACAGAATACAATAAGATTTATAATAATTTAAGAATTTCACTAATTACAAAAAGCAAGTATATTCAATGATTCTTAAAATACAATCTTGATATAAGTTATTAGTTCGTTTCTGCAATGTGCAATGTCTTCATGCTTCCCTATCTGTTACGCAGTCAGTGTGTTACGCTGTATAATTTACTTTGGTTATAGTTCTGGAAAGATTGTGTGCCTTTGTCTAAATACGTGGAATTTTGTATTAGTTCGTGACTTTTGAGCGTACCCTGTACATTGTTTGTTTCACCGGCTACTAAGACTGCCTGCCGTATACCTGCGTGTGTACTAAATCTACTCTTGAGCCCTCACCGCCCTTACTCACGTACCGTGAATTTGACAGATTCATTTTGTGTAAGATCGGGCATTCACGCCCTATTTTTGTGGAAGCCTCTATATCTGAGTAACTAATTCTAATTATCTTAGCTCTAGCTTATTCTAACCTACCTGTAGTTTCGTGTTTTCTGCATTTGCAGTTACTTTTTACGCTTTGCTTAAGTTTTTTTAAAAATATCTACTTATTTATTACGTCCGATCTCTACATAACGCATTTATTTGTGGCTTGGAAATGCTCCGAGACGACAGTCAGGTTGTTGTGTCGACTGTTTCACATGTTTTTGCGTATTGCCGAACACCGTATCTCGAGCAGGCCCGATTATTATTGTTATTTTCCTTTTCCTTCGCAGACGTCCCACTAAAAATGTAAGAAGTATTAATTAAGGAAATGCTTGGGACAGTGGGCATACTAATAATTGTTTGCCGATCATTTGTGGCCTTCCTTCGTTCTTCTAAGTATTAGGCATCTTCTGTGGTTCATCCTGGGACTCCCAATAGGGATTATGGACGTTAATAATATTCTGAAACATATAGGTAGATCGGTTTCTCCAACCGTCTTCCGCAGCGTTTTGATATTAGAGTTTGATATTTCGTTAATTACCTGCAGAAATTCTGTTCTTTCGCCTAATAAAATGGAAACTACGTGTGGAAGTTTGTTTTGTTTATTTCTGTCAAACGTGGACAATACGTTGCCATGTAATGGGTGTTACACACGGATTGCCAACGTCCAGCATGAAATACCCTCTCGTGCGGTCGACTTTATATTTTCTATTTACAATTGTTGAGTATTTCGCTTATGTTCTTCCGTCTAAGATATGTGTAGGGTTACGTTTAATTGTGTTTAAGTCACGATGTCGTCTCCCTTTATTGTCAGATTAGTTGTGTGTTTATTATGTTTATTTGAAAACTCCCGCCCTTAGTCTGAATCCTTTCCAGTGCGATGCATTGAGCGTGCGTGTTCTTGGTTTGTAACGTATCTACCGTAAAGGTCACGGCTGAGCCACTTTCGAAGTCCAGCTTGTTATAAGTGCATGGGCACGATATGCTTATTTTCTTTTGGTGAATTTATCACTATGTCTAAAGTTAGACTAACGCTTAGGCGGCTTTAATGAAATAAGTTTAAGTACCGATACCTTAATTAGGTGTTTTATCGTAAATTATTTTTATCGCAATACCGCTATCTAAATTTACGAATGCCACGTGGTGGAGTTTGAATTATTTTCGTGCTATGTGTGACTTGTAAGCCGTTTACCGTGGAATCTCCATTATTTTTACATATTGGGGTAAGTGTTTGGAACTTTGTGTTAATTTTCGGGATTTTACTTTTGGTTCTTTCTTCTCTAAATTTTAATAGGATTCTTTTGTTGGGCACAAAAGCCCTCAGAAGCCGTTAGGATTCTTTTGACGGGCTCAAAAGCCCTCAGTAGCTGTGTTTCTGGTGTTATCGCTCCGCATTTACATCGAGGAGCGTGGGGTTTTTTTATCGAAGAGGAATTTTTCCATCAAGGGAGTCACCGCCATTTTGGATTCCCGCAGCGTTCTTCCGGCGACCATTTTGCCAGTTGAGAGCAGCTAAGGTTGTAACTTTACTACATATATTTTACGTCTGATTATCGACGTCTTTACGTCTGAGTGCAAGACTTTATTTTGCCTAGATTTTGACCAAGAATTTTGAGTGGCTTAATAACTATCGCACCTCTTAGTCAACTGCGAGGTCACAATTTATTCTTAATTAAATTTCCGTCATACCTTTTTTTTATTATTTGTTTTATGTAACATTCAGTTTATCTAGAATTTTGGTTATGTCACTAACATAATTTTGTAGCCCTATGTCGAGGCGAATATTTAATTAAAACTCATTTTAGTAAATTTATTATTATATCACTAAATATTTTGGAAAGATTTTATTTAAATTAGTAATATACCTAGTGTTTTTAATTACCGTTGAAATTACTGTGTGTCTCATAATGTGTTGAATCTTTAATCTAATTTCTAATATTAATTGTTTTTTTTGCACGTCTATCGTTGTAAGATAATAAATTTTGCCTTTCACGTTGATCAGTTAATTTACCTGAGCTAGATAAAATCAATTCTGTACGAGCAATTTTGGTTCGTGTGGCTCAGTGTTTTTTTGCTTAATATAAAATTTCCTTTCTAATTTTACCTTTAGTTATTTGACTTTGCGTTTAAATATCCTTCATTTACTTTATTTAGTTCATGTAGTCAAACCTGGTGTAGGTATTTAGCGAATTTTTCACAATTTTAGACTAAGTCTTTTATACTGAGATATTAATTTTCTTGCGTTTAAATATATATTCACACTTTTGTATTTACATTGCCGTTGTGGTGTGTCCATGATATCACTTGTATGCATAATGTGAGGTGAAGAAACGTTTCTGCTACCAACCACCCACTGCGGAAACGCAGAGGTTATGTTCTAGTATTAAGATTTGTTTTTTTATTAATTTTTGCCTAACGCTTTGGATACATATTATCAAACCGCCTAGTTAGCATTTCATTATATTTCAATTAATTTCATTCAACGTTTGTTTATCTTTATTTTTTTTATATTTAAACTGTACAAACAGACTCGTGACATTTTAAAATCTACTGTTATCCTTAACTTCTTCTCTTATTTGGGAAAAAAAAACAACAAGATTTCAACACGTTAAATTTAATTAAATTTTGTTACATTACGAATACCTTTTCTTTTATTTCTTTTACCTCTGCATATCTCAAATTTTATTGTGACTAGCACGTACATAAGATTAGGTGCTACGAATATTCAGGGAGTTCAATAGGTAACCCGCTGGAGGGACACAGCCAGTGGTAGCTCGTAGGAGGCGCAGGTAGGTTATCTGTAAGGTAGCATAGTGTCCTGGTGCCCGGACAACGTCGCTAGCGTCGTTGTCGACCGACGCTCTACTTTTAGGTGTTCTTATTTTCCTGAACCGTCACGCCGTCTGCGACTGAGTTAGCTCGGCCCTGCGTTATCCAGTTAAATCAACCCCTATTGTGATTCTCCGTTTCTTTACTTTAATTTAATCCTATATCTTAGTGCGACGTAGATCCGGTAGCAAGTGATGTAAGTTGGTAAATTACCCCGTATATTACCGAATTAATTATTTACGGTAAATTACTATATAAAATTTTCGTAAATTACCAACAAAGTAAAACATCATCTATATACACGTATGACATTGCACACTCGGTGACTTGGGAAGTCCCTTTCTAGCAGATGTTAAAGCCCGTGAATCAGCCGTTTATATAACAAGTGAAGTAGTCTTTCAAAAGATTTCGGTGTATAAGTTAAACTATACAAAGTTTGTGAATATACTATTCGTAGTACTGTGTGCTGGGATGGGGCGTAAAGATAAAATAAAAAAAGTTATTTTATTTTAACAGCATTTTCAAAATCCACAGAACATTCGAAATTATAGTCGTGTAACTTCTGTACGCAAAGTTATGTTTCAAATGTAACCAGACTGTCCAGTCACTTAATATGGTAAAAATGATAAATCATTTGTTCTATTTTCAGAATATTGTTTAATTTTAAAATATGTTAATATTGTACTCTTTATTTTTTTTCCTTTAATAAAATGTATAAGACTTTTTTTGTTGTAGGGTTTTTATTTAAACAATAAAAAAAGTGTGGTAAATTACCATGGTAATTTACTCAAAAAATGGTAAATTACGCGAGAATAAATCTTGGTAAAAAAAGAGCGGTAATTTACCAATATCATAAATTACGGTAATTTTACTTCTCTGGAACTTACGCTACACTTTCGATACTTTAAATGATTACTGACAGAGAGAGCACTGAGCTTAAATATAAAATGTGAATACGTATTACATATCTGAAATTTATTGTTGATAAGCTGTGATTCTTTAAAAGGCTTTGATTAGTTGCATGTTCAGTTGAGAGTTTGTAATAATCTCTAAAGTGTGCATGGCACATGCGATAATTCCTATTCACCTGATCAGAATTTAACTTTTTTAATCTTTCATTGTTTATTCTTTGGCTCCATATATTGTAGACCTGGTCAAAACAAAAGAAAAAAGTGTTTGTTAATTGTATATAGAAATACCTCGTGATCCAAGTGCGGAAAACGATGCACCAGTGCATCTTTACTTGTGTACAAGTTGTCACACAACACATATACATACACCATAAACTAAAAATACAATAAAATTACTAATATATATAGTGTGTCCAGATTTCGATGTTTACCGATATACCAATCGGTTATTAGAAGACATAGGGGAACGGTTAAATGGGGAATGTTTTGCAGAATTCAATGCTCGCTACAAATTTTATTTGAACTTCATTCGGACTTCTTACAATTTTGAGATATTTTTAAAAAACCAATAATTGCCGATTTGAATTTTCCTCAATAACACGATAACGCCTAATGCGATCGCTTTTAAACTCTAACATTGTTGAGACACTTTTTTAAGGCAAATTTTTTGGTGTTAACAGTAACTTTAGATTTTCATTTGTTTCCCAGTTCTTAGTGGTATCTTTTGTTTTTCTTATGGAGAATGGATTCATCAGATCGGGCATTATACCATAGCCACTCTCATCCATAAATACCGTATTCGTCGTCCGTCGCATGATTTTATGAGCAGAAGAATTTTTCCATATTCGACTGTGATGCACGGAACCGGGCCACCGTGCACCGATATTCACGAAAACGTAATTTTAAGCACACATGGCTTGGGCATTAATACTAGCATAATTTTTTCGGTTTACATATTCATTTCCAAATAGACACGGCTTTTCAATTTCAACATGCGTGCAGTCGATAGCTCTTATTGCAGTCGGAAATTTTTGTTCGCTGCCCATTTCACTTTGGCTTCGATAACTTCATTTTTGGTCGATGGGAACTTGATCCACTCATCCGCATTGTCCACAACGACACCGACGATTCTGGAGACTGTAGGCTCTATACATTTCAACTCCTCATCGATACCGCTCTGGACCCCTAGATCTGCCATGTACCGTAAAATAGCCCACCTCCCCTGGTTTCCAGATTCTCGCCAGTGAAGTAGTCGGCTAACCACTGCATGTTTATTTCGTCAAACCGAAAGAGGGTTCGAAAGTCGCATTGAAATGCACTACGTTTTTCTTTGTACAGTTCCTGTACGCGTACGTGTACCACATCGCCATGGGAAATTCGAATTCACTAATTACATGCGCAGTCCACAACTAAATACCTTCGCCCTACAAGAGCATATAAATGAGGAAAAAGGAAAAATCTGCAGCAGAAGCTTCTCTGGACTAGTAGCATATTTTTTGAAGCACATCCTTCAGTTTTAAAGCAAATGCTACTGTTTATGAACTCCAAAAAAATGAAACCTTTTCCTTTGGAGTAACACCTTTTTGCTCGAAGTCCAAATATTTTCCTTCTTTTTATTATCAATAGAATATGAAATAAATGCTGGGATTTCTGCAAGTAAAAGCAGATCCTCTTTTTTATCAATACGGCATAATTTGCACACGAAGAGAAATTAAAAAACGCTCATTATGTTCCTGATAAATCTCAAGCACATAAAATGTAAAAAAAAGTCTGTTTTTCCGTTTTCAACATGAAACTTAAAACGCGATCGATGAAAACCTTGATTTTGTAATTGTAATTAATTACGAGAGATGTTCTCTTTCCACCGAGCGTATCTAGTAGGCGATGATTATTTTGCCACAAATTTTGTATGACAATTTCAGTCAGTTGTTTACAAGTTGACAGTTGTCAAATATACCTGATCGTTTGTAAGTTGCAGTAGTTTAAAGTACTCCTTTCGCCAGTAAATCATGGAAATGAACAAGTAACATTATCAAGCGGTGACTTTTTTTACAATAATAAGCGTGGTTTATGCAGTAAAAAATGTTTTAAGGAAAACAGTCAAGTATTTGGTGACAAGTCGTGTTACTTCTCCACCGTGAAGCGGTGGTACAATGAATTTCAACTCGGTCGACTTTCGTTAAATGACAGTTTTCGAGCTCCCAAGCCAAAAACGGCAGTTCTAGAAAAAAATATTGCTCTTATTCCAAACATGATTATAGAAACAATAAAAACACATTTACTTTGTTGTATCACTATAATTAAGCAAATGGTGCGACCGCGGTTTCGACCAACATGGCCATTAACGAACACATGAGACACAAAATTATGTTAAACTTAGTGTAAGGCAGTAATTATAAAGTATAGAGGGAAAATACATGGGATAATACACAATACATTATAACAGTTAGTAGGTAAATTAAAAATCTAAGTACAGCAGGTAAACAGAGGTGTATATATCAAATCGATCTGGTCGTTAAGTAAATGACATTCGAAATTGCGGGAGGCTTTGAATATTTCGAGGGCCTCTAGGAGGTTTAATTTCTCACCTTTCTCGGTGAAGTGTAAGATTTTTACAAAATTATTAGTTGTTGTATGATTGTACTCTTTTATATGGGCCGCAAACGCAGACTTACGGCATTCATTGTCAACTTCTTTAATATGCTCTTTAACTCTAATATTAAAACTACGACCAGTCTGTCCGATATATACTCCTTTACAATCAGAACATTCAAGCTTATAAACACCAGATTTGTTCAAAGGGTTTATTTTCGTTTTACAATTAAAAAGAATATTAGCGATCTTTGTTTGAGGTTTGAATGCTACTTTAATATCATATTTAGAAATAATTTTAGCGATTTCATTACTAACATTGCCAAAATAGGTTAAGGAGATATATTGAGGTGATTCTAATTTATTATGAGGGTATGGGGGAGGAGCCATTATTATATGCAATTTGTTTAATAACATCAATTTCTTGGTTGAAATTTTGTGTTGATAACGGCAATGATACCGCCCTATGTATCATAGAGTGGAAAGCTGCTAGTTTGTGGCTTAAGGGATGTTGTGAATCGCTCGGTATGCAAGCATCTGAAAAGGTAGGTTTCCTAAAAATATTGATGCTATAAAGCTGGGTATCAGATTTGGTAATTTTAAGATCCCAAAAATTTATGCAATTATTTTCCTCCATTTTATTATTTTAATATGGATTATCACAAAGTAACGGCCTACAGCATTAATTATATGATTATAGAAGACCGTCACACTACTGTCAGAAGCATTCAAGCAATTTAAAGATTGGAGTGAAAGCAATTAACATTATTTTAAAACAATTGAAGGTGCGTAAGCTTTGTTCTCGGTGGATTCTCCACAACTTAACTTCAATTCAAAAAGAAGACCGTGTGAAATGGTGCAGATCTATACTAGATCGCTTTAATTGTGGACAGTCTTCTTTGGTGTAGAACATCATCACAGGTGATGAAATATGGATATACTGCAATGATTTCGAAAAAAAGCAACTATCGATAGTTTTGGTCTTTGAGAATGAGTCGACACCAACAAAAATTGTACGTGAAAAAAGTCGAAACAAGAAAATGGTCGCCACATTTTTGGGAATTACTGGGCATGTTTACACTGTAGCACTGGAGGATAGACATACTGTTAATTCAGAATGGTATACTATAGTTTGTTTACCTCAGGTTCTCCAGAACGTTTGTGAAAAACGTCCAAGAGGAAGGATTATCTTGCATCAAAATAACGCTCGTGCCCACACTACCGCTCGCACAACTGAGTATCTGAATGGCCAGACCATAGAAATAATGGGTCATTCACCGTAAAGTCCAGACCTAGCACCTAATAACTTTTTATTTCCGCGGGTAAAGGATAAATTACGGGGTTTACGTTTTACATCGCCTGAAGAAGCGTTTGAATCCTTTAGAAATAAAATAAATAAACTATGGCCAGAAGATTGGAAAGAATGTTTATATATGTAAAAATGCATTAACTGTGAAGGAGAACACTTTGAAAAATGATAAATAATGTTTTTGTAAATAAATTCTGTTTTACTTTACCAGCCCTTGTAAAATTTGAAAGTAATTGCCCGGCTGTGATACCTAGCGTCTTAAAATCAAATTCGTTTGTATATTGAATTCTTTTCCAAATAACTATCCAAAACGGACGAGAAAAATAGAAACGTTACCAGTGAGAGATAGCAGGCACGCAATCGCATTGTATATATATTCTAACACTAAAATAAAAGCTTTCCTCCCTCCAACGTTGATCATTAAACGAGCACAGGGTCTGCGGTACGTTACCCGTATCACACGGAGACATAAAATGTACGTTCCGTATAAATATTTGGGGTGAAAATCAACCCTTGAATGCCGCACGCAAGATGCATTATCGCAGCTATCGGATCCAATGGCTGTTTTATTTAGTATATGTATGAAAGTGTGTATTTCGACTAGGCTCTTCCCTAGTGCGCAAACAGCGCTGTGTGTATTTTTCTATGTTTTATGCCCGTAGCATACCACCCCTAGAACGATAGACATTAGCTATTTACAGGTCTTGGCTCTAACAAACAGAATCCACCTGCACACTGGCGTTGCTTAAATAAAAAAATAAGCAAGTTCTTTTTTTTTGTTTATTGGTGTTGGAAAAAGCAATGGTAGGGTTGGTAAGAAATTAAAGAAAAAAATTGACTTTCTTCTTTATTAAGAATCTCCAATTTTCCATTATTACATTTTAATATATTTAGGAATTTTGTACGTTCTACACCTAATTTTTACTTCTTCCAAATTAAATGTGCCTATAGTCCATTCCACCTAGAAATCGAAGTTGTGGACTCATGTAGAGTATAGACCTCCTTTGCTATTTTATAATGATTTGTATATAACTATCCTTATTTGGTACATAGAACGTTGTGAAGTTGCTTGACGTAATTTTCACGGGAAATTTTTTTGCTCGTATGTTGTTCATGTCATGTCAAATATAAATTTCGGTCTACTTTGCTTATTAGTGATTATTTTTGTATTTTCGTGGTTTTCCCTACTTTTCTATCTTAGTGATACAGTTTTTCTATAAACTACATCTATCGTTAAAGGCGTTATCCATTGTCAGTACAATAAAAATGATTTACTATCTGACAGGAATTACAATGTTTAATTTTTAATATATAAAAAAAAAAACAAAAGATCAATGGGAACCAAGACTGAAAACCAAACGAATTCTTTGCGTGGCGTACCAATATACAGATAGTTAGAAATATAAATGAGTAATTAGATGCAACACTATGTATTTGCTCTATAAGTGAATTTTAGAAGAAAACAAAAACTGTCCTAAAATGTTTTTTTTAAACTTCTGGAATATTGAATAAGATCAAAGTTGATGTAATCATCGTCTAACCTGAAGTACATATTTTGTGAAAATTATCCAGGTTTAGAAAGTAGCTTATAGTTAGTAATTCAAAAACCAAGTTTTACAACTACAACGTCCAAATACAGATAAAATATAAAAAATATAGAAGGACTTTTATTAGTTAATTAAGAAAGGAGAGGTACAATGCCACCAGGTTGGAAGTAAGCTTTATCCACAGTTGCTACTTCTAAATCTTAGTTGTCACCTTCACTGTCATAAGTGTCATAAAATATCATATACAGTGTGTAAATAAAGTAAGGAATAATATTCATATTTTGTTTATTATCGGTGTTTGAGAGAAAAGCCCGGACAGGTTAAATTTATTTTATTCTTCCGGACTTTATGGATGTTATTTTTCTTTTTTGTTGCTTACTACTCTGGGATTTATGACTTCGTCCATTTTTTTAATGGAACCTTATTAATTTTAGACCAGAAATCAATAGAAGATTTTTTTCTGAATTCAGCAATACCACATATTGCAGTAGTTTGCATAGCCATATGGTTTATAAAATAAAATGTATAAATGTATTATTACCACACATTGGGCATAGCCATATAATCTATGCTGTAGTGTGTACCAGCAGAATTTGATTAAAATAATGACAATAATTATGCTATAACCCTGCCTTAATGATACAAAACTGCATAAATTTTCATGAATGCAGGGATTACAATTATATAAAAAAAACTACTCCAATAAATTTATAATCTCAATCCCTGTTAACATTCACACTATTTTCGTAAGTTCTGCCAGTGATCTTTCCTTTATTCATCAGTAACATTTCTTATTTAAATTCAACTAGGATAAGGTTAATAATAAATAAGTATTTAAATTTCATAAACATTTATATTCTTATAATTATTCTGTGATCAACAACACAGTAAAAAAAATCTATTCACAATATATGGCTGTTAGGAATGTCTTTTTATTTTTCCAACCAAAAAAAGAAAATATATATATATAAGAAATACACATTGCTTTTATCCTTTATGTGGATTCAAGAAAAATATTATTTATGCTATCCTTAATCTTTTAATATTATATTCATAAATTTAAAGAAATAATTTTTTTTCCTTACGACGCTAAATTTTATTTCCACAAAGACATACATTCGCACGTAATGCCTCCGAAGATCTAAAATTTCGCAAAGAACAAAATACCCCGAATATAACCCTTTCCAATCCCCATATGCAAATATTCACACATTGTACATACTACAGATTGGCTTTTGTCCATCAAGAATACTTGTATCTTTACGTATTCAAAATGCTTGAAATTTTATTAAATTTTCCAATATAAATTGTTAATAGTGCACAGCAAACACTGCAAGCAAATATTTTCACATAGTACTCCCAATGCCCTTCTACACCATTAACAATTCTCCCATGATTTACAAAAGTTAATTTAATTTAGCAAAAATAATATTTTATTTAAGTATTAATGATGTCTAACGCTTTACTAGAAATGAATATTCACACATAGCATCCCTAGTACACGTCGTACACCATCAATTATTTGAATCGTAAATTTATTTCGAAGAAAACTTACTTATGTTATTGATATAAATCATCAAATTCTTGTTTGTTCATGTCTACCATTTTATAAATTTTTAAATATGAAATAATCAATATAACAATGAATTAATAATAATATGAAAACTAAAATAAATACTAAAATTCAAAATACACTTAATACATTTAGCTAATTTGATCAAATGTAGTGAATTTAAACTGTTACGATCATATGCATCCGCGAATGAAATTTTTGCGTCCGGTAAATTCAAATGATTGGCAGTTTCTCCCTTTTTCTCGCTCTTCGCGCCTTTTTATAACCTCGGTTTTCAAACAAAACACGACTACCGGCGTACAGCGCCACAACTTCAACACTATAAATTTTATGTGGTGTTGCCCTGTTCATTTTTGTTTTCTTCAAGTTTTTCTCAGGTCAAAAATATACCTATATTGCTTTTTGACAGTTCAAGAATGCACTAAATGTTTACACACACAAATTGTTTATTTATACAGTCCATGCACATCTGCGATTCTTTGTTTTCAGTAGGTATATCTTCCTTTTATTAACGCCATCCCTCATTATGTTTATAAATGAATCATTGCCTCTTTCATTATTATTTATGTACTTTCGTTTCCCATTGTTTAAAACTATCCGTATTTTCTTGTTATAGGTATCTTTGTTGGAAATAGTCGAAAATATATTGAACACAGATGGGATTCTTCTTTCTGTTACCGCACCATCAGGAACATAGACCTTGACATCATCACCTTTGCTTTCCAAGCATTTCCTTTCGTCTTCATGTAGGTTGATCTGCACATAACTGTCAACAATGTATCAGATGTAGAAGAGTAATTAATGTCACACATTCATCATCAGATCAAAATTCTTTAAGCGATTGATTGTATGGTCATGGTTAGTTTTTTCGTAAATGTTATCAGGTATTTATTATAATACTCAAAACTGATTTTAAATTGTTTAAATTTAGTATAGTATCATGTATTATTTATTAACTTGTTCTTATAAATGGGAAAGTATATTTTTGAAAAAATTGTGTGATTATTGTTATTCTTTTCGCAAATATGTATTATTTAAGTTGCTTTTGTAATTGGAAAAGTTTTTTTATGAAAAATAAATTTGTAATTGCCTTTGTTTTTGTCTAAATTTATATACACGCTAAAAATTACATTTTTAAATTAAGAATTAAAATTTCTCAAAAAAATTATATTCATACGAAATATAAATTGCTTCAAATGATTATATTATGCTTATAGTCTTGGCTCAAGTGAATGCAATTTTTCTCAAAGTAAAACTAAATTTACTTTCCTAAATACAAAACAGAGAAGTCTTGATTTGAAACAGATTTACTCGACTCAAAATAATACTTTTTAACGTGTAGTAGATTAAAATGTCAACATTCAGTAACGAAGAAATATTGCATACCTTACGTATTTCTTACAAATATTTTTATTTGCTATGGCTTACTATATTTTTAGATTTTAAATAAATTTCTACAGAACAATCCCAAAGGATTATATTATTACAAATATTCTGGTTTAACTAATCCATCTTCCCATATATTCTTTCCTTTTAGTGTTTCATATTACTATTAATTTTTAGTATGCATCAATTGAATGACAAAAAGTCATATAGGCTATACTATACTTTCATTACAAAGAATGTCAGATAATGAACCGGAAATGTAACCGACATTATAGAATGAGACAATTTGGCATCCACGAAATTGCCATAAGACATGTACTGCATAATGGGGTTGAGACGGACTATAGTATACATTAGTTACATTAAAATTTAATATTCATCATTTGAAGCACTATATACTTAATGTAAAAATTTGAAGTTTAAAAATACAGGGTATTAAATTTCCCTGCAATGCACTTTCACAATAGGAGATTTAGAGAAATTTTTATGTGAAGAGTCGTTACCTTTCAAGCTGGTGGCAATGTACATACTCGTACATACGAGGTAGGCGCCATACATTCTCGGCCTGATATACAAAACAGAAACTTGGAACAATATAAGAATTTTTATTATTCAATGTAATCTCCCCTAACTTCTATACATTTATTACAACGATTCGATACCCTTGTAAAAATAATCTGAAGTTTTTCCGTCAAAATGTTGTATAACAGCTGCATGCAACTCACTGTCATCCTTAAAATTACGTACCCTAACGTATTTTTTTAAATTTGAGAACAAAAGAAAATCACAAGTAGTCATCCGGACTATACGGTGGATGTTCCGATTCTTGAAAGCCGCATTCGCGGATGGCAGCTTGTGAAATGGCGGCAGTATGGACGGGAACATTGTCGTGCAATAATCGCACACCTTTTGTCAATTTTCCACGACGTTTTGCGCGAATACTATCCCTTAATTTATTCAATAAAGACACATAATATAAGAAAGACACATAATATAAGAAAAAATTAATTATCAAATGAAACATTTTGTTAATCTAGAAAGTTTTCATGCTTTTATTTAAGGAGATAATATTGTGTTTTGTAATCCATAAATTTGTATGTAATATAGTACAGATCATGTACGTAACCGCTATGATAGCGTACACGGCAAGTTCGAGATACCAATAAAGAAGTTATACCTCCGTACCCTCTTTGAAATTGTTGTGTCGTCGGTATATTTAATTTGTATGACAATTATTCGCCGATGTATATATAAAATTAATGTGGAACAATAGATTTGATGAATTATACCTATGTTGTAAATATCTGTGTGTAAATAAATGTAAATAGATGAAACAAAAAACCGCACATGTTTATTTTGTCACAACGAATTAATCAAAACATATAAATACCTTTTAAGAGGATCCATCGACATCGTCTCCAATTGAGCTAACGGTTGATTGCACTTGATTAAACACTTCCACAATCACGTATCACTAATTTAATTATACGATCACAGTTTTAATCGTTCAAAAATAATGTTGTAATTGACAGCTGTTCAGGTCTTAAATATCACGTATCGCGCCCATTTCGTCCGATTAGCCGTACAGGTGCGTTATCGAATCGCAGCGGTTTGTTGATGCTTCACCCAATATTGGTGCGCTCAGTTCTAAATTTAATTCGTAATGTTGTTCTCCACATCCCAATATTTACGTTTTCATAAAAGCTTTGGAAAATATGCAACTAGATACTTATACAAGAATAAATTCCGCAAAAATGTATGAAGAGCGTGTTATTAACAGAAAAATAAAAAACAAAGTTGATTTTCTTGTTACGAAAATTAGGCAATATGAAAATAACGAAATAAGTAGAACTCATTTTGTAAAACGTGTTTCGCATTATTTTGTGCAATCGTTATTTTATTATAGTTTATTTCATACTTTTGTTTCATATGTAGAACTTAGTTTTGTATTTCAAATACCTTCAATAAAGATATATACACATATAAACCTTGTCGTTGTTTTAATTTAGGTTTTCTGCGTTTTATATAACATATTTTAAATGAGAAGTCAGTTCTAGCACCTAGATTATAATGAGGGTATTAATCCGTCTGACTGCAATTCGTGTTAGACCACATTTTCTACATCTAAATTAAAAACTATGATATTTATTTTATACACACTGGATGTATAAATTGGCATCCTTAAGTTCACAGCACTGTGTTTATTTCTTAAAAGTATTAAAAAATATTGCAAAGGAACCCCAGTCATATCACAATATCAAATGGTAAAATTAAGATAAATCTGCGCTGCTCTTCGAAATGTAAACTACCTCTAACTACTTTACAAAGAAAAAAAAATTGGATAAAAAAAGATCTATGGCTACTGTGGTGTAACTTTATTGTCTAAAAGTTAAAATTTATAACTTTATCTTTCCCCCTCAACAATCACATGTAACCTCGACAACTACCTGCTTGTAAAACCCGGTGACCTTCAACATCCCCAGAAATAACGAGAAAACGTCCCTTTATTCTAGGAAAGGTATCGTATTTCTTCAAAACCTCTCGCGGAGACACCCTCGGTTGTAATAAGCGGACCTAAATATCCGTGAAGAGTAGTGGAAAGTTTTTCGTAAACATACTGAGACCATGGACCATGTATATGAGATGTCTAATCGCAAAGATAGAAGGGCAGAAAGAGACGGACTCGAAGCGTTGTAGACGCAAGAAACAAAGAGGTGACACAAAGTGTCAGGTCGATGCTGGATAGTTTTACGACTTTTGTGCTTTTTGTTGCCAAGAAGAAAGACGTCCATGCGGTGGTTTTCTTATACTGGTTGTTTACGTTACAACCCAGGCACACATGTGTGTTTCTCTTTTAAATCTTCACGGGACCCTACTTTCGTATGTGTGTGCGTGTGAAACTAAAACGTAAATTTATGCTCACAGTTTATGTTCGTGGTACTAAAAATGGTTATATTTAGATGTATTTAATGTCCTTCACGAAATACAATGCAAATTAGAAGTTCTCTTAAAATATACATTCGTATCTATTTACATGAATAGTAAAGTTAACATCTTATAAAGTCTAGTAATTTATTTGTCTACTAATTTAGAGACAGACTAAAAATGTAACTAAATTAAGCGGGCATTATTTTTTATATTCAGTTTGCAATATTTCTACAGCTCCTCATTGTTTGAAATATTAAAATAATGACGGGGTTGATTATTATCATAGATAAAATATGTACTGGAATAGACGATGGGATATATTGAACGATTTTTCGACGTTTTGTTGGATACCATTTCAATGCATGAAGAAATTGCAAACATGTTTTTGGCATATCATCGAAAATACTTTGAAGAGAGATTTTTGGGGACTAAATAAATTTCAAAACTCATTTTACGTACATATAAATTGAGATGTAATATAACCCAGGATAAGGGATGCTTGAACGGTAATTTCTACAATAAAAATGCATTATAGGATTATCCTATTTAATCTATCTTTTGCTCAGAACCTTTGTTGAACGATTTACATAAAAAAATATAAATAAATATTATTTTTACTTTCTCTATAGGTTACTTTGAAGTTCCAACAAAATTAGTAAACTTTATTCACCAAAAGGATAAAAAATTATGCGTATATGCTGTCCGAATTCTCCCTTAAATTGAAGATGGCGGCTGAAGCAATGGGGTGCGATTCCCGAAAACCGAAATGTAAGCTGCCAGTGACCCATCCAAAAAATTCGCGCAGGAAAATCGCTACTTTCAATTTTTCCGGGTCGGCCTCTTTCTTTGATCTAATTCGACTGGAGTAACTTACAAAATTAGACAAAATCGGAAATCTTGCAAATTCATAATCGAACATGTAATTAAGAAGTCACTAAATATTGAATTTTACAAATCGGGTTAGTAATTCCTAGAAGCCGTTTATATAGTATCGACCTGTACTTGACTCTTAAACATTTTGGGCATTATACATACGAGGAGGTACTCAAATGACCGCTGCAACCACCCACAAAGAATTCAATATATTAATATTATATTTTATTATTATACCCTGTCTCAGAATAAGAAACAGTGATTCGAACATCACGCCAAAATGGTACATTTTTTCTGAGATTTTATTGGTTCTTGCGCAAAAATAAGTAAGCCCATTCCGCCATCTTTATAACCTGGGATTTTGCTTTGATATATCACATTTAACTGTTATTAAATAAAATATGTACTTTTAAGTACAACATGAACATAAGTTATGTGCTAGGTCCCAGCAAAGCGTTAGTCTTGCCGCGCCGCCCAAACAGTCTGATCGATTAGGACATCTAACACATCACGAAAAACAAACCATTTTAAATATGTATAAAATGTTAACGGTACAAATTCCCAGAATGGGAACCACAGAAACGGTAATAAACATCTCCAGAACAATAAGTAAGGTATAAGTATTACTTCAATAACAATATATTATAGCATATCGGATAATGAAGGAATATAAAGAGACAGGCAAATTAAGGCCTCCTAGAGAACGAGTAGACATTCGAAACCTCATAAATTTGATGAATCTGTAAAAAATTCTGTACGACAGAAAGTGCACAGTTTCTTTTTTAAAAACGAACTTCCAACCCTGGATAAAATTATGGCGGATATAACTATGGATGAGTTCATACCAAATATGAGCCGAGCAACTCTACACAGATTCTTGAAAGTCATAAATTTCAAGGAAGTGCTAATAAAACACAGATCATATTATC
Source organism: Amphimallon solstitiale (assembly GCA_963170755.1). Taxonomy (NCBI): domain Eukaryota; kingdom Metazoa; phylum Arthropoda; class Insecta; order Coleoptera; family Scarabaeidae; genus Amphimallon; species Amphimallon solstitiale. The sequence continues at coordinate 94,530,436 of OY720683.1, read as the reverse complement.
ACATGAGCACTTACATGTTATATTTCAGATATGTTAAACGTAACAAGAAAAATTTACTAATAGAAGAAGATGAAATTTTCAGGTGGAGAAGAAAATACCTGAGAACAATAAAACAGTGCCGAGATGATGGTCGTCCGTTTACTTAGACGAAATATGGTTGAATGAAGGACACACAAAGGAAAAAGTTTGGATTGACGCAAGAATAATCAGTGCACGGCAAGCTTTCGTTGAAGGTTTATCAACAGGATTAAGAAACTCTACTGGTAAAGCCAGGCGATTAAAAATACTACATATTGGATCTGTATTGCGGGATTTGTGGAGGATGGACTATTGCTTTCTCAAAGAAGGAAAACTGCTGATTACCATGACGAAATGAACGGCAACATTTTCGAAATATGGTTCCAACAAAGACTGCCAATGTTGCCAGATAATGCTATAATAGTCATGGACAATGCATCTTATCATTCACGCAAAGTGGAAAGGCTGCCTACTTCATCATGGAGAAAAGTTGTTATCCAAAACTAGTTACATTCCAAAAATATTCCGTTTAATCCAGAAATAATACGTGCTGAATTATTGCACCAAGTTCGTCTTCATAAAGATCAATATAATGCTTATATTTATAAAACTCTATTGGAGTTACCACCATATCATTGTGAGCTCAATCCGAATGAAATGATTTGCATCCAAATAAAAGGTGAAGTTGCTGCAAAAAATTCAGCTTTCAAAATGTCGCATGTGCGAGAAATTTTAACTGAAGCAATTAGAAATGTTACAATATATAATTGGAGCAATTGTATTGACCATGTAATTGAAGTGGAACAGAGAATGTGGAACTTAGATGGATTATTGGATGATATTGTGGAATCATTTATTATTTGTGTCGGAAACCGTGATAGCGAAAGTGACACATATTTGTCCAGCACAAGTGATTCAGACTAGTTTATGTGGCCATTTTATTTAATATTCATAATCATTATTGTTTTAACAGGTTTATAAAATGTTATTCGTCTTTACAAACATTTTACTTTGAATGTTAAAATTCATAATAGATATGTTTGTGTGTATATGTATCAACAATGGATTCAATTCAAACATGATGGTGCTCTCTTTAAAATGAACTCTTGAACTTTATTGTGTATAAAGTGCAGTGTGATAAGCATATTACACTACATTAATTAATATTATTATAAAATTTTGCTTAATATACATTTTCCTACAGCAAAATTCACGAGGAAATGTACTAGTTGGCTGGTTTTGCTGTAGCTTCTCCTAATTCTGTAGCGAGTGCTGGGAGATTACCACTTAAGTCGAACTTCAAATACAAAATAATAACTGATTGCTGATGGTGATATTCAATCATGGGTTATTGTAATTTATTACTATTATATCTACTATTTATATGTATATTCCATACCACTGACAAATGAAGAAATATCGTTAATTTCATATTATATTTTAAAAGTAGTTTAATTTTACCTTAGAGTAAGTAAGATATATCTCGTAGAGAGCAAAGTGATAGTTTCAAGACAAATAGATTGAAGTCCGGTGCGGTGCTGAAGTGGTAAAAATATTGCATGCACACTTGATGAGTTATTGAATACATAAACTAATAAAATTTATTAAATCATATAAATTCTTTTCTTTTAAATTTAAATTTTCTTTTTTTTAATAATACTTTAGAAAAACAAATTTTGATTTCTTTTCAAAAAATGCGTTACATGCTCTAGGGGCTTAAAATTATTAAATATGTAATATTCTTTTTAAGATGATGAGAACACTATTGTTAATTTCCAACACATAAGTGAAACAAAAGTTAGTTATATTTTCTAAGATAGTATAAATTATTCAACGAAAACATTTTATCAATATTTAGAATATACATAAACAGCAAATATAATAATCAGTAAAGTGTAGATCTAATTATTTTTGCAGATAGTGTAAGCATGTTCAGCCGATGTAAATTATTATATTTATTACTGTTGTATTTTTACCTACTCAAGGTTTATCTTAGTAACACCAATGATTTATCTGTATAACTTCTTCTACAGCACATTCGCTAAGAAGTATAATAATTATACATATATAGTCATAGAAAATAGTGGGTAATCCCGCTGTAGAGCAACCGTAGACACGTGTTTCTGACTAATTGGTCGTCATCAGTACGGTGTAGCCGAGGAATAAGGTGGGAAAACCTTGGAGATGTAAGCATAAACGGAAGACCATCAGGCGACAGACCGCCATTTGTAGCTTCAGTTGGAAGATCCTCGGTTTTGAGGACAACAACCAACATCGCCACGAGGAAGACATCGTCAACCTGCGTGCCAACCGACCCTGGAAAGTTAAACAAAAGTGGAAATAGTGCGGGTAAATAATTTAGTCATAGAAAATAGTGGGTAATTCCGCAGTAGAGCAACCGTAGACACGTGTTTCTGAATAATTGGTCGTCATCAGTACGGTGTAGTCAAGGAATAAGGTGGGAAAACCTTGGAGATGTAAACATAAACGGAAGACCATCAGGTGACAGACCGGCACTTAAAGCTTCAGTTAGAAGATCCTCGGTTTTGAGGACAACAACCAACATCGCCACGAGCAAGACATCGTCAATCTGCGTGCCAATCGAGCCTGGAAAGTTAACCAAAAGTGGAAATAGTGCGGGTAAATAATTTAGTCATAGAAAATAGTGGGTAATCTCGCGGTAGAGCAACCGTAGACACGTGTTTCTGACTAATTGATCGTCATCAGTACGGTGTAGCCAAGGAATACGGTGGGAAAACCTTGGAGATGTAAGCATAAACGGAAGACTATCAGGTGACAAACCGCCATTTGTAGCTTCAGTTGGAAGATCCTCGGTTGTGAGGACAACAACTAACATCGCCACGAGGAAGACATCGTCAACCTGCGTGCCAACCGACCCTGGATAGTTAAACAAAAGTGGAAATAGTGCGGGTAAATTATATATATATATATAATAGTGTAATAGTAATCCTTAAAACACCCAGAACAAAGTCTACTATTTTCATTTTGTTTATCAATAGATACCTTCTAATAGCCTTTTTGGGAGCCTAGAATCATCAAATTTGAATGTTAAGATAAAAGATTAACATTCATCAAATTATAGATGCATGTACCTGCTTGTGGTTATAACTTTTCTCTGTATCCAATTGCCTTGCACTTTTATTTCTGATTCGATTGGTACAATGTAAAGTGACACATCCAATCATTCCAATCCATAATAGAAAGTGAAACCCAAACAGCTAAATCCTTAGTTAAAAATAATACTGTTCTACAATTCTTATCTAATGCACTATTTCTAACCTTAATCTCATATAACATGTCTAACATGTCATATCTGATTTTACGACATTTTTAAGCTATGTGTTCACGATTTTGGCGCGGTATTTGAATCACTTCTTCATATTCTGAGACAGGGTATAGTTTTCATTAATAAAAAATTAAGTTTTAATTTTGGATTTTATATCAAACTTTAACTAAATAAACTTTAAATATCTATTATTATTATTATTATTATTGTTATTATTATTATTATTATTATTATTATTATTATTATTATTATTATTATTATTATTATTTCAATTATTCTTGTAATACGTATAATTTTAATTTTATTTAAATGTACAGAAATAAATTTTAATATGAAATTATTTTATACATAATGACCTTCTAATTTTCTTATATTGTGTATACTATTCATAAATTTCTTGCGGTATTTTACAATATTAAAAATAAAATTAATACGTAGATATTTTATGTTCGACTGCATATATTAGTGCAAAAGTTTGTTTGCTTTGGATTAGTTCAGGCCTACATGCAACGATAATATGACATGGGACCATGTTATAATGTCGACATTTCATGTTAATTAATACATGTTGGAGCAATTAACATTTATAGTCCAGCGCTGAATATGCATAAGGTTATGAAATGTGTTAAATATTTGAGAAGAAAAGCTTTACAACACCATTAATAATAAAATGTTTATGTAAACAGAAATAGATGTTTATATCTGTATTTTCAATTTTATAGGCTTGTCTCTTGAACAAAACAAGAAAAGAAGAGTATTATTTAATTAAAAAACAATGAATATCATAGCGAAGACCTTTCTGAAAGGAAACGTTTGCATTCTCTAATATAATTATGATAAAAATGTTAATTTGACGATATAGATCTGATAAAAGTAGATGGTCATCAACATTTAGAAGTTCGATTTAAGAAAAACAAAATAACGTTATAATATATGCTAATGAAATTATGATGAATGAAATCATCTGATAAAACATATTATCCTATTTGAATAAGTGTTCAGTTTACAATTTTCTTTCATTTAGAACCTCTTTGTAACAATATATTGTTATGAAGTAATTAACATGCAAATCTTTTATTATTTAATCTACTGATATATTCAGTTATATAATAACTACCTGTGTACTCAATCAAACAAACGGAATAATGTTTTCTCTGCCTTTAATAAACGAGCAATGTACAAATAATATTTCTAATGTAGTCAATTATCCTAAGGTAATTATTACGTTTTCTAAGAAAATTTATATTAATTTTAATTTAAATTAATATTGAAATCACTGCAGGTAGGTTATATGATTCATTTCAAGTATAATTGTAGTTTTGGAGCGTTATGTATGCAGGGCGAGTCATCTCCGCGGGAAGGGCAGATTGTGACTTTATGAGAAAAGATATTTCGAAGCGATTTTATTCAAATGATTATTTTGTAGTACACAGAGTGTTTCATAACTTGGTGGCTTACCATAGCTTTAGTTTTTTAAATTTTTTAAATGGACGGGCATTATTACATTTTTGTATTTTCCGTATAATCCTTAGTCAAAAAATTATAAGGTAGTATAGACCTGAAATTTAAGGTTTTCGACTTATCACCATTTTTCTGAAAAGTTCAAGGTGTTTATAAAATTTTTGGTAGCGTTATTCATAATGAAAGGTCCTCATACAATAAATCATATTTTCTTACAATTTTTAATCGAGTTTGCAGAAAGCTAGATTAAATTTAGATGATTTTTGTATATTGGTTAATTATTGAATTGCTTAATAAATTTCCCACCAAAAAGATGTAAGATAAATATTTTAAAAGTGACCATTACTGAGCTATTATCGTTTTTTGATATATTAATGAATTTTTGTAAAATGGAGCTTTGAGATATGATTTTTGTATGTTTTGGAGTATGACGAAAAGAATGGATTTAGCTTATTTACAATATACTCTATACCAGCAACATCATTCAAAAAAATTGTAGAATATGGGACAATAAACAAACTTTAAAACCAAACAAAGTAACAACTTGATTTTAGTAGGTAGGTATAGGAAACTCTTACGTGTGTGAACGAGTAATTAGTGGAACAGAAATTATAAAATAGAAATTAACGTTACAATAGGTAAAATTTAAAAGTGTAAATTCACTCGTTTTTTGAACATGCTTCCGAAATAATAAATCGACATTAAGGAGTACTTATATTTCTAAATATTTGTCGGATATGTTCCCTCATAACGTCTTTTGTGATTACAGGTATGTTTGCTCTTTTACATATCCCTATAAAAAGAAAGAATTTTGTAATGTCCGAGGACCCAGCGGGCGAGTTAGTAAGGAATCTACGGGCTAGCGACTACCTTGAAAACATTTAATTTAAAATATTTGAAGTTTGTAGCATAGAATGTGGGGATTTCCCGTCTTGTTGCATTTACATCTCTTCGTAAATATAGAGGAACATCTTTCAATAATTCCACTAAATTGCTTGATAGAATGTACTCATAAGTTTTTCCGTTAATTCTACCTTCAAAGAAATGCGGGCTTATCATCCAATCACCAATAGAATGCCCCCCCCCCCCATACATTTATATTCCATCTACCCTGATGATCTATTTATTAGTGACTAGCGACTACCTTGAAAACATTTAATTTAAAATATTTGATGTTTGTAGCATAGAATGTGGGGATTTCCCGTCTTGTTGCATTTACATCTCTTCGTAAATATAGAGGAACATCTTTCAATAATTCCACTAAATTGCTTGATAGAATGTACTCATAAGTTTTTCCGTTAATTCTACCTTCAAAGAAATGCGGGCTTATCATCCAATCACCAATAGAATGCCCCCCCCCCCATACAGTTATATTCCATCTACCCTGATGATCTATTTATTAGTGAAGGAGTCGGTTTTATTTGAATAGTAATCAAAATTTATTTACTATTTATTTAACTATTCCGTTACTAGAAACGAGGTTTATCCGCAAATAATACACTATCAAAAGGAATTGCCTGGGCATTCATTTTAGTCGTTGTCCATTGGCAGAAGACTCCTCTAGCTTTAAAATGATGGCGTGCGTAACTCAATATTTAAATATATTTATTACGGATGATATTTATTTCATTTTAAGGTTCTTGCAATGATGGTTTGGCTGATATCTAGTAAGCGGCTTATTTCATGGATACTGACGTGTGGATTTTCTGTTGTTGCCATAAGGAGTTCTTAATTGATTTTCATCATTTACTACATATTTTCCTTGATTTTGAATTAACAATACTACCAGTAGTAATGAAAATATCCATTACTCTTCCAAAGGCATCTGTTCTGGGACATCTTCCGTCAGGGTAACTCTGCTGGTAAGCTCTTTGGACTAATAACTAATTTCTTTGGCAATGCTTCAGTACCGTATTAAAATAAAAAAAACATAGTGGCAAAAATATATCAACAAACGACAATAGTTCAGTAATGGTTACTTTTAAAATAATAAGGTTTACATGTTTTTGGTGCAAAAAGCAGTAAGCAATTCAAACATGAACCGATATACAGGCTGTTCTATTTGAAAAAATCACTTTTAAATAAAAATGTAATTTTAATCCAGTTTTCTGCAAATTCAGTTAGTAATTGCAAAAAATGAAAATATGTTTGTATTAGGAGCTTTTATTATGAACAACGCTACCAAAAATTGTGTCCATCTAATACGTCGTTGTCGAGAAATATAATTTTATAAAAACACTAGCTGACCCGGCAAACGTTGTTTTGCCATATAAATTATTTCTAGTGAATATTTTGGTAGTCTAATAAAATATAAATAACGTATTGTAATAGTGTGGGGATGTGGTATATGACTGAAAGAGGAATGGAGCGCTGTGAACGATGACGGCCTATAAAAGTAACAAAACACCAAACATTCATTTTTTGAATTCATTGTACTTTTATTATCTTAACTCATAAATTTCTAATTACATCTCTATCACAAATAATGACAATTAAAAAAAAAACTTTATCAGTCTCTTAGTGCAATGGAGTGTACGATATTTTTAGTGAGTCCATCTTTAGCCAACACAAACAAGCTGGATGGTTTACCTACGCGAGAACATGCCACGTATAATTGTCCGTGTGAAAAACACGGTGTGCCCAAATCTAAGCCACAAACAGACATCGTTTGGCCTTGATGAGAATATACTTAATATGAGAGTTGCACTGGGAAAGTAAAATGATAAGTATAAGCGTCACTGGTACGATCGACGCACAATCAATAATAATGGCCGAAAACGGTTTAGGCCCTAAACTTTAGTGAGTGAGAGAAAGCTTATTGTGTGAAAAAGACAGGAGACCGGCTTCGTTCTGATCTCTACTCTGTGCTGTTTACGGAGTGAGAAGTGACACCGGTAGACGCGTGGCGGGAATAACTGATCGAGTGTTAACTGATCAATTATCGACCGCCGAGAGTAGAACATTATTAAAGTACTAATATCGCTATTAAAAAATAGGGGTTGGTGGGAGAAGGGTGAAAATTTAGGGTTGTATGTATTTTTTAATGCCGAATCATAAAAAAAATACAAAATAATGTGAAAAAAGAACAAAAAAAATTTTTTTGGTGTGGACCACTCTTATCACTTAGGGGTATGAAAAATAATTTACGTCCTATTCTCAGACCTGCTGAATATACACACAAACTTTCATAAGAATCGCTCAAGCCGTTTCGGAGCAGTTTTGTGACAAACACTGTGACACGAGAATTTTATTTATTAGATTGAATTTTTCAGAAAAATGGTAATATGTCGAAAAGCTTAAATTTTAGTCCTCTACTATCTTATAACTTTTTGATTAAGAATTATACGAGAAACACAAAAGTGAAATAATATACATAGTGTTCCATTTAAAAAACTACAGCTATGGTCAGCCATCAAGTCATCAACTTATGGAAAATTTTGTACAGTACAACATAATTTTAGATGGTGCTCCTAATGAGTGGCTATCGTAGTGAAAAAACCTTTTTGGAATATCTTTTTTCACAAAGTTACAATCTGTCACCCCACGAAGATGACTCACCCTGTGTATTCTAGGGAATATACTATTATAGTGTTGCATGTAATATTTAGGGATTAAAATAATCAGTAAATGTTATTGAAATGGATTGTATTTGACAATAAACCCTTTCCATTATTATTTAATCCACTGAGTTAAATTGTCTAACTGCCCATGTTTTTACTGATAACTTAAGTAAATTTTTAATTTTCAAAAGTTTCATTAAATTATATACATTATGATCTTGACATAGGCTATTTAATTTTTATATAAAAAAATAACATTTCAATTTACCATTCATATAAATTATAAATCATTTTGAACCATACCTCGAAAATCAAAAGCAATTAATTGTTACATTTGTAGAATATTTTATTTCATTAGGTACCTCATATTAACGACGATAAATGAACATACAACTCTTAAATTCCCGCAGCTGAATACGTTAATATTAGAGTTCTATTTGATGATGTGCCAATTTCAGTATTAAGTTAGCGGCATTACATCAACTTTAAAAGCAAACAGTGAAAATAATGAATGGTTAAACATCTGGATAAAAAAATGAATGATCGGTTAACTTCTTTATAATAATTTCGTCTTGTTAATATATAATATAGATCGTGTATTTTTATAATATATAATAACATAAATGTTATAGTATTCTTATGAATGTCGTAAATATATCAAATTAAATTGTTCACCGTTTAGTTTTACCACAGGTATTACGCATGTAGTGTATGTTCCTACCTATCTATATGCCTGTTGATATGAGAATATAGTTAGACTACACTAGACGCGGGTGCTTGTCGACAGACAGCGTGACGCCAAACTAGAATCTGGCCGTTTGCCATGAAACTGGGCCGTCATGGCACTTTACCACATTACCTGACCACATCTCCCGTCTTAGTTACTTATATTTCACTGTAATTGAAGTATTGTTTTCATTAAAAGATCGCGTGAGAGTATTACATATACATACACACAATACATAACAATAGTATTGACATTTGATACTTATTAATAGTTTTCTAAATCACAATAATATTGCGAGTTTACTTTCAACAGGCCGAAATCTAATTATTAAAAATATGAATCGAGTATTTGTTATATGCCATTATAAGGACACTATTGGTGTTGATTTAAATAAATACAGAAAGTAAAATTCTTATAGAATGTGAAAAACGAATCATTTAAAATACTGATTTAGATTGGATTGATATTTTGAGTAAGTTTCAAAAAAAAGTATAAAAAGATCGTTGTAAAAACGAGAATTTAGCGAGTAAAGTAAGAATTATCTAAAGAAAGAACAAAAAGGCATAAACTACGTAACATTATATATTAGAATGTATGTATCTCATTAAGTTAATATTAAGATAACATCAAATTTTGCAAAATTGTAAATTTAATCTCGCAGAAAACGCTATAAAAATATACTTCAAAATGAAATTAAAGAAAGAATGAAGACAAATTAGAAAAATGGTAAAGGTGATATTTAAAGAGTGTATGTATAAACTTCAATTTTTTATTGTTAAATAAATAACCGCTGTGCTAAAGTAAATAAAAATAGGAAGCAAACTGCTTGGTGGAACCACGAAATAAAAGAGCAAATTAAAGGAAAAAAACACAGGTGGAAAATTTATCTTAAAGAAGGAACAAATGAACGACATATCGAATATAAAGAACAGAACAACATAGTTAAAAAAAAGCTGTAAAGGAAGCAAAGCATAAATCCAGGGAAACGTTTGGGAAAAAATGGAAGAAGACTTCCATGCAAACCAAAAACTATTTTATCGAGTACTGAAAAGCATAAAAAACGAAAACCAACACCAGCAAACATTAACACAAATCAGATACAGTGAAGGGCAAATGTTTCATGAAAGAGAACACATTATGGAGAGATGGAAAGAGTATTTTGAAAACCTGCTAATCCAGAATGAGAATTTGGAATGCAATATGTGGCAAGACGGGGTGTTCGGAAACTCCAAACAATTTATATAACAATAAAACGTGACGTGTGTACTATTTGGATATAATTGCATTTACATTACGTATTATACATTATTTTACATTCCATAGTATAGTTACTTATTACCATAAATAATAGTAAATGGTCACTAAAGATAAAGTGGCATATTTGTTTTTGTATTTAATCCCATCCAGATGCTTGTGTTCGAAGGGTGGGCACCAGACGTACAAATAGTAGAGCAGTGCATAACGACCGGGCAACTTAGCCACACATGTAAAAATATATGCCTCTATACATATAACAAAATGTGTTTTATTTATACAGCGTTAGTAAAAAGTCCCGGAACGGTCGAATAACTTTGTTATTTGAAAATTATGATTTCTGAAATTTGGTATGGGGGTATAGTTAATATAAATGCATTTTATGCAATACAGTTAATAGTTTTTTCACTTCCGGTTTAATCGGCAAGACGTCCAACTTTTTTTTTTTAAATGGAACGCCCAGATTTTTTTAACACTTTTGAATGCAAAATAAAAAACTACGTTCAGGAAGTATTAAGATGTTTATTTTTATTCACAAGAATAGAATAGAATAGAATAGAATAGCATTTATTCAATAATGTACATATAAATGTGTTGAACATGTCAGACATTGTAATCACAGTTTCAGGCAAGTAAATAAACAGAATATGGACAATATTTACATACAAGAAATATACAAAAAATACACATAAAATACACATAACTAATTAGTCAGAGTCAAAGTTAATGCTTAAATACATACAATAAAATAGATAAAAACAATATGTTAAAATTAGCGTGTTGCCTGGAAGTTATGATCAAAATAGTTTTGAATGTCGTAATAGGCATTGTCGATAAGTATATCATGTAATTCCTGTTTGAAACATTTATTAGTTTTCTTTTTTAAATTTTCGGGTAAATGATTATATACTTTACTTATTTGGACAACAGCACTTTTATAAACTATGTCCTTAGTAGTTTGTATGGGTACTAGGTATGCATTGCTTACTCCTCTCGTTTTATGGGGATGCTGAATTTCTTGGTTAGTAAACAGCCCATAGTTGGTTCTCACAAACATTGCACATTCCATTATATACATACTCGGTAAGGTAAGTATTTTTTTATTTTTAAATAACTGCCTACAAGATTCTGTTCTTAATAAACCGAACACACTCCGCAAACACGACTTCTGGAGTAAAAATATCCTGGTCCACTCAGCCGACCTCCCCCAAAACACTATGCCGAACCGTAAACGCGAATGTACGTAAGCGTAATATGCCGAAAGACTCGCCTCTTGATTCACCGACGTCGATATTGTCCTTAGTGCATAATTGAAGGATGATATTTTTGAAGCTAATACCTCCACATGTTTCTTCCAATTCAGTTGAGCGTCCATCCAGAGTCCAAGGAACCGCGCCTCATCGCTGGTTTCTAGTTGATGTCCTTGATGTACAATTGTTATTGGTTCCTTCTTGAAGTATGAAAATTGCAGAAGATTAGTTTTTTGTATGTTTAATTGTAAACAATTTTGTTTGAACCATTCCTCGAGATTTCCTAATGTAATTGCTATTTCCGTGCTAATTATATTTCGTTCTGATTTTAGAACTATTGTTGTATCATCTGCAAAACGTATAGCTTTATGAGATGTCCTTTTAGGCAAGTCATTCACGTACACCAGAAACAGGAGAGGACCCAAAACCGACCCCTGCGGCACACCCAGGGTTAAAAAATTAAAAAAGTGTCCTAATACAGAAAAATCAAGGTACCTTTGAAAAAAGTTGTTGTTTAGTGTTTGCATTCTTTTTGCCGTCACATTTGACAATTTTAAAAGCGTTTTAACTTTTGCATCGCTATAAATTTACTTATTTTAGACATTGACACATTTGAAAATGGCAGTAAAACTTACTGAATCAGAACGAATTGAGATATTAATGATGCGTGGGTACGGTGATCGTCAACGTTCTTTTGAAGAGGGTCGTATTTTGTTTAATACTGTTTATCCGGATCGTCACATTAGTAAAAGTACGGTATGCCGAACAATTCAAAAGTTTGAAGTCTTTCGTCAGGTGAAGGATTTACCTAGAAGGGGACGTCCATTAACAGCAACAGATGAAAAAACTAGTTTGAATGTGTTACTTACAGTGGAAGAAAATCATCACGTGTCCACAACAGAATTAGGTCAAATTCATGAGATCTCTTAAAAATCTGCTCATAATATTCTTAAATCAGCAAGAATGAAAGCCTATAAAATGTATCCCGTCCATGAGTTAACTGAAGATGATCCAGATCGTAGACTACAATTTTGCGAAACAATGACGGAATTGATCGAGCAGCAGCCTAATGTTTTAGATCACATCATTTTTTCAGATGAGGCAACGTTTTGTCTCAACGGCACTGTGAACAGACATAATTGTCGCTACTGGTCAATTGAAAATCCGCATTGGATTGAAGAAGTCCATACACAGCGTCCTCAAAAGGTGAATGTCTGGGCTGGTCTTGTTGGAAGCAACATCATAGGACCATTTTTTATAAGAGGAAATTTAACTGGCAACGTCTACTTAAATTTATTGCGAAATGAGGTTGTTCCAGCACTTGCGGCCCTCTTTCCAAATGCAAACATAGGTGATCACCCTAATGCACATTTTTGATTTCAACTAGATGGAGCTCCCCCCCATTTTGCCCATAATGTCCGCGATTATTTGAATGAAATTTTTCCGGGACGTTGGATCGGACGTAGATGAGCAATCGAATGGCCAGCACGTTCGCCAGATCTCTCGCCATTAGATTTTTTCTTTTGGGGCCACTTGAAGAAGCCAATCGCATCACTCCAGAACAAATACAAAATTCAATAAGAAATTTTACTGACCGTTTACATTTTTGTCAAATTGTAAATGGAGAGCATTTTGAACAATTATTGTAATCGCAACCTGAATAGACAGGTATCTTGATTTTTCTGTATTAGGACACTTTTTTAATTTTTTAACTGTTTTCTTGTGAATAAAAATAAACATCTTAATACTTCCTGAACGTAGTTTTTTATTTTGCATTCAAAAGTGTTAAAAAAATCTGGGCGTTCCATTAAAAAAAAAAAGTTGGACGTATTGCCGATTAAACCGGAAGTGAAAAAAATATTAACTGTATTGCATAAAATGCATTTATATTAACTATACCCCCATACCAAATTTCAGAAATCATAATTTTCAAATAACAAAGTAATTCGACCGTTCCGGGACTTTTTACTAACCCTGTATATGAGAAACAAGCAAGTTCTCTCACACGTAAAAACCTCAAGCAAAAGGGTTAATTGTTACACATAGCAATTAGAAGGCGCAGATTTACAACCTGCGTCCAAGCAAGAAGTGAAAAACGCCAGCAAAATTAAAGCATTAATCCACTGCCAACAAATACTACAGTAGGATCGAAATACCCGAAGAGGATGATATAAATGAGCGGGACGTAAGATAAGCAATTTAAACGCTTAAGAAAGGGAAATCGGCGGACTATGATCAGATCGCTGGAGAAATGCTAAAACATTTAGGAGAAATTGGTATAACGTTTCTAACCCAGATTTATAATAGATGCTGGAACGAGGGAAGGATACCAGATAACTGAGAAATGGGTGTTATTATCCCAATCTTTAAAAAGGGAAGCACACATAACTGCGCCAATTACCGAGGCATTACATTATTAAGTACAGTGCTTAAAGCATATGAGAACATACTGGTAAAAAGACTAAACCAGAAAATTGAACCAACCATGGAACAGTCGCAAAGCGGCTTCCGGAAAGGGAGATCGACACATGACCATATTTTTACTATTAAACAGCTACAATAACGTACTCGTGAATATGGAAAGAATTATCTCTTGGCTTTTCTAGACTTAGAAAAAGCGTTTGATAAAGTACCAAGGGCAAAAATGCTAGAAAGCTTAAAACAGAAAGCAATATCGATCAAATTACAACGAGCAATAGCAAATATTCATAAAGTTAACAGAAACATAGTTAGAACAAATAACATGGAATCGCAGGAATTCAGTATCAACGTGGGACTACGTCAAAGAGGAGTACTAAGCCCAATTCTGCTTAATATGATTATGGGCGACGTTATTAAAGAGACAAAAACACGAAAGAAAGCTATTTACATAGGGCACAGAAACTTAGGGGCAGAGTACCTAAACGTATGTGCATTTGCAGACGATTAGGTTGTATTGGCACGCAATGAGACAGAACTCATAGCCAACCTGGATATATGGAATGAAGCTCTATTAACACGAAATTTAAAGATTAACTTCAACAAAATCAAGGTCACTGGGGCAACGATAAACAAAATTAAATGTAAAAATAGGCAGCCACCAATTAGAGCAAGTACATAGAATTATTTAAATACTTAGGAGTCCATATTAATAGTACGGGAACACACGAAACAGAAATATCACATCGAATAGAGACTGCAGCTAAATTATACCACCTAATGAGAACCGCTCTTATATGGAGGAAAAAAGAAATATCGAGAAGAACTAAGATGCGTGTATATGCAACAGTGTTCAGCCCAGTCTTGACAAAGTATAGAAATGAAATACCTCAGAGGAGTCCTAGGAGTAACGATAATAAGAGAGCAGCTAGAAGTAAAAGCGGTTGCTACAAAAATTGAAAAGAACCAGCTGAGCTGGTATGGGCACCTAGTGCGAATGAGCAGCGACAGACCAGTCAAGAGATTATGGGAATCAAGGATACCAGAGAAGAGGGCAAGGGGAAGACCAGCTAAGACGTGGGACAAGAATGTGGAGAAAATACTCGAGGAACGTGGCGTAACACAACGAAGAGCGAAAGAACTGGCAAGAGACAAAACACAGTGGCTGAAGTTTGTCCACTAGAAATATATTTTATCTACAAAGCTAAAGATGAACATATAACTTCCTGGGGATCTAATTCTGAGTTGGAAACATCGACTGGTACTATTTCGGCTGATCTGGTATCAGATCACAGATTGGCCTTTTGTGAATTGTCAGTTAAGTTCGTCAAAACAGTTCTTAATTTAATCCAATATAAAAATTTCAAACACTTCTGTTCTACATCATTTTCAAATGATTTGCATATTTATAATTCTTTTTCTGCCAATAATTAATTGCCTTTCCAATTTTCAAGCTGATTTTTGGCAGGGAGTTGACTTGTGTGTGAGAAGTCTCAAGTATTGAATAGCCAAATGGAAAATGCTTTGGTAGATTGCTTATTAAAATGTTCCTCTATGTTTTGTGGACCAATACCAAAGGTAAGAAGGCGTTTGGCATGTGAGTATACGTTACAGAATTCAGTAAATTTGCCTGATGCACCACCACTATATTCAGATTTTACCAGCAAATTACCCTAGCTCTCGATAGAAGATAATTTTATAATCTACGAAAATAAATAAAAATTACCTACCATACCCGTCAATTGGGTAAATTAGTCGAAATACAATAAATTCAAAATCGCGAGCATAGTAATACAAACTTTCAATTTGTAAAAATATCTAAAAATTTCTCGTTTCCTCAAACCATCTGCTGTAAAATCGAATTTATGTACACTGGAATTGCCTGCTAGCCCTGTTCAATTTAAATAACTCTACGTTACCTAACTTACCTCTAATCCGAAGCTTGATCCTGTTCAAGTCTCATTGAAGCTATCAATAGTTATCGACTATCAATAAACATTATCGAGAGCGGCTATTGATAGTACTGACGACTATCGATAGTTATTGGTGTCCAACAGTATTTTTCCGCTCAGTGATATCAGTCGTCACTAACAAAATTTACAGATTATACAGACAAGTCTAAAAAGTATTCATCCTGGTATATCTGATTAAATCAAGTGAATTAATGGCATGCGTTATTAAAATTTAAATAGCTTTGACTAAATGAATATCTTTTTCGCTCGTTAAAAAGACATAAACATTATAAATATGGCATAAACGCTTCGAACATTGCAAAAATTAAAACTGGTTTATTTTACTTGTTACATTAATATCCCCACATTTCCTTCGTTAATTTTCAATTAGCCAACGACTCTTTACGAGATAGCTACTGAATTTTATGTTCGCGAAATGCGTGTGCTTTATTGCTTGCTTGAACGACTAAAAAAATAGGTCACACCTGCGTATATGTTCGGCATCGCAGACCAATTCACGCTTGGCAGCTTTTAATATATTCCTCCCGTGTAGTTTTTTTTTCGCGTGAAAAAGCGTTCCTACATACTACTATCAACTATTTTAAATATGATTTACTCCCTTCCGTTTTGTTACATTGTACAAAATGTGAATACACTGAATAAACATTATTGTTGTAGTTGTATTACTCGTACAAAACGAGATTTATGTTTTGCGATAAGAACGTCCCCGTTCTGCGGAAACTTTTTGTTTGTATTTTTAGTCCCGGCATTAATGAAAATTCAGGAGTCCGATAGGATTAATTGCCGGTAAAAAAAATGTGTGAAAACGATACGCTCTACTTATTTTATTATACTACCTACCATTATTTAATTATAGTTTTTACTACATCGTGTTGAAATAATAGTCAACAACTTAATAAATATTTGATATTTTAGAATAGTTGAGAAGGATTATAGAATCTATGCACTTTTTAGAAAGAATAATAATAATGTCATATTATTTACATAATCCTCCATAGATTTGAACATCTAAAACGTTAAAACAAAACGTTAAAAAACACTCTCATAGCTTTTGCAATTTTCCTCAATCTTAATTTTTAATTAGATTGATGCTTTACCTCATACCACTGACCACAAATCATCAACAAACATTATTGTTTAGTTGTCGATCATCTTCTTCTTCTTCTTCTTCATGGCGCTACAGTCCCATTCCATATTTTCTGACTCCAACTCGCCGATTTACTGTTGCTATCCAATTGCGCACTTTCAATAATTGTTTAGCGTCCTCCTCAATGTTGTCGGATTATTCGTCCATTACCTCTTCGGTCTTTTATCCTTTGTTTGTTGTTTGTATGAAATATGTGATGCACGTGAGAATGCTGATTTTGTAGTTGAGGTGGAAATAAAATTCCGTTTCCTCTATCTTTCTTAATCTTCGTTTGAGGCCAATGGTTTAGGTTTACATGTTTGTGTGGGTGCTGGGGCACATGTGTCTATTCGCTGTGTCTATATGTGTGTCTGTTGTTGAAGAGTTTTACAATATTTCCACTTTGTTGTATGAAGTCTGTTATTTGGCTCTTTGTGGCGTTTGTTTGGTACAGTGTGACTAACATCCTGCCCAAAATTAGAGCAAGCTCCTCGTGTGTTTGAGCTGGTTCTGTCGGTGCATGTGTGCGTTTTTGTGTCCATGGATTATTTGTAGGTGCTGGGGCATCTACGTATCCAGGTGCTTTGTTATTTCTTCGATTATTTGGGTTTTTTGGGCAGTCAACCCAAGCCGCTGTGTGGCTCCTTGCACAATTTGCACATTTGGCCGGTGTCGTGATGGTTTTTTCGCAGAGGTGAGTGGAGTGGCCCTCGCCACACTTCATGCATGTGTATTACACGTGACAATTTGATTGAGTGTGCCCATAGCGCTGGCATTTATGGCCTTGTATGATGTTGGGTTTGTTTTTAAGTGTTTAAACGGTGATATGTAAGCCACATCACCCGTGTAGGTCGATATTGATTTGAGGTTTGCGTTTAGTCGGACTAACACTAACGGTGCGGGGGTGCTGTGTTTGCCATTCATTCTGGTTATATTATGGGTTGGATACCCCTGTGCAGCGAAGTCTTATTTTATGTCCTGTTCTGGGATTTGAGTGGGAATTCCGCGTAAAACTACTTTGAATGTTCTTTGTGCATTTAATTTGTATGTGAAGAAAGGTATTTGTGCCACCAGGAGGGCTTTATGTAGGTTATGGTAGTCGTCTAAAGTTTTTGGTTCAACGTGTATACCGTTGTATTTAAGCTTGCTTTGTGCTGTTTGTATGTTGTTTGTTTTTTGTAGCTCTCTAAATTGCTCTCATTTGGTCGTGTCGGTGATGGTAAGAGGTGTTATGCGTTGAATGGCTGTTTTTGTGGATGGTTTGGTGATTGCTTTTGTGTATGTTTTTGGCTTTGTGCCTGTGTTTGTTTCGTCTTTTGTTTGGGGTGTTGAGTTGGACGCTTTTGGTGCGTCGTCTTTTACAGTCTCTGTTTCCATGTTGTTGTCGTTTGCTGTCGTTAGTGGTTCAAAGCTGTTCTTCAAAGTAATTTGTGGTGGTGGTTGGTTTGGTTTGAGTTTCTTTGGGTTTTTGGGGAGTTCGTAGTTGTCGGTTAGTTGTTGTTTGTGCTGTTGTTCGTATGATGATGATAATTGTTGTTTTAGGGGGAGTCCTTCTTTTAACAACGTGTTTAGTTGTCTAAGTGGGTTTCTTGGCTTCGGTGTTATTTTCTCTCCTTTTAAATATATTTTCTTCTCTCATAATTGTTCATTGTAATACTTCGTGTATTGTCATATTTTTGCGGGGTCCCTGGAAGTCGTTATGCCTTCATATAACTCCCAGGATAGCCTATCGTGAGGGCGTTCGCTTGCGTTGGATAGTATTGATGCATTTGATAACGTTGATGGTTGCGAGCAGTCCGAATCGTAATCGAATTCGTCACCGTCCATCGGTGCTTCTGAACTGTACCGTAGTTGCAGTCAGCATGGGAGTAGCGCCCTTCACTTGACCGTTATATACCTTCTTTGGGATCCGGTTCTCATCCATTCTTTCTAGGTGCCCCGCCCATTTCAATCTTTGTCATTTAACAAATTCGACAATCTCTGGTTGTTTGTATTTGTGCTTTAATTCAAAGTTGTATCAGATTCGCTACTCTCCATCCTCCATCACCGGCCCATATATTTTCCTTAGGATTCGCCGTTCCCGTCTTGCTAATAGCTGCTCTGAGTGCTTAGTAATTATCCACGTCTCGCTTCCGTATGTCACCACAAGTCTTAATTTTTGTTTTTCTTGAGGCTAATTTGGACTTGAGAAGTAGCTCTGTTTCCAGCTAGTATGGGTTGTTGTATTTCCTGTTTGATGCCGTTTTTACTGTTAGTTTGAGTTCCCATATATTTAAATCGCTCCACCACTTCGAAGTTATTATCTCTTATTGTGTAATTCTTGCAAGTCCTTCTTTTTGGTTTCACCGGTAGTAGTTTAGTCTTTGTTTCATTGACCTTTGGCTCGTTCTTACTGGCTTGTGTTTCTAATTTGTTAAACACTTCATTGATTTATCGTTCTAAGTTGTCGATCATACACGGCAAAATGTTAATGTACAGCATGAATATAATTGGCCTTGAAACAGATCACATCCGGCCAATAAGATCTTAATTGTCTTCCACTTTCATATGACTCCATCCAGTCATAACCGTTTCATGGACTTATCGAGGGCATTTGATATCCTTGGACCTGATGCGCTCTTATCTCACTAACAGAAAGCAACGAGTGGTTTCGGTTGATGGAAAATCTGGTAAGGCGCTCTCATCCGGTTGGAAGGATGTACAAACGGGAGTTCAACAGGGCTCCATATTGGAACCCTTTTTGCTCTTATTATATACCAATGGAATACCGAATATCATTAGCTGCCTGACTACGCTCTATGCTGATAAATCGTCAGTTATAATAAAATCAGATAAAATCGCCTTAACGAAGAAATAATGACAACAGCTAACAAATTTGTCAGGTGTTTTTTGCACAACGATCAGAAGCTAAATATCAAAAAAAAATTTGTTCAATTTAGCTATTTTAAAAAGGATTGTAATGGAGGATTTTCAACTAATAATGAAGTAAAATTTCTGGGTTTGTATTTGGATAGTCAGTTGAACTGGAAACGACACATAGAGTGTCTGTCTGGAAAAATATCTGGGTTTGATTATGCTCTTCGCACTATTGCAGTTTCTGTTAACAGAGACGCTGCACTAAGTGCGGATTACTCATATGTACACTGGAGATTGCGTTATGGTGTTATTTTCTGGAGGGCACTGTGGGGGTGTAGTGATTGCTTGTGCTATAAAGATGTGGAAAAAGGCCTTCAATATTCAATGAAGAGGTGTTTATTGTTAATAAAATAGTAACGCTTCCATCCTTGTATGAGATTTAAAGCGAGTAAAGATAAACTGATAGATAATTAGCAGATAATCGCCAACTTAAATCCCTTTTAACTCTTAAAAGTCAAAATCCATGAGCAATAAGAGACCAACGAAAACATTAAGTACCAGTGCACCGGCGATGGAACAGTAAAGTAATACAGCCTGTGGATCAGGGTGATATTTCTAATCTTAATGTTAATTACTTAAGTAAGACGTGCACATAATGTTTTAAAGATTCCAGTAAGTAAATCGTCCTCAAAGGAATTTGGAAACAATTTAAAATTTTTAGAGCGGTCGAAAATATTGAGGAATCATATAAATAAGCAAACCCAGTTGTTTATAAGAATTTGGAGCAAATTGTGATAGTGAACAGTGATATCAAAACTACCGCTTAAGATATAGCAACAGGTTTACGGTAAGAAATGCTCAGGGCTCAATTATAGGTCAGAAATTGTATGTTTTATTTATACATTAATGACTTAAAATGTATCGCAAGGAACCATATTGGCTATATTGTTAAGAACGTAGGAAATAAGATTGGGATTCTTCATAAAGCCAGGAGACGTAACGTAAACTCAAGAATTGCTTGTCTAATCATAAAAGTCGTTTCTGTGATTCTGCTTCTTAGCCCTCCAAATATAGGCATAAATGTGTTGAATTGGTCAAATATAAATGCTATGTATTATTAATAACAATAAAAAGATTAAATTTATAACTAGACCACAATTTAAAAATACAAGAAGTCTCTTATGTGGTAATGCTCACACTCGCATTATAAGTCCGAAATTCTTTCTTATTTTTAATACCAGGCATCAAAGTAGAAAGACATGCGATTGTGAAACCTGTATACTTCATGATAGGTTCCGTTTGATGTTAATATCCATGAGTCCCCTCAGAGTTCAGAAGGTCGGCCAAGAGGTATTTGTGTTCCAGCTATTCGATCTCGCACGATCCTTGCTACTCATTTTTCATCCTGCTGTTATATTCTTTCTGTTGACACTGTCGCCCTTACCTTGTGATGTCCTACACTCCTTATCCTATGTTCTTGTTTCTAATTTGATATCTTAATCTGTAACCCGTTCCTCATTATTTTCATCTCAGTTGTTCGTATTATATTTTTATCATTTTATTGTGAGCTACTGTTTACATAGGGTACGTTATTATGCACCTGACGAATGCTTTATACATATTTCGATTTCGGCTTGTTTACTCATAAATTTATTGCAAAAATCACTTCTCTAAGAGCTCCAGATATTCTGCAAGATTTATATGTGTGGGTTCTGACTCAATATAAGTCATTACCCATTTTGGAGAAAACCTTTACCCAATAATATTCTCTTTTGGTATTTCTGTAGAAGTTTTATTTTCTATTTGAACATATGGATTTCTGGTGTTTGATTGCTTTTCTATCTAATATATATATATATATATATATATATATATATAATCAATAGTATGTATTCTTGGGTTAAGTGCTTTTTAATTGGCGGATTTACATACATATTATTGTCTTCTTTAATTACTAATTTTTTTGCAGTATTTTAATATGCATAAGTTTTGAAAAAGATGTGAATAAACATCGAAACGTCAGCAGTAATCACGTTTTTTTTAATTTTAACCTAAAACCACATACCCAAGAATACATACTATTGATTATTATTAAAAGTGGTTAAGAAAAATAAACACACAATATATATATATATATATATATATATATATATATATAATCGATAAACCAAATTACCCGAAGGTGTAGGTTATTACTTTGTCTATTTACTATTTTCATATATAAACTTTGCCCACTGTTTTTTATCACTTGTCAACTTCATCGCTTCTTTCCACGTTTTGCCCCTTTTCTCTAGTATTACTGCTACCTCCCCGTTCCACGTTTTCTTAGGTCTGCCCCTGCTCCTCCTGCCGGTTATCCTCGCATCCCATACATTTTTCGCTTGTCTGCTGTTGCTCATCCTGTTTAGATGTCCAAACCATCTTAGTTGCTGGTTTTCAATATTGCCCAATATTGGTTCTACTTCCAGTTCTTTTCTTATAATTTCATTTCTTATCCGATCTTTGCGTGTGACCCCTTTTACTTTCCTTAGGTATTTCATGTCGATTGCCTGTATTCTGCTCTTCATTCTGTCTGTCGTCACCCAGCTCTCGCTGCCGTATGTTAATACTGGTCTGAACACTGCTCTATATATTGCCATCTTTGTTTTGCGACTGATCTCCTTGTTGCTCAGAAACCACCCAGAAAGTGAGAAGTACACTCCTGCCGCGCTGGATATTCTTTCATTTACTTCCTGTTCCATGTTACCATGCCTTTCTATTTGGACTCCCAAGTATTTGAATCTATTCACTTGTTCTATTTTTTGTTCTTGAATTTGTATATTAATTTCTTCGTTATCCTTGCCGATGACTAGTATTTTTGTTTTATTTGTGTTTATTTTCATGTTTCTTTTGGATAACTCCTCATGCCATACTGTGATGTTCTTCTTGAGGTCTTTTCCGCTTGGTGCACATAGCGTTATATCGTCGGCAAAAGCGCAGTTCGAGATTGTAACTGGACTCAATCGTTTGTATCCTACGGTTACTTTCTTAGTTTTGTCATTTGTGGCTTTAATTACGTCGTCCATCACTGTTATGAATAGCAGAGGGCTAAGGACACCACCCTGTCTTAAGCCATCTTGGATCTCGAACTCCTCGGACTCCATGTTATTCTTCCTGACGTAGCTGGTGTTTTTATCATACAGGCTTTTTATTGCTGTTCTTAAATGCTCCTGGATGCCTCTTTCTTTTAAACTGTTCCAGACTATGCTTTTCGGTATTCGGTCGAAGGCCTTCTCAATATCTATGAATGCCATGTATATTGGTTCGTTTTTTTCCCTAGCTTTCTCTATTAATTGTTTAATTGTAAAGATGTGATCTTGTACACTTCTGCCCTTCCTGAACCCACTCTGGGTTTCTTCCAACTGCCTTTCTGTTTCTGGTCTTAGTTTTTTCTCCAGGGCACTTTCGTATATTTTAGATACTATACTTAGCAAGGTTATTCCCCGGTAGTTCGCGCAGTCTTTCGTATCTCCTTTCTTATGTATAGGGACGATTGCACCAGTTTTCCAGTCCTGTGGTACTTGTGCTGTTTTCCATACTTGATTAAGAAATTTAACTATCATTTCTTTGCCTTGTGGGCCCAGGTGTATTAACATTTCCGGGGTTATCTTATCATGCCCAGCTGCCTTTCCTCTTTTGATATTGTTAATTATTTCCTGTATGTCGTCTACATTTATTAGTTCTCCCTCTCCTGTTTCTCTCCTTTCTTTTGCTTCTCTTTCCTTCCCTTTGTTTTCTTGTCCATTTCCCGTATTTAATAGTTCGTCGAAGTATTCCTTCCATCTTTTCATTATTTCTTTTCCATCGGTTACTACTTCACCGTTTTTCTTTTTTACATGGTTTAAATTATATTTCTTTTCTTTTCGGGCATTCTTCATTACTTTATAGAACAATTTTTGGTTTCCTTTACTGTCTTTGTCCAGTTTTTTCCCGAATTCTTCCCACGTATTATGTTTAGATTGCTTTACCAGTTGCTTCACTATCAGTCTCTGTTTTTTATATAAACAGTAACTTTCGTCTGTTTTCTCCTGTAGGTATTTCTTCCAAATGGACTTCTTGTGCTTTACTTGGTCTTTAATCTCTTGTGTCCACCATCTCGTCTGTTTTTTATTTTTTATTATTGCTATTGTTCCACAGGTTTCTGTTGCTGCCGTGAGAAGGCTGCTTTTGATTTTTTGCCACAACTCCTCTATATCGTCGTTTCCCCAATTTGCCATCACTTGCATGGCCTAATATATACTTTTCGCATTTCTTTAGCTAAATTCATAACTTCTGGAACGCATCATTGTTTGTCTCATGTTCATTTACTTATACCCGTTTTCTTCTTTCACAGAGCTTCATTTTCTGCATCCATGATGTTCTTCTGTAGTTTTTTCCAGCAGTGTTCCACGTCATCTACTTCTGTGATATGGTTTGCTTCGATATTTTGGAAGATGCACCTGTAATATAAGTTTCTGGTTATTATTATTATTAATATTTTGTATTATACGCCTGATCACAAAGATCGTACCGGTAATCCTTTTCTATTTGGACAATAATGCCTTAGCTAGAAAAAGTTAGGGATTTTGATGCCGTTAACTAATGTGATCCCACAGTGAGGTAAAATTATTATTCAATAATAATTTGCTTGTCGTTATATGTGAGAAACATTGAAGGGTAACAACCATGTAACGACCAAATGTCCCGTAAAAGAAGTATTTTCTTATTCGATTTCTGCGTGTTACCCCTTTTACTTTTCTCAGGTATTTTGTATTCTGCTCCTCATTCTAGCTGATGTCACCCAGCTCTCGCTGCCGTATGTTAGGATTGGTCGGAACACTGCTTTATACACTGACATATTTGTTTTGCGACTGATCTCCTTTATGCTTAAAAAGCACCCCGAAAGTGAGAAGTACAAACTTGCTGCGCTGGAAAACCTTTTGTTTACTTCCTGTTCCATCTCACCATATCTTCCTATTTGGACTCCCAAGAATTTGAATACTTGAACACTTGTTCTATTTCTTTCTGTTAAATTTCTATTTTGGTTTCATCGTCCTCCTTGCTGTTTACTAGAATTTTTGTTTTATTTGTGTTTATTTCCATATTCCTTTTGGATAACTCCTCCTGACAAACTGCAATGTTTTTCATGAAATCTTTTTCGCTTGGTACACAAAGCATTAGATTGTCGGCGAAAGCACAATTCGAAAACGTAATTGGATTCAGTTGTTTGTATCCTACGATTGTGTTTCTCGTCCAACACCATTATGAAGAGCTACGGACTAAGGACACAAGCCATCCCGGATTTCGAATTCATTGGAGTCCATATTGTTTTTCTGATATAACTAGTGTTATCATCATTCAGATTTTTTATTGCTTCTCTTAGATGTTCCTGGATGCTTCTTTCTTCTAAACTGCCCCACACTATATTTTTTGATATTCGGTCTAAGGGTTTCTCAAGATATGTGAATGCCTTGCATATGGGTTCGTTTTATCCCTTGCTTTCTCTATTAACTGTATGATTGTGAAAATGTGATCTTGTACACTTCTGCCTTTCCTGAATCCACTATGGGCTTCTTCTAGCTGCCGATGTATTACTGGTCATAGCTTTTTCTTCAGGACACTTTAATATATTTTGGATACTGCAGTTAGCAAGGTTATTCCCCGGTAGTTTGTGCAGTCTTTTGTGTCTCCTTCTTATGTATAGGGACTATTACTCCAGTTTTCCAATCCGTTGAAACTTGTTTTGTTTTCCAAGCTTGATTGAGAAATTTTATTAGCATTTCTTTGCCTTGTTCTCCTAAGTGTTTTAATATTTCCGGGGTTATCTTATCATGCCCTGCTGACTTTCTTCTCTTGATATTCCTAATTATGACTTGTAAGTCTTCAACATTTATCAATTTACCTTCCTTGCTTTCACATTTCTATTACTTCTCTTGCCTTTTCATTGTTTTCTTGACCATTCATTATTTCTTTGTCGCCGTTTTTTCCTTTTACGTGACTTAGGTTGTATTTTTATCTTTCCGGGTTTCTTCAATACTTTATAAAACAGTTTTTGGTTTCCTCTGCTGTCTTTATCCAGTTTTTTCCCGAATTCTTCTCACGCTTTATGCTTAAATTGCTTTATCAGTTGCTTTACTTTCATTCTCTGCAGGCATTTCTTCCACATTTTCTTCTTGTACTTTACTTGGTCTTTAATCTATTGTGTCCACAATCTGGTTTGCTTTTTATTTTTTATTAATGCTATTGTTCCACAAGTTTCTTTTGCTGCCGTTATAATGCTGGTTTTGATTTTTTGCCACACCTGCTCAATCTTCGCTTTTCCAATTTGCCATCGTTTACATTGTCTCTGTTTCTATTAATTCTGTATATTTTTAGCTACCTCTTGTTCGAATAATTTACAAGATTTACTTACTCGATTTGTTTTCACGTTTCCCCTCTGTATTTTTCTATTTTGTGTGTAATTATTTTTAATCTAACCTCTAATAGATAGTGGTCACTGTAGGTTTCCGCTCCTCTCATAACTCTCACATCCATTATTTCTTCTTTAATTATAATCCTAATTATTATTATAATTAAGATTTCATTGTTTTTCGCAACCATAATTGCCACATTGTAAAATTCCCTAAAATATTAATGACTTACAGACAAATTACTGAAATACACCCACTATATCTCAAAATATATTATAGTACAAGCAATGGTATTGCATTACTGAGAAATATATCGTAGGACAAATAAATACATACCTTTATTAAATATAGGTATCTTTCTATCAGCTGTTGAAGTCGATACTAATTTATGACCGGCTTTTTGTTTATTGTTAAAGATTTTTTTTGCCTGTCACGATATTCAAATTGGCCCATTAACTATTCTAAATGGATTGATTTCACCACAATTTACGATCGAGTAACAAAATAAAAGATAAATATTTTTCTCTAATGCTCGGCCATGGTTTTCAATGTTAAATAAACGATTATATTAGCGTGAACGTTTTAAGAAAGGAACTGACATTGGCTGCATTTATAAAAGAGAAAACCTGCGTGTTAATTATTGTTAACAAAAGCTGTCAGCTAGTTAAATCGATGGCCTGATGAATATCAAACGTTCAAAGAGGCTGAGAAGACAATGCGTAAAAATACATGTATTGAACGTGTGTTGTGTTACTTTAGATTGTAGTTTCTGGTGTATGAGAATGGGAAAAAGGAAAGAATATTAAAATAATACACTAGGCGTACGCTGCTATCACTATCTAAACAGATCTTCCTTGAAAAGTCTACTACCTAAAGAATTCGGAATTTTATGTTTTACCTTGAACACTTTCAACACGTTTTTCCAAATATCTCGAGAATTAAAACAAATAATCTGGTGTTGTGAGTCTCGTATTCATATTGTGTGTTTTCGCAATATTTAAATTTTGTAGTTTTAAATGTCCAAAACTGTCTTTATCTTTCTTTTATTGAGGTCTTAAGTATGCAGAACTTGTTATTCTTGACATTGTACCTAATTCTTGTCATATTATTCATGTGTTGCCAACCCATTATATTTTGTGATATACCTAAAATAGAAGAGAGAGTAGTGACCAAAGAAAATAAATGGAGTAAAATTAGTTCTGTTAAAAGCTTTAGAAAATTCTTCCTCAAACTTCATCACTATGATATCCGTGTTCAGAAATTCCTCTTCTTCATTAGTTATTTGACCAGGCATAAGAACACCAATATTTAACAAAATTCTAGAAGAACCGATTGTTTATTATATCCGCATTAATAAACTTCTTTGAATAATCGATTAATTTTATTATACGAGGTAGGCGCCATAAATTTTTGACCTGACAGGCTTATACAGGGTGATTCTTAATATATGCCACAAACTTTAGGAGCTGATTCCTGGGGTTATTTTGATCATAAAAGTTCATAAGAACATATGTCCAAAACCGTTTAGTTCAGAAGTTATACAATGTTTAATAGAAAGTTAAAATAATAAATGGTTTTATTATAAATTAACAAAATAATTAGTAAAACAAAATTAACTTATAGTAACTGTTGAAATTGACCGCCCCCAACTGTACTACAAGCTGCTATCCTCCGTCGTATTGACTGGCGAGTCCGTTGGAAAATACCAGGGGTATTTCGAATTGTTTCAAAAGCTGCTATAATACGATTTCTTAGTCCATCGACATTTTCCATGGAGTCGTGTAAACTAATGATTTAAGGTGGCCCCAGAGAAAAAAAGTCCAATGAATTTAAGTCTGGAGACCGAGGAGGCCACGGTTGTGGACCTCCCCGTCCTATCCACCGATTTGGATACGTACTGTCCAGAAACTCGCGAGCAAGTAAACTAAAATGCGCTGGAGCACCGTCATGCATAAAATACATTTGTAATCTTAACTGCAACGGAACTTCTTCCAGCAGTAGTGGTAACTCCTCTTCAAGAAAGTTGCGGTATACCTCGCCGTTTAACCGCATCGGTAAAAAATGTGGACCTAACAAGTGATCTGCAACAATTCCGGCCCACACATTGACAGATAATTGATGCTGATGACGGGCATTCATTATTTCTCGCGGATTTTCTTCGGCCCATATGTGATTATTATGAAAATTAATAATCGCGTTTCTAGAGAAAGTAGCCTCGTCGGTGAAGAATATTTGAGCCAAATGGTTAGGATTTTGTACGACTTCGTGTTGCATCCATTGACAAAAAGCTAATCTTTGTGGAAAATCTGCTGGCAATAGAGCCTGCACCCGTTGAATGTGATATGGATACAACAGTTGATCTTTAAATATTCTCCAAACTGTGGCCTGACTAATGTTTAAATCAAACGCAATTTTTCTGGTGCTTGTTGTAGGATGTTCCTCAATTTCATTTAATACCATTTCTTCAACTTGTGGAGTTCTCACTGTAGATGAGGGCCCGCTATCAGTCGTCCGTTTTTTAAAACTTCTCGTTTCACTAAGACGTTGATGAAGAAGGGCAAACATGGAATGATGCGGTATGATACGGTTCGGGTATCGTTCTGCATAAAGACGTCTAGCAGCACGCGCATTTCCATTGGCAAGACCGTAAACGAAATGCATATCACACATCTCAGCATTCGTATAATTCATTTTAGAAAACAGAAACTGGCAATAAACTGAATGAATACTCTGACACTATTGACAAATATTGAAATGATAAATAAACAATTCCAAAATACCGTACATAATCACAACACGTGCTTCTTGAGCAACTGGTAAACACCAACTGATTAGCATCGACAACGCGACCACTACGTATATTAGCGAAACAGGCACAGACTTGTTTACGAGCTTGTATTACAGTTAGGAGCGGTCATTTTCAACAGTTACTATAAGTTAATTTTGTTTTACTAATTATTTTGTTAATTTATAATAAAACCATTTATTATTTTAACTTTCTATTAAACATTGTATAACTTCTGAACTTAATTTTGTTTTACTGATTATTTTGTTAATTTATAATAAAACCATTTATTATTTTAACTTTCTATTAAACATTGTATAACTTCTGAACTAAGCGGTTTTGGATATATGTTCTTATGAACTTTTATGATCAAAATAACCCCAGGAATCAGCTCCTAAAGTTTGTCGCATATATTAAGAATCACCCTGTATAGGTTCAAACGTGGTCAAACTCCGTCACGTCATGCATGCCCATACGCGATGTGTACACTATATGTGACGGTTCGAGGCCTAGTAGTTTTTAGTAAGCAGCCAACCAACATGACTAGCGCACGAAAATGTCTGAAGTAACGAAAATTGATTACCGCGCGGTCATTAAACTTTTAACAAAATAAGGGCATACACCTTATCACATTAAACAACGTTTAGACGGCATTTACCTTGATTTATCTCCTTCGTATTCAACTGTAAAAAAGTGGGAAAAATGTTTCCGTTTGGAACAAGAATCCATGGAAGATGCTGATCGGTCGGGTCGACCAATTGACATGATAACGCCTCAACAAATTTGAATTATTTAAAATTTAGTGCTAGAAGATCGCCGTTTGAAAGTGAAAGAATTAGCAGTGATAACAAACGTTTCCGAAACAAGTGTTCGCCGAATTCTCCATGACCATTTCGGTATGAATAAAATTAGTACTAGATGGGTACCGCGACTTTTTTCTTCTCTCCAACGTGAACGTCGAGTCGAATGTGAGCAGTCGTTTTTAAACATGTGTGGAGACGACCCAAAACCGATTTTGGAGTCCATTGTCACAGGGGATGAAACAATGGTTCTATTTTACGATCCTCTATCGAGAAGGAAGTCCATGGAATGGCGGCGACCTGATGAACCTCGTCCCAGAAAGGCGAAAGTCGTTCAATCAACGAAAAAGTGATGGCCACAATATTCTGAGACTGTGAGGATATTTTGCGAATTGACTTTAAAGAGCGCAATACAATATTATGCGTTTTTATTGCATAAATTAAGGGAAAGTATTCGTGCAAAACTTCGTGGAAAATTGACGAAAGGTGTGCGATTATTGCACGGCAATGCTCCCGTCCATACTGCCGCCATTTCACAAGCTGCCATCCGCGAATGCGGCTTTCAAGAATTGGAACATTGGCTCCTTGTGATTTTTTTTTTGTTTTCTAATTTAAAAACAGACCTTAGGGGACGTAGTTTTAAGGACGACAGTGAGTTGCAAGCAACTCTTATAGAACATTTTGAAGCAAACACTTCAGATTATTTTTACAAAGGTATCAATTATTAATTAATCGTTGTAATAAATGTATAGAAGTTAGGAGAGGTTACATGGAAAAATAAAAATTGTTTCAAGTTTCTTTTTTGTATATCAGGCTGAGAATTTATGGCGCCTACCTCGTACCCTAGATCTAGATGTGAATTATCTTACTGATTGTCTCTCACTTTAAATGTAAAACGGTAAAGTAGGTACAAGGTTATTCATTATAAATTACCCACCCTTCAACATCGCTTTTATTGCATATACAAAAAAAAATTTCAAATAAAAGTTGTAGTGCTGAAACTGAATTTTATTTACATGCTATCAAAAACACAGTGGCGTGCAGATACAACGGTATAAGAAGAAAATAAAGTTTTTTTTTAATGGAACACCCTGAATATTATTAAATTTTTATAATTGTCTTTTTACTCTGATTTCAAAAATATACAATATGATACCGGTATCTTAAACCATTTTCGAGTTATTAAATGTCGATTTTTGTAGTTATTGTACTATGGAAAAGTTAACATTATTAAGGTAAGCTATGAAAATGACAATTATTGTGTTTGATAAATGACATTTCTTAATAAAATAGACAAAATGGAAATGTCATTTATCAAACACAATAATTGTCATTTTTATAGCTACTTTTATATTTTTTGCAACATTGATAATTGAATGGCATTTAATAAGTTGTTACTCAATTGACAAGTATGATTTTATTATGAATTCAAATGAGTTTCCATTGACTCCTAAACAATTTTCCTGGAAAATGGATAGGTCATGGAGGCCTTATACACTGGCCTGCTTGGTTTCTGGATATCACAAAATTAGATTTTTTTTATTGGGACACATAAAAGAGCAACTGTACAGAATAATTGTAAGAACGAAAGAAGCAATGGGGAAACATATTCGAGAGATATTTAGAAATATAAATCCTCATTTCAGAAGTGTATTGAAAAATGTTTAGAAGTGAATGGAGGAAACTCATTTCAATACTTGTTGAAATAATTTTTGTTTATTTGAGTATACATATTTATTGTTATTTTGTACTTTCCTTTTCACTAATTACCGGTGATATAACCTCCTAATTCCTGTTTTTGCACATCTATAATTAAGATATTAATTTGTTTCGTTTTAAATTTTGCTTATTGTACCATATTCTATATATTTTATGAAATGTATTGCTGGCATAGAGAGTATTGTAAAGTACAATATATCCAATTTTTTTTTATAAATATGTAGATATAGAAATTAAACACTTACCAAGGTTATAAAAGTAAAAGTAAAAAGAAGAGCAATAGTAGATTATATATTTTTGGAATGCAGTTTTAAGAGCAACTCAAAATCTTAAGCTAGTAAACATTTTTTTGTAATTCCCCCAATACGCGTAAAAATCATATCTCTAAGCTAATTTTGAGGAAAATTCGTAATAAAATCATGCTTGCCAAGTGAGTAACAACGTTTTAAATGACAACCATTCAATTATCAACGTTGCAGCAAATATAATGGCTCTCTATATCGTATTCAAATAAGAAACGCGAACATTATATCAAAAAATGAGGTGTGGCTACCAGACGACTTTCTTATACGTATGAAAGTGTTACTTCCGGTCCGAATTTTGAAATTTTATTTATATAAAAAATATTCTAAATCCAACTTTAAATACTTTTGTACTCTTCATAAATATTTATAGAATGCATAATTTACGACATATTTGCAAAAAACCGATTTTCGATAAGAGTAAAAAAACGTACTTCCGGTAGCAATTTCGAAACATTTTTTTAATAAAATTCTTCTCAAATTTAATTTTAAGTACATATGAATTCTTTATAAATTTGTCTAAAGTTAGTTGACGAAATATTGGCAAAATTCGAATTTTTCACAGAATTAAACTACTACTTGCGGTCGGCCGAATTTGCTGAAAATCTAATCAGTTCTTAAGGGGGACATTATACACGTAAATACAAAATTTGGAATTGATATCTCCAGCGGTTTGACCGCTATCGTGGTCACAGACAGACAGACAGACAGACACACACACAGAAATTTTTTAAAAACTACTTTTTCGGTATCAGGGCACCTCAAAACGGGGACATCTGCAAAAATCTCGAGGTCGAAAATTTTCATCATCACAATACTACGTATAAGAAAGTAAAAACGACAATAGCACTGTAATAGTCACTTTTAAAGTATTGTAACGTTTTCGGGTTCCAATAAACAACTCGTGCAATTATTAATTTAAAATAGTCTGTATATTTATATACTTAAAATTATATAACAATATAAAATATAAAAACTAACGTATCACACTTAAACTACTATTAATAAATTAAAATTAACACTTGTATTTATTTATATCTATTACTAATATCTCTGTCCGTATTTATGTAACCCTTCTATTTATATAAGACGGCACTACTTATTTATTTCTTTGGCTACCACCCGAGACTGAACCCCGCAATGAATGAATCATCTATCGGTGACCCAGTCGCCTTATATACACATGCGAAGATTACTAGAACATACCAGCACACTCCCGCTTTTTCTCCACATGTACGAGAATCGTTCTAGTCCCTTTCGCTATGCAAGCCGTACAGCGTGGAGATGACTCATCGACTTGTTTACATATCGTTCTTATTTGCCGCGCCGAGATGATTTATGGTGGTGTGTAAACAAGAGCGTTTTTATCGCGCCGAGAGGTCTGCTTCTTTTATTTAATGTAAACTCATTTCGTTACAATATTAACGTCTTACATGTTTTTGATGTGAAATTAAATAAGCAATTCAAAAATAAACTAATATACAGGGTGTTCTATTTGAAAAAAATTGCTTTTATACAAAAACGTATCATGTAATTTTAATCCAACGGTTAATTTTACCCCTTTATAATGAAACTAGTTCACAGACTGTCTAGTAAATGGGTTTCCATCTGGCGGTATCTTTTGTGCGGTCAAAATATAATTTAAATCAATTTTACTATTACATATTTAGTTTTTCCTTTTTCAAACTAAAATAAATATAATTTCAACTCATGACTTTGAAATAATAATGATTTAAATACTAATATTTGCAAAATGTTTGAAATATTGACGCGTGCTCGTATCAAATCATGAGGAAATAATCATCATCTTCACGACGTTTTAATTGAAACAAATATTTAACGATGACATTCATCTTTCCACCCAGGATGCCGTCGATAACGAGTTTGCAGTTAGTAACAGAATGGATCGAAATTGTGCATTGAACTGTGTGCGCCTTTTATAATAAATGAATCACAAAAGACCCACAATTGTCTGTTGTTGCGCAGACCTACCGCCGGAAGGCTCGATATTGACGTGCAATTTCTAGTGTCGCTTTCTATTTGATTAAATATTCCGATATCATTCGACACTAATCGTTACACTGCAATAAATTATTTTACAAACGGTCAATAGCTACTGTATAATTGCCGCAGAAATAGATCATAATAAAGTATGCTTCTGTATTGTTTGAATTTATATATTTATGGAGCGTATTTAACCGAAGAAACCACTTTATTTGGCAGTAATAATTTAAAATTCAATGAAAAAGAAAGACAATTATAATTCTTATCACTTACAAAACCAAAACTACCCTGGAATACTAATGTACTTATTAAATTTTATAATGAACAAATTTAATCCATATTCTACTACACTAGCCGACAATTATAATTTTGCTTTCAATAACTGTTGTAAAAATGGGTGTACAGTTCTTAGAGCCTTTAACTGAGGGCATAACCAAAAACCTAATCTTTCCACCACGTCTAACTTAGAATTATAGTCATACTCCGTTAATAGATAAACAATGATATTATATTTAGAAAATTTGTTTTACAGAAGTTATAAAAAGGAATAGATAACTACAAAAATCTTGACATAACAATTAATATCAAGAATATAAGAAGACTTAATTGCACACAAAAGAAAAATATAATAATAATATAACAAAGTTTTGCATAAACAGACTTAGAAGATCGAAACATGTGTCCGTGTGTTGGTAGCTGGAATGCCGGACTCCAGGGCAGAGTGTGCATCAATTTTATGCATGCATATACAGAATGTGTAAAATACCATTAGGCATAGAGATTCAATGTTTACGTGCGATCTATATGTATGCATGTAATACGTGGCAACATGGTACCCCTATAATGTCCGTCACCAATGCCGGCAACAACCGACGCCACAACGATTTTCTCCGATCCCCATTCTTCCCACTACTCCCCACCCAGATTTTACATTCAATGTTTAGCTGCGAACACGTTGCGGTGTACAATAAAAGCATTCAGTAAAATCAATTTGTAATGAGTCTCTATATACCCGCTGAAAAGCTTCAGATAGTAAAATGGTTCTATGTTAATAACTCTGCAACAACTTGCATAAATATGTTTGCGCTGACTTTTGCAGACCGTCCTGTACCTTGCAGACAAACAATTTATAATATAATTAATACATTTGAAAAATGTCTATGTCTCAATAACTGCACGAAATGCAAACCAAGAGAGATATCCCCACAAAAACTTTAGGAAAGTGAACGGCGGGATGTATTACTTTGTAGTATTGTGGAAATAGACAACACGATATCAACTAGAAGTGCTGCCGAGAATTTGGGTATAAGTAACAAAAATGTTTCACGTATTTGGAAACGTAATGGTTTGAAATATTTTAAGTATTCGAAAACCCAAGAAATATTTCTGTAGAACCATTTTCGAAGAATGGAGTTTTGTCAATCTGTTATGGATAAGATACATCGATACGACAATTTCGTTAGAAGTATTTGCTTCACCGATGAGTCAACTTTTCCATTGCACGGAAAGCACAATTCCTCTGTTCTTCGATATTGGACTACGGAAAATGAACACCGGCATTTTGCACACGGCACCCAATATCCTCAAAAAGTAAACGTTTGGGCAGGTATTTTCGGTGACCATTTGATAGGGCCATTTTTTATTGATGGTATATTAAATGCCGACAAGTACCTCGAATTATTGCAAAATCAAATACTTCCCGCCATTCAAAACACTGGAATAAATCAGGAAATACTTTCCCTGGCCGTCTTATTACTGGAAACATCAAATGGCCTCCGCGATCTCCTGATCTATCTCCAATTAATTTTTTTTCTGGGGATATCTAAAAAATATTGTTTATACCCATGAAGCTGGCAGAGCAGAAAACATAGTTGCCTTGAGAGAAAAAATAATTGAGGCTGCTAATTTAGTAACTGCTCACATGAAAACGTATGAGTAAATTTCCACGACCGTCTTGCTGTGCAGGGAGGAATTTTTGAGCCCCTTGTATAATTTAGTATTATTTTCAGAATCCCTTTTTATTCATTTTATTAGGGTTATTTTTTTATTTTATTATGGTAATCTTTTATTTTATTATGGTTATTTTTTAATTTTATTAGAATTACGCTTTTGTTTGTGCCATGCAGCGTGAACGCAGCTTAAGAATTCTTTGCATTTACTGAAAGGAAAAAGAAAAATAACTCTTGCAACTCCTAAATATTATTTCTGAACGCATTACAAACACCCAAGTCGGTGGTCTAATAGTTACTCCTAACTTGTAGTTGCGAGATAATCGTTGTGGCATCGGTCGTCGCTGGCATCGGAAAGTAAAGCAGGGGCACCACGTTGCCATGTATTGCATCTATTGATCCCCTATGGCTAATGAAAATTGACACATGTGGTGTGAATTTTAATTTATATACAATTGTGTGTATTTATTTTCTTATCTGTTGGAAATTTTTCCACGTACTCTTTTTTTTTTTTTCATTGAATAAATAGACTTGTTGCTTCCTTTTATGTTGCCAGTTGCCTTCTCTAATGAGACCCCAGAAAAATCTCGCTTTATGACGGGATCCCATCTACCTGGATATCGTTTCTCTATTGGTGCAATCTCTTGATGGAATTTTCTCCCCTGTTCATCACTCGTTCTTCCTAAATTAGCAGGAAAGAAATCAAAATGTGAATGAAAAAAATGAACTTTGAGCGACATTCGGCACCCTAAATTTTTAGAGTTTTCTAGCAAATTAACCACTATGTATGATATAGACCTGGCAGCATGGACTTCTTTTAAATATGTTGCAAATATTTTATGGGAAATCAAAAAAGTTAAAACTACCAAGATTTTACTCACGTTCGAAATTTTCATCTTTGAACAGCTTTTTAAATTGTGGACCAACAAATATTCCTTCACGATCTTTCTCATCAGAGAGCTTTGGAAACTAAACCTTTAAGTATTTGAAACAGTTGCTTTCTCTTTTTAGTGCTTTGACAAACTGTGTAGTCAATCCTATTTTAATGTTGGGGGGAGAGGACCAATCAAAATTTTTCGATTTAATTTGTATGGCTTTTGCTGTTTTTATGCACTTTTTCAATTATATACTTGAAAGTTATTATTTGTTATAGACTACTCAAAGCAATTAACGAAATTTCTGCAATAAAGGTCTTAAAAGATATTAACGTTGTAAGATTTTTGATTGTTTTACATGAAAACAAGTACTTGATTAAATGACCACGAGTTTTTGATTTAAACATATTATAATAAAAAGTAAAAACCCTTACCCCAACTTGAATATCGGGTTCATATTTGGATATCTTGCAACTTCCATCAGTTGCGGTAGTAAAATTTTTTAAGAGGTTCTCATTTACTATCTCTTCTGCATTCAGTTTCTAAACTTTTTCATCATCATTTTATTTTTGTTCCTTTCGAATAATATCTTTCATATCTGTCACCTAGACGGGCTATCCAGTAAATAGTCCTCATAGAAATCTAACACAAGGAAAATTGAAGAAAACGGTACAACCTTATTATTTTGCACAAAATCTTGCTTCCACTTTGATAATACTTCAGTAGATGACTGTTGTGAAACACAGAATTGTGACCGAATAGTATATCATTCCTGTCCAGAAAGTGCTACAGTTGATACTTAAGGATACGTTCCAATACTTTCTGTAATGGAGGTAACATTAATTGATCTAAATTCTAAAGATACCATGATACTATTTACTTAGGCTTTGATCTTGCAGTTGCAGTCTTCTAATATTTCTGGAACGTTTCTGTTTGAAATAATTCATTTATTATGTTTGATCACGGAAGAGAATTTAACACTTTAAAAAAAGGAAAATCAATAAAAGAAAAACAAGCTAACACATCAAAAAATATATATGAAGATTAGAAATGATGATAATACTTCCACCAAATGAGTTTTGAATCATAGATGATGTTAATAGTGATGATGTAATTTCCAATGTTTATGAATGACGCTATCTCGATAAAAATGGGCCAAAAGTAGATTAGTTCTAATGTATTGCTGTAAAGAGTTGTCAAAAACACTTGTGCTGGTTTGGTTTGGACACATTTTGTTGGAGCTTAAGCAATCAATTCGACAATGACGAAGTCCCCTGATACCGAAAAAGTGGATTTTAAAGCATCTCTCTCTCTCTCTCTCTCTCTCTCTCTCTCTCTCTCTCTCTCTCTCTCTCT
Source organism: Amphimallon solstitiale (assembly GCA_963170755.1). NCBI lineage: Eukaryota > Metazoa > Arthropoda > Insecta > Coleoptera > Scarabaeidae > Amphimallon > Amphimallon solstitiale. Next base: position 94,492,268 of record OY720683.1, on the reverse strand, counting down.
CTCTCTCTCTCTCTCTCTCTCTCTCTCTCTCTCTCTCTCTCTCTCTCTCTCTCTCTCTCGCTCGCTCTCTCTTTCTCTCCCCTCTTGGATCTGATTAGATTTTCAGTAAAATCGGAAAGTCGGAAGTAGTAGTTTACTTCAGTGAAAAAATCGACCACTAAGTTTAAAACAAATTCATAAAGAATTCATATGTACTCAAAATTAAATTTGAGTAGAATTTTATTATGAATGTTTTTCGAAATTCCAACCGGAAGTAGGTCTTTTACTCTTATCGAAAAACAGTGTTTTGCAAATATTTCGCAAGTCATGCTTTTCGGATAGGTACGTTACGATATAAAAGTATTTAGAACTTAATTTTCAATAATTTTTTTTTTTTATATAAAGAACAATTTTACTCTTATTGAATAGCGATTTTTTGTATATGTGTCGTAAATTACGCATTATGTATATATTTATCAAGAGTACACAAGTATTTAGAGCTGGATCTGCAATATTTTTTGTATACATAAAAGATCTTGAATAATTTGTGCATAAAAAAATTGTTAAAATTGTATAATTTGGAACACTCATACGTCTAAAAAAGTTGGGTGGTGGCCACACCTCAGTATTTTGTATGTGTTTGCTTGTAATAATGATGGATATAAATTTATTATTATTATTAGTATTATAATAAGATAAAGTTCTTTTTTTTCAGTTAAGCATTTTTTTTATTTTTGTATTCTGGGTAAGCTGACATTATGTATATTCGAGATAGTATGTCTAACGTACCTGTTACGTATAAAATAGATACATAGCATCCCCGCCCCCTTACATTAGGGTAAGATGCTAAAAATATTTTTTAATATTTTTTTATACATCAACTTTTTGTTGTTTTATTTAACTTTTATAGTGTTTTTCTTATTGTATTCCTTATTAAACTAGTTATTTCCTTTTTTGTATTTGCTACAAATTTTGATGCGTCATGCCCCCACTAATATAAATTTTATGAATTAATCTAAGTGTTGCCAATACATTAGCTCGAAAATTTCTAGGTGGCTTATTCTTTACTAGCCTCAAACAAATTCTATACACCCTTGTAACATATGTTAAAAAACATGTAACGTAAATTGACATATGTCATAAACATGAAAATTGTGAAAGAGGGCAATACATTCACATTATCCCAAGGTACAATGGAGATTTCGTCCTTTCTCTGATACGTAGGGTGAATCCTTCTCACACACCTGCTGTTCAGGTACTTATTATTGAACCTTCGCCAACAATCGAAAAGACACGTATTAGAATTCCATTGGCGAGGTCGAACGTGTCTGGACAGGTTCATACCTGTAACTAAGGGCATACACAGCGTCTCCATAAAATCCATATCCGCATACACACTTTGCGGTAAAATCAGATTACCTGTTCATCCTCACAGGTGCAAGCTTTGCCGTTAGTTACTCGTGTGTATCTATCAAAAGTTATGAGTCACGTCTTCGCACAGATGGCTCTGTTTATGGCTTCTAATCTTCGTGATGTATTGGTTGGGTCCAGGTAAAAATACGAACAATCGATCATTGATCGTGAAAGATATAGGTACTGATAGTACATACATAAATTAGAGGGACTGGGTTGGAACTTGTTTATTTCATATTGTTGCTTGAGTAGTGAATAACATGCAGAACTAATTGACCAATTAAAATCGTAATGCTCGAATGTGTTCCATTCAGTTTATGCAAATGAAAGCCCTTTCAATACCCACACATTGCATTTATGTGGTGTTTTTCCGATAAGTTTCTATTAGACTATCTTGATTTAGTTCAATAAATACCGATTTTATAAAATATTGATATTGTTTATTTATTTTTCTAATAATAATAATAATAATCTAATAATACACAAAATTAGCATATATAACACTTTTACTACTGAAAACCAATAAAAATAATGTGTGGCCACCACACGACTTTCTTATATGTATGAGCGCTTCAAACTATAAAATTTTAAGATTTTTTTTATACAAAAGTTATTCAAAATTCTATTCTAAGTACTTCCATTACCTTAATAAATCTCTATAGAATGCATATTTCGCAAGATAATTGAAAAAAAAAGTGCTACTCGCTAAGAGTAAAAGTGTTACTTCCGGTCCGAATTTTAAAATTTTATGTATAGAAAGAATATTTAAAATCCAGCTCCAAATACTTTTGTACCCTTGATAGAAACATATTGCATAAATAATTTACGACATATTTGCAAAAAATCGGTATTCGATAAGAGTACTTCCGTGGTGGTACTTCCGAATTTTGAATTTTTTTTTATACAAAAGGTATTGAAAAGTAAGTTCTAAATACTTTTATATTCGTAACGTACCTGTCTAAAAAACATGACTTGCAAAATATTGGCAAAAAACTGATTTTCGATATTAGTAAAAGACCTACTTCCGGTAGAAATTTCGAAAAATTTGTATAATACAATTGTTCTCAAATTTGATTTTGAGTACATATGAATTCTTTATAAATTTGTTTAAACTTAGTAGTTAGCGAAATATTGGCAAAATTCAATTTTTTCACTGAAGTAAGCTACAACTTCCGATCTGCCGATTTTGCTGAAAATCTAATCAGTTCTCAAAAGGGAGATTATACTCGCAAATACAAAATTTGAAATTAATAGCTTTAGCGGTTTGATCGCTATCGTGGTCACACACATACACATACAGAGAGAGAGATTTTTAAACACCACGTTTTCAGTATCAGGGGAGAAAGTAATAAGAATATTTATAAGAAAACAAAAGTTGACCAGCTACGAAATTTAATCTAGTTTTACATAACAAATTTGAGAATTTAGTTACTATTTATAATAATTAAAAAAGAAAATATATAAAATATACACCCAACACATAGTAGGAAAAAAATAATTGATTATAAGGAAAAAGGATCTGAGATTCACATATTTGATTATCGTATGACACAATGGGCCTTTTATTAAAGTATTAGTTCTTGCTAGCAGGTATTTGATAGTCTGAAGCGAGAGCAACAGCGATGAGGGAGATAAAAATACCAGGAAAGCTAGTGAGATTGACAAAAATGATGAAACACCAAATGCAGCTGTAATGATGGACGAAGGTGCAACTGAAGACTTCGAAATTAACCTAGGGGTAAGACAAGATGACGAACTATCAACCACCTTATTTTATCACTGGATGTAGTGGTCAAGAAATGCAATTTCCAACAATAATCAATAAGACGATACAAGTAGTTGCTTATGCGGACGACTTCACTATACTAGCTAGAGACAGGAGAAGCTTTGAAGAAGCAATTCAAAAAATTGATCAAGCAGCAAAAGAGAAGAGGTCTTACAATAAACCAATGAAAAAGTAAATACATGGAGATACGCAGAGACAATAGAGAGACAACAACCAAGAAAGTAAAAATAGGAAATTACGACGTTGAAATAGTTGAAAACTTAAGTATCATAAAGTACAGGGAGGACATAGAGCTTATTATAAATATAAAAACAAAAAGTCAAAGGATAAACATTAATACAAAAATGATGGTCTTCAGAGCAGCAATCCAACCAGTAGAGACTTATGGGGCAGAGACAATGAACCTGACAAATATGGAACAGGAAAACTTGAAAAGGTTTGAGAGGAAAATTGTAAGAAAAATATATGAATCGAAGAAAGTGGCAGATGGAGAATACAGGAGGATAATGAACTTCGAAATATAAAACATCTTGAAAGGAGAAGAGATAGTAAAATACATAAAAGTATAAAGACTCTGATGATACTGCCGCATAAGAAAGATGGAAAACAATAGCTAAGTAAAGAAAATCACGATGTGGAGACCTATCAATAACGCAATAAAAACTTGGCATTCTTCTCTCCTCTTCTACTGCTTAAAATGTCGATGGAGTGCCTGTTAAGGAGAGCTGCATAATCAACATAGTGGCATTGAAGACCGTTCGAATTCTAGTGTACGTGACAAGCACGCACTTCGTAACACTTAAAGTAAATCTGTTTCGATCGCATCAATGAGCAATAAATTCCGAGGTCAACCACGTATGCTAATACTTCACAATCCCTGACAATAACAGCTCTTTGATGAACACGATAAACAAAAGGGGACCCAGGTTGGAAACCTGAGAAATCCCAGATGTTGCGGTCATTTGTTTCTAATGTAAGCCATTCCAGCACACATAATTGTAACGGCAGGTCACGTACAAAGACATAAGTTGCAGCAGGTTTTTTGAAAAACCAAACGCTTGAAGCTTCGAGAGCAGTATCGAATAGTCAATTGAATCAAAGGCCTTCGCAAAATCGGGCTAGATAACATCCACTTCTGTGTGATTTTCCAGAGAGTCATTTATAAATTGAATTAGTTCTGCCAAGTTGGTTGTGGTAGATCTGCCCCAGATAAAACCGTGCTGTTAAAATGCAAGCCCACACTTGCGAGAGATTTGTTGATTTAAAATACTCTCAAATATCTTGGCAACGTTAGTAATAATGCTAATGGGTTGATAATTGAGTACATCCGATTTTTCTCCTTTATTAAAAGCAGGTATTATCCGAATGATTTTCAATAGCTCAGGAAATAAGCACGTTTTAAGGGTCCTCGCTAATGGATCTGTCAACAAGGGCAAAATAGCAGATTTTAGAATCCAGATATTTTTGTTGATTTTAAAGATGGAGAAAACCTTTCAACGTCAACTTATGGAGAATTATATAATCTACCCGGCTGAAGAATTAAATTTAGAAAAAAATTATCGGATTACAGAAAATTAATTAATATGTTATAATATTAAAAACCAGTTTTCTCAAAAATCCTTCGGAGGAGATTTGTTTGCTGGGGTTCACGTTATAAATTGAATAGAAAGCTACCCGACTGTGCACTTATTTTTCGTTCAACTATTCTTTACTTTGTTTAAATTGAATATAAAATAAATTAAAATTAGGCAACCCACATTACAATGAATTGTTATTCTGCTATAAATATTTCCCGCAGTTACAAATGTGTAAATAGTTGGTCATAAATGAATTTTTATTCGCTTAGATATTGAGTTATTATTTCAAATATTTATTATATGTTCCCTATGTGTAAAAGTACTCGGACATCCTTGGCTTATTAAATTATGTGCTATGCAACCAATATTACATTTCCCATTCACTAGCGAGGACCCTTAAGTATTAAATTAAATATCACTGTAAGTGGCCGTGAAGTCCGCCACAAAAAGAACAGGTAGTTTTCATCATGATCATATGATAAAGTTTGCTTTAATCTTTATAAGGCTGTGCATGGCTCAATATACCGTATTCAAATAAGAACCATAGAGTTGGCAAAATTATATGAGAAAACAACAATAGCTCAGTAGTGACGGATAAGGTAGGGTAATACAAATACTTTTTATGCGTCTAAAGAGACTAGTGTTTTGTCGCGTCTCGAGTAAGCAATCGGTTTTCCAGAAAATCGACAAAACGCGAGTCGTTTTGTCTTATGAAAAAGTACTCGTATTCTCCTATCTTGCGCATCACTATAGCTCAGTAATGGTTACTTTTAAAGTAATAACATCTTACTTGTTCTTGGTGCGAAATTTAGTAAGTACAGACTGTTTTGGAAAAATTGACTTTCAGACAAAATTGTTTAATGTATTAGTACCTCTTATTACCAAAAACTGTGACATCTAATACGTCGTTTTCGAGTAATATAATTTTATAAAAACATTGAATTTTTCATAAAAATGGTTATAAGTCGAAAACTTAAAATTTTAGATCTGTACTACAAAGGCGAATCAAATTTGAACCTGACTTTTCCTTCTATCGCTTCCTAGGGATGTGAGTAACGTTGAGTCTTGATATATGTTGGGTGGGGATGTAAAGTGGAGGTGAGCGGTTTGGCATGCCAGAGCAGATTGGCTGCTAGTAGCATCATGTTTGAGCAAGAGTTGCACACGTCTGTTGAGCAACGTATTAAGTTTTTCTCGTGGGAGGGCGTAAAAGCTGCCGACATTTTGCGTTGACTAACTGCACAATTCGCTGAAAAAACGCTTTCAAGGACCCGTGTCTACGACTAGCACGAAAAAATTCCGATGGCCGCGAGTTATTGCAAAATGAGACCCATGCACGTCGATTGCGGACAGGCAGTGAGACGAAGATTCTTGGGATCCGTGATATGATTGATGAAGAACCGCAGCCTTTCATTATGGTAATTTGCTGCATACATCGGAATATTGTATGGGAGTGCTCAATCAATCATTTCAGATGATTTGGGTTACCGAAAAGTGTCGGCAAGTTGGATTCCTCGCCTCTTAACGGAAGATTTGAAAGCAAGTCGTCTTGCAATGTGGGAAAGGCTTTTGGCACGATATCGAACAGAGGGGGATGATTTCTTGAGGCACATTGTTATCTGTGATGAGACGTGGGTGCATCACTACACTCAGGAGTCTAAGTAGACAAGCATGGAGTGGCGAAAACTTGGAGAAGCAGCACGGTGGAAAGCCAAGACCCGTCTTTCGGTTGTGAAAGTTGTCGCAACGATTTTTTGGGATTGCAGATGCATATTGTTCGTTGATTTTCTCCATAAACGGCGTACAGTTAATGCTGCGTATTACTGCCAACTGCTTGATGAAGTGAAACTGGCCTATCGACGAAAAAGACGAGACATGCCTATTCGAAGTGCGATTCTACTCCATGACAACGCTCGCACACACGGCAGCATCAACCCAAAAAAAAAATTGACAAAATTCATTGGGAACACTGGAATATCCCTCCTACATTTCCGATCTGTCGCCGTGTGACTACCACATGTTTGGGCCATGGGAGGTCATCACTTTGACGACGACGAAGGTGTGGAAACGTTCATGCGCAATTGGTTACAAACGCGACCAGATTCTTTCTTTGATGACGGAATTAAAAAACTGCCGATTCGGTGGAAAAATGTTTGAATAAAATAGAAGATTATATAGAAAAATAAGGTTTATTCAACACTTTATTTACTGCACCAATAAATGTTCAAAACCAAAGTCCGGTTCATATTTGATTCGCCCTCGTATATTAGTACTTTTGTCTAAGAATTATACGGGAAATACAAAAATGGAATAATATACAGGTTGTTCCATTTAAAAAACCATAATTATAATCAGCCACCAAGTTATGGAATACTTTATACCTATAATGCAAAATAAATTTAAGGGTACTCCTAATGAGAGGCTATCACAGGAAAAAAAACCTTCGAAATATCTGTTGTCATATACTTAGTCACAAATCTCCCTTCTCAAGGAGATGGCTCACGCTTTAAATATAAATATATACGCTTTCGAGCTATCACGAATATAATTTAAAATAAATTGATGTTGTATGTAACATTATTGTACAATATATTTGCTTAATAGTTTGAGGATATAATTAATAAGTAAAAACACAAATTTTAGTTTCAAAAATATTTAATGTAGACACTACATATGTTTCGCCACACTGTGGCTTCATCAGGTGATGAAAATATACACATTCAATTTCTGCTACAATTTCACTTTTAAATACAGAAAATAGATGACACAATTATTGTTGTTAGGTAGGGGTATTCAATTACAGTTTTAAATTTAGTAGAGGGAGCTATTGACGTCTAACTGATCGTTTAATATTATACCTATTTTACTAAATTTATTTATTTCTAGACTTTCCAGTAAGTTAAGTCTTTTACTTTTTTCTTGAATATGTAAAATTTCAAATTGTTTGTTAAATTTATGATTCAATTCCAGGCAATGGTTAGCAAAGGTCAAATCTGTTTTCTTATCGTTATAGCTTCTTTCATGTTCTTTTATCCTGGCTTCAAAAGTCCTTGTCTGTCCGATGTAAACTTTATCACAATCTTCACATATTAACTTATAAACTCCTGAGTTTAATTTTTTGTTTGTTTTATCTTTCTTATTGTTCTTTGTATTAAGTTATTCGTTTTGAAAGAGATTGATTCATTATTCGCTTTTTTAATAACAGTCCCTACTTTATTTGAAATGTTTCCCAAGTATGTGATAAGACTGTAATTAGAAGGTATGGTTTTTGTTTTGGGGTAAATTAAGGAGAGTGTTTTTGACTCTAGTTGTTTTGTTAAAATGCCTTTTATCGTGTCCATCGAATACCCATTATTGACCGCTATCGTAAATATTCTATTGTTTTCTAATTCGAAGTTTTCTTGACTCATGGAATAATAATTAATAATATTAAAAGATATTAAATCAAATTTCATTTATCATCTTACGTACCAAACGTTTGGTACGTAAGTTGACAATATCAGGTTTTCTAAGCTTTTGAGGCATTGTGAACAAACATGTTCGTGCACTGATGAGACCAATGTAAGGTCGAAACAGCTGTCTGCACGTTGTTTGTTCGCAATGCCGGCTTAGGGTAGATGTGCATTCATACATTTATTCATTTACGAAAAAAAATTTTTTTTTCGTATACAGGGTGGGGCACCTCATTTCCGTCGGTTTATATACGAAAAGCGGTAATATGTTTTATTTTTATTTTTATTAAAGGTTGTGTAGGTTCATTAGGGGCACGTTTTAAAATTATTTTGAAATATACAGAGTGATCCAAAAAAAATTGGCACACCAAAGTTATGAAAATTTAAATGGAACACCCTGTATTTTAGGAAATATTTTGATTCTATAGGCTAAATTAAGGCTACTTACTGTTATATTCTCTATACCTAACTCGACCCCTTTTCGAGATATTTCACTATATTTGAAAATGTAGATCAAAATTTCAGAGACATTGCTGTCTTCCATATTTGAGCGAATTATTTTAAATTCTATTTAATGTATACTCAAAGCATTAGACTCAAGATAAGCTAAAGTTGATATCTAACAATTATACAGGGTGTTTAAAAACTACATTTGTGTGTTGACTAATATTAAAGGCAAATAACTTTCTTATTTTAAATGGAACACCCTGTATTTATTGCCATATTTAGATTGTAATTTTAATTGTTTTTAAAATTGTATTAGGGTTTCCTATACCTATCTCTTATAGTTTTTTGGTAATTTAGGATTTTCAATTTCAAACACTAATTTCTTGCAATTTTTTCCAAAAGTAGGCTTTGCCGCTGTTATTAATACTTCAAACAGATAAATTATTTGACAGTGACAGTACCTATTAGTTAAGACATCAACGCTATTCGACGTCGCAAATAATTTTAATTATTTAAAATGGGAATCTACTCTGAAAACGAAAAGGTGGATATGATTTTAGTAATCGGAGAGTGTGGCGAAAATTGTTTGCTGGCATCAAGAGTTTATGCTCAAAAATATCCTAACAGGCGTCATCCTGACAGGCGGTCATTAGAAAATTTATTGCAAGTTTTCCGAAGAACAGGAAGTGTGCGTTATCAGAAACCATAACGGCAAAGACCAATTACGGGAAATGAAGAAAATGATTTTGTTGTTATCGGATCTCTGGCAGAAAATCCGCATACAAGTCAGCGAAAAATATGTGAAGCCAGTGGAATAAGCAGACGGAGCGTCGGAAGAATTATAAAAAGGCACAACTTCTTCCCGTATCGTATTCAATTACACCAAGCACTTTTGGAAGTAGATTACGATAGACGACTCGTATTTTGTTTATGGGTTTTAGAAAAGTTTAGTGAAGATGAAAATTTCTTCGATTTTGTACTTTTTTCGGATGAGTCATCATTCCACAATAACGGATTAGTTAATAAACATAATTTTCAATACTACAGTGACGAAAATCACCCTTTTTCTAGAACTATTGATAGGCAACACAGATGGTGTGTCAATGTATGGGGTGGAATAATTGGAACGCAAGTGGTAGGTCCGTTCTTTTTTGATGGTCACTTAAACGGCGCCATGTTTCTTCTATTTTTAAAAGACAATTTGCCTGTACTTTTGGAAAATATACCACTTAAAATTCGTCAAAGGATGTGGTTACAACTAGACGGTGCGCCAGCGCATTTTCAAGTAAATATAAGAAATTAATTGGATAGGCAATATCCCAATAGGTGGATAGGACGCGGCGGTCCACAGAATTGGCCAGCAAGATCCCCAGACTTAACGAGTCCCGATTCTTTCGTATGGGGATATGTCAAAAATATCATTTATGATACACCACCAACCACACCCGACGATATGAGAGAACGAATAAGAATAGCGTTTCGTTCTACAACACCAAATATTTTAACAAGGGTTAATAAACAGTCCTTTCGAGAGAGAATTCGATTATGCATTGAAACAGATGGACATCATTTCGAGCACTTGTTAAAACATTAGTTTTCTTTTACAATTTAAGTTTGTTGTTTGTTTAATAAAGTATGTATTTTTTATTGACCTAGTTATGACGCCTTTTAATTAATGTGAAACAAAACCAATCAACCCGATAGGTTAATAAATATTAGCATTTTGAAAAATATTTTGCAAGAAATTAGTGTTTGAAATTGAAAATCCTAAATTACCAAAGAACTATATGAGATAGGTATAGGAAACCCTAATACAGTTTTAAAAACAATTAAAATTAGAATCTAAATATGGCAATAAATACAGGCTGCTCCATTTAAAATAAGAAAGTTATGTGCCTTTAATGTTAGTCAAAACACAAATGTAGTTTTTAAACACCCTGTATAATTTTTAGTTATCAACTTTAGCTTATCTTAGAGTCTAATGCTTTGAGTATACATTAAATACAATTTAAAATAATTCGCTCAAATATGGAAGACAGCAATGTCTCTGAAATTTTGATCTACATTTTCAAAAATAGTGAAATATCTCGAAAAGAGGTTGAGTTAGGTATAGGGAATATAACAGTAAGTGGCCTTAATTTAGCCTATAGCATCAAAATATCCCATAATATACAGGGTGTTCCATTTAAATTTTCATAACTTTGGTGTGCCAAATTTTTTTGGATCACTGTGTATATTTCAAAATAATTTTTAAACGTGCCCCTAATGAACCTACACAACCTTTAATAAAAATAAAAATAAGACATATTACCGCTTTTCGTATATAAACCGACGGGAATGAGGTGCCCCACCCTGTATATATACTTGCGTGATTTAATAGTGTGAGAGCGCTTACTCTCCAAGAATTACTGTTACATTGTATCTTCGAATTCTTTGAAGGTGGGCTACCGTGTATTTTGGACAATTTAGTCTTTTTCTACATTTTAAGTTATTTTTTATTTCTCTTGCAATGCTGATGTTAGAAACATCAAAACGACGTGCTAATTTACATGTAGACGCTTCAATATGGTTTTCAGTAAAGTGAAGAAGTTTTCTTTGATTTATGGCTGCAATAAGCTTTGGTGGTCGGCAACTTGTCGGTAGGTTCTGACAGGGTATACCCTCCTCTCACTCACGAATTTTTTGATATATGGTACTTCGACAAATATTTCCATTCTCAAAATGTGTACTATTTGCCATTTAGGCTTTTTGCCAACTATATTATAAATATGCTTTGGTATCTCTAATTTGTAAGCCATATTGTTACAACTGAGAAGAAAAATGACATGTGTAATAAATAAACGCTGTAACCATGGTAACACATGGTCATACTTTACTCTTTAAAACTGCGATTATGTACTCGAAGAAAACGTTTTAAAATTGTCCGAAATCATTCGTTACACCCGTTACTATTTTCTTATTTTAAATATCATTAAATATACACTATTAGAAGATGGAGAATATAATAATGTGTGACTCAGAATTTGATTACTTTAATCGAAAGAAATGTTAGGCACACCTGCCGTCAACAATTAAAACAATTTAGAAGAAAAATACTCCTACCATAAACATATTTATAATAGACAAAGCATTTTCTTTTCAACAGTGTATTTAGATTTAGTTGAAAGCAGCAGATAAAGATCATAATACTACTTACTCGAAACAATATGAGATTTTTTTACTTAGCAAATAAATAAATTCATGGCCTATATAAATATTTTTACATAAAGTGTTTGGATTAAAACTATATCCAAGTTGAAAACAACATAAAATAAATATTTACTTTTAAGCAAATATTTAAAAAATAATGATAATATTTATTGGAATAGAATAATAAATACTAATAAATGATCATTACTCATATAAACACTAGGTATTAAATAAGAAAAGAATTGAATTTTGCATAAGGTACTTCATGTTTCAAAATTATTAATTACGAAAATATTAATATACAGGGTACGTCACATATTAAATATTTAACTAATTTATTATTTTTAGTTTAGTTCTAGGATAAACAAAATATTCAGAAAACTTTCCAGTGAATAACGTGTGCCTGTTTCTAAGAAATTGCTCTATAGTGATTACAGTGTTGCAGAAAAAATTTCGTTTAATAATCCTAGGTACACAGATGCCACGTGGCAGGTTAATAATAATGATTAAAAACAATGCATATTATTTTCAGTATAATTTTCTATTATAACAGTAAACTAAATAGCAATTCTCATTTCAACCCTCAGCAGATTCCAGTTTGAAGGGCATTTTGAATATCTAAAGTAAGCACACCTTTTTAATTCATACTGCCTAATTAATTGTATAGAGTCGTACTTAGAAATATTCAAAGCCCACATTTTATTCTTAGTAATCTGAATACTGATTACTCATTATAAATAATCGTTTATTGAGGTCCTTACTATTAAATTTTTGAACGCCTATTACGTGGGGCGAATGGATAATTAAATGTTAATTATTTATTATTGTTTTTTCAAATATTGAATGAACTTAATATTTATTTTAATAAAACCCATTAATATCATGACAATAAGTATTTTTCAATATTTTGTTCAATGTAAAATGTGTGATAAGTAGAGACTGGATTTTATGCAAAATGCATATTTGTTGTGTTTTGGTATATCCCTTCTATACTGTGTACTTATCCATTTTCCACCCTCAGAATACGTTTTTTACCATTTCTTAAGTGCATATAATGCATATTTGGGCACTTTACCATAACTGCATATGCACGTACATATTTCATAATTATTTTGCATATTTAAGCATATATTCGCCATTTTCATAAGAACCATAATAAAATCTGATATTTAAAGATATTTAATTTGTTTGTGTAAACGTGAAGGGATTGCATTCCTTCAACTTTGCATTAATGACTCATTAATAATGAGATGGACTTTCCCAAAAATAGGATTTAACTCTACTGATAATCGGTTTACAGGGCAATTAGAACTTACGTAAGAAATCCTTTTCAGAAATGTAGGTATGCAGGTATAGTATACCGTACGACTAATATCAATATAAGAAAAAGAAATAATTTCCTTCATAGTTTGTTCATTCGTAAACGTGTTAAGGTCTGTGCTATTTGGTGAAACAAAAGTGAATTAAAAAGTTTTGAAAATGCAGAAGGTAGCTAAAGCGGAGTCATCTCTAATAAAAAAATTGGATAAGTGATTGCAGTGCACTAAAAATTATTGACGAAGAAAGTGTTTTGTGCACACTCTGCGACAAAAGGGTAAGTCGAATTTTAAAATATTTTGTCAATAACAAGTTCTACAATTATGAGAATTTTTTTTTGTGTTCATAAATATAATGAAACAATTTCATAATAAATTATTATTAGACATGTTTAATTTTATGTTCTTTAAGGCTAATATATCTTTGTAATATTTCTTTGTCATAAACACCAAAATAACCAAAATCAATCAAATTTAAACAACTGGAGAACTTTACAAAACCAGACAATTTATTTTTCTAGTTTTTGTAGTAATATAATAATTAATAATAATTATTACAACTGAATGTTAAAAATATATATTTGTTACACAGATTACTTGCCAGAAGAAATGTCAAGTAGTGCAACATTTGAACACAACATTTCATCAGAACAGGGTTTCTGAAAATTTGAATAAACCGCGGCAGCAACTTTTGGAGGAAAGTTTTCTCAATAATTCGAAGAACCCACAAGAAGCATTTCCAAAGATTTGTGTAATCTTTTTGTGGGTTGTAATATTCCTTTACATAAATTGGATAATCCGATATTTCAAGAATTCCTGAAAACTTATTGCAAAGTCGATGATAAACCCATTTATGTACCCAGTTCCTCAGCTCTACGCAAGAAATACATCAACGAAATTTATGAAGATGTTACCGATGGTATTAGAAAGTAGTTGAAAAACCAAAATCTTTGGCTCTCTGTTGATGAAACTACCGACACGAAGGGCCGTCAGGTTGCGAATTTGATTATTGGAACCTTAAATGGTTCAACTCAATCTAAAAGACATTTAATTAATGTTGGTAATTTAGACAAAACAAATCATGTTACCATAGCCAGGTTTATTAATGAATCCTTGGCGAATTTCTTTTTACCCGACAAAGTACCTTTTGAAAAATTTCTGTTAATGGTAACTGACGGCGCTTCGTATATGTTAAAATCAGCTCAGAGTATGAAATTTTTTTTTCCTAATTTAATCCATTGTACTTGTTTGGCTCTTGGTTTGAATAGGGTTGCTGAAAAAGGTAGATTAGAGTTTCCAGATGTAAATAATTTAATTAGTAATATCAAAAAAGTATTTTTAAAAGCGCCCTTACGAGTGCAATTATATAACGAAATGCTTCCCGGCATTCCATTGCCACCAGAACCTATCTTAACAAGATGGGGAACATGGCTTAAATGTGCTGTGTTTCTTGCCGATAATTACGAAGGCATCAAAAATGTTGTAACTCAATTTGATTCAGCAACCAGTCTTGCCATAGAAAAGTGTAACGTAATTTCTATAACTCGACAATACAAAATTAGCTATCATATATTAAATCTAATTTTGCGATAATTGAGCAGGCAATTACTAGATTAGAAGATAGAAATGTATCTTTAAATGATTGGTATTGCAAATGATATTGAAGAGAAAGTTGGAAATGTCAACGGATTGACTGGAAAAAGAATTAAAGAAAAATTAGCCGCAATTCTAAGCAAAAATGGAGGTTTTGTTACATTAAAATCTATAAATAATGTAATTAATGGTAATTTTAATGAAGACATTAATATAAGCCCCTCATTAATACCTAGTTTTCAGAATGCACCGATCACATCTTGCTATGTTGAAAGAACATTTTCCCAATATAAACAATTTATACTATGGAAAATTTAAAGAAATATATGGTTATTTATTGTAATAAATAAATATATAATTTGTAAATACGACAATTTATTGTAATAAATAAATATACAATTTGTAAATACGTCCAATGAATTTTAATTTCCTAAAACATAATAAATAAATGCACATCATAAGTGCATATTGCATATTGTAAGTGCATATTTAGGGATTTTTTAAGTGCATATTGCATGCATATTTGGCAAACTTTTTAGTGCATATTTTCCAGTCTCTAGTGATAAGTATGCTATAATAATTCATCGTATACGAAACTATTTACGTCCTTCACCGATTACAATAATAAGTCATTAGTGAAAATTATAGAAAAAACATATAAATTCGGTTAAATACATATAACCTGCCCAGAAGGGTCTTTGAAAATGTAAATAGCATTATCCCAAATTTATAAGTTAAAACAATTTTCGTAATCAATTCAAATTAATGTTCTTTTGTAAAAAAAAAAAAGGAAACTAATTAACACAGGTAATAAATTTAATTTATAAATGAAGACACGTTATATGTTGTGCTTGCTTAATACCATTTAAAAAAGCTGACCCATACTCGTGCCCAAGATCAAATGATTTAACACTGAAAGACCATCAAAAGGTCAAATGAACTAACGATGCCTAATAAAGGCACTTATACGATATGTGTATGTATTTGTTTGTGGTGAGCTTCATTACAAACATCTTTCTTTCCTTTCGTATGAAATGTGAAAAGTTGGCAGCCAATCATAGTAATCAGTTATAATTGTTGACGATTGTGTCAATTATGGAGCATTATCGAGCTACATCGTTCATTATTCAGTACTATTTTCCTAGAAAGCCTGTCAATTTTATAATTCATTGGCTGATATATCGTGTTACATTGCTGAGAAATAAGCAAAGATGTTCAGTAAAAATCGTCTTTAATTTTCTTATTTATAGGTTAAACTGTTAATGACGGATAATATTTGGTTCACGTAATTATAATTTTGTTATAAAATATGCTTTAGTAAATCTATTTAAGAGATGTTATTTGCATGATTATGGCAAAACGAATGTGAAGACTTGTAATACAAGTAGATCTTGATTTTTAAATGCCATGCTATCGAGATAGATTGTTGTATTTACATCTGAATGTCCAAATTGTTCTATATTATGTACTTTTATTAAAATAATAATACTTTTTATTTTTTAAGTACTATACATATACATAGGTTACTGCTTACAATTTACAAATCCGTTTCAGTCTCTTAATGACAAATCCCTGCTCTGTGACTATACACCCTGACCATTTAGCTGATGTTAATTCTACACATTATAATCGTGAAACCTTGTTTGAATTTGGATTGACATCAGGTGAGGAACTGTATAGAATTATTAATGGCATTACGACTAATATGGGTGTAATAATATTTCCTCAACTATGATGCACTACTGCAGTTTTTTCACTGATCCTTATGATACAACACGCCACAAAAGCTGCCATTGGGGTGTCTCCGCCGCTGATACGATTCTTACATGTTCGATAGGAAGCAGTTTGTCGAATTTCGCAAGATTCGATTGTCCCACTCCCAGATCAGGCGTTCCGCAGGGATCTTATCTAGGGCCTGTGTTGTTTCTCATTTCTATAAATGATATTACCAAAGCGATAGACTGTGAGGCGCTTCTCTTTGCCGATGATATAAAAATATTCCATGAAGTAGATGCAGAAGAATCTGGATGCTGTTGGTGTGTGCTGTCGGAAGAACCGCGTTTGTATCAATTCAAATAAATGTAAAACAATGAGTGACTCTAGGAAGATTGATGTAATCCAGTTTAACTGTAAGCTGAAAGATGTACCACTTCAGCACTGCACGACGATAAAGAAGATGTTACCTTGGACATCAGATTCTCTTTTGTTGAACATGTCAATCAGTGGCTGACGCGTACAAAATGTATGGAATCATCTACAGGAATTGTCGGGATTTAACACTAGATGCCTGAGTATTTTGTATTGCACCTACATTAGATGAAAATTAGATTGTATTTCACTGGTATGGTATCCCATTTATCAATACCATATAAACCAAATAGAAGCGGTACAGCGAAGATTTTTAAAATTTATGGTGATTGTGGACGATGGTGAATATCCTGAAAAGGACTCCGATTAGCGAGATATCCTTACACGTTTCAAGTTTACTTCGCTAAATGATAGAAGAATAAATCATCCTGCGTAATCATATTGACTGTGCATGGCAACTGAATAAAGTTAACATCAATATTCCAAAACATACGAATTCTCGTCATTATAGAACTTTCTATTGTGCGGCTAATAGGACTAACATGCTATATAAATCGCATAACGCTCTACGTGTTGTGCAAATTATAATAGGATATGTAATGATTGTGATTTATATTATGATACATTAAAAAAAAATAATTATAATAAATAGTTCATTATCTTTATAATAATATTGAAATGTACATCTGCTGAAGTAAATTGTCGCAAGGAAATTAGCTTTCTAAAAATTCCCCGATTGCGTAGGGCTCTAAATCAATAAGATTGAGCGTATCCCTTCTGAAATTTGTAAAAGTTGTCATACCTTTTATTTGCTGAGGAAGTTTAATAAATAATTTTATGCTGGAATAGGGCGAACCTTTTTCAACATGCTAAGTCTGTGTATTGGATAATTATATGTAATTTGAGATCGAGTCTTGTAATCGCGACTCGGTAGGAAATGATCAAATCTCTCCTTGTTTTTAAAATTAAAAATTAAACAACATTCAATAATATACAAAGCTGCGACAGTAAGAAGACCGGCAGACCTGAATTTTCCACGACATGATTCTCTCAATGAAAAGCCAAGAATTACTCGAAAGATTTGCTTTTGAATTACAAAAACCCGGCTCGAATCTGGGGAATTTCTCCAAAAAAGTATACCATATTTTATTTTAGAAATAACTGACAGTAACTGACTTTATTTAATTTATTTACTAATACATCAAGATATTGTCTCCAGGTCATATTTTCATCAATAATTAAGCCCAAACTTCTAACATTATTATTTAAAGTGAAAAGGTTGTTATCAATAGTTATATTATTCAATACAAAAATCGATTTTTTTGTTTTGAAAAGAACAACTGCGCTTTTGTCGGTGTTTAGGACTTGGTCGTTTTGCATTGTCCAAAGTTTAATTTTGTGTAAAACCTTTTCAGCCTCATATTGGAAGGCAGAGAAATTTTTAGCAACTATTAACAGTGAATTATCATCAGCGTAATTGATATGTAACTCCGCCTGTGGTGCTCGGGTGGGTGGGTGGGGGGTGGGGGATTGAGTAGCTCCCCGATGCCACTGCCGGTCCTAAGCCCGGATAAAGGAGGAGGGTTGTTGAACAAGGTTAGCAACCTACTCACCGGAAAATCAGGATTTGCTCAGAAGGATTTCGGTAGTCCTCGGAATGGGACTGATGAAATAGTAACGACACACGCAAGCAAAATGAACAGAAAACGGAACATATTACGAATTGCGACATGGAACATTCTATCCTGGACGAACAGAGAACAAGAAATAATAACGGAGCTGGAAGAGCAAAACATTGTCATATGCGCAGTCTGCGAGACGAAGAAAAAGGATGCTGGAACAACCCAGAAAGGGAATTACACGTTCATATATAAAGGAATAGACCAAGCAGAAAGAGTTCACGCGGGTGTGGGCATGGTAATTCACAAAAAGTTCGCCAACACCATAACAGACATCAAATACGTGAACGAAAGAATACTAATAGTATCTCTAGGGTTGGCGAGAATAAGGCTGCACGTAATATAGGTAGACGCACCAGACATCAATAAAACGAAACTAGAAAAGGAATGCTTCTATGAAAAATTTCAACAAGTTGTTAATGGAATACCTATGGAAGAAAAGCAATACTAATGAAAGATTGGAATGCGAGAATTGGGAACAAACCTATAGCAGGAATCAAACAAAGATTTAACGAAGAAACACTAAATAAGAGTGGAGAAGAATTAATAGAATTCTGCTGTATTAACCAATTAAGAATAAACAACACCTTTTACGATGATCGAATTCAACAAAAGTTTACGTGGAGTAACACTAGAGGGCAGGCAATGATTGACTTTGTTTTGACGAACAGAGAATTTCATCCAAAACAAATTCTGGACGTGAGAACTTTGACGTCTGCCAATATTGGTTCTGATCATGGACTGCTGCTGTGTAAATTGAAACTAGACATGATAATAAAAAAAAAAACCAGGCAAAAATCTGTATCAAAAAGATAGACGATCCCACCACCAGACAGTTATATAGCACGAGGCCAGCACAGAGGCTCCGAAACATAAAAAGTAATAAAAATAACTCAGTTGACGACGAATGGGGCGAAATTAAAAATGTAATTTTAAAAACAGCTGAAGAGGCATTGGGGAAAAGAACAATCACCTTCGGCATTGGGAATAACAGAACTCCTTGGTTTGACGAAAGAATAAAAACACCGGCTTAAGAAAAGAAACACGCATCCTACAATATAAAAGGAATCCAACGGCATTCTTTCATTGTTGAAGCTCTTCACAAGAGTTGGCTGTATTTTTTCAAAATTAAAAATGGATGTCCTAAGACTTTGATAGAAAAAAAAATTAGCAATAAAATAACGCAATTTAAATAATCTAAAACTGTTGAGCAACGTAACAACCATCAAAAGTAAGAAAAACAAATTTCGTTAAAGAATATGTTCAACATAAACACAACTTCTGCAATGCACGTGAGTATTCTGTTTCCAAGGAAGTACTAACGTTACGTAAAACGTTTCGACATATTCTTGTAAACGCTTTTCTGATTTGAATGTTCATGTCTTCAAAAAGTTTTGAAAATCCGCCCGTAGAAAATGAAGATACTCTTCTCCATTAACATATTCATCAAGGAAATAAGGTCCAATTATGTAACTACCCACTATTCCTCCCCACACATTTAATGCTCAACAATTTGGAAAGTTTGCAGGTGTGATAAAGTGAGAATGTTATGTCTTATAATAACGAAAATTGTGACGATGAACGTATCCACTTTAATAGAAGGTGACTTCGTCGGTAAACAACAAAAAATTGTGAAAGTGAGGATAATTTATCTGCTGCCCATTGATAAAAATGTAAGCGATTCTGAAAATTTCTTTCATCTAACCCTGTGTATGAATATGCTATGGATGAATTACATATTTCCTAATTATTCTGGATTCTCAAATTTGGTTTACATCTAACTGACGACCAAGTACCATAAACGGCTTATCCTCACTTTATATTCAATACTTTCTGTTCACTCGAACCGTTCCTTTATACTTTCGAAGGTTTCTGGCTTCGGTTGACTTCTACCAGGGATCGCTATGCATATTCTGGATGCTAGGAATGAGTTTCTGTCAGATTCGCCCAAAACGCAATCATATATTAACTCTTCATAAGAATAATTCATTTGGATAATAACTAATATATATAATAAATGTTTAACGACTTTCTTTAACAGTTGACTTAGGCAGTCGGCTGCATTCCAGCCTTTATTGGACAAATATTTGGGTGCATTGAACAGCTCTCGTAGTTCTTCATTTGACCGCTGATTGCTCCTATAGTGATTATCTCAGAAATTACAAAAGATAGGTATATAACATTGTTTACAAAAACGAAAGAGAATAAAAAAGGGAACAAAATGCCACAATAAAATGCCCGGGTGTTCCATTTAAAATGTTTTTGGGATGTGAAAATTTCAGGAAGTAGGGTTTGAAAAAACGAAGTTTCTTGAGGTATTAAGGAGTGCAACTTATAGCAAATGATGCGGAATTTTCCTGGCTACAAGCACCACCAAAGTTAATGTTTTTACTTTTAAAAACAATGAAAAATTTTTTTTCGTGAAAAATTTCCAAAAAAAAAATTAATAACTCAAAAACTATTGGCTCAATTTGGAAAAAGAAAAAACAGTTAAATAGACAATTTCAGCCAGTACTAGAAAATTCAAAAATATATAGAGTGAGTCATTTAAAAAAATTAAATTTGATGCATTTCCGGTGAAATCGGAAGTGCGTCAGTGCTTAAAGTATTTTTAGTATATGCGCCTCAAGCAACCATGAATCTTTTACTAATTGTTTTTTCTTGAATTTAAAACACAAAACAGCAATCCAAGAAGCCGCTACTAATGACTCAGCCTGTATTTTATATTTTTCATTCAAAGCGCGACTTTTATTATTATCTTTGTTTAGTAGTGATTTTATTTATGATCCATGTTTGGTTGCGCAGTATAAGTTGTGAATTCAAAAACTTCCAAACTCTTGTTGTGACATATTTGCAATCTTAGAAAGTATGATCACATTTTAACATGTCAAGTATTAATTCTATTAGGTGGTTGTGGCATTGTAACTCATGAAATCAAACCATTTGTAACCCACGTCATTAATTTCGCAGCGTTACTACTATATTGATATGATTTCATTACCAAATATTACAGGCACTGAACCCCATGTAATACATCACTTGCCAAACAATCACCTACAAAAATTACTATTTAATGAAAGAGTTGATATTGACTCTGAGGCAGTATTTGTTGAATTTCCAATTCATACCAAAGAGAGTAAAATAAGTTACAATTTCTAGAATTGTTTGCGATTATTCCAAAAGAGATAATCTCGTAAGAGCAAACACTGTAGACAGAAAAGTGTGTCCAATTTTTAATTCCAAAAAGCTATTTAAAGCTAAAGTGTCATCTAAGTAAGACACGGGTGGGACTCGTTATGCAACCACCTCCTCGTGGTGAGTCGTGAGTAGTTAAAACGAAAGAAGAGTTGCATACTAAACGCAATACATTAACTGTAACTAAACCTTAGTAACTTAACACTGAAAGAAATTACATCAAGCAGCAAAATTCTCGAAAATAATTTAAAAATTACATTAAGTCTCAAAATGTAAGCCACATGCGCAAGGTGAAAATCTTAAATCAGTGACAAGGAATAAGTACAGCCATGTGTAGTAAAAAGTAAACGAGTACTGAAGCAGTTTTCTGTTATTTACGATAGATTGTAAAGGATTTCATAAAAATACGGAGTGTGGGTGCTATCTCTGTATAGTTAGTAGTGACAATAGAGAGAGGCCACATGGCTGTACATTCCTTTCACACATATTTCTAACATATTAACACTAGCCCAACTTTAGTTTGTCAATATAAATTGCAGGGAGAACCTGTTGGCCTCTTATGCAGACTGAAGATGATATCCAAAAAAAAAATAATATTTCGCAAAAATGTCCACAGGGCCAAGCCACAACTATTGATAAGTACCCGTTTTCGGCCACCTATGTTTCGTTTTTTTTGCCCCACCCTACTACACATATAAATAGATATTGTAGTAGAAGAGCTTTAGACTTGATCGACGACCATCGTTTGGTGGACATATAATAATTTGCCCGTCTGCCTTCGTTTTTATCATCTTGACTGCTCTGTAATATAAGGGACAACTTTTTATTATTTTCAGCTATCAACATTTCAATACATCAGCAAAGTAATCATCCAGTAATTTCGCCGAAAATTGCCGGGCATCCTTCTTCTCGGAGATCGAGGAATAAATTGCACTCATCCCCGATCCATCGCTTTTTGTTTCCGGCAATGAAAATAGCTATGACATTAAATCATTGTCGTCGTCGGTAATGTTTTCGGATATGGCCAGGCAATTCAAACACGTGCTTTCTCGATGGACTACAAAAAGAGGCGCTATGGTATACCAATTTTAGGCGTGTCCGGTGAAGGAAAAACTATAAGACCCAGTTCGATAAGAAACGAGAAAAAGAGTTTCGATGTTCTTCTTAATGGGCTGACCGAATCGTTTCGTTGTTTCTATCTAACGCTTCGCAGCGAAAACTGAAATGACGGAACATGGACTATGTAGCCGCAATTAATCCCTGCGGTACGACCGGACGATTGCTGCTGTTGTTGGTATGATAGACACTGGAAGTAGTTCGTGCACATACGCTCTCTCGCTCTATTTTTACTGGGTGACCTAATATTTGTTTTTGTGCGAATTTTATTGCTGCTGAAAGAGAGAGAGAAAAGATCACAACGACCACGACGACAAACAGAGTTGAAGGTCAACTGCAAAAACAGTATTATTACATAATTGGAATGAATTTGGAACGCCAACGTTTCATCGAGGACGAAATAAGCAAATGAAAAACATCTAGCGTCTGTAGAACAGAATAGGATGCCTTGTATTATACATTTTAATATGGAAATAAAATCAGCAGGTCAAAGTTAAATAAATGATCGTACTTTTCTGTACGACAAAAACATAAGATGAAAAAAAATCGTAGTATGCAAAAGTGTAAACGTAGCCTGTTGAGTTTGTGCGTAAGATATAGGTTAGGTAAAACATTAATGTCGGGGCACTCTTAGAGAATTAAGCTCGATTAGTAAACCCTACAAGATGTATTTTTGGTCACCGAGCGTGATTTGGTTTAACAGCAAATTTCAGGTCGATTAAATGTCCTGTTAACCACAAATTGTCAAGTTACGTTCGAAATTTATATAATTTTGTATTACCATACAAAATAATACATAATTATAAATAATTCCGGTTCTTTCAATTCATGGATTTTGCGATTTTAAAAGATTTGACACAAAACCACTAATGTCCCTATAACTGGACAAACCTTAATCAGAATATATTATTGTCATCAAAACACAATAATAATAATAATAACAGTATTCCTGATTGTAGTAGATCTGATTTCCAGATATTTACATTGTCAAATCACACATATAACACACAAATATAACAATATAAAAGGAAGTATAAACGACGTAGAAATAACATAAGTAAACAGGGTTCAAATTATGACTGTAAAGTGGTTGAAAACAATATAATATTATCAAAGAAAAAAATTTAATTTAATGCTCAATTAAGGGTTCCTTTGCCTTTCTTTTAAACGTCGCGATAGGTCCGACGCTCCTAATCTCGCACGGCAACTTATTAAATAGCTTAGTACCGAGATTTTTCAAATACATAGCGCTTTTTTGTGCTTTGGTAGGGCGATAAAACTTGTTCTGTGTGTACCAGCGGAATCGGGCCGAACAAATGAATCAAAGTTTTCTTTTACAAATCACCATATTGTAAATAAAAAAAATGAGGTATGGCCACAACACGGCTTTCTTATACGTATGACCGTTTCAAATTATAGAATTTTAAGAATTTTTGTATACAAAAATTATTCAAAATCCTATTCTAAGTCCTTCTATTCTCTTAATAAATCTCCGTAGAATGCATACTTTGCAAGATATTATCAAAAAAGTGCTACTCGCTAAGAGTAAAAGTGTTACTTCCGGTCCGAAATTTCATATATACAAAAAATATTGCAAATCCAGTTCTAAATACTTTTGTACTCTTGATAAATATATATAGAATGCATAACTTACGACATATTTGCAAGAAATTGCTATTCGATAAGAGTAAAAGTGGTACTTCCGAAGTTCCGGTCTGAATTCTGAATTTTTTTTCATACGAAAGATATTGAAAATTATGTTTTAAATACTTTTATACCCGTAACGTACTTGTCTAAAAAGCATGACTTCACAAAAAACTAATTTTTGATAAAAGACCTACTTCCGGTAGGAATTTCGCAAAACACGGTATTGTGATGATGAAAATTTTCGACCTCGAGATTTTTGCAGATGGCCAGGTTTTAAGGTCCCCTGATACCGAAAAAGTGGTTTTAAAAAAATGTCTGTGTGGCTGTGTGTCTGTGTCCGTCTGTCTGTGACCACGATAGCAGTCAAACCGCTGGAGATATCAATTCCAAACTTTGTATTTACGTGTATAATCTGCCTCTTGAGATCTGATTAGTTTTTCAGTAAAATCGGTAGACCGGAAGTAGCAGTTTACTTCGGTAAAAAAATCGAATATTGCTAATATTTCGTCAACTATTAAGTTTAAACAAATTTATAAAGAATTCATATGTACTTAGAATTCAAATTTAGAATAATTTTATTTATAAAGTTTTTCGAAATTCCTACCGGAAGTAGGTCTTTTACTCTTATCGAAAATTAGTTTTTTGCGAATATTTCGCAAGTCATACTTTTTAGACAAGTACGTTACGAGTGTAAAAGTATTTAGAACATAATTTTCAATATCTTTTATATAAAAAAAATTTCAAAATTCAGACCGGAAGTACCACTTTTACTCTTATCGAATAGCGATTTTTTGCAAATATGTCATAAGTTATGCATTCTATATATATTTATCAAGAGTACAAAAGTATTTAGAACTGGATTTGCAATATTTTTTGTATATATGAAATTTCAAAATTCGGACCGGAAGTAGCACTTTTACTCTTAGCAAGTAGCACTTGTTTGATAATTTCTTGCAAAGTATGCATTCTATAGAGATTTATTAAGAGAATAGAAGTACTTAGAATAAGATTTTGAATAATTTCTGTATAAAAGAATTCTTAAAATTCTATAATTTGAAACGCTCATACGTATAAGAAAGTCGTGTGGTGGCCACACCTCATTTTTTAAATAAAATTATTCTCAATTTTAATTTAAGTATATACGAATTCTTTATAAATTTGTTTAAACGGAGTAGTTGACGAAATATTGGCAAAATTCGATTTTTTCGCTGAGGTGAACTGCTACTTCCGGTCTACCGATTTTACTGAAAAACTAATCAGATCTCAAGAGGGAGATTATACACGGAAATACAAATATTGGAATTGACATCTACAGCGGTTTGACCGCTATCGTGGTCAGGGGGGGGGGGGAGAGAGAGAGAGAGACTTTTTTAAAAACCACTTTTTCGGTATCAGGGGACTTCAAAATCATCTGCAAAAATCTCGAGGTCGAAAATTTTCATCATCACAATACTTCCTTATATTACGTATAAGAAAGTAATACATGGAAACGTGAGTATCCCATTCGTCTTAAAAACGTTTCTACACGAATCCCTCGGTCCCATGTCAAAAAGCATACGAATAATCGATTTCAGTCCCACAAACACCCTAGTTGACCCCCCTCCCAAATTAACACGTTATAACTTAAGACAGAATGTACGAAGGCCTATTAAACATTAAGCAGATTTGTGGGAAAATGAGTGGGTCCTAGAATGCGTCGTAGAGTGGGTCCTAGTTTTAGAATTGCATAATAGGACTTATTAAGTTCACCACAGATATCGTCAAAATTTAGATTACCATCAAGATATGTACCGAGGAATTTCGCAGATTGCTTTCTGGTTATTCCTTAGTCTATCGAGAAATCGAAAGGTAAATGAAGAACTAGCTTATATAACGCAGGGGATACCTATGTTCCAGCGCTAAATGAAATAGTGTTAAAGCAGGTCATCTTAACACTTTAATGTAGGGTATAAGTGAAACATAACAAAGAATAAGAATATTTGTTGTTTTTTTTTGCTTTCTTTTATAATATTGATTAGACACCTTTTGGTTAAATTGATTATAGATTTTTACTAATAAAATATTCATGAAAATTTGAAAAAAGTTTGAGTGGAAAAATTAAGTTTCTGATGCAGAATTCTATTTTATCAGACATGTTTTGTTTCCTTTTATTTTTTATTGTGATGATAATGTTCGGCCTCGAGATTTTTTTGTAGATGTACACGTTTTGATATCTCCCCTGATACCGATAAAATGACTTTATATTTACAAATTTAATCTTCTTCTTCAGATCTAGTTAGATTTTCAGTGAAGTCGGTGGACCGAAAATAGGAGTTTACTTCAGTAAACATTTCAAAATTTACCTACCGTTAACTATTAACTTTATTCAAATTTCTAAAGCACACAGTACTAAGAAGTGAATTTCTGAAAGATTTTATAAAAACAGTTTATCGAAATTCATCAAAGTTTCAAATTTGATAAGGCCCCCCTTCAAACTGTAGTTCAGTTAAAGTTTTTTTTAGAAATTTAAAATATCCATGAATTACAAAAGAGTCAGTGACTGCTTTTCTTGCAAATTCTACAGATGATGGTATTTTGAAACTTAAACCATGTTTTCTTTTAAAACCAAGAAACAGGCTAACCCCATCTTTAAATGGAGTAGGCCTTTTACATGGCTCCAAATGGTAATTATACCATTTAGAGCAGTTCAAAACCCCATTAAATATTGATATAATTGAATAGGTTTTGGAGGCATTGTAGATAGTCATTCGACTCGTTTAAGCTTCCAATAGAGCTACCTGTAAGTCTTCCGTAGAGTAACGCTTTATTTTAAGGTTACGAACCATTTTTCTATGAAAATTTACAAGGGGTAAATGTGATATGTAGAGGGACATTGCAAATACATATTATATATAACATTCACAATATAAACTGTACAGTTTTTACACCTCAGACCAAACTGGCTATACAAATTGCAACAGCCTCTGCGAATTGAAGAAACAGTTATTACAGTAGTTTTCTAACCTTAAATACGTAGTTCTGCGTATGAACAGCTGATTCAGTAGTCGGCCAGTGAAATCGCATTCCAACCGGCTCAGAAAGATAACGCTGTGGCTAGGGGCACGCGAGCGTGCCGATTAATTGGGAATTATAGGCACGTGACTGACGTCACTGCTGTTATGACATTATCATTTAACGTGCACCTAAATTTGAAATTAGGGGTACGTCAAGTCATTAGTTTATTCTGCGCCAATGTATAAGTTATGCAAATAATTAATAATAGTTTTCATTATTTTTTTTTAAGGAATAAATAACAATTACAGTCAAAATAAGTCTTTTTTATTACAAAAACATCAAATTAACAAAACTCTTACTAAGGATAAATAAAATATTATTGGAAAGTTTTAGTAGAACATTCTGTATCAAAGGATGCTTTCCTTATAGCGTCTAGTTGATTGTTTAAAATAAATGTGAGAATGTCTTGGTTTTACTATTTTTATTGCGTTGATTACTGTCGTAGAATCATGTCCCTTGGGTATCCCCCTTTTCTTAATTTTTGAGGGCAACACTATTGATTTTAATAAATCAGTTTCAATATTTTCATTGTTATTATTGTTATTATGTTATCTTCACTATCACCAAAGGGTTCATCAACAAATGTAATGTGTTCCATGTTTGCTAAATTATTATCTGTCAATTCACTTATCTCCATCAGACAATACTATTCTAACACTATTTTGTTGTGAGATCGTTTCTTGATTATTATCGTATGCCTGAGTATCTATTTCTGTATCGATCAGATCACAATTTGCCTCACCTGTTGTAATATAATTCCCACTTAATAATTGCCACTTCGTTTCCAGTTCTCCAGCAGTGTTCCATTTTCTTCAATAAATCTAATCTGTAGTTGAATTCACTATTGCTGGAAATGCTAATTAAGTTGATTAAAGAATTGGTAATTAAAGTGGCTGATTTTCGTTTTTCGGTTAACGTCATCACTTTAGGCTTTTCGATTACTACATGTTTTAGTTTTGCCACAATATCTGACTTGGTTGTTCCTATTCTATGTTTTGATAAATAATAATTTTTTGTCCATCGTATGTGACACAAGTAGTTGTCGGCAAATAATGTTATGTTTTTATGTTTTCTTACGGCTAAGATAATTCGGCAGGCAACATCATGGAAGAAAAATTAGGACATTGGCAATTGTCTGTTGTGACATTTATTATATTTCCATTTTATGTTCTTATTTGACACTTACCGTCATTATGTTCCTTTAATATTTTGACTTTTGTGATTAAATCTATCTGTTTCTGGATATACTTGAAACTGTAACCTGTTGAAATATTCACATACTGCAATAAATCTTTTTTATGATTTTGAAATCGGTGCTGTGGTCGCTTCAAAATGTGTTTAGCTGCTCGATTGTCGCGTTCTTGATTATGGCTATCCAAAAAAATGAAAGATTATTTAACAAAGTCGGTTAAAGTTGAATTCTTAGGTACTACTGGTTTGATTTTATGGTTAATTGACTCCATATGGTTATTTGTTGTATTATTTAAATTGCCATTTGTCACATTTGTTCACAGTTTCTGCCAAATGATTTTTCCCAGTCTTGAGTTTGTAGTGCGGATCTTTTAATTTTGTCTTTTTACCACGGATTTTATTCTGTATCTTCTTCTTATTTGCGTCCAAACATAAATAATCTTGCACATTTCCAAGTCCTGTTTCAGTTAATATACGATTTTGAGGTAAATGATCAAAAACTTTCTAGAAAATAAAACTTTAATTTTATGTTTAAAGATATTATTAACTACATATTTGCTTACAATCGAAAGTTCATGTTTTGTATGTTCTATTACAACTATATACTTTTAAATATTGGCCTCCTGGACAAATACGTAGTTTGAAATTCGCATTACATCCTAAGCGTAGTGTGCTGAAAATTATTACGGAAGTCAAAACAATTTTATCGGTTATTTAAAAGCTATTGTAACCTGGTCTGTCGTAATCCATTTCCTCTTTTACGACTTTCTTTACCATGGATACATGCATATTCAAGTTTATAAAATTCTAGAGAGGACTTCAACGGTCTTTATAGATTTCTGAATATTTCTTTAGTTCATTATAGGAACCAAACTGGAGACCAAGGGTTAATTCTTTTTTTTTTCATTAATAGTCTCATTTCTGTCACTACTACTATTATTTATCGTAACTGTAGCCATATTGTTATCTTAAAAAAATGAGACATAAGATACCTTATGAAGTACTGTTTATGACATAAATCTAGTCAGGATAAATTATTTCCTAACCCCAATTCCTCGAGGATTAATTTTGTATTATGCATTACGTGTGCATAATACAAAATCTGAGCACGCTTTGTTTAGTGATATAACTATTATTAAAATACAGTATTGACCTGTTAGACCGTCCATATTTAATAGTTTATGTCGTTATAAACTGCAATAATCCACTAACACTAACAGAAATCCGCACCACAAACTAGAACATGCATATTTTCCCCATTTCTTATACGCGTGCCTCTAACTTCAGATTTCAGCGCACGTTAAATGATATCGTCATAACAGCAGTGACGTCAGCTACGTGCCTATAATTTCAAACTAAGCGGCACGCTCGCGTGCCCCTAGCCACAGCGGAAAGATAAAGTACCTCTACTTTGTTAATGTATTGCTAAAGAAATGGGTGTAGATACAAAAAAAAAAATAGATCTGGTATCATATTTACCCTCATTTTACCTTTACTTGTATTGATAATTTCTTTATTTTTATACAGTCTACTCACAAGAATGAAAAAATAAATACAGTAGCTGTGGCACTCGCTAAATTACTTTCTTTGTTTTCCGTATAATGTCTCGTTAATTTTACTTCAAAACACGAAATATATATATATATACATATGCTATTCGCAGATTACTCTGAATTTTATTTTTAAATTATCTTTGGACCCCTACTGAAACATCTCCAGAAGATTCCTCCTGGTGGTCCAATCCTCCACTTTCAGAATTACACAGCACCAAAAAGGAAATAAAATTAACACATGGTGTAAATAGCCTACACTTATATAAATTAAAAGTATTTTGCACACGTGTGTAACCATATATACAAACTGTAAATCATATTAAATTTCCTTACAGGTCATGCATTAACACTTACATATTTTCATAATTATTTTTATTTAATCTTTCAATTCATCAGCAAAAAGAGAGGACAAAAAACAAACTCATAATTTACGTTTAAATACATATGTTCCGTGCTCGCATAGAAACATATGCACACATGCAGGAGAACATTAATTTAAATAAGACTGTACATTGCATCAATTAAAATTATAGTTATTTTAGTAATATTAGAAAAAAAAACTTAAATGACTTGAATGTAGTACATAGCTTACGTTTTATTCCACGCACTTATGACCATAGTATAGCGGTACTTTTTTATATCATATCTAATTGAATTGACACATTAATAGTTATCTATAAATGTTTGCATAAATTACACGTTTATTAAATTTATTTTAGACGTATATTGTGGCTGTAGATATTAAACGTTATAAATGTTATAATTTACGTTACCATTCATGAAAGGTCTACAAGTTCTTGTCCTTTAAAGGATTGCGTTGAAGGTCTTCAAGTGGTTCTTTTTAATTTGTTTTCTTGTCGTAACATAAGAAAATCTATGTACAGACAAGTACAGGTAATAATATTAAGAAGGACATTACTTTTTGGATTTGTGAAAATAGTTCGTGAGAAGACGACAAATGTATTATAATATTATTGGTTGCTTCG
This sequence comes from Amphimallon solstitiale, assembly GCA_963170755.1. Classification (NCBI taxonomy): domain Eukaryota; kingdom Metazoa; phylum Arthropoda; class Insecta; order Coleoptera; family Scarabaeidae; genus Amphimallon; species Amphimallon solstitiale. The sequence continues at coordinate 94,461,007 of OY720683.1, read as the reverse complement.
TATGTTCAAAACTTGTTAAATTGTAAAAGAACAAGAAGAACAAAAGAATACTATACTAGGAGAAATAACAATGAAAATGACAGTATCTTAGACCATGTAATCACAAACGCGAAAACTCAAATAAAATTGGAAATACTGCCAAATAATATATCAGTCCATCACGGCATTAGAATTGCACTATAGAATACAAAAAAAAAACACCGGAATACAAATATTACGAATATACCACATCAGATTATTTCAACATAGAAAAAAACATTAAATAAATTAAAGAAAACGAAATTGACACTTTTCAGAAATTATCAACTACACTTCAGAATATAATAGAATCACACAAGAAAATCCAGAAAATTAAAAGAAGAAAAGAATGCCCATGGATAAATAAGAACATAGTCAGTGAAGTCAGGAAAAGAAATTATTTATATAAAAATCATATTAAACACTCCAGAAACGAAGAAATCTATAACAGATACAAAGATCAGAAAAAACACACAAAATATGATATAGAAAACACTATAAAAGAATATTATATAAAGCAATTCAAGAAATATAAATCAGAACCGAAAAAGACATGGAACTTAATCAGCAAAGAAGTCAGCCAAAATCAGAGTAATAACAAACATATAAGCGAAATACAAAAAGAAAATGGAATGATAACAACTATGCCCAAAGATATAGCAGAAGACATCAACAAATACTTCGAAAATATAGGTCAAACCTTGGCAGGGGAACAAATGTCAAAGAACATAAAGGACCCATTAACAACAAAGATGAAGAAACAAATACCTGAATTAAAATTTAGAATGGTAACTTTGAGAGAAAGCATTCGACATAATATCCAAAACCAAACTTAATGAAAAATTGCAGAACATAGGTATAAAAAATACAGAGCAAGAAATAATTGAAACTTATCTAATAAATCTTCCACAAAAAACAAAAATAAACAACGTGGAAAGTGATGTTCGTTTTGCCACAGGGCGGGAAATTACCACCGTTACTTTATATACTGTATACCAATGATATATTTGAATTACCACTCCATGGTAAAATATACGGATACTCAGACGACACCTATATTATATACAGTAACAAAAACCTCCACATAATGGAACCCCACATTAATAATGATATGAAGCAAATAGAAGAATGGTGCTCTAATAATCTCATAACAATAAACGAAGATATGACAAGCTTTATGATCTTCTGAAATAAAGAACAAACACCAAAACTAGATATACAACTTCAAGGCAAGAAAATCCATCAAAGAAAATAAATAACTTACCTAGGGTTAGAAATCCAAGAAAACTTAAAGTGTCATGTTCAAGACATTGTCAAAAAGAACTCAAAAATAATAGCTGGAATATATAAAATTAAAAATATAATACCACCAAGCATGAGACCGGCAATATACCACGCCATGCGTTTGCATCTCTTACGAATTACCTCGTTAATATATGGAGCCAAAGAACGCCAAAACATATAAACAAATTACAGCGACAACAAAGTAGATTCATAAAACTAATAATAATAAGGAATTTTAAGGTAGGTTGCCCGTTGCCATACATAAAAAGAATTTTAATTATTGTTAGTATAAATCATGTTGTATCGTAAACTGTTATTTTGTAATTTTTTACAGTAATCTATTGTATACACTTTTAAAAAGATGTCAAATACATCGAAACGTTGTTAGAAAAATGTATTAGTTTTAATTAAAACGAACCACAAACCCAAGAAATAACAAGTTTATATAAAATTGTGGTTAAGAAAGAAAGAAATACATATATGTATATATATGTATCTATGTGTATGTACGTGTTTTTTTTTGGAACAAAAATGTTTACTTACTTACAAAAAAAAGTAATAACATTTTGTATGTTTTTGGAGTGAAATTAAATAATGAATTCAAAAATAAAAAGATCGATACTTTGAAGGATCTGTTTGTAAATGATGACTTTTACAAATAACAAATAAAATACATTAAAAAAAATTAGGTGTGGCCACCACGCGACTTTCTTATACGTATGAGCGTTTCAAATTATAGAATTTTAAGAATTTTTTTTACCAATATTATTCAAAATCCTATTCTAAGTACTTCTATTCTCTTAATAAATCTCAATAGAATGCATACTTTGCAAGATATTATCAAAAAATGAGGTGTGGCCACCACACGACTTTCTTATACGTATAAGCGTTTCAAATTATAGAATTTTAAGAATTTTTTTTCACAAAAATTATTCAAAATTCTATTCTAAGTACTTCTATTCTCTTAATAAATCTCTATAGAATGCATACTTTGCAAGATATTATCAAAAAAGTGCTCCTCGCTAAGAGTAAAAGTGCTACTTCCGGTCCGAATTTTAAAATTTCATATATACAAAAAATATTGCAAATCCAGTTTTAAATACTTTTGTACTCTTGATAAATATATATAGAATGCATAACTTACGACATAATGAAAAAAATCGCTATTCGATAAGAGTAAAAGTGGGACTTCCGGTCTGAATTTTGAAATTTTTTTTATACAAAAGATATTGAAAATTATGTTTTAAATACTTTTATACCCGTAACGTACTTGTCTAAAAAGCATGATTTGCGAAATATTCGCAAAAAACTGATTTTCGATAAGAGTAAAAGACCTACTTCCGGTGGGAATTTCGAAAAACTTTTTAAATAAAATTATTCTCAATTTTAATTTTAAGTATATATGAACTCTTTATAACTTTGTTTAAATTTAGTAGTTGACGAAATATTGGCAAAATTCGATTTTTTTGCTGAAGTAAACTGCTACTTCCGGTCTACCGATTTTACTGAAAAACTAATCAGATCTCAAGAGGGAGATTATACACGTAAATACAAAATTTGGAATTGATACCTACAGCGATTTGACCGCTATCGTGGTCACACACAGAGAGAGAGTCACACACACAGACATACACACACACAGATATTTTTTAAAAAACACTTTTTCGGTATCAGGGGACTTCAACACGTGGACATCTGCAAAAATCTGGAGGTCGAAAATTTTCATCATCACAATACTTCCTTATACTACGTATAAGAAAGTAAAGTAAATATGAATATGTACGAGGTGGGCGCCATAAATTCTCGGCCTGGCAGGCTTATACAGGCTCAAACGTGTTCAAATTCCGTCACGACATGCATGCACATACGCGAGGTGTACACTATAAATATGATGGTTCGAAGCCTAGTAGTTTTTAGTAACCAGCCAACCATCGTGACTAGCGCACGAAAATGTCTGAAGTAACGAAAATTGAGTACCGCGCGGTCATTAAATTGAAGTGATAACGCCTCAACAAATTTCAATTATTGAACATTTATTGCTAGAAGATCGTCGTTTGAAAGTGAAGGAATTAGCAGTGATTACAAACATTTCCGCAACAAGTGTTTGCCGAATTCTCCATGACCATTTGGGTATGAATTAAATTAGTGCTAGATGAGTACCGCGACTTCCTTCTGCTCTCCAAGATGAACGTCGAGTCGAATGTGCGCAGTCGTTTTACTTTCTTATACGTAGTATAAGGAAGCATTGTGATGATGAAAATTTTCGACCTCGAGATTTTTACAGATGTCCACGTTTTGAGGTCCCCTGATACCAAAAAATGAGGTGTGGCCACCACACGACTTTCTTATACGTATGAAAGTGTTACTTCCGGTCCGAATTTTGAAATTTCATTTATACAAAAAATATTCCAAATCCAACTCTAAATACTTTTGTACTCTTCATAAATATACATAGAATGCATAATTTACGACATATTTGCAAAAAATCGTTATTCGGTAAGAGTAAAAGTGATACTTCCGGTCCGAATTTTGAAATTTTTTTTATACAGAAGATATTGTAAATTAAGTTATAAATACTTTTATATTCGTAGCGTACCTGTCTAAAAGGCATCACTTGCGAAATATTCGCAAAAAACTGATTTTCGATAAGAGTAAAGGACCTACTTCCGGTAGGAATTTGGAAAAAATTTTTAAATAAAATTTTTCTCAATTTTAATTTTAAGTATATATGAACTCTTTATAAATTTGTTTAAACTTAGTAGTTGACGAAATACTGGCAAAATTCGATTTTTTCGCTGAAGTAAACTGCTACTTCCGGTCTAAAACTAAAATATGTGTTTATTGAGAGGCTATCAAAAAGACTTTTGCGTTTGTAATTTACAAGAAATTGCTGAAGTAATATCATATAAGCAAACGGGAAAATAAATAAAAGGATTTATGCATTTCAACAACAACGACGATTACATCCGACAAGTGAAGTTAAGATGGACATTATGTTATTCAAAGTATGGCCTCTACTATAAAGTAAAATTCGTGAGCGGTTCTTGGAAGTGCCTAAATAAGAATTCTTAGTATACCATAATGATGACTTACCTATCAAAAGATGGGATTCTAATATTCGGAACATCAAGAATCAATCAAGTACAGAATCTGAATATGCCGGAAAATCAGAAATGAAAAAAATGGTGGTGCTATAGTTGACATGCTAGCAATTGCGGATGATGTTCCAGACTCTGTGAATTGTTGACTATCTAGGAAATAATCTACACATTTATTCCAAGCATATCTTTGTCTAAATATATGATATGGACTAATAAAGAAAATACTAAAGATAAAAAGTTTAACATGACAACAGCAAGGGGGAAAGTCTACAGCTTTGCAGAGGTGGAGTCATTTATTTGAGAAGAGAATTTAACAGAAAGCCATGTATAAAAACAGAGATTCAGAGCAGATTACTTAAGAATGTACTTAACAGTAAGTTACTTCCAGAAGATCAAAGCTGAGAGTATATCAGTCAATACTGAGGCCTACAGTATTGTTTGAGAGGGAAATTTGGACAATGGGTAAGAGCGAACAAAAAATGCTGGTAATATGGGAAAGAAAGTGTCTGCGAAAGATATGTAAAGGCAAAAAAGTGAATGACAGATGGGAAAGAAGAACTAACAAGGAATTTCAAAAATTGTACAACCAAATACATAGGAATAGTTAAGGGGTATAGATTAAGATGGTTACGATACATAAAATCCATGATGGAAGGATAACATAGGAGGAAACAGAAATGAGGCAGACCCAAAATAAGAAGGTAACAAGGTGATGAAGTATGTGTAGTATTTGAAGATAAGCAACTGGAGAGGGAAAGCAAGAAACAGAAGAGAGTGGAGAATGGAAATTTATTAGTCGCCGACTTGCCTTTTCTAAATCCCCTTGATACCCTCTGAGCAGTTTTTGTCGTTGTGCTTCCAGTCGCTGTTTTATTAATTTAACGTAACGTTTCTTTTATAAATGAGTTGAGTTGGGTTGGACATCCAGCAAATCGATTCGCTACCATATTTTAGGTTTTCTGCCATTACCTCATTTTCCTTTGGCCTTCTATTTATTTTATTTTATTTTTGGTTATAGTGTTTTGTACTTCCTCCATTGTCGGCCTTGCTATCACCCGCCCGTTATTCGATATAAGCTCCAGTTTCATTCCAATGAACAGAAAAAGCACTTCGTTCAAGCTTTCCTCCAAGTATTGTTTCCATCTTTCTAACTTATCTTCTTTATTTGCTATTAGGTTGTCGTGTTCGTCTTTAAAAAACGGTATAGAACTTTAATATCTTTTTCTCACGTTTTCCGCATCTTTTTAAAAAATTGTTATTTCTTTTTTTTGGTATTTTTTCACTATTTCATTTATTTGTTTTTCTATTTAAGCTAGTTTTTTTTCCTTAGGATATATTTTCTTTCGTATTTTGTCTTCTTTGTAACATTTTTGTCTAATTTGATTTGTTTTATTTCTTACCGGTATTTACCATGTTCGTTTGAATATATTCTTCTTCTAAAACTGTATACTTACTATTTTTAGATTTCTTTCTATTGCTAGTATATTATTCTGAGTCTAGTCTTTTCTTGTGTTTACTGAAGCCTATAGTCATGTTTTTATAAATATTCTCATTTCCAACTTTGGCATTGACATCACCTATTATAATCAAAATGTTATCTTGATGGATATTGTCTATTTTTTCTTCCATTTCTTCATAATATATGTCTTTTATCTATTTGGTTTCTCCTCATCGATGCCTGGATGTTTACTATTGATATTGTCTTCTTTTTATACCTACACTTAACATGCACGTCCGGTCTGATTGTTTCATACTTTGGCTTATGAGGAAACCTGTTCTAAAGCGTTCATTGTGACTTTCACTGTTGACGAGTGCAAAATTATATACAGGGTGCCCCACCCAAAACGAAAAAGATTGAATATCTCGAAGGAGAAAACTTTTTTGAAAAAACGCAAAAATAGGTCGGTATTTGATCTAAGGGGGACACCCTTCCATCATATCTTCAACTGTGATACGTCATTCCCCTCCCCTCCATCACTCTAACCATTACAATTTAAATAGGGAAAGTACTAAATGCGATACATCATTGAAAAGGTAATTGTACGGAGAATTCAGCAATGTGATTGTTGGTTGCGCTATTTTTGATTTTAGCGCCCTCTAGCGGGAAAAAAAAGTTAAGGAAACATATTCCACAATGTGACACATCATTTCAAAGCTAATTTTATTAGCAATTTAATGCACAATTGAAAAAAAAAATTAAATAATCGAAAAACCTTGCAGAACTCTAATATTAGAAACTACGAACAGAGTTTACAAAAGACGCTGACAGTCTGTACTTGAGAATGATGACAAATAAATGTCAAAAATATTACGTATTTAGTTGCTAATAAAATTAGCTTTGAAATGATGTGTCACATTGCGGAATGCGTAACCGTTTTTCCCCGCTAGAGGGCGCTAAAATCAAAAATAGCGCAACCAACAATCACTTTGCTGAATTCTCATTACAATTACCTTTTCAATGATGTATCGTATATACTACTTTCCCTATTTAAATTGTAATGGTTAGAGTGATAGAGGGGAGGGGAATGACGTATCACAGTTGAATATATGATGGAAGGGTGTCCCCCTTGGATCAAAAATCGACCTGTTTTTGCGTTTTTTCAAAAAAGTTTTTTCCTTCGAGATATTCAATCTGTTTCGTTTTCGGCGGGGCACCCTGTATATTGTAACGCCTTGGAGATTTCAAGTGCACATATAATATAACAAGCGTGAAAATGACAGATGGCAAACTTTAAAGAAATATGGTGAAAACAGTCAAACGGAATTTGAAGAGGTGGAGAAATATATAAATTTGGGTGCACTGATAACCAATGAACGCAACAAAGACTTGAAATTGGCAGTTACGAATAACAAAAGGTAATAATTGTGGGGGAGGTTTCAACAGAATTGTAAAATCCAGTGAAATAAGAGATGTATCTCGAAATACAAAATTAAAAATATAGGAGACTATATTAAGACCAACTTTGTCTTATGGATGTGCGACATGGATGCGAAACGTAAAACTCAGGGGGAGATAGAGATTTTGGACAGGAATATACTTGGTCGTAAATATTTGGTGACAAAAGAAACGAGAATGGCTGGAAAAAAGAATGAATTTAGAACTGAACCAACATTTAGAAGAAAAGTCTATAGGCAAATTTGTTAAAAGCAGCAGATTACCTACAATGGTTGGGACACGAATAGACAAGAGAAAAATGTGAAAAATATTGCTTAAAAAACTCTCATGAATGCAACATGAGAGGACAACAGATGGTAAGGTGATAGAAGCATTGGAGGAAAAACCTTAAAAGGAGACAGATCCAAAATTGGAGAGTACTTGCCAAGGATAGGAAAAATTGGAAAGAAATAACACAACTTAAGACCTATGGTCCACTAAGCTATACAGTGCAGGGCAAATAAATATATAGAACATTTTAATAACATTAAAACATCAAAAATCTTATTTAAATTAAGTAAAAGCAGCTACTCCAAGAAAATTATTAAACTAATCAGCTAAAAGAGAGCAGATGTCATATATCAATAGTGCAACCACATTCAGACTGAAGAAAAGTTATTCCTCAATCAACCAACAAGTTATAAGAAAGATAAGAAGTTCTTGGGCGTTATGGAAGCATTGGCCATTAGTACCCCCTTGATTATAATTTTTTTCGTGAATTTAACTCTGAGTGTTAATATTACAAAGACCTATTAATGTGTCTCAACAGAAACATAGTTTTAAAATAAATTTTATTAACCAAGTCCAGTATGATGCTCTTGATTTAATTATGAATAAATTATTATTAAATTTTATATTGCTATACACACTAAGGACGCAATTACCATTATACCTACCTTACACGTATTTGTAGATATGTGCTCATACGATACATGAAATAACGTACGAAAATGAACAAATTCATTTAAGATTGTAGCAGAAATCTCGCAGAAGCTATTTTGAGATTCAAACAGCAAAGCGAAAACTTCGATATTTCAACCAAACAATTACATGCAACTTTTATGATTTAATTCTGACTTGGAAACGTACCAAATCCACAGCGAAGATATATTGCATGGCAAAAATTCTCTTTTCACTGTTGATTTATTTATCACGTTAACCCAAAAAACGTTTCGAAAACCGATACGTTACGTGTTGTATCTTGTATTTTTTCCCTCTTTCTCAATGTAACTTAAGTTTGATGTATCATTAAATCATAAAGCCACCGTAAGAAAATGACATACTTTTTTTTTTAAATGTAATGAGGTTAGTTTACAAATTTTTGTTTCTTGAGATGAAATAGAGGGAACAACATCTTATAAATAGGTTTACATATTATGGTGCTGCATTTGAACATTATATGTTATAGTATAGGTCCCGTGACAACATTAATCACAATACAATATGTAAGATTCCTTACATATTGTATTGTTTCTTACTAAGAAATAAGTTAAATCAATCCTCTTCTTTGAATAAAATCCGCAATTTATGCTAGAATACTCAGAAACTACATGAAATTAATGCAAGTTTGATATATATAATCTATATACACATATCTACACAAACATAAATAAAAAATGATAGGGCAATTTTATATTATATACTATGTACATTTAGTCATATTGTGAAGGCATTTGTATATAGATATGTATATAACAGATACGATACAAATTGTGACAAACAAGTTATCTAAATCCAAGCCAACAAATCTTATAAGGCTATGCATTTAAAACACCATAAATTCGAGCATATAATATCTCATCGGAACTCATAACACGCGAGATAAGACGGACAAACAACCCGCTAAAAAGGTTCGCTTTCTGCTGATAACAAGACAAATACTTCTTGGTTTGATACATTGAATTGGCTTGTCTTTTCTCTTTCTTTCCGCTGCAATAAAAGGCGAGGAAGTGTTTTCTTGCTTTGTTCATCTCTTAATTTATTTAATTTAATTTATTTTGACGTTCTCGATATCAAATGAAAAAATGATATACTCTACAATTATGATTTAGATTATGTAAATAAGTTTCTGTTTACAATAAAAGTATAGTTTATATGGAATAAGAGGAGCTCCTTTGTTAGTAAATTTAATCATTATCACATTTTGACGAAGGAAATTAATTAAGTTGATTTGTAGCTTAATAATAATGCAGGTTTATTTGATCTAAGGTAATATTAAATAACAAGAAAGAGAATAATAACGAGTAAATTCCACTGTAGAGCAACCATAGACACGTGTTTCTGACTATTGGTCGTCATCAGTACGGTGTAGCCAAAGAATAAGGTGGGATAACCTTGGACATGTAACATCTCCAAGGTCATCCCACAGCCATTCTTTGCTAGCAAAGAGTACATCCATTTCTTTGTTAATGTTGATATAGTGCAAGAAGTAGCATACACATTTCTTTCTATGGTAGATGTTTTAAATGTCAATGTCAGCACAGTCATTAATAGATCCTAAGGAAAGAGCAAAAAGTTTTCAATTGAACGATGATCTAGAAAATAAGTTTCATTACTTTAAGTATTGGTTATGTACATAAACACAAAATTAAGTCATGTGGATGATATGAGGAATGCCTTTTATATATTTCGGGAATAGAGAACAGAAACTAAAATTGATCATCGTGCATGACTTCATTGTTTTCACATAATTTTCTCCATTGAGATCAATACACTTTTGCATGCGTTCGAACCAATTTTCGAAGCACTTTCGAAGCAACAACCGCTTCATCTGGTCTTATCGTAATTTATTTTTGATATGCGGGAATAGAAAAAGAAGTCATTTGGTGTCAAATCAGGGTTGTATGTCGGATGACTCATCAAATCCATTTTTTCAGTTGTCAAAAACTCTCTTATTTGAGCCTATGTCTGAGTGCTGGCATTATTCCGATGGAGAATGATTCGTTTTCGGCGGTTGGTTTCTCTTAGTTTTTCGAATATTTCTGGCAAGCAAATGCTTGTGTACCATTCAGAATTGACCGTACGACGTTGAACTAATGGTACAGTTGTCAAATGTCGAAGAAACAAGTAATCGTTTGCTTCGAAATGCTTCGTTCGCGAACAACTTTTGTTGGAAAGGCTTATCTTGAAAGACTCATTATTACCATTTAAAAATCATCGGGTTAATTGCTTTTATTTTTTTTAGATGTATCGTAGTAAAATTAGTACAATTTTTGTCTTGGTCAAATAAGGTGAGATTATCTTTTGTATATTTCGGTATAGTAGGGCCATCTATAAATCACTTTAAGAACGCTTCTGTCTTAAGTGATCTTAAGTCTATAAGCTAGCGTAGTGTTGGTGCAGTTATCTGTAATTTATTCGTCAGCTCAACCTTATTAGACTTCGCATTGTTTTAATTTCTTGTAATTTCTTTCTTATTAATTTTTAACATTTAAGTTGTAATTCAAGTTTAATTAATTCGGTTTTGTTAGAATTTTTTTGTCTAAATTGTTTTTATTTACCTCTTTTCCCTCGACGTAGTTGAATTGACACCTTTGTGGCGTTTGAGATGTCATTCTGGTTTTGATCGTAGTCTTGTAACAAGCTAATTGCAAATGCCATGTCATTAAGCCGTTGGATCTGCATTCAATTAGTTGAATGGATTAAAATCCATAAGCATCGTTGATTTGCGGAGTATTTTTGAATGGGATTCTGTATCAAGGAAATTGCGATTGGTTTTGTATTTATTGATAGTGCAATTTTTTATTTATCGGCATATGTCGGATTAAGTTTGGTTAAATCCACATGGTGTTAGGTCTTGGTATATGAGGCACTATACGATCATTCAAATGTCTATTAGGACGTTTTCGTTTGACTCAGATATTTATTTATTTATTTATTTAAATTTGTTAATATCTTATTTTCATTCCGCCACGCCACGTGTTTTTCTTTTGACATTTTTCTTATGCGAAGAAGTAATTAGTCTTACTTAGGGAAATAGAAGAGGTGGAATACCTTGGAAAAAATGCACAGAGATTTACTACCTTGGAGAAATTAGGCAGGGTAATAACTGGAATAGTAATTTTGGAGATGTTTAAAAATTCTACTGGAAGAGCAAATTACAGTCGAATATCTTTATCTTGCTGAGTTACCCGGATTATTCTTTGTGACCAGGTGTGTTTTCCTTTGTTTACCGTGGAGCTGTAGAACTCAACCAGTCCCTTGGTTCCAGATAAGTGACCCCTTATTAGTTTAATTTTGAAAATTAACGTATTAGAATACGCAATTCTTCGTAAGATGGTTCGTCAGACCGTAGAATTTTAAATAGTTTTTTTTGTATTACCTAAATTTCCTTACGTAGAAGCCCATCAAACAGGATGTAATTGAATAAATCTTAGTAACTTTGACATACAGCATGTATAAAAACATATTGGGAATAGGATATATGTATACTATGCATACCGGCAAGAACGCCCAAGTCATGGCTGTGTAGTGAAGTACGATTATATTTCAGTCGCATACAGTCAGCTGATGGATTTATCTAAGCATCACACGCTTCGTAAATACATATTTACCAAATAAGAATTCAAAATACTTCTGCGAGTTTTATTATATTGCGTATACAACGCAATTATGGATAATTATAAAACTGTTCTGGAACGGTATTATGAAAACCAAAACAAATACTTCGTAATTTATAATTCAAATAATAATTTACATTCGAATTAGATTTTTATAAAAAATGAATTTGCATTATAGCATATTTTTTATTTACTTAGTAAATTTATAGAATAATTTACTAAGAATTAATGTTTAATTAGAATTGTGCGTTTATTTTGCTACTGCGTTGTATAAGCAGTATAATAAAACTCGCAGAAGTATTTTGAATTCTTATTTGGCAAACATGTATTTACGAAGCGTGTGATGTTTAGATAAATACATGTACATCCATCAGCTGACTCTATCCGACTGAAATGCTATAATCATACTTCACTACCGGCACGACTGGGCGTTGTTGTCGGTATGCCTAGTATACATATATCCTATCCCAATATGTTTTTACACATGCTGTATATTTTGTAATTTTTTTTTTGATAGATCTAGGATAATTTTATTGTTTAAGTTTGGTCGCTTTGAGCTATTATATGCTTTTGATGTACCGAAAGATTTGGAAATACTTCGAACTGTTAGTTAAATTTTACATATTGTGCGTATTTTAAAGAGTTTTTCAGTTCTCATTACCTTCAAACTTTATTGAACCGTTATTGCTTTGGACTTTTTTCTCTCTTTGAGCTTCAAATTTTGAATATTTTTGTGTCATACAGGGTGATTTGATAGATGCCCCATTGTTGTTTTTTTCTTAAAAAAATCCTTAATGATTTTCTTGTAACGTGACTTAATATACAGGCTGATTTATCGCATCTACCTGTATGCGATTCGTAGGCCTTGTCCTATATTTTGTTTGTTTTTTTAAATTTAACTTCTGTAACTTACTCACCTTGACCTTTTTTTTATATTCTTTGAAACATCATAATGTTCTATAAGTGATTGTGTCTCTTCAATTTTGTTGAATTAAACTTAGTATTTGTTGCCTGAAATTTGTTTTTTGTTGAGTTGCTTTAACCTATATCCACCTAATTTTCTCATCTACGATTTCACGTTCGTTGACTTCGATAGGCTTAAATTTAGCGGTGGCGCCCTTATAATTTGTATCACGACGTTTCGACCCATACCATCTTCGACTGGGAAAGCGGCAGCCTAAGTGACAATAATAGCAGGTAGGTGGGAATAGAGGTTGCGACTCGTCTGGAAATTTTGTTTGTAATTATTATGAATTTTTGATTTAAATTTACCCAGCGCCATATCATTATTGCCACAGGCCTTACGCCGTTTTACCATACAGTCGACTGCTGTTTAGTTTCGGGCTCATACGCATAGATCCATGACTCGTCACATGTTACGATGTCATAGACGTGTTTTGAAGCCACGCAAACGTATTTTTTTAACACTTCTTTAGACTAATCGACACGAGCCTTTTTTTGAACGATTCTCAAATTATGTGGGATCCAACGTGAATAAATTCTTTTTACGGCGAAATGTTCAGGCAAAATATATGCTGGCCACAACAGCAATGTTTTTTGGAACAACAGCCGATTTTGGACGAAATTCGTCATTGAGCGAAGCACGGCGACGATTGAATTCAGTATACCACCGATATACATTGCTTTTGATGGTGATTCATCGCTAAAAGTCGAATTAAGTTCAGCGATGCTCTCTGTTGTTGTGATAATTCACGTTGTAAAAAATGATCGCAAATTTTTCAAGTCACTCTAACCAACACAAATATCACCCGTACGTCAAAATGTTCTGAGTAAGTATTCTGTCAAAAGTGTTAAACTTTATGATCCAGACATCGGTTGTCAGATGGCAGCACCAGTATCGCCTATTCCCGAAATATAAAAGGTGTCCCTCGTATAATAGAGGATATATTTTCATATAGGGGTAGGTTGTCAAATTTGGACCACCGCCTAAAATGGACCATCGTAATATCTCGAAAATTACAAAAGGTACTCACTGCGCCATCTATTTGCAAGGTGCATAGTAACATTAAAACCTAAAAGAGTCAGTTGCACGGGGCGCTGTTATAGTTGTTCAGGCACTCAGGCGCAATAAATATTTGTGTTGTTGCTGTTATTATTTTTTGGGTACGCCGCTAAGGACATAATGCAGAAACGGTAAGTGGATTCAAATTATTATTTATTTAGTCGATGAAAAACTGTAGTTAGTTAGCAATGTTTCCATATTTCAATACCTGCAAAGACATTTGTTTTCATTAAACGACAATTATTTAAACCTTCTCATGTAGTAGTAGCCTATAATGGACCACAACTGCTATCCCTAAAATAAATCGGTCCATTTTAAGAAACTTTAATATACATCTCTAATAAATTAAATGTTTGTTAAAGGGCGAGAGGAAAATATGGACGACAATGGACGCAACAAGAGCTTATTTTAGCTGTTAACGCTTACAGAAGCGGCCAGTATGGCCTAAATGAAAGTGCTCGAACTTACAACGTCCCAAAAGCTACTGTATAGCGATACGCAAAAATGGAAAGTGAGGTGCCAGATATAGTTAAAAAAAAATCTGGTAAGGAATGTGCACTTTCAAAAGAAATAGAAGATGAACTCGAAAGCCATCTTCTTAAATTAGAAGAAGTCATGTTCGGATTTACAGCATAATTTTAATAACGAAAAACGGATTGCTGGGGAAAAATGGTATTATTCATTTTTAAAGCGTCACCCTTCTATTTCTTTGAGGCAGCCGGAAAAAAATCATAAGCGAGGGTAAAAGGTTTTAATCGCAAAAATGTTAATAATTTTTTTGAGTTGCTTGAAAATATATGCACAGAAAACTCTGTTGTCGCTACCCTCATCTTCAACGTGGATGAAAGCGTGTTTCGACTGTTCAGAAGAAGTCGCAAAAAATTCTGGGTAAGAAAGGAAAAAAGAAGATTGGTGCAGTAACAAGCGGGGAAAGGGGTGTAAATACGACTATAGTTTGTTGTGTAAGCGCTCCGTCAATACATTCCTCCAATGATAATTTTTAAAAGAGGAAGAATGGCTCCAGAACTAGCTAATGGTGCTCATCCCGGAAATATGGTAGAAATTTCAGAAACAGGCTACATAAATACAGATCTTTTTACCAAGTGGTTAGACAATTTCATTAAAATTGTACAACCCACCATCGAAAAGAAAGTACTATTATTGTTAGATGGTCACACCCACGCACAGTAAAAATTTAGAATCTATACTTCTTGCACGGGAACATGGGGTTATTATGTTGCAATTGCCAGGTCATACGACCCATAGATTACAACCACTTAATGTGGGTTTTTTCAAATCCATGGAAACACATTACACACAAAGTGTAGAAACATGGTTAGGTACGGATAAATCCTGGTAAAAGAGTGTCGATGTTTGAAGTATCCGGACCACTTGGAAAGGCCTACGCTAAATCTGCAAGCGTACAAACGGCTATAAATGCGTTCAAAGCTGTCGGAATTTGGCCATTGATCGTCATGATTTTGGCGATCACCATTTCGCGGCTGCAGATAATTTGGAAGAACTTCATGTCGTCGCCGACGAAGAAAGTAACGAAAAGAAGGAAGAGGATACCAACAACTAAGAAGAAGACAGTGAAAATGAAGTGGCACACGAAAACATTATGGTGGAAAAAAAGAAACTATTTGAAAATGAAGGAAGTGGGTGCGAGTCGCAAACCCATTTAAATATCTTAGTTGAAGAAATATCTCCTATACCAAAACCAAGAAATCTTGAACAAGCATTACAAAGGGGACCACAACAGGCCGCTGAAATTACTAGTTCCCCGTACAAAAATCATTTGACGATGAAGAAAGAAAAGAAGCAAACTGGTGTCTCCAAGAAAACCGATCAAAATAAACAAGCAAAGAAATTAAGAACGCAAAAGAAAACTAAAGTAAACGAGGACCGGTGGTTTTGTACCATCTGTGAGGAAGAAGACCAAAGGGACATGATCCGGTGTATGCTGTGTCGATGTTGGGTACATGCAGACTGTGCCAATGTCAGTCCTAAACGCAAAATCTATAACTGTCCCTCATGCTTGATGACAATGTAATGAAATATATATTTAAACATTTTAATTTTTAATTTTTGATAATGGCCCAATTTAAGGTACTGCTGGTCCATTTAAGGCAATGGGTTTCTTAAATGGGTCCATTTGCAAGTAGGTAACGAAATATTTGTTTTTCAAAGAAAAATTTTTTTTTCAAAATGTTTGTTGTCAAAAGTTTCTTAATATAATAAAGTTTCGTTTGCGTTTCTTAAACCTATCTTTTTTACTTTACCTATCCTCAATAACAAGTAATCTGCAAACTGGTCCATTCAAGGCAACCTTCCCCTATGATAGAGTACATTGCCTCATTGCTAACTGGCAAAACATCGATTATGAGAGGGAGTGAATTGCATTATGTATTTCTAGCGTCACCATCCATCAGCAATTGCTATAATCTTTCTGAGAAGACTATATTTAAAGAAGTTCTTAATCTAGATCGGTACGTGTATATAGAAGAACTGCATATTTTGAAGAAGTGCAATATTGGCATAATCATTAGGTAAATAAATAGTTACTTTCGACGTTCAATTCAAGCTTTCGAACATTTTACTGTTCGTTTATGGTATAAAACTTTTATTTTATGGATTTGTTTCGTGATTGTATAAAATGACATCTTTCCCCAAAATGTGGAAGAAATATATTTCTGTTTGTAGCCATACATTACGAACATCGTACAATAAAACAATGCTAAAAAAGAAGAGAAATTATTTGATTTAAGACACATTAAATGTCTTGCTTTAACATTACCTATCTGTACTCTATACTTAATTGATTTATCTGTTAAAACAACTACGGTCGTTATTTACTACTGATATTTCATTTCAATCTTAGCATTTTAACAAAGACAGAAATTTAATTACAATAAATTAGTATAATAACAACTAAAATTGAAAGTACAATTGCTGTTGCCAGAAATATGGAATTTTCTCCGGACTTCATTTAATGCCATGTCCACGGTAGATACATTCCCACAAAGTCCCGTGTTATGCGACACCGTGTTACATAAGACTAGAGAGGAGCAGTAATGTTCCAAAAGCTATTAAAAACATTATTTTTAAAATTCAATATAAGTCAATTCATTTTTATTAGGAAACAAAACAAAAATATATATGTATATTACATATTAAATTTCATTTAGGGTAAAATTCATTTAATAAATTTCGTCGTCATCGCTACTCAGTGCAATTAAACGAGAACGTTTGTTTGGTTGAACAATATTGTCTTCAGTTTCTAAACTTTCTTCTAGATTTTGTGCACCTCCTGCCCTTTTATAAAAGTCTGTAAGTTTGCTTTATTTGTTTGCCCTTGCAAGAGCGCTGTAAATTGCATGGTATGGTGATAAGCAATTTTGCAGCTCCCTTTTGAATTTTAAGCTTCTTTCAGACAAGGGGTCTGCACTCAAGAAAAATAATTTTAGGGTTTTTGCTAAGCCTAGGCCTTCCTGTAATTTTTTAGTGTAAAATTATTAATTTTATAATCAGAATTATTGTCCTCAGAATGAATTGGATTTACTTCGGACGTCATTTCCACCAAATCTGCTTCATCAATTTCTTCTTCGACAAACAATTCTCGAATATCCTCATTAGCTATATCCACAAATCCTTCTCCTCTGATCGATTTAGCAAGTTCTAATATGCTGCCAAATTCATTTTCCGTTGATTCGAGCACATTTTGTATTCCAACTGCCGCTGGCCATATATTTCTCCAACACCTGCTTAATATTGATATTTTCAGTTCTTTCAACGATAAAGATATTATTTCGATACAATGCTTAATAGAAAATTGCTTCCAAGCTTCCGTTACATCAATAGATTCTGAATCTGTTTTGGCTAAAACCCATTGTAATGATCTTCTCATGTAAAAAGTCTAAAATGAAATGAAATGAAGTAGTAATAGGTGGTAGAAACTCTACTTGGACGTGAGGATGACCTAGCCCATTATCAGTTAATAATAGCGCCTTGAAAACCAAATTTTTTTGCTTTAAATACTTTTCAATTTCTAAATAAATCTTCATTTACCCACACTTTTGAATTTGCTTTCCAATATAATGGTAATGTACTTTTATTTACCCTTCTAAGGGCACCAAGACTCAAAGATATATAAATGAGCACCGGTTTTGTCATAAAATCTCCCGGCGCATAGCTGTATAAAAATAATGTAACACGATCTTTTGATACTTTAAATCCGGGCGCAGTTCTTTTTATTTTTTGATATAAAGATTTTAATAAAGGTCAGTTTCATCGGCATAAACACTTGATTTCATTTGTATCTTGTGTTGCAAGAGTTTACTTCGTATATTAGCAATAATTTTTTTATTCTTTAATTGAAGATTGTGAAATATGTATACCTATATGTATGTAATGTTAAACAAAAATCGTGTTATAGGAGGGATACCTGCATAGATTTAGTAAAGTACGATGGGTCAGTAGTACAACAAACAGTGTGTGTTTAATTATAGTTGACAGTTGATATTCCTGAAGCACAATTATCTTTTATGCCTTTAAAAGTTGTGATATGTCCGGTTTTAACCAGCGTCAGGTAGAATAAGATATCCTCTTCAGACGCTTTTTCCCATTTACTGTCTACAATTTCCTATTGGATATCATGTAAAAAGAATCACGGAACATCCCACGTGAGGAGTGATTTGTCGTTTCACCAGCATCTGTTCATTCAGTTTCTAGAAATATTGCGATCTTTGTCACTACAAAGAAAATCGAATGGAATACAGGTAGATAATTCACGTTTTATTGTAAAATTACTAGACAAACAGTGTATTTAAGCAGAAGATCGGTCAAAATATATATTAATAAAATGATACTTCTATTCAGTAGTTTTAGAGTGCAATATAAGCTATATTTACATTATATTCTATTGCTTCCAGATCAAATTTAAAACACGCGCGAATTTGAAAAATTGTTTAGTGGCAGGGGAACCTTAACTTAAATAGTGGTTCATGGCCCTTTAGCATATACGGGAACCCTTTGAGAGAAATGTAGGATCGGTATTAACAGAAACTCAAAGGCTGGGGAACCTCATGGATCGTACTACGTCTGTGACGCTCTCCCAATGACATTCAGAATTAAGTAGGCTCGCCGCAAGTCCGTCCTTTAGAATTTAAAAGAAACAATATCCGGAAACATAGAAAAAAATAGACTCATACTAATTAATAAAACAAAGAGAGTTGCAGTTGGTGTTCACATCTGTTATTGTAAGGCTTAACATATGGAGGTTTCAAAATTTTAATTGATTCTAAATAATTAAATAATTAGGTATTGTCAGTGTTTGAAAATTGTAATCATCATTTTCTGTTTGGCACTGATAGTTTGGTGAAGGAATTTAATTACAAAAGTTTATTCTTGAAATTCCAGCTAACAACCTCTCAATCATCATAAATCCGAATCTTTATATCTTTCTGAATTGCATCGCATAACATTTGTTAAGAGAGAAGACCTGACTGAGTCAGGCGTACATTAGTAAATTGAAATATTTTTTAAAATTTTCACCGACTAGGAATTTAGATGTCGTGTTTCGCTATAACCGCGAGTTCATTTCAACCAGGTTCGTTATAAGTGAACATTACTGTATATTGATGTACCTATACATGTTTATTAAAAATTCCAAAATTTTAGCTTTTATTTTGTAACTGAGTAACTTTACTAAGGGTGGGGGGGTCGAGCAATGTTAGACATTTGCAGAGGAGCGCCAAAGGTGTTAGCGGCGCCCCTGTCGTTTACATTTAAATTTATTACACTCACCATAATAAATAAAAGTTTGTACTTCTTTTACCATCACATAGATGATGATCAATTTCTGTAGCAATTTCTCCAAACTTTATTGTTAAGCGCATTAGCCATATTAGGATATACCAGTTGAGAACCCCTGGATAATATACGAGGTAGGCGCCATAAATTCTCGGCCAGATATACAAAAAAGAAACTTGGAACAATATAAGAATTTTTATTTTTCAATTTAATCTCCCCTAACTTCTATTCATTTATTACAACGATTAATTAATAATTCGATACACTTGTAAAAATAATCTGAAGTTTTTCCGCCAAATGTTCCATAACAGCTGCTTGCAACTCATTGTCGTCCTTAAAACTACGTCCCCTAAGGTTTTTTTTTTTATTTAGAAAACACAAAAATCACAAGGAGCCATATCCGGACTATGTGGTGGATGTTCTAATTCCTGAAAGCCGCATTCGCGGATGGCAGCTTATGAAATGGCGGCAGTATGAACGGGAGCATTGTCGTGCAATAATCGCACACCTTTTGTCAATTTTCCACGACGTTTTGCACTAATACTGTCCCTTAATTTATGCAATAAAGAAGCATAATATGTTGCCGTTCACACTTGTATTGCGCTATTTAAAGTCAATTAGCAAAATGGCCTCACAATCCCAGAATATTGTGGAGTCATCACCTTTTTCGTTGATTGAACGACTTTCGCCTTTCTGGGAAGAGGTTCACCAGGACGCCGCCATTCCATGGACTCCCTTTTCGATAGAGGATCATAAAACAGAACCACTGTTTCATCCCCTGTGACAATGGACTCCAACATCGGTTTTGGGTCGCCTCCACACATTCGACTCGACGTTCCCGTTGGAGAGCAGAAAGAAGTCGCGGTACCCATCTAGCACTAATTTTCTTCAAACCCAAATGGTCATGGAAGAATTCGGCGAACACTTGTTTCGGAAATGTTTGTTATCACTGCTAATTCCTTCACTTTCAAACGACGATCTTCTAGCACTAAATGTTCAATAATTGAAATTTGTTGAGGCGTTATGAATTCAATTGGTCGACCCTACCAATCAGCATCTTCCAGTGATTATTGTCCCAAACGGAAACATTTTGCCCTCTCTTTTACAGTTGAATAGGAAGGAGATAAATCATCCGTAAACGCCGTCTAAACGTTGTTTAATGTGATAAGGTGTATGCCCTTCTTTTGTTAAAAATTTAGTGATCGCGCGGTACTCAATTTTCGTTACTTCAGACATTTTCGTGCGCTAGTCATGTTGGTTGGCTGGTTACTAAAAACTACTAGGCTTCGAACCGTCATATTTATAGTGTACACCTCGCGTATTTACATGTATGACGTGACGGAGGTTGAACACGTTTGAACCTGTATAAGCCTGTCAGGCCGAGAATTTATGGCGTGTACCTCGTATATGAACAAATTAATTGACTGGAACTGTCTCGAAGAATAATAATCAACAACATCGTTTACGCATCAACAGTAATACTAACAGCACATCTTGGGAACAAGACAGAGAAAAAATGAGCAAAAAGCGATCACACCACAGCAATAAAATAATAAGCCGCTGGTCGGACGATTTAAAACAATAAAAATTCATGATAGTGTGTGCTCGTTAAGATATATGTTGTATACAAGAACAAAGAGAACACTTATTTTACGGAGACCGAGTGGGTTGGTGTGCGTTTTCTCTAAGGACATATTACATCTACATATACGTCCCATTTGTGTATAAAAAAGACGATGAGATGACTATGGTAGAGGAAAAAAGAGGCAAATACACACATAATGGTTTTCGTTGTTTGTTTATCTTGTTTGAACTGTCGATATCAACATATGCAACAGCAGCAGCATTGACGCTGATAAAAAGGACATACCAACAAAAAAAATCTTGGCAAACACGGCAAAGCGAGCAAGCAAGATCTGTGTGCATGCTGTATAGTTGAGAGGAACGAATTAGATGTAAGAGCAACGACCTCAAGTGCTGCTGTGGTGCTTGATGCTTACAGCAGCTGTTTTATTATTACTGAACTTCACAATACATACATACTTATATATCCAATACATACGTGACATACAGAGATGTAAGTTACAATTGATATAATACATAATAATGACTGCCTTCTGTTTCGTATGTGTTGCTGTGTT
Organism: Amphimallon solstitiale; assembly: GCA_963170755.1. Taxonomy (NCBI): domain Eukaryota; kingdom Metazoa; phylum Arthropoda; class Insecta; order Coleoptera; family Scarabaeidae; genus Amphimallon; species Amphimallon solstitiale. The sequence goes on along the minus strand of OY720683.1, from coordinate 94,439,135 downwards.
GGACACTGGTAATGTGAATTCATCGCCATTGAATGGCGAATCGCATCACGTAAATGAAGTAATTACGTATTATTTGGTCGTCGTTTATCTTCGAATGTTTGTTTTTGTTACTTCAAATCCGAATAATATTAAATTATATAATAATGGAGTATCCACATTCCGTTAGAGAATACAATCCCGGGATCCCGGGGTCCCGGGATTAGACTATGTGGTTTCTAATTGGGCTCAAATGAAAAAAAACAAGTAATTTCTCAAAAATTATTTATTAATATTGTTGTACAACACAATACACAATTTATTAAATAAGGAACAAAAAAGACAATACAAAAAACTATTTAGAATTTTGCTACGCCCGTGCCCATGAACGGGACATCTAGCCCTAAAACCAAATAGGCCAGAAGCGCAGTCAAATATGGCGCATACGCATACTATATTTCCATCCGTCGGTAAATTTGTTACGTCAAAATAAACGGAATCAACTTTGGCTTCAATCCACAAATAAAACTTAATATTGCGTTTCGGAAACCGTGTGACCACCTTCAGACACCTTACCTTTTTGCTTCCCAAGTGCGATGAAAATAAAAGACAGAGATTATGCCGCTAGCTCATTCGTGTGTGGGCATAGGTTCTGTCGAGACAGAGGTGGATGGAGTACCCGGCGCCATCTCTTTGAAAATTAATCTCTATCCCAAAGTGAATTGACCCAAGAGAATGATCAATTAAAAGCACTTAGGTAACAAAATGAGAGACAAACATTCACAAGTCAACAAAACAAATTTTAATTAAGGTCTAAGCAATAGGTTTATTTAAAGTGTAAATATTGTACCAATAGTTCATGTTCAAATATTTAGAACAAAACAGGCTATTGCTAACTAATCTCTCCGTCAACGCTTAATCGTGGCTCATTACAACTTGAGTCCAATTACATTAAAAAAAAACACACAAGAAATACATTGAATTATGAATTACATCAACGCAACCCAGTTGCCAGTATTTAAAGATTTCTGAAGGAATGAATAAATGACTAAAAATGGCCACCAAGGTGATCCACAACTTCAAATTACAAATGACAAATAATTACAAAATAAAAGAAATCCAAAATGGAAATCAAATGAGACAACCCTAAGGTAAATTTAATTACCTAACAATATTCTTACAACAAGCACATAATTATTAAGCAACTTGCCGAAAAGTCTTTCCAAAGTCGAACAGCTTGATCGTAAATTGCAATACGACAACACTCCAAAATGAAACACTCTGTATACCAGAGGCAACCGACAATCTGTTCGACAGAAGAGTGCAGACTCTAAGTTATATGATATCTAATACTATAAATATTAGCGCTAGTTAACTATGCTTTACATAAGAAAACGTGATTAAAATTAAATTCAATAATTTCTTACAGGATCCCACATTAATAAATTTAAATGGTTGACTAATTACACTAAATAACAAGCAATAAATTTACACAATACAGATGCGAGGCTGCAATGCCAATACACATCCGAAATCTGCTCAAAATTCTAATTCCAAAAAAAAAAAGGCTACGTAACGTCTTCAAAATTGACAAAGTAACCCCCAACTGGAGTCACTGTTACTTATAAAACTACGTTAATTGAATAAATTCAAATTATAAAGGCTCACACGCCACAAAGAAGTAAATTTAAGAAATTACGATGACTTAAATGATTAGTTAGGCCGAGAAAATTGAAATTTACTGTACGAAAGTACTCGAAATTGACATAAATTTACCAAAACTGATTGGCAAATAAACCCCACGTTATGGGTAATATCAGATAAATTACATAGTCACAGTACCTTAAAAAAAATTCCACATCCACAGCTACGATACACGATACCTTCTACAAAGCACACTATGTTATAAGGGAAAACTGCTCCACATAACCTCGGTTAACGACAACATCGGAAAATCACGTAGGAAGGCTACAGCAAAACATCGGACTGCACCTTAAATTACGTCCTTACCGTAGGATACAGCAACTTATTCCCTTGGAATCGTAAAATACATCAGGCACGTGGTTCCTCAAAATTTACCCAACGAAAGTGCTCTAATGAGTTTCTGCCATGCACTAGCAGCGAACGATAATTGGATTTGAGAAACAGGCACAATTAAGAACGATCAGACACGTGAAAATTATACTTACAGCAGTTAAACAATTCTTAAGCCAGTGAAAAAAAATATCCTCGCAAGATTTCAACCAAAACGCCAAATCCAACAGTAACACTTGAGAAATACCATAACATCCGCTTTTGTAAGCGATTACATACGATAAAACTTAAACATTCCAATAATTCCTCAAGCACTGACTAAAAAAAATGCATCTGCTCTTGCGATGTATAAGTGTTTCTCCTAAGACAGTCGAAGAACAAAAGAGAAGGAATTAACTTGTCATTTAGCGATCTCAAAGCTTTATCAACAACCATTAGAACTAATGACCGAAAGACTTAAACTGATATTTTACACACACGACATAAATGTAGATTCAAATGACAATACCAAAGTGGAAAATAATTATAATTAATTTGTCTCATAACTCCAAGCCCCAAAAGAACTTCCAAAACTAAATTAGAAAATAATTAAAAATACCCAAACTATTAAATAAAACATCGTGCGCCATCTACCCGCCAGCAAATGTATACATTACACACCTGAGATAAAGCAGATCGCACGGCAATAGGAATCTTATGAAATTCTCTCCTATCTCCTAGATGGCAGAAGGAATCGATAACATTAATTTAAGAGAAGGATGATCTATTTAATCCGAAATAGACAAGATAATTTAGGTATTCAACCAGTAAAACTAAAATTCTCAACTGAGAGATAAAGTGCAGCAAAATAATTGTAACAATTTCTAAAATACAATCGCAGAAATTCAGAAGATCCAATGCTTGACTTCCAAGCCTGCTTCGTAGTTTATTGCCAACATAAGCTGCAGCTGAAAATGCCCGTTTAGGTTCCTGACCTTTCTTCCTCTTCCGTGTCATTTAGACTATTTAGTTTTTTAACAATACTCTTTATTTGTTTCCTCACTAAAGCCTGTGTAGGAACTGGAAATAAGTCAAGCGATTCCAAATCCGATAATAACTGATTTTCATCATATTTTCGTAAACAATTCAACACACCAGTTAAATCATCACTTCGTCGTTGCTTTATACGTTCCACTAAGAGTGTTTTCATTTTATTGGCGAGTGCTGAGTTTTTGCTAGACAATTCTTTTATAAGAAATTTCAAAGCTGTATCAGCTGTGCATAAATTAGTATCTCGCCGACAGATTGCTTCTACTGTTAATTTAATTGGGGTCAGCACATCAACAATTTTATTTACCAAGTCAAAATCATCATCTTCTAAACTAATTGTATGACTGAGATCTATAAGAGCTTTTTGAATGCAGGTTTTTAAAAGAGAAAATCGTTCCAGTATGGTTAACAGACTATTCCACCTGGTTTTACAGTCCAAAAGAAGTGACAGCTCTTTTTCATGTTCAATCGGGACATATTTTTGAAGTACTGTTTCATTTTGGTGATCTTTTGAAATACACTACAACTTTGCGGATTTTCTCTATCAGCTCATTAATGTTTTCACCTTTTGTTAACTCTTGTATGTGTTCTCGCTCGGGATCAAAAAACAGCCGGGATCCCCAGATCGAGATCCCGGGATTGTATTCTCTACATTTCCGTTCCATATGGTCGTTGGTGTTGTCTAGTAATTCTTTTTCAGATTTAGCAATAATTATCAAATCTAAGTTACAATAAATTGTATTGGATGCTAGGCATAAAATCACAGTTATCGACAGAAAGCAAATTTCTGGTCTACAATAGGGTTTTAAAACAGCAAGCAACTAAGCATTGAAATTCTGCAGCAGAAGCAGTGCTTCATGTGCTACTGTCTTTTCGATAGTTCTACCGATTTTCAGTATCATCTACCGATCCACTGGTTTTAACCAAAAATCTATAGAAAATGGATTTGTATTTCAAAAACTCTATTTATAGACTACATTTTATTTATTATTCAATGTTGTTTATATCAAAACAAGAAATGTCACAAAATAAACTGTTTGCTAAATTTGGATTTTTAAGTTATATACTTACATAACCACAAAATCAGCCACACAAAAAAACTTTATGAAGTTAATTGAATTAAATAAACAATTTTCAAATAAATCTTATCGTAATACAATTAAGTGAGAATAATTTACTAAAAAATTAAATAAAAATGACTCTTGGTACCAATTGAACAGAAATAGTCACTCCTTGTAGAACGTTCCAGCATCAGGGTTATGACAAAATTTGATAAGCTTTCACAAATTGAGATATTTGTCTTCATTTACTGGAAGAACAACTGAAAGAAAATGAAAGAGAGGTCTTACTTTGATGACTTTTCTGTTGGAAGTGTTCAAATTCATTTTCTTTAAGTTGTTTATTGCTATTTTTGGTTCTCTTTATAATTTTGGTAACTTGAGTCTTTAGCCAATGTCCATTATAAGTTGATCGATAACTGACAAGGCGTGGATGTTCCTTTGAGCAATAACATTCTTTTATGCTTATTGCAAAAGGACACTTTGTTACAAACGTATTTCGAAAAAAATCTGATCATTTTTTAATCATTCGTTGCTGGACTTTTCCAACAATTAACGGAAATGGATTGTGTCGAGATTCGCGAAGTAGTTGATACCACTCGTGTGGCAATTCCATTCTTGTTTTCAAGTTGAATAGGCCCATATTCTTGTCACATTCTAGGTAAGATTACCCTCTTATCGGAAATGAAATCTGTATAGAGTCAAGTTGTTTCACAGTATGCACCATAAAATGTTTAAACCTGAACATCGTATAGTTTTTATTTTGTCCTCCCGCTGAAAAGCGCAAAAGATATGTAAGTGTTTAGCAGAACTATCGAGATGGTTCATAATGAAGTCAAAAAGAAAAGAACATACTTCTTCTGATCCCTCTTTAGCAATATTTTTAGGGTAGATGTAAAAACTGATTCTCCTGAAGCAAATACGTGTATGTTAAATCAATACATAGAAAGCTGCCTAAGGTAGTAAACATCGTCGGTTAGAATATTTGGCAGGTAATTTTTTTTTTGAAAATCCATTGCAACTACGACTGAAGTTCCAGAGTACTCTTAGCTCTTTTCTTCGCTCTTCTTTTTCTGTCGTAGAATGTCTTCGGTCATCTTTTGTGAAGTTTATTTTCCACATCGATCTATATATTTCATACGAAACTTTCACGGAAGGAAATTTTTCTTTAAACATAGAATACAACTTTTTAATATTCAATTCTTCTAAAGATATAGGTTTTTTGAATAATGAAGGCTGTAATGAGACAATCTGCCCTTAAAATAGTTTATGTGATCAAACACATTGTTGTAAGTATCATCCGGCAACTTATTTTTTTTTAACTCTGTGCTCCCCTTTTACCTTTGGGAGGTGTGCCTACACTTTTCAATGACTTTTGTGGATATTGCTACCCTTGCTTCTTGCCTTCGGATAGTCCTGGCAGAAAGGGTGGCATAAATGGCGCTACCGATAACTGCATTAATGTCATCCAGTCGATTAACAAGAGATGCCCGTTTGTCAAGTTACAAACCTGTAGCTCGTCCAATTAACATATGAATGTTTCGGAAAATGATTTGTACGTCACCTTCAACCTGCCTTACCTTACTCCCCTAGTGCTTGTTGGTAAAGATGGGGTGGAGCCTGTGCCTCTAACTCTCGGTTTTATGGGACGTGGGTCACTCAGATTACTGAAGTGGATGACTTAGGCGCCAGCTGTCTATTAAAATCAGGACCACTCCAAATGTTATTTATTTCGACAGCAGAAATAATTTTTGGGTGCATTAGGTATAGTAAGTCATTCATACACGGACTAGTCAACAATAACAAATTTATTATTAAAAGTATGACATCCCAGAATGCTAATAAGTTGCACAGTGTAAATAATATTAATTCGATATCACCCCATAAATATTACAAATTAAGCCTGAGACCTCTCAACTTGCTAAATTAAAGAAAAAACTAAGAACCGCACACAAGAGCATACGTGCGCTTAGCAATTTAAGTAAATTAAGTGTTGATCAAAAACCACTGACTAAATTTCATTAACCAAAAAGATAAACTCAAGAGCATAGATGCGCTTAGTAATTAAAATTTGAAGCTGGCAACCGTAAGGGCGCACTTTAAAGTTAAATTAGGAATAAAACATTCAAATCTTAATTAAATAACTAAATTACAAATTAAAGGCGGAACGAGATCTCGCTTTACACTTAAGCCTTTACTTACACTACACACTATATATGTGCATGAAAAAAACAATCCACTAACAATAGACTTAAAGTCTTATTAAACAAAATTATAGAAAGCAATCAATTAAAATCTATAGTCTAGGGTTACCATTAATTAGCAATCACTTAAGTTTAATTTAAATACATGTCGAGAACCCTCGTTATTCAATTTGAAATATGAAATGGCATCGGTCACAAAAAAGAAACTTGAAGCCACTCAAAACGTTAATTTAAAAAAAAAATAATGAATTTTACATTTATCAGTGCAACTCATGCCATAGAAATTATTTAAAACAAAATAAGTAAATAAAGTCCCAATTAAAAGTAATTATCTCTATACATATCTTGACGAATAACGATCCACACCAGCATCGGTTTCCTCCGGACACCCTCAATAGAAGTATATTGAAGCCGGGTCCAAGTGATGGAAATTAACAAACAATGGCATTAATCGACTCAAATATACCAATAGGTATAATTGCCATGTGCGTAGCGGAAAATGTCTAGCGGGATGGCGGTGATGGAACTTCGGGATTTTAAAACGTGGTCGTGCCTCAAAGGGAACGACAAAACGGCATAAAATAAAAGGTACAAGAAGGGGAAAACACGAAACAGGCATTAATCACTAGAAAGAAATTACGAAAAGTTAGAAATCTTACCGATCCATGTATATTAACTTCAACCGACAAACATCCTGCATAAAGCAGCTCAAAAAAAACTACGTAATTACCAAAAATATAATGTCACTGTTGAGCATCCACGATGTATCGTGTGATTTGCACGGAAATTAGACAAATCCAGTCCATTAAATTACACAGTGGACACTGGATGAAGTAAAAATGGATCGCCTTTAATCCAACTCGACTAACTTGTTTGATCGATAACGGAAAATGAATGACAGCCGCGATGGCCGCAGTTGAAGAAGCCTTCGCTGCTCAATGTGGAGCGACATCTACTCCGCTCGAAAGGATTCGTTACGTAAAATTTATTTCAAGTATAAATTAATAAAAGCAGAACAAAGAAACAAATAAATAGAAAATAACCGCGGAAAATTATACATTGACCTAAGAAATAAAACAACGTTAACCGGATAAAGATTCTTAATGCACCCTAATAGAATAAACATTCGCACACACGAGATGGCGCCAGCATGACTAACCTGAGATAATTAACATAAGAAAACCATTAATTACTCCCAATAACAGACAAAAATAATTCGAAAGGAAATGTACAAAGCATTCGAAAATTAAAAAGGAAATTCTACGTACCACAGAGCATATTAATCGTAATTCCAAAAGTAAACGAAGAATTAACGCTAGGCGTGACCTATATTGTACGGAATTATATAAGGTAAGTATACAGCGTCACTCGCAGGAAAGGTGCCAAAATAATAAAATGCTAAAATAAGGTACAGGATAAAAAAAAGGTGTAACAATATTCAAGATTGCCTTTAGTCATGCATGCTGCAGAAAGCTTTAGAACAAACAGGTATCTCTACAACATTGTCATTACGTTTTACTCTAACTCTGTAGGAACAAGAACTGTCACGGAACAAAGCTCTTTCTTCAGGCTTCGACTTCGGCGTCTCTGAATCGGTATACCAGAAATTAATCCGCAAAGGTAGCTATTGTGTTCATTACAACTTGTCATAGTATTAAAAACTGGTAAGATACTTTTGCATTCTACTTCGTTCACATTTTGAAAGCATTTTAACCGTTTACAACAACACGGCTCACCTTGTAATTTAAGTTTAATTTTTTTCATTACCTCCTGTAGTATCCCTGTCTGCTGCCTCTTCTTTGACGATTTCGAAACCACAAATTCATTTTTAACACTCATTGTTAACACAAATTTTAAGTTTAAATAAAAGGTCAAATTTATGATAATAATTTTATTACTACAGATTGAAAGCACAGGTTATCCTAACGTCAATTGAATATTATTCAATTGACAGAAACTGGACATTCCTGTTTCTATTCGGGTTGTGCATCAACATTCCCTGTTTTAACGCTGTACAGCTATTTATATCAACTTAGAGAGGATAGTTCATGTTTTATTCTGGTGGTTGTGCCATATTAAAGTTGACACAAATAGCAACAGATTGAGTCACTAATTTCAAATTTTATAAATTTGGACATTCCTTATTTTATTCCTGTGCCCTTCACTTGTAGTACCTGCTTTGATTTATATTTACAACTGTATTTCTATTCATTTGAAATAGCAACATTTTTGGAGGAAATTCACTCGATGCAAAACTAAACTAAAATAGTAGTGCACGCGATTATTCCTTTATTGATATTGAGTTCAAAGGAGCACGTATTTAAATTTGGTGTCCTAAAAGATACACCTCTTATTTAAAATATGAGTTCAAGACGTTCTAGTAGTTTAAGCGGCGGCGAAGGTACTAGTGGGGGCAGTGTAAAATTAAAAAAAAATATTTGCAAACCTATAAAAAACAGTGGGAAGAGATACCGCAATTTAAAGACTGGCTTAATAAGAGTAAAGAAGGACCTGAATATGCTGGATATAAATGTTGGAATAAAGATATTAAAGTAAGTAGTGGGAAAGATACCCTCTTAAAACACTAATTAAGCAAATACCATCGTGAAAAATGTAAAATAATATCAACACAAAATAAGATTACTGCATATTCTATTAAATCTATGGTAGAAAGGCGTAACTTTGAATATTCTGTGAGAAAAGGTAGTAAAAACTCTATTTTAAAAATATAATTAAATAATGTGCCATTTTAATTTCAGGAGGAATTCGCCTAGCAGCTTTTGTAGCAGAACACAATCTTTCAAATTTCCAACATTTGTTCTGATTCAAAAACTGCAACTGTTAAGAGCTTAACATCTTTTATTTTATTTTTTATGTTGTTTCTTGCTTTTATAAGTGAAGTGTATTTGCAATCTCTTCGAGCTTGAATCGCCATTTTCGCGTCCGCTAGAGTTTCCTGTAAAACGCAAAAAACATTTTGGTTTTCTAAACTTTTGACACACCTTGAATAGACGCATACTTTTTTTTTTAAACAAAATGCTGCCACGATGACAGGTGGAACGACAATATAATTAAGTAGGTATATTTACGTCAGCCTGAATGTTCATTGATGAAGTATTTAAGTTTGGGATCTATTTAGCGTAAAGCTAAGACTCAATTACAGACTGGCGTGGGAATATCTGTGTTAACATTTTTCTTACATACATTGCAAGAAAGTACTCTACAATTCCTATTTGTTGGATTATTTTGCGATTCAAATGAAATACAATTTTATAAAAAATAACACAAAAGGGGATATTTCATGATTAAAACGAAACTACAAATAATAATAATTGAATCGATCGTAATAAGATCGCGACATGCGATTAGAGGGTAACAACACCAGCCGACAATTTTAATTTTTTTTTAATAACTGTTCAGCTCTTACAGTCTTTAACTGAAGCCATAACCAAAAACCAAATCTTTCCACCACGTCTAGTTTTCAGGTGATAAATAATTATAATTTTTCACCACCTGATGAAGCTCTTGTAGAGTGAAACGACCGTTGTGTATATTTTTTAAAGTTATTAACTTATTTGAGCTCTTTGCGAAATTTTATTTCATCAATTTACTATTATTTCTTCCTTTTATGTTGCCTGTTGCCCTTTCTAATGAGAAACCAGCAAAATCCCCCATCATGACGGGATCCCACCTACATTGATATCGTTTCTCCATTTCTGCAATCTCTTGATGGAATCATTCCCCCTGTTCACCACTCGTCTTTGCTAAATTAGCAGGAAGAAATCCAAATGTGAATGCAAAAAATAAACTTTGGGCGACATTCGGCACCCCAAATTTTTATAGTTTTATAGCAAATTAACCACGATATCTTGGTAATTTTCTTCATTTCTTTTTCTTTACATTTTTAAAAGAAGTCCATGCTGCCAGGTCTAAATCATTTATGGTACGTTCAAAATGTTCATTTTTGAACGGCTTCCTAACTTGGGGACCAACAAATATTCCTTGGCGAACTTTCGCATCAGACAGCTTTGAAAACCTATCCCTTAACCATTTAAAGCACTTGCCTTTTTTTACTTTCTTATACGTAGTATAAGGAAGTATTGTGATGATGAAAATTTTCGACTTCGAGATTTTTGCAGATGTCCACGTTTTGATGTCCCCTGATACCAAAAAAGTGGTGTCTCTCTCTCTTTCTCTCTCTCTCTCTCTCTCTCTCTCTCTCTCTCTCTCTCTCGCTCTCTCTCTCTCTCTCTCTCTCTCTCTGTGTGTGTGTGTCTGTGTTTGACCACGATAGCGGTCAAACAACTGTAGATATCAATTCCAAATGTTGTATTTACGAAGATAATCTCCCTCTTGAGAACTGATTAGATTTTGAGCAAAATCGGCAGACCGGAAGTAGTAGTTTACTTCAGTGAAAAAATCGAATTTTGTAAATATTTCGTCAATTACTAAGTTTAAACAAATTTATAAAGAATTCAAATGTACTCAAAATTAAATTTGAGAAAAATTGTATTAATAAAGTTTTTCGAAATTCCTACCAGAAGTAGGTCTTTTACTCTTATCGAAAATCAGTTTTTTGCGAATATCTCGCAAGTCATGCTTTCTAGGCAGCTACATGACGAGTATAAAAGTATTTAGAACGTAGTTTTAAATATCTTTTGTATAAAAAAAATTTCAAAATTCAGACCGGAAGTACCACTTTTACTCTTATCGAATAGCGATTTTTTGCAAATATGTCGTAAGTTATGCATTCTATATATATTTATCAAGAGTACAAAAGTATTTAAAACTATATTTGCAGTATTTTTTCTACACAGGAAATTTCAAAATTCGGACCGGAAGTAGCACTTTTACTCTTAGCGAGGAGCACTTTTTTGATATCTTGCGAAGTATGCATTCTATAGCGATTTATTAAGAGAATGAAAGTACTTAGAATAGGATTTTGAATAAGTTTTGTATTAAAAAAATTCTTAAAATTGTACAGTTTGAAACGCTCATACGTATAAGAAAGTCGTGTGGTGGCCACACCTCATTTTTTCTAGTGCTTTGACAAACTGGTAAATCAATCCTAATTTAATGCGTGGAGGGTGTAGAATAACCAAATTAGAATCCACTATCGGCTCACTTGTTACAGTATTACGCAATAAAAATGGAAAACTTTGCACTACACTAATATATAGGCCTACCTCAAAGGAAACACAAAAGTAATTAAAACAATAACAATTTATTAAATAAAAAAACAAGAGAAATGTGAAATAGAAAACTATTACAGTAAAGATAATAATTATAAAATCGAAATATTGACTTCACAAAGTATTAGAGCACAAATATGAATGATTATTAAATAAACAAATAAGATTAATTTTTGTTGTCGTTAAAAATTACTAAACTTACACAAAATGAGACTAATAATTGTAATCGTTACAAAACAAAGAAACACTGAATTTTAGAGGACGGTACATAAATAAAAGGCAAACAATAGGAACAGAGTTAACAAATGATCTATAAACTAATCGATTAAATTCAGTGCACCTATTAACCTAATAATATTCATAAACTAATTAAATATACTAGAAACTACTTGATTTAATATATCAAACAAAATAAACTGACGGTGTGTACGGAAAAAAAAAAGAAATAAAAATAATGAGTATTCTATCACAAAATTTAATGAACATATATAAATATAGATAAACACAAAAAAGACTCTTGATGTATGTGCTTTGTTGTACTCGGTAATATTTTACGTTATTATATAAAAAGGAAATTACTGACAGCTTGGTAGTTAATTAATTTCGCGGCACTACAAGAGGTTGATAATGTAAATACCTGGCAGGTGGAGTTTGTATTACTCGCAAGGAGTTCCGACGGGTGGCCCCCAATTGCCGGTTTGGTCCGTGTATTGAGGACTAGCGCTGGCTGCCCTTGCGTGGATAGTATCGGTGAACAATTATCTCTTAAATCCGGATTACTTTCCGTGAATTGGAAGATACTAAAGGCTCCACAATTATTTAATTTTAGAAGGAGGCAGATCGCATAACAGCGTATCCTTATACTTCTGGATATTTAGACCTCGATCTATTATAGATATACATATATTGTCACCGGAGCCTAACGGACTTTGACAAAGGGGACCAGTATTTATAACTGTTTTACTACCACTTACTGTGATGTATCGTACTAATTTTAATTTAATGTAATAATAATGAATGCTGTACTAATAATGAATAATTTTGGATATGCTTCGCCCTTTTAAAGACTCGGAGGTGGGAAAAGAATGTTCTAGAGAACTATAGGCGTCAATCAGACGGATCACGTTACTAGAAAATACATAATACGCAATTCCTGCACACAAGGAACTGTGAGAACTATTTAGATAACTTTAGACAGACAAAAAAAGCATACGTCGCCAATCTTAAATTTGAACAAAGAGATCTTCATAAACCAAATATTTTATCGAATATTTATATGCGACGCAGATTTTAATGTTGAAAATTTTAAGAGGTATTTTATTTGGAATTTGAACATAATTTGAATTAATACTGATTTTTGGAAAATAATTAACACGTAATATACAGGGATGGATGAATTAAATGTTGAACACGTCTTTTTAAACGTAACAAATTATATATCAAATTCTCCAGGAACATGCAGCCCTTCTTTTATTTGGTAGTGATGTTAAACTGCTCGGCTATCCCACAGACACAAAAAACAACAATATTTTGGTAAGCCCTCCTTGCAGCCCAAGTAATAAGAAAATAACCTTAAGGTGACCACAGATTTGCCAAAGATGATTTAAATATTGAATGAGATTTGCTATAGTTGACATACTGTCATACGTTTCTTTTGTGTTTATAGAATGAGCCATTGCAATTGATGGTTTCGAGTTGCCATTGTAAATAAAACGTCTTTGAGAATTTTTTCGACGAGTTGATCGCCATTACTGTCCGGAGAATTTTAAAGCCTCTTACACGGTTTTCAATTCTTACATTTATGTTCACGACTGTCAGTTTATTAAACAAAGGCACCCATGAGCTATCAAACAAAGTCGCTCTAAAAAACATGGAGTACATACAGATAATTGTGCGTTATCAATATCTCAACTTATTAAGTTATATATAAAATTAGTTGTTTGCATATTTATTTCCATGTACAAGTTGTCATAGGTAGTTAAACTTCAGCTGATACTTTTAAAATTTATTATTATATAAGATAAGGATAAAACAAACAATTTGACGTAGTAGATGAAAAATATTACAGATTACAGCCTTATCAAATCAACTATTATTTGCACAGGGTTTGAAAATGATTATTACTTACATTTATATCATTATAGAAAAAAGACTGTTTATCATGTATATGTATATTGGAATTTTACGTTACCAACAAATAAACAAAAAGGAACATATAGGAGTTTTAGTTATTTTAATGTATATTTTGTAGTAGTTTATTTATTAGTTAGCAACATGAAACCAGAGTTGTTTTTGTTTAAAAAAGTGTATGTTGCATAATAAAATTAATATTGTTAATTTATACTAATCCTTGAAAAAGATAATACACGATGTTCTAGCTCTTATAACAAATTATAGTTCTGCCGCAATTTTAACTAAAATATGATACTTTCAGTACGTAACTCAATATACGAAGATTCAGGTCGGCTTTATTAAGTTAACGTGTCCTTAAATTACATATAGTACATATATGCAGACTGCTTGACGCCCAAGTTATATTTAATTCATTGACGTATTCAGTAGTGTAGATGTCTTGTAGCGCGTCAAGATATAAAGGCTTAATATATTTCTAATAATAATATATTTATTCCATATTGTAATCACATGACATACATTATAATAGTGTAAAAAATGAGGTATGGGTACCACACGACTTTCTTATACGTATGTGCGTTCCGACATGTGTATACAAAAGTTGTCCCAAATTAAACATTAAATTCTGTATTCCTTAATAAAACAAACCTCTGTGTAATTGTTATTTCCGATCCGAATTCCAGCTCAAAGTACATTTAGTCTCTTAATATATAGCTATAGAAACATAATTTGAAAAATATTTGCAAAAAACTGTTATTTGATAAGAGTAAAAGAGTTACTCCGGTCCGAATTTTGAAATATTTTGTATATGAATATTGTTGGAACTCTAAATACTTTTGTGTTCTTAATACATCTATATAGAATTTATATACGAAAATTGTTTCAATCCGAGTTTTAAATACTTTTGTATTTTAGATAAATCTATATACCGCGTGATCCATTTCGAGGTTCCCTACTTTTTTAAAGAAAAAAACGCAGAAAATTCAAATTTAATGGAGAATGTTTATTATCATTTGAAAGAACATTCTTTGGCATTTATTTTTTGAAGATTATGTCTATCAAATGTTGGCCGTTGCTACGTCGCAGATGGTTCATCCGTTGAGTCCAATTTTCGATGACTCGTTCGAGCATTTCGACTGGTAACTGGCGAATGACTCGCGTGATGTTTTCCTCCAAGGCCTGAATCGAAGCGGGTTTGTCCGCATAAACTTTAGACTTTACATATCCCCACAGGAAAAAGTCTAACGGTGTGATATCACACGATCTTGGTGGCCAATCGATCGGCCCAAAACGTGAAATTATGTGCTCACCGAAATGTTCTCTCAATAAATCCTTTGATTGATGCGATGTGTGGGAAGTGGCGCCGTCTTGCTGAAACCAAATGTCGCCGAGATCACGAGCTTCAATTTCAGGCATCAAATAGTCGGTTATCATGGCACGATAACGGTCGCCATTGACGGTTACGTTCGCACCGGCATCAATTTTAAAGAAATATGGACCGATGATTCCACCGGCCCACAAACCACACCAAACCGTTGTTTTTTCTGGATGAAGTGGTAGTTCTTGAATATCTTCAGGTTGCTCTTCGTCCCAAATGCGGCAATTTTGTTTGTTTACATACCCATTGAGCCAGAAATGGGCCTCATCGCTAAACAAAATTTGCCTCGAAAACGTCGGATCTTCTTGGAACTTTTCAAGAGCCCATAGAGCGAAGCGATGTCGCTTGGGAAGGTCGAGCGGCTTCAGTTGTTGCACAAGCTGTATTTTGTACGCTTTCAATTTAAGATCTCGACGTAAAATGCGCCAAGTCGTTCCATACGTCAGTCCGAGTTGCTGCGAACGGCGCCGAATCGACTCTCCACGGTCTTCGTGTACACTCTCAGCTACGGCCGCTATATTTTCTTCACAGCGTGCTGGACGTGGTCTATTCGGTCGAATATTATCCAATAATGAATGCTGGGTCTCAAAATGGGTGATGGTGTTGCGAATAGTACGCTCAGTAGGCCGATTATGTTGACCATAAGTTGAGCGAAGTGCACGAAACACATTCCTCACAGAACGTGAATTTTCGTAATAAAGTTGAACGATTTGTAAACGTTGTTCAGGCGTAAGTCTTTCCATTATGAAATACCAAACAATACTAAACAAAAATAACATGACAGCATGACAAGACTCACACGTGATCTGTCAAAAAAAGGCTATTGAAAAAAGTATCTCTACTTGAATCACCCATTAGAATGCACAATTTACGATGTATTTGACAACCGTATTTTGATGAAACAAAGGCACCTACTTGCGGTAGGAATTTCGAAAAACTTTTTTAGTAAAATCTTTCTAAAATTCACTTCTTAATACATTTTTCTAAACTTAGTAGTTGAAGAGATATTGGTAAATTTTAATTCTTTTATTAAAATAAACTACTACGTCCGGTCTACCGATTTTATTGAGAATTTAATCAGATATCAAGGAGAAGTTTATACTCATAAATATAAAGTTTGGTATTGGTACCTCTAGCCATTTGGCCGCTATCGTGATCACATACAGACAAACCAACAAACAGACAGGCTGAGAGAGAGAGGGAGGGGGGGGAGAGAGAGAGAGATGTTTACAGAAACCCCTTTTTTGGTATAAGGGGACTACAAAACGTGGACATTTCGTCTCGAGGCCGAAAATGTTCATCATCACAATTCTTCCTTATAACTACTAAGGAGACGAAAAAGTTCTTATTCCTTGTTAATAACAGGTAATTATACAGTATATATCAGCCAAATGGAAAGAATTCAACATCTCCGCATTATGACATTTGTCAATGTTATGCTGAAACAGGGCGATTGTTTTTAATTGTAGTGCATATTTTCAGTCAATTTCATGTAACTTCTGGCAGTGATATCATCGAAGTTTTGTTCTTCTTATTTCTTCAGATTTATCCCTTGAAGACCTATCCGTGTTTACTTTCCATAGCCCCATTATCTTGTCAGTCTTTCGTTGATAGTTGTTTTTCTTCCATCACGCTGTAAATATATTTTTTTCATATGAGGACCAGTGTTCCTCTTCTATTATTTCTAGTCAATTCAAGATCGATTTTGCCTGTTTCTTTTGTTATATGTGGCTATATCAATGTATCTTCATGTATCCATACTTCATATCTTACACACTTACTTGTTATTTGGAGGCATCTTTGTACAAAAAAATCCAGTTCTATAATTCTAAAGCTATCTCTCAAAGTGCCTGCGAGAGAACAAGAATAAACCACATCTTTGTTTTAGTTCTTGTTTTCAAACCTCGAGCATAACTATTACCGTTCGCTATCCGTAACTCGATTAATTTGCCCTAGATGCTCTCATTGATTATGAGTGCACTCAAATACATATATTCCAACCTCTTCAAATTTCCATGATCTGCTTCCACTGTAGGTATATCTTTAAACTTTTCGATCTGTCAGAATTTAATTTTTGGATCAATGTTGTTAATATGATTTTCAAATGTTTTCATTTGTCTATCCCATACCTTTGACAATTAAAAACATTAGAAAATCATATTAACAGCATTCATCCAAAAATAAAATTCACTACAGAAAAGGAACAAGATAAGTCAATCAATTTTTTTAGATTTAACAATACCACAAAACAAATACACATGAATTTGCTATATACCAGAAACCAACACAGAGAGAGAGGCACAACTATACACAAGTTCTTTGCATCGCATTCTCAATTCAAAACTACATTATCTTGGTATGTTGAGCTAGCTAGTCTTGGGAGTTAGTGGAGGAGTCAGTATGGCTAGTGGACTAAAAAGTTTGGAGACACTTTATGTAGGACGCAAATTACAAACACGATAGCGCACTAAATTCAAACACCGATCAAACTTTTATGAATAATCGGTACGTCTAGTACAAAAAAACAGCATATTCTATGGTCGACGTTATTAATTCCTTCAACAAACAGTAAACGTAAAGTATGAGATCATATTGCAAATAACATTAACAGAAACTGAAACAATGAGGTTCTCTTTAAAGTGGACAAACATTTTTATTAACGTTCGTCTCTTCAAAACATAATTTTTAATAGGCAGGACAGCGTACCCGGGCGACTTATGCAACGACAAACAACGACCAATGAATTTAAATTTAATTTATTACCAGTACCATTAGAGTCAATTGTGTACCGCTATTTTTAGCATAGTTAAGCTAATGATAGGTACACACATATGTGTATGTCTGTACATGTAGTTGTATGTGGCTGTTCTCAATCGTGTTTTATGAAGTCTTTCTATTACCTTTATGAGCAGTAGTTAAGTCAGCGTTAATATTAATATCACCAGGAGGACAGGATGGACGTACTAATTTATATTTATTTGTTTAATCTACAAGAACATTAAAATACAATTAGTGTTAAGTATGGTTCAACATCAATCTGGGATATACCAGTTTAATTATTTTAACATGGAACAGATTGATGGTAGAATTGATGCTGCTGTGATGACGACATCGTTTATTGCTGTTTCTTTTAGTAAAAACAATGTGATAATGTTTTTTTTCTGAAGACGTGTTTTGGTCAAATATTTTCAAAAAAAATAATAACTCAATAACCATGGGCTCAATTTTATAAACGTAACAACAGTTGAATAGACAATTTAAGCAGTACTAGAAAATCCAAAAATAGATAGGGTGCGCCATTTAAAAAAGTTAAGTTTCGTGCATTTCCGGTGAAACCGGAAGTGCGTCAGTGCTTAAAGTATTTTTACAATATGTGGCACAAGCAACCATGAATCTTCCACTAATTGTTTTTTCCTCTATTTAAAACACAAAAGAGCAATTGAAGAAGCGGCTACTAATGACTCACCCTGTATAGGTATATAGGGAGTGTATAAAGTCTAAAATTCGCGCGGGAGCAAAAACTTAACATTAATTTTATCATGGAAACATTTGCCCAAAGGTTAAAAGACTTTCAAATTTAAGACTTTTCTTCGAAATACTCTACCAATATAGTTTCACCATATTTACCAAACACATTCCCAATTTTACACCATTCAATAAATCGATTATATGCTACTTCATATTGCTGTTTAGATTTCGAAGGCAGCAGGTTTAAAGAAGCTCTACTTGCGGTTTTCTGAATATCTAATGCGAAAATAGTTTGATCTAACTCCATTCTTTCAAAATTTGTATTCATTGAGAATGCGTTGACTTATATACTTATAATGGAAAAGTCACTGTAGGTAAATTAATTTTTTTATGTCTATATTTGCGCCACTTAGAACGCACCTTTATCACCTAGACAACTGTGCATTGGATTATACTTCTGTATTACTTTCATTACCTCCATTCTTGTTTCTATGACTAATACATCGGTTATCTTGTCGAGGAAAGGCAGAACAGATAAAAGAGAGGCCCTATTGACCCTTCTGTCTGACTCTGTTTGCTGCCGGTCTAAATCCAGACTCTGTTGTGAAACTTCAATAATGGCTTGCTTCTTATATGCTACTTCATATTGCTATTTAGATTTCGAAGGCAGCAAGTTTAAAGAAGCTCTACTTGCGGTTTTCTCAATATCTAATGGGAAAATAGTTTGATCTAACTCTATTCTTTCAAAATTTATATTGACTGATGACGCGTTGACAAGCGTACCGATTTTGTATTATTATGTCAAAGTGTGTTAAATTATTTACTATGAGCTGTCAGGAACTGTCAGATTTTTATCAACCAATTTTCATTAATGTTTTTATTAGCTTTTTGAAATACAAAAAATTGTGTTTGTAGAAAAAACGATACGTAAATAAAAAAAAATATTTTATTTTGCTCGTAATTTGCTCTGCTCGCTACGTTCGTGTCGCAAACCTTACTCGCATTTTTAACACTTGTATCGTAATTAACTATTTTGTACTCGCATATTTTAATTGTATTATTAGATATGCTGAACCTGTACTTTAATGATGTCCATTACGATACAGATTTTCATTATGATACAAGTTTATATCCAATAGGAATACAGATTTTTCATTACGATACAAGTTTATATCCAATAGGAATGCGACATTCCAATATTCAAACAATATTCAGTATGGCGACTGCATATCTGACATATCAAAATGAGGTGTGGCCACCACACGACTTTCTTATACGTATGAGGGTTCCAAATTATAGAATTTTAAGAATTTTTTTATACAAAAATTATTCAAAATCCTATTCTAAGTACTTCTATTCTCTTAATAAATCTCTATAGAATGCATACTTTGCAAGATATTATCAAAAAAGTGCTACTCGCTAAGAGTAAAAGTGTTACTTCCGGTACGAATTTTGAAATTTCATTTGTATAAAAAATATTGCAAATCTAGCACTAAATGCTTTTGTACTCTTGATAAATATATATAGAATGCATAACTTACGACATATTTGCAAAAAATCGCTATTCGATAAGAGTAAAAGTGGTACTTCCGGTCTGAATTTTGAATTTTTTTTTATACAAAAGATATTGAAAATTATGTTTTAAATACTTTTGTACCCGTAATGTACTTGTCTAGAAAGCATGACTTGCGAAATATTCGCAAAAAACTGATTTTCGATAAGAGTAAAATGGTAAAGTTTAATGGCTATTAAGACACTCGTATTCATTACAATACTCGCCTTCGGCTCGTATTGTAATTTTCATTCTCGTGTCTTAATAGCTATCATTAAATGCTCATTGCATAATATACTAATATAAGGGTCATTTTAATATATGATAAGTCTTTTCTCTTTTTTTACATGGCTACCCAGAAAAACACCAACAAACTATGGAAGTAGCGCAAACAACATATCAAATTATGCCATTATTATACCATCTATTCAAATATTCATTATTTGAGTAAGATAAATAAAACACAAAATTTTGATTAAAATATTTAATAAACAAATTCTAAATAGTTCTGCTTAATACAGATAGTGGAACAGTCACTGTAGATAGATTAGGTTATTTATGGTTCTATCTGCGCCACTTAAAATTTATCACCTTGACAACTGTGCACTGTATTTTATTTGTACCTTTGTATTACTTTCATTATCTCCATTCTTGCTTCTATGACTGATTCATCGGGCATCTTATTGAGGAAAGGCAGAACAGATAAAAGAAAGGCCCTATCTCCCCTTCTGTTTGACTCTGTTTGCTCCCGCTTTAAATCTAGATTCTGTTGTGAAACTTCATTAATAGCTTGGGTGTTGTCACCCTGGCCCTTCCATAGTATTATTCTTTCCTTATTCTGTGCTGATGTCAACTCACTTGGGATTGGTGGACGTAAGGTTTGCGATGTAGAAGGTTCTATATCTTCCGGTACTTCTATTTCATCAGGTATTTCTATTATATGCGGTACTTCTATGCTATGCGGTACTTCTATTTCATTCGGTACTTTTATGTTATACGGCACTTCTATTCCATCCGGTACTTCTAGTTTTATTGGTACTTCTCTTACATCCGGTTCTACTATTATTTCCTCGCTGTCAACTTTTTTAAACGTTTTGAAAACAGGGAAAATGTTTGTGTATATTCCGCGATTTCGAACATGGCTTTCCAGGAACTTCAGTTTCTCGTAGTGAATGTACTTTTTCCTTTTGGGGGTACTCGTCCCAATTCTAACACTTCTCTCCGTTTTCAGGGCTTTCGTGAACTGGGTCCGCAGTGACTTCCATTTATTTTGCAGCACATTCTCTAAAACAAGATACGAACTATTAAACAAATTTTAATTTAATTAAAACTGTTAAGGCAAACTTTATGTATTGAAAAAATATTGAATAATGTGTTTGTTACAGGTTACACTTTTCCAACTGTAGTGTGGTGTATTTTGAAAAGAAATAGCTCATCCCACACAAGAAAAGTTGTTACATATTGCAAAAGCATATCACACAAACGCTAATTTTTCTTCCACTGCTTGCTCTTTGGAAAGACCGATGCTGGTTTCTTGACGACGGCAAAATCACACTTGCCATCTTCAGGTCTGCGATAACTGTCTGCTTCTGCTTCTTGTTATTCGTAAACTTTTACAGTTTACGAATAACAACCTTAAATTAAGATGGTACAGAAAACCGTCAAACTCCAATAGACTTTTAAATTTTCATTCTAATTGCCCGAAAAAATATAAAATAAATCTAATAAAAGCACTTAAAGATAGAATTACTAAAATTACCCATATAGATTACCTTAACCAGGACCTTCACTGCCTACAGCAAATCTTATTGAACAATAGCTACCCTAAGCCATTAATAAACAAAATTCTCTTTTCGAGCTGCAATAAAGACAAAAGTCACAGAGTCGCAACAACCCAACATAATGCATTGCAAACAATCAACAATGACAACAGGAACAAATACAAAAAGATACAGTATATACCAGATCTCACGAACAAAACTAAAATGCTTTTCCAAAATACCTTTTCCATTGCATACACAACGGCTTTTTCAAACGCAAAATTATACAGCACACTAAAAGACAAAATACCGGTAGAAATGAATAATAATGTGGTATGTGCCATACCTTGTGAGCGCAATACTTATTACTTTGGACAAACCAAACAGAGATTAAAAAATAGAATCACACAACACATGAGTGATAGTAGAATAAAGCCACAATGTTGCGCTTTGGCAAACCATATAGCAACTACGGGACATATAGCCAATTATAATGATGCCAGAATAATTTTCAAAGAACAAAACTACACTAGAAGATTATTTCTGGAAACACTCACAATTAGAGCATTTAAAGATAATCTAAACTCAAAAACAGATTCAAAGAGTTTCAGCAACATATACGATATACATCTACCACATCTAATGCGTAGAATAAACTATAAACTTGCGTAAACACAAACATAAGCAAAGACAACACAAAATTACCAGTAAATATTAATAACGGGGAAAAGGATAAAAGGGGTATTTGCAAGGTGGGGTTTTTTGACACATGACTTTCATTACATCAGATATACAGTAAATAATTATCGAACAATGGGATAGCCTTACGGTATGTTCATGCATTCGGGGAAACCTATTAAACAAGTTATCGATAATATAAAAATAACAAGTATTTTGCGAAAAACAAAAACGGATGAGAAACAGATGTTGGCGACCGACACAGACAAGCGGGCGAAGAATATATTTCCTCGCACATTATAAAAGCAATGCAATAGATAATACCTATTAACTTGAGGTTTTTAAACTGAAACGAATAGCGTTTATTTTTTCGACATATATGATAATAGCATATAACCATACTGTAATCAATAGAAATAGTTTTTAGAGTTTCGCTCGTTTGTTTTTTCTTTCTGTGTTGATTTTAAAATTGTGATTTTTTAACATGTATCTATAAAGCAGTCCCATTCACACAATGTATGGTATTAGCAAAACCAGCACAACATTAGCGAGAGTAAGTTTGTTTTTTCTTTTTTTATTATTATTTTTTAATTAAGTGTCAATTATTAAGTCTTAAAAAATGTTGTTTTCTGTCATAATATTGATAAATAAATCTTGTTAAACGATTTGTAAATCCACAAAATTGTAACACATACGTCTTTCCTAATAAACAGGTCTGAAGAAGGCTGAAAAGAGCAGCCGAAACGTCACAAAGCTAAGAAGAAGTTGTTTTTTATTAAAAGTTTTTTACAAACCCTTATTCCATTTCCCTAGTAATGGTAAACTAATATATTTATTGAGTACATAGTGAAATACAGCGTCAGTTAAAAACTGAATTTCGTCAAATTTATATATATACATATATATATATATATAAATTGTAAAATGTTAGGTTCAATAACGTTAATGCACGTTATTGAACCTAACATTAATTCCAAAACTGACTGCAGGAATTTCAGTAACTTATACGTTCTTTTGAAACAGTTCATTACTGATAAGATTCTTAATAAGATCAAAAGTTAACTTTCTTACCCATATTCAAAATTATTTGTCTAATACTTTATAACTAACCATAATATTTAATAAAATCATACATATTGTTTCAACATTTTATTTACTAAAACTTACAATTTCAATTTATCTGATATAAACAAAACAAATCTGAGGTTTCATATCTGTTTCCATTACTGTTGATAATGCGTTCTTTTTGTATTTGCCATTTCGTGACATTTTTAGATGTGTTGTCCAAAATTTGTAATATGTTTGTTTTACTGAATTCAGAGTGCTGTTTTTGATGTTTGTTAGCGATCTAGCCATTATAAATTTGATGTTTGACAGACTTTTATAATTAGTGATTGTCAAAATACTCTTTGATTTAAATTAATGTTAGATACTGAGATTTTTGGTCCATTGTGTGGCAATTATCTGATGAAGGAAATAAATATTTCCGAAACGTTATAAGCTACAATATAGTGTTTTCGGAGTTACGAAACAGTAATTAAACTGGTTTATTGGAATTTAAATATACATAACAGTTTTAACATCCTTTATTATATATATATATATATATATATATATATATATATATATATATGTGATAATGATGTCTTGGGGTAGCGGCCTTAATAATAATTATTAAATAAAACACATATTTTGTTTTTTTTGGTTACGTTCGGCATATATTTATATTGCTTTCTTCAAAACACTAACAATCTGAAAAATAGTTGAACATATATAAGAAAATGACACATTAAAAAGTGATAACAATAAATTACCTACAATTATTTTTTTATGTTGTACAAAGTATTTGAAAACTCTTTTGTAGGGTTTCGTCATTTTTTTAAAATAAAAAGAAAGGGGTTTTCTTTCAAAATCAATCATTTACATACTATTACTTTTTTTATGCCAATTAATATCTTGTGTCTTCATTACATTTGCAATGATTCTGCTCGACTGTGTGTGTGAACATTTATGTGGTTTAACACAGACATTTTTTAAAAACCACTTTTTCGGTATAGGGGGACTTCAAAACGTGGACATCTGCAAAAGTCTCGAGGTCGAAACTTTTCATCATCACAATACTTCCTTATAATACGTATAAGAAAGTAAAAAGGAAACCTAAATAATTTGTAATTAAATTTTATAGGTACTTTGTTTTTAATAAATTTACAGTGATATTATCCATTAGTGCCCAGATTTTTTTTATTGAAACTGTTCTAATTGTTTACATAGCGCTGTTCTAGACATTTATACAAACTACTTTTTATTAGAAAAAATGTATGTATTGATTACGAGATATCAGGCGTGACATATATGTAACGCTAGGAACAAATGATAGCAAACATTTAACAAAACTGTCAACTTCAAAATGTTGTTTTATTTAGACGTAAATATTTAAGAAATTAACTTAAGTTAACTAAAATAAAGTAATTCTTTCATTGTGTGTGGTAGCTGACAAAACAGTCAATACAGAGACCCTCATTACAATAATGGGTGGAGACTGTGGCTAAAAATATGAAATAAAATGCAAAAGGAAAATCTCTTACCACAAAAAATATATATCAAAAAATCTAAAAACGTATTTCGGCAACTAAGTTGCCATCTTCAGTAGATATCTGTATAAAACAAAAAAGAGTGTTAAACGTGGTATTTTTGGCTAAGGTGTAACCTTAGAAGATATGCTCTTCACCAAATCACCAGTGGGATAACACTGATTTCTTAAGAAACTACATCCCTATATATACTACTCTAATCTAAAATCTAACGCAACAATAACAGTACTCTAAACCGTGACACACTAATCCCCTAAATTACAATAACCCGTACAAGCTGGACTCGGGTATCGGTCCATTGTCAGAATTCATTAACTTACCTCTATTTCTATGTATGTAAATACTTTCGTAACTGTCTAATTCTCTAAAATTATTTACACTTTTAATTAATCTAAGACTATGTGTAGGCATGCCATGGCCTGTATCGAAAATATGTCGAGCAACACTAGACTTTTCCGGTCTGTTGTATCTGAAATGTGCAATGTGTTCTTTGTAATGAGTTGAAATTGAACGCCTAGTTTGCCCTACATATTTTTGATTACAGTCTTTACCGGTTATTTCATAAATACCAGATTTTTGATCTACCTCAATTTTATCTTTAGCGTTCCCTAAAAGTGATTTTAATGAATTGCCCGATTTAAAAGCGATTTGAAGTTCCTGTTCTTTAAAAATGCTGTTCAAATTTCGTGTGACTGAATGATACGGCAAAGAAACAAACTTATTACAAAGAGTTTTTTTAGGTAGCAAACATGTAGTACCCCGAATTTGTTTCTTAAATTGATGTTTCATAATAAGCTTAGTTACTATTTCTGAATCGAAACCATTGTACTTCGCGATCTTTTTAATTAAACTAAGTTCTTTTTCATATCTATCTTTTGTAAGTGGAAAACTTAACAACCGATGGATAAGAAAATTAAAAGAAGCCATCTTTTGCTGAAAACTATGATTTGAATCCGCTGTTATAAACTTGTTGACGTTGGTTTCTTTTCGGAAGATATCTATTTCTATGTTGTTATTATTTTTTATAACCAAAACATCTAAAAATGGTAGTTGATCATTGTTTTCCCTTTCTAGTGTGAAATTAATTGTAGTGAATTTCGAGTTTAATTCAAATAAGAAATCATCTAAATCACAAAAGTTAGTATTAAAAATCGCGACAATATCGTCAACGTACCTAATCCTTAGGGAAATACTTAGAGTTTCTTTCAAATTCAGTTTCAAAGTGACTCATGAATAAATTCGCTATAAATGGAGACAAGCTGTTGCCCATTGCTGTACCCTGTCGCTGTTCGTAGAAGTTACCTTCAAACTGAAAGCAGTTGTGGGACATGCAAAGAGTTGTCAACTTCAAGTATTCATCTATTTTTACGCGTTCAATTTTATTCTTAATCAACAAATCCTCTAAATATTTCAATGTTTCTGGAATCGGTACTGAGGGAAACAATGAACTTACATCAAATGAAACTAAAATTTTATTGTTTACCTAAAATTCATAAGCCAGGCAATTCGATGAGACCTATTGTTTCAGACATCAACTCACCGACATACCTGATTTCGAAATGGTTAGTGAATGAATTTACAAATTTGCTCGAAAAACCAGAGAGTTTCTCAGTTGAAAATTCATTAGAATTTATTGCAAAAGTCAAAGGTCATAAGCTGGAACAGGGTGAAATTTTAGTTTCATTTGATGTAAGTTCATTGTTTCCCTCAGTACCGATTCCAGAAACATTGAAATATTTAGAGGATTTGTTGATTAAGAATAAAATTGAACTCGTAAAAATAGATGAATACTTGAAGTTGACAACTCTTTGCATGTCCCAGAACTGCTTTCAGTTTGAAGGTAACAGCTTGTCTCCATTTATAGCGAATTTATTCATGAGTCACTTTGAAACTGAATTTGAAAGAAACTCTAAGTATTTCCCTAAAGTATGGATTAGGTACGTTGACGATATTTTCGCGATTTTTAATACTAACTTTTATGATTTGGATGATTTCTTATTTGAATTAAACTCGAAATTCACTACAATTAATTTCACACTAGAGAGGGAAAACAATGATCAACTACCATTTTTAGATGTTTTGGTTATAAAAAATAATAATAACATAGAAATACATATCTTCCGAAAAGAAACCAACGTCAACAAGTTTTTAACAGCGGATTCAAATCATAGTTTTCAGCAAAAGATGGCTTCTTTTAATTTTCTTATCCATCGGTTGTTAAGTTTTCCACTTACAAAAGATAGATATGAAAAAGAACTTAGTTTAATTAAAAAGATCGCGAAGTACAATGGTTTCGATTCAGAAATAGTAACTAAGCTTATTATGAAACATCAATTTAAGAAACAAATTCGGGGTACTACATGTTTGCTACCTAAAAAAACTCTTTGTAATAAGTTTGTTTCTTTGCCGTATCATTCAGTCACATGAAATTTGAACAGCATTTTTAAAGAACAGGAACTTCAAATCGCTTTTAAATCGGGCAATTCATTAAAATCACTTTTAGGGAACGCTAAAGATAAAATTGAGGTAGATCAAAAATCTGGTATTTATGAAATAACCTGTAAAGACTGTAATCAAAAATATGTAGGTCAAACTAGGCGTTCAATTTCAACTCGTTACAAAGAACACATTGCACATTTCAGATACAACAGACCGGACAAATCTAGTGTTGCTCGATATATTTTCGATACAGGCCATGGCATGCCTACACATAGTCTTAGATTAATTAAAAGTGTAAATAATTTTAGAGAATGAGACACTTTCGAAAGTATTTACATACATAGAAATAGAGGTAAGTTCATGAATTCTGACAATGGACCAATACCCGAGTCCAGCTTGTACGGATTATTGTAATTTAGGGGATTAGTATGTCACGGTTTAGAGTACTGTTATTGTTGCGTTAGATTTTAGATTAGAGTAGTATATATAGGGATGTAGTTTCTTAAGAAATCAGTGTTATCCCACTGGTGATTTGGTGAAGAGCATATCTTCTAAGGTTACACCTTAGCCAAAAATACCACGTTTAACACTCTTTTTTGTTTTATACAGATATCTACTGAAGATGGCAACTTAGTTGCCGAAATACGTTTTTAGATTTTTTGATATATATTTTTTGTGGTAAGGGATTTTCCTTTTGCATTTTAACCCACATTACACTTTCGGCATTGTGTTCGTGCAAAACACTTACAAGAGTTCCCGGCACAACGTCTTCTTTTTTCTTGTGGTATTTTTTCTATAAGGTGAGACATTCCGTCATACCGTACTTCATCAACTACCTTTTGCGATACTGAAGCAGGAGAAGGTGTTCTACCAGGTCTTTTTGGGGCTGTAGTATATTTCTTCAAATATATTTGAACCACAGTTCTTCTGAAGGCTATCTGAGAAATTGAAGAATTGGTTGCTTTGCGACATAAAAACCAGGCATTGCTGATAGAAGCGTCTATGAACCAGCTAAATAGTGCCCAATACCATTTTCGATTGCGAACTTTTATTCTGTACTGGTTGATGTTCTGATCCATACGATCAGTACCCCCCATGTTTTTATTATATTCCCCAAGTAAAGCTGGTCGAGTGACCATTATGTGTCTTTTATCTTTCTGTGAATATCGCTTCACATTTGTTACAGGATTCGTACCGTGTATAGTTGATGCTACACAAACAACAGAATTATCCACCCATTTCGAAACCAAGACACCATCATCATGGCTAATAGTGGATTCATAATATCCTCGTTGTTTTTTTTACAAGAGCTGATTTAGAAGATAAAGGACAGTTTTTGGGCAAGCGATTCTCTCTCATAGTCCCCGTGGCACCATAAACACTAAGTCTCAAAAACTGTAGTAGGTTCAAGCTGGTGAATAAATGATCAAAGTAGATATTGAATGGTAAAGTTCTTATGTTGATAGGAAATTGTTTTATCATTTTTACTAATGGCGCGGCTGCTTTCCCAAAAGCGTTTTCAGCTTCCGAGTCTTGCATTACAGATTTACCTTGATAAACTTCAAAATCAATCAAATAGCCTGTAGATGTGTTCAGGCACCATACTTTATATCCAAAACGAATTGGCTTTGCTCTAATAAACTGTTTACAGCCGTGCTTGCCGTAGTACCTCACCATACTCTCGTCAAATGCTAATTCTTTCTCTGGTACAAAACAACTGCGAAAGTTAGTTCTAATTTTGTTTATAAATGGTCTCAGTTTCCATAGCTTAACACGTGATGTTGAGTGAAAATCTTCATTATTAGCTAGATGAACAAAGCGTAAAATTTGTTCGAAGCGGTTTCGACGTATAGCATTGTACACTAATTCATTCCTTGTATCGGAGCTTTTTTCCCAGTACATTCGTTTGGAAGGAACTGTATTGTATCCACTAAGGATTAGAATTGCCAGGAAACACTTCATTTCTTCTTTTGTAATAGATGGGTCCGGTTGATTTATAAAAAAGGCATATCTGCTAGTTTCCTGATTAAGATATAATATTATATCTTCATCTATGAACATTTCGAAAAAATCAACGATTGACAAATTTTGAAGATGTGAATAATCCGGCTCTGGAAATTTTCTCTCATTCTGTTGAATATCTTCCTCGATCCATTTTGCGCGGTCGGAAGATTTCAGATTCGGATAAGCAATTTCTTCATCTAAAACTGTTCCGCTAGCCGTCCTAACTTCTGCTTCAGCTAGTTAATTGTCGCTTACTCAAGTTGTCAAAACTTCCTCTCTCATTCTCATCTCCCGAATCTTCATCTGTAAGGATTGTTGCTTTAGGAGGGGAAATAAATATTTCTTCAATTGGATCTTCAACTGTAAAGTCACCAAAAGCTATATCCAAAGCCTCTTGCACGGTCACACCAGCTTTAAGCATATCAGCAAAAGCTCTATAATGAAGAGGAACTCCGTATAAATACCGTCAGAAAACAAATTGTGAGAGCATTATAAAATAATACCCAAAAATTGCACTGCTATTTGAAAATGTAAAACGCTTTCATTAGTTCCTAGCGTTACAAATATGTAAAGGGAACATTTATTAGCACATGTCTTAGTCACTTTATGCATATTGACACTTTTCAAGTATTTACAATACTTCTCACACTTTGCTAGTTACATTCCACAAGAAATAACTGAATCTTATAATAACTGGTAAAGTTATACTTACCTTTTGTCGACGAAGTCCATTGTGACGCAGTTTACAAAATACTATAATGTTTGGTTGCACTGAAAACCACACACAACACTAACTCCACTCAAAATGTGGTAGCATATGATGATACAACATCTGTGCAGTTGACAAATAGGGTTGCCAACTCTGCACGGTCAAACACAGAATCAATAGGCGGCAGATTTGAAACCCTTTTTAGTGTTACATAAATGTAACAATAGGATCTAATGGGTTAATTTGTCACTAAAATATTTTGTATTTTATTTCACATAAAATTTGTTATAAATTTAGTTTATTCTTTTATCTAATTTTATTTCATACACAATATTTTCAAAATAATTATGAAATAAATAAATTTTTAATGAAAATCGGTGATTTCACTTACTTATTATTCGTTTCCTTTTGACCGGTAATGTACCCCAATTATCATACATTATTTCTGCTATCTCATTCCATAATTCCAGTTTTAGTTGCTTGTTCCTGTAGTCTATCAAGTTAGTGTTATACAACGCTGGTCGGCGTTCAACAGCAGCAATGAATTTTTCCATATTGAACACAACTGTACTAAAACCACTCGTTCAGCTAACACTATTTTAAGTAATGAGCTGCATTTGTCTCCGACGACAAAATCGATGAGAGGTGCCGAGGATCGATAAATGTAGTAAAATTTGCTTTAATTTCATTGAAAGGAAGCCACAATCAAATCATGATAAGCGGATATGATAACGTGCATCTTCTATGTCCAAAAATAAATAAATTCAAGGAACTCTATCAGGTGATTCATTTAACCAGGAATTTTGTAATATCTCCAAAAATACTCTTCGTACAGAAAAATTTGCCGAATCAAAACTTTAATATCTCCGCGGGGGCATCCATTAGTACTAAATTACGTCGATCCCCATACCCCCTGTGGGTGAGGCGAGCAGCAAATTTAAAATCTTAAATAGGAATCCCTATTCTTTATCGCAGAGTTGGATGATACGACCAAAGGTACGCAAAATTTGCCTCAAAATTTTTTTTCGATTCGCGAGGATGGCGCTGTAATGGCAAGAAATTGAACAGTAATCAAGACAATTTTAAAAAACTTTATTTAAAACCATACGCGTAATGTTGGCATTTCTGACTTTTTAAAAGTTTGGAAGTGTGACTTTGTTCACGTTTACTTCCCACTCTCTTATTACTGCCCTCATTTACTTCCCGCCCTCTATTACTGCCCTCATTTCCCAACCTCAATATCAATCACCAAACTGTCAACTTGATATGTCAAAACCTTATCGGAATTTTTATCACAAATAATTATTAATTGTATGGCTGTAAATAAAATTAATTGATACATTAGAATTATTGGAAGCTTGAATACATATAGATAGGCCGCCCTGATATTATGAAATAGTGATTTTTTTGTCCTTCTCCATTCCAGCTAAGATACCTGGATTGCTACGGGAAGACAGTTTCCTTCAGTTCCAGTGGAGTGCAGTCCTTGAAGACTTTAGTACTCAACATTTCTTTTATTATCTATTCACAGAAAAAACTGACGTACACTTATTTAATTTTACGCTAGAAAATCACAAATCTAACAACTCAATATATCAAAGCATTTATCGGAATTTTATTACAAATAAATATAATAATTATGGTTATAAATAGAATAGTATACAAACCTCGGTGAAAAGTGTCATTCCTGTCTCGAGATAAAGTTAACCTCGACGCTTCGCGTCTCCGTTAGCTACTTAATCTCTCGACAGTAATGAAACACTTTCCACCTCGGTATGTAATATACTATAGATCTATTGAGAAACTGTAAGTGGAGAAGATAATGTAATTTCTGTATTAGCTGCAGTGACTTAACACGTTAGTACACGAGAAATAACTCGCGATTGCGGAGTATCCTAAAACTGTGTTTGGCGAATTTTAAAGCACCTAAAATATCATCCTTAACACGTATCCTTGCGCCAAGATCTTCATGGCGTTGATTTCGAAAATCGCTTGACATTTTCAATCTCAAATTTTATTTATTTCGCCCATAATAATATATATTTCTAAAACTTGAAAAATTTTCGATGAACATCGTTCGCACAAATTATTATAGTTGTCAAATATTTTACTTCGTTTCATTTTTATGCATATTTTGCATATCGTATATTGAAAATATACATTTTATTTTGATTTTTTGGCATTAGAATTACAAATTATAAGTGGCCACCCTCGAAAAGCTAAATTGAACTAGATAACCTATAAACGCATTTATATAAACGCACACTATGCGTTTATAAGTTGTAAACGCATCATTTTCTATGCGTTAATAGTTACGAAACAAAAAAGCAGGTGATAATTATATTGCAGACGGAAATCAGGCGTGAATATTTAAGTCTTATTTCCGGTGTTAATCCAATAAATAAACTGTATTTAAACGTAGTAAAACTATCTTTTTACACAATAGACAAACATATTTTAAGAGTTTGTAATATAGTCCGGGGGGGAAATGCATCTGTGTTTCAGGCAGAGGTGTATGCCATACTCCAATGTGCTATAGAAAACAATAGGAATGACGTCAGTCACCGGCTGATTCTTATATTATCTGACAGTCAAACGGCACTAAAGGCGATATCAAACCAAGAGGCGTCGCCAAGACTGGTCTGGGAATGCCTCGAAGAACTTAAATTGCCGGCAACTCGGAATAAGGTAAAACTGATCTGGGTGCCAGGGCATAAAGGGATTCAGGGCCATGAAAAAGCTGATGAACTCGCTAGGAGAGAATCAGACGCAAGACTCATAGGCCCAGAATCGGCTCTGGGGGTACCAAAAAGTATGACCTGAAGCCACGTCAAAGACTGGGTTTATGAAAAACATAAGCACCACTGAGCAACAATTCCAGGGCAAAATCATGGCAAGGAATTTATTGGCCAACCATGCAACAAAAGAGCAGCAGAACTACTACACATGAGCAGGGAACGGCTGTGAACAACAACGGGTTTCGACTGGTCATGCACCTGTTGAAATGCATCTCAACAGGATAGGCTTGAATGATGGAGACCTTAGTTGTAGATTCTACAATAAGGAACCAGAAACAGTCACGCATATCTTGGTAAACTGTGAGGCACTGGATCACAGAAAGCAACGTACCTTTAGGCAACTGAATGTGGATCCAGAGATGCTCTAGAGACACCCAGTAAAGGATCTGTATAGACTTGTACAGGACATAACATTGGTGGAGTGGATAACATAGATAACACAGGCTGAGCACAATAAGCCTTATTGGCTGCGGTGCAAACTGGAGACGTTAGTCAGACAGGCCTGGAGGGGCAAAAATGTATAGTCCGTAATGTGTTACAACGACAAAAAAAATCATTTTAAAAAAGTTTTCAAAAGTCTTGGGTTAAAATGTAAATATACTGTATGACAAAAGAAAGCGAATCTCCCGGTAAACGTATTTATTTTTTAACCAAATTTTTTTACAGATATTTAGGGTGTTGACACTAACAAACGTTTAAATTTTTATTGCAGAAATCGCGATTGTTATAAAGAAAATTCAATAATGAGTTGATGCTCCACGTAACCGAATACATTCTGCTATTCGCCTGGGCATGCTTCGAATTAGTTGATCTATGGACTCCCGTGGAGGCTCATTTCCAGCAAATTGTAGGGCATCATGTAGCTGTTGTATGTTCATAGGAGGGATAGGGAACATACCAAGCCTGCGACCCATCATATCCCAGACATGTTCTATGGGCAACAGATATGGCGATCGTGCAGGCCAATGAAGAATATTGATGTTGGCCTCTTGTAGGAATCGTAACGTAACTGCTGCTACATGAGGACGGGCATTATCTTGCTGGAATGTGGCATTATTTACCCCTCGGACATATGGTAAAGCAATACGTTCTAGAACTTTGTTAATGTCCATTTGAGCATTTAATTCACCTCGAAAGAATACTGAAGGAGTTCTTCTTCCTATGCTAATATTGTACACATTGTTGTTCTGTGATTCATCTCTGCCGTAAAAACGTTTCCAATAAATCTTGAGCTACTACACCGATCTCTAATGGCAAGCAATCTTAGCCTCCTATCTTCTCGTTCTGTGGTTCTTCTAATTCGTCCAGAACCTCTTCTGTGACGTTGCCTCCCATTCTTAGACCAGTCTCTCTAACAACGAATAACTGTTGCAACATTTCCTTGCATACGCCTGGCGATTTCACGAAATGCAGTACCTGCCTCATGTTGTCCAATGATGCGACCTCCTTCAAAATCGCTTAGCTGCCGATAATTCGGTTGTCGTCGAACTCTTGGTATTTCAACAAATGAGAAAACACGATTAAACCGATTAATAACAAGAAGAACAAAATCGATTTTTTTCGTTGGAGATCAGCAAAAACCGTCATAAATATTTATTGCTTTTATCTGTTCTTTTTATCATTCATTACTTTCAACACCATAAACGTCTGTACAAACTTTAATTTCAAAATAATCACGTTTGCATGGTGATTCTTTTTTTCCCATACAGTATAGATATGAAATTTTATTGGAATATTAGTGCCCATACAGAATCCTTTGCTTAGAAAGAACATATTAATTCTAATAATGATGTATGTTGGGAGATTTATACTAATACAATTCAAAGCGTAAAGTATTTTGCGAATTAATTTGAACAGAGAATACCTTTTACGGTTACACGTTTTCCCAATTGGCAACACGTTTATATCAAGAGTAGTAGCCACTTTGATTTGCCGCTCTGAGCTTTAGCGAGTAACAACGAATTGCAAGTTACAGTTTGTTTTTGATAGTTTGGTAAGGAATTATCGTAGTTTGTTAAGTGTTTCTCTAAAGGTGTATCCAGACAGTTCTAATCTTTGTTTCCTTCTTATTCCTGAACACGGATATTTCTTCTAACAAGTGCCCAAAAACTGTTACTTAAAGTGAACACTCACCTAACAGTCCAACATATATTGCCAAATGTGGTGATGTGGTGTGGAGTTTAGGAGCTGTAAACAAGATTTTACGACAAACCTTGGACACAGGTACGACTCAGGTGAATAGAAAAGGAAAATGTGAATAAAGAGAAAGATAATCCGAAAAGCTTTTTAAATAAGGGAAAGTAGGTATGTTCAATCCAAGTAGAACAAGTCAAAACCTTCAGCAATACTTAGCACACGCTTGAGTTATAGATGATGGAAGAAAAACAATTATATATCTATGAAAAAAAATATTAACGCCGCCATGATGAAGAAAGATATACTTGGCCAAAAAAATATGCGAGTTGGACTACTGAAGATTGGAGAAACGTGTTCTCTAATGAAAGCCATTTTTTGGACAGAAAATGAGTGCTGCTAACTCAAGGGCAGCCATCAACTCCGGCGAGATAAACGCTTAGTTTGTGTTTCGTGTACTCGATTAATTGTTTAAGTGGCGAAATGTCGGATCCAAGAATCTAGGTGAAATTTTGGGTTAAAAATGGAATTAAGTGCAGCGAAGCGTTCAAAATGCTAAAGAATGACTTTGACGATAGTACTATGTCACAGCCACGTGTATAAGAATGGTACAGACGCTTTAAGGAAGGTCTAGATGACATTGAAGATAACGTCGTCTGGGCGTCCTCGCACGTCCATCAGTAAGGAAAATGTGGAAAAAGTTAAAGCGATTGTTCTTGCTAATAGAAAAATTACTATTATGGATGTTGCTAAAGAAATAGGAAATTTACATTATCAATAAGCGCGATATAAATGGTGACGAAACGCGGGTATACGACTATGATGTCGAAACAAAAGCTCAATCATCTTAGTGGAAGTTTTCTGAGGAGCCTAGACTAAGAAAGCACGTGAAATCCTGTCAAAAGTCCTTTTAACAGTCTTCTTCGACTAAGATCGAATAGTTTACCATGAATTTTTACCGACCCGGCCGTACAGTAAACAAATAGTATTACTTACCAGGTTTGCGCAATTTGTATGACTCAATCCGAAAAAAAAGACCCTAACTTTGCTTATCCAACAGTTTTTGGAAAAAATAACACTATTGTGTTGCTGCATCCACCCTATTCTCCGGACATGGCCTTCTGTGACTTTTTCCTATTTTCTAGATTAAAAGGACATTTAAAAGACTACGTTTTTCAACAACAGATGAGATAAAGACAAAATCGCAATTCGGGATCAAAGCGATACCTAATGAAGCGTTCCACTTATGCTTCTCAAACTGGAAACTAAGTTGGTAAGATGACGAAGTTCTGACTTGTTTTATACTTAGATCTACCCCCTTTACACTACCCTTCGCCGGAGAGCTTGATTAAAAAATGTTAAATAAAAACTACGTAAAAACTAGGGCGCGGACATGACCGGTTTAAACTACAACGAAGTTACAACGGAGCAAAGAAATAATGTAAACAACACACGCTTACTGAACAGCACTAATTCATATGGTGAACTGCAACATCTGTTTACGCACGAGAAGTGCCCGAGAATGAGAGCAAAAAATGGCCATAAAATAAGGAATTTATGAATAAAATCCTTTTTTCATCGGCGTAGATAGGAACGGCAGGGGTTTTTAAAATTTACTATATTTACCTTATATTTCGCAGAGTAATAATGTAAAAATGTATATACTTACTGTTATTTAGTTTCAATAACATACGCGTACATTCTTAGTTATCATTTATTTAGATCTGGAACGGTTGTTTATGTTACTTTTTCTGCTATGAAAATGAATTGTCAGTGATTCCGAAATTTATTACAAAGTCTGTAAAATATCGTTACAGAATGCCAAAATATCGCACGTTCGTCACTTAGCTTTGCTAAAACATACGCAGAAATAGTTTTTATGCAGAGAATTTCGATAGTTTACAAAATTTCGTTACATGTTTA
Source organism: Amphimallon solstitiale (assembly GCA_963170755.1). NCBI lineage: Eukaryota > Metazoa > Arthropoda > Insecta > Coleoptera > Scarabaeidae > Amphimallon > Amphimallon solstitiale. The sequence goes on along the minus strand of OY720683.1, from coordinate 94,402,076 downwards.
AATGACGATGCTCGAAGTATTTCTGAATGCAAGGAACTAACACAAATCCCAAATTTAAATAATCAGTTGTTATTCCTTCAGGAACACTTTGGAAATTTGCCTAAACTAATCACATATTTTGAAAATCTAATCTCAAATTAAAAAATGGATTAACCACATTAGATGTGGCTTTTAATAATTCCAAGTGACGTCGGATATGGCCTTCGGCACAAGTTAGACGCAGTTTTTAATAGAAATCCAGATTTAAAACATTGCGGCAATTGTGTATGCTAAATACGCTGAAATAAAAGAATATTTCCAGTACGCACCTATAACCAGTTGCGATGTAGAAAGGACGTTTTATATCTACAAGGATGTACTTAATTCTAAGAGAACAAGTCTTACAGAAGAGAAAATGAACAAATAATAAGGTATTTTGTACTTTATAGATAACCAGCCACTTGTTATCCAATTATATAAATAAAATTAAGACCTCTTTAAAAATACTACATTTCAATAGTGCGCCCATGGACGATGAGTCATCAACCGTACGTGTCCGCGCCCTAATAAAAACAATGAATATTTTGTTGGCAATAATTTTAATCTGTCTTAAACTTGAATATAAAGGGAAATTGTGAAATTTTTAATTCACCTTGAGAATTACATTTATGCTGAAATTCCTGTGATCACTTTTATCATCAATATTATTATCCCGCGATTGTATTATGAACATTTGTCGAGGTATGGTCGTCGATCGAGCTTAAACAGACACCCGGTATATAAATATGTTGAAATAAAAAAAAAACTCGAAGCGCACACTTAATTTTCCACTTTAAAGCCTTCCCGAAAAAAACACAATAATTACAACAATAATATCATTAGCGCCGCAACTAGCCTCAGATTATATCTTTCTGTTTTAGAAATGAATTTGCGTCACCTCTAAATTGCACACTTTGCGGCTTTTGTGTTCGTGGATTGGCAAGGAGCATTCCGTGTTGCCCTTGAAAACCCACAATATGGTCAGGGCTTGACATTGAAATTTAATTTCGCCTCTCCTATTACATCATCGCCCGCGGAGACGTGAAGGGGAAGCTATCGCTTTTAATTCTCCGAAAATCATTATATAATGTAACGTAATGGTTTTTCAGTCGACCGGATTAATCGCATAGAACGATCGCGCGATTCTAGAAGAAACGGAGCCGTTTCGATAGTGATAATGGGGAATGATTGCGATTATCGTTTTTCCTTGTTTGTTCAAAACATATTTATGTGATATCCCGTATGAGCGATACTAGGAAATTGCGCGCAAATTCGCGGAATACTCAACAATATTCTTCTGAAAACGTTCATGTTTGTTTATGTTAAAAAAAAAAACAGGAACGGATTGGAGAAGTCAAGGACATATTTAACATTAAAACACGATAATAGTTCTGTTTATAACTTGAATCACATAAATAGAATTGGGAAATATGATCTTATGGTGTTTCGGTAAAATATAAATGTATACTTAAACACTTTTTTTGCTGGTGCTAATTTGTATGCCGTACTAATTAGCACCAAGTTAATCTTGAAGTATTACCGGAAATAAAATTGTGACAAATGTTTTTTATAGCATTCTAAAATTTGATATATTCAAATTTACAATGCATACCTACAAGACACACAACTAGGTTTATTTTCCATCCTATATACACAGCCTTCCGCGCAAAGACATTGACGATTCTCAAATTTTATTGAAAAGAAACTTTCTAGGTATATTAGATATATCGCTGTAAAAGATTATTATATTATTTGATACAATACTTTCTGTAAATATCGATTAAATAAGAATGTGTAAAATTTGATAAAATGCGTTCACTATCACTGAAAAATGCTTCCCTAAATAGACTATAACTAAAGCACACGATGAAAATTCAATATTTATCTTAATATACTCAGATTCTTAAAAATAATTTAGATGCGCTGGCAACAATTGCAAAAGTTACTAAATAATATACTAAGCTTAAAAACAGTTATAAAAACAAAACAAAAATTAGACCTGATGGTATGAATGTTTTAATAAATGAGGAACACGTTTGACCAAATGTATTGGTTTATAAGTTTTTTATCGTACTTTCGTACCTTTGTGCTTTTGTATTTAATTAAATATTAAAAAAGATGTCTTTGTTACTTAACATCGTTACCAACTTAATTTTACAGTAGCATTTATATGTTTTAGGGTAGATAAAATTAAAAAACACTTGATTTCGTTTCACTTAGTTTATTAGAATATCTCTAACAATATTGTTTCGGTATGTTCTACCATTCTCAAAGAACTTTCTTTGAGAATGGTAGGACATACCGAAACAATATTGTTAGAGATATTCTAATAAACTAAGTGAAACGAAATAAGTGTTTTTTAATTTTATCTACCCTAAAGTATATATAAATTATGTTTCACCAAGAACCGACAGCTATATCTATAAATAGCATTTATATGTATCAACAATGCCATTTACTGAAGAGCAAGAGAAGTTTAGAAACTTATTTTCGTAGTGAATAACTGTTGTCGAATAGTGTATATTCTATTGGCTCCTGTAAGCATCAATTTTATGATCTATTTCCAGAAAATCAATTTTAATTCCATGTTTTTGCGAGATATGGTCAAAATTTGATTTCCAGAAACTAGCAGTTTTGAAGACGAGTCCTTCAGTTAAATCTAGTTTATTAACAGAAGAAGTTTTGGAAAATGCTGAGGATAGATTGTATGTACCTACAGTGAAATCTCGCTTATACAAACACCAACGCGACCAACTGAAAGTGTCGGTTCAAGAGGGGTATCCTCCTAAAAGAAGTACGAAAAAGATCGGTTTTTTTAAAGAAAACTGTAATCAAAGAAATTGGAACATTTAAAACGCATATGTATATAAATGTGTATATGTATATAAATAAATAAAAAAAAAATAAGGATTTGTGACGCAAAAATTCATATATTGTCGTTTGTCTCCTCTTTTTCTTCAAAATGTAGTCCAGATATCGTACAGTAGACGCTCGCTCATGTGAACGATATCAGCCAAGCACCAGTTCACATAATTGAAAGTTTACATTAGCGAACTTGATTTATTTATAAAGAAATTGCAATGTACCGATAGGTCCAGCCCGCGACGGGCCATACATAGGCAACAATATACGTATGGAACGTGCTATGTGGCAACGTGTGTACGATACCACTCCGCGTGCTCCTATTTTGAGTGACATTCTTAAAATTTGAATTTATTTTGTAGAATTATTGATTTTTTTACTTTTATCTTTTAGAAAACGTTATTGTTTTTTTATTACTTAAAATTACTTTTCCGTAGCAGCTAAGAATACAATAATAATAATAAATTGGACCTTATTATGTCTGAAACAAATGGGCAAATTACGTATACAGAACGAATATGCAAACGACTATATCCTTGCGCGGTTTAAGTCTTACTAAATTCTTAACTGCAATGTGCTGCTGCTGCGGGTAGAGGGGTTTCGGTGGGGGTTTCGGTGTTGCCACTCATTGCTGACTATGGCCCGTTCCGAGCTGGACCTATCGGTATATGCATATGTATGTTTATTAAAAGATAAATAATAAAAATAACACAATACATAATATGAAATAAAAAGTACATTTTACATTATTATGAGAAATAATGTCCTATTTTGGTTTGAGTAAATTTACGCTTGGCAGCATTTTCTAATGCCTTTGCCCGTAGTTTACGGAGTACTAAAATATCGGAATATAATATGTCTTTATCTTCAGCCCAATCCAACGCTTGATTACAAATTCCTACAGCTTGCGCGTCGCTCACTGTATTTTTTACTTCAATCGGAGGGTCATAATCACTCACCCTATCTTCCTCTTCATGTATCTCATCCATCTCTTTATCGTCATTCCATAAATTAACATCGGTTATGGTACAAACAATATCGGGATTAATTACTTTTAATAAATTGACAACGTCCGATGATGCACCGTTAATAACTTCAGTATCAGATAGTAACTGTTCCCTAATGATACTTAGCGGTACATTGTCTTCATCGTCAGAGTCGTCTCTAGAGGAGAACACATTTTTCCAACAATTTTTGATTGTTTGCTGGTTAAGAGCATCCCACGCCATATGTAAATTTAAAATCGCTTCACGTAAAGTTACTTGCTTTAAGGATTCAGAAATGTCTTTAGGATTTTTTGATAACACATACGACAGTAGAAATTTTCGATAATACAGTTTAGTAATTTTTATTACATTTTGATCCATCGGTTGGATCAGTGGAGTTACGTTGGGCGGCATGAACATAACAAAAATTGAACCTTCATTGCTTCTTAATTGTTCCTCTGGAGGATGACTTGGTGCGTTATCCGAGATTAACACCGCCTTTATTGGAAGATTTTGCTTTTTCAAGAAATCTTTCACCTACAAATTGGATATGTATCATTAAATTACATTAGTTATTACTTATTACAGTTTTATTGCCATACCTGAGGGACAAAGTGCTTATGGAACCATTCCAGAAATATGCCTTGGATCATCCAAGCGGATTTTGAACAATTATAATCAACGGGGTTCTGAAAATTTTTAAATGAACGTGGATTTTTTGCTTTCCCTATTACTAGTGGCCTTATTTTGTGCGTACCACTAGCATTAGTGCATGCTAGAAAAGTTATGCGTTGTTTTTCCGGCTTCCTACCCGGAGCAGATTTTTCATGTGATGCAACATAAGTTTTTGCAGGTAATAATTTCCAATAAAGGCTCGTCTCGTCGGCCTTGTATATTTGCTCCTGATTTAAATGTAGCTCTTTGATTTTGTTCATTAACTTTTCCTTAAACGGTTGCACTAGTTGTGATGGTGCCGATAATTTTTCACCGGATATCGACAGCAGTCGAATTCCATACCTCCTTTTAAATCTTGTTAGCCAGCCATCACTAGCTACAAAATTTTCGGTCTCTTTTAGTTTTTCATTTAATAATTTAGCCCTCTCTTTAATTAATTCACCGCTAATTGGAACATGGTTATCCCTTTGTTTTAAAAACCATTTATACAGATGATTTTCCATTCTAGGTGCTTGAGCATTTTTTAAGTTTTTCTATTTCCCGGGCCTGTATCAGACACACGTTGTAAAATTTGTGACTTGAGTTTCTTAATTTTACAGATTGTGGCTTTAGATACTCCATATTTTTTCGCCAATTGTGTTCCTCCCGTACCTTTTTTAATTTCGTCGATGATTTTCACTTTGTCACTTAATTTTAAAAATGTTCTTTTATTGGACGTGGATGCCATGTCAATCGTGGCGTGATTCTAACTGCACTGTACTTTATTTTACAAGAGATAAGAGAACTAGTGTTTACGGGAATCCCCTACCTACTGGAGAACAACCGGTGCCAGCGGCAAAACGGTTACGTAAACGTTCTTTCGACCGATTCAAACGCGCAGATAAATTGGGAAATAACCGATACCCTAAACTGTTTACATTATCGAATTGTACGTTGTACATGCTTTTCACATTACCGGGTGTTCCATTTCATCCTATAGTAAGAATTTTCTGTTCACATGACCGCGATGTTTCCATTACCTGGTATTCACATAAGCGAGCGTCTACTGTATTTGTAATTTGGAAACAAGCTCCAAAAACTCTGTATCTCCATGATTTTTGGCAAAACGTTGAAGCTGATTGGTTAGGATAATAGCGTCATCATAATTTTGGATAGACTCTGTTGGTACTGGAACCTCATCGAAATCAGAATCTTCGGAAAGTTATTGTATTTCGACTGAATTTTCCATTTCTAGCTCTGATTATTGATCTTCAACATACAAATTTTCATCTAGGTTTAAAAAATTATTAAGGTTTTCATTATCAGTCAATTTCAACACATTCTTATTTTTGAGGATATCTGTAAGTACGTTAAGTGGTAAGTCATCTTCTAGATCAGATGTAACTGCTTCAATTAACAGGTATTCCCTTTGCATATTTTCATGCTTAAATCCTGCTTTACGGAAGCAATTTCTAACCGTTTCCTTGGTTATTTGGTTCCAAGCGGTTTAAGCGATGTAAACTGCATCGAATGGCGCAATTTTCTTAATTAACTCAAAAGCTGTACCAGCAGTTTCAATGTTGCTAGCAGGTGTTTTGGTATTATACTTCGGTAGTAAGTGTTGAATTTTTTATAATCCCCTGGTCTAGTGGTTGACAAGCTGATATACAAATCCCAAATTGTACATCAGCTTGTCAACCACTAGACCAGGGAATTATAAAAAATTAGTAGTTTCCATCTTTAACAACACCTATTTTTCAATTTAGTCATTATTTTTTTCTAATCCTCCATATTAATTATCTTTGAGTATACCTGCGACATCTATGGGAAGGCAGCGTAGTTATTATAGTTTTCGTCTTTTAAGCTTAATTAAATTTTGTTTATTTGGGTTAGGTAATTGATTTCTCGTTTCTAAATAATAATAATAATATGCAATAATAAATGAACTTTCGTTTTCGTAAAATTTTTCTAAATTGAGAAATTTGGTTTTCGGAATAAGTAACTCCAACAGTGTTGCAAAAATTCCGGAGAAATTTATGTGGCAATTTGCCCATCGTTTATTTTAAAGACAAAGTGTTGGATTTTTGTCTGTGGGAATATTATTTATGAGGAAACCGTTATTGGCGTTAGAGGTTAATGAACTCTGTTGACGGATTAGCTTCTTCTCTTTTAAACAAGAAATTCGCCTTAGATATTGCAAAGTACTTGAGTGTGGTTATGAATGTAATGATTATACCGACCAGTATTCATTGATTAATCTATATAGTGGCAGCGGAATTACGTTTCTCTGATTTGTCGTGCAGGTAATTTTCTTTAAATTATAATTTTAAATATGACGTCAAGTGTGTGGTTCTTTTTTATGATTTTCCGGTTGTAGTGTATTTTTCAATTTTGCCTTCAAGGGACGTAGGGCTAGCTTAGAAGTACCGTATTACCCACTACTAGATTAATGGCAAAACTATCTAGTAGGTATGTCCGGTTTTCGTTTGTTTTGTTGCAGTTAAAATTGGTAGTCGATGGTTCAATACCATCTGTATACAACAAATTCCTTTTGCTTTACGAGGTAAGTGCGTAACAAAGGTTTTATTATTTTAAATCCTTTTTGCTGTTTGGTTTACTAGCCTGTTCTCGTACTTTTGTTTTAATCTGAAATGCAAATGTCGGAGGCTAACTTTGTAAATTTATTAATTATTTATTAATAATTCATTCGTTATTGTGTATAACTTTAATTTTAATAACTACGTTGTAGCTTGATCAATTGCTTCGCAGTTTTAAATTTCAAGATATTATTAACTCGGTCTTTCTTAGTTATTACGCTTTCTGAAAATATTATTTTTTTTTTACCATAAATTCCATGTACGTATAGTTTGATACACAGGGTGTGTCACTATGGGGGTTTCCGTCCTGTAACGCATCATTCTAGGGCTATTGCCTATATATATGTTATAATGATGCCACGTGTGCGGCACCAACTTTCTGTGTAAAAAGGGCAAAATATGTTTTTTCTAATAGGTTCTACTCAACAACTTAAATGTTTATGAATATTTTTTCTTTCGCTCTTTTTTATATTATTTCATTCATGGCTCAGTAATGAGATATAGTTTACAAAGATTTTTTTATTTTCTTATAGTACAACAACAACAATTTTCTTGTTTTAAATTATTTCTATATTATTATTATAAATCAATAAACATAAACCCGATATTCTTTTTCCTATTTTTATTATTATTATATTTCTATTATTAGGGGCGGACGTCCCAGGTTTAAACTACGACGGAGTTACAACGGAGCAAAGAAATAATGTAAACAACACACAGTTAATGAATACACAGCTGAATAGCATTGTTCATATGGTGAACTGCAACATCTGTTGTTTACTTGGAAAGTTATTGAAAACAACAACAAAAAATGACCATCAAAAAAAGGGAATTTATGTGTAAAATGCTTTCTTCATCGGCGTAGGTAGAAGCGCGAGGGGTTTCTAACATTTATTATATTTACCTTATCTTTCCCAAGAGAAATAAAGTTACATATATGTATATACATATTGCTGTAATATTTGCCTTTAAATGAAATTTATATAATTTGTTTATTTATTTGTTAAATAAATAAATAAAATTGAAATTTATGCTAGCTCTATAGGCAAAACAACATAATTTATTATCTCTCGTGGGTTCTACTGTGATTTACTTCTTTCCTTACTTGTTTCTCCTTTATTATTATTTTGATGTTGTGTGGGATAGGATTATAAATAACTATGACACCAGATTACTTATGTGAAAAATGTATTATCTGCTTATTAATTACAATAGGTAAAATTTATTGTTGCATGTATATTATTTATTTTATTTGTTTATTTACAATTCTTATAAGTAGCAGTTTTCATAATAATATCGTGTTCGTTTATTTTAATATGAATTCAATCAATACAGGGTTTCTCCACCTTCACTCTTTTCTTACGAAGGCCTGTATATTTGGGCCAAATTATGTTGACTTGATAATGAAAGTACTGACTAATCGGCTTTATGCAAACATTCACATGTACTACATAAAGCTTGGATCAATCACCACCCCAGATACATTCCTAATGCATCACAAACTAATTGTCTAAACCTCTATTCTCACGGAGACTTTAGATTCTTAGTGCGAAGCTTTTAGGCGTTCCTGTTTATAAAAGTTTGAATATTGTTCAAAGCTGTGCTTACTAATGTCTTTTTTAATGAACACTGGTCCGTTGTGCAAGTATTCGCACACAGTACACTATTAAGACTAATGTTCTTAATTTTTAATTAAAATTGTGTCCCTATATTTACGTTATTATTTAAATAACTAAGTATTAAAAGAAATGGAGTGTTTAGAGAGAACCTGTGTATTTTTGATTGAATTTAATAGTTATAACAATATTATTTACTACTCACTGCGTAGATTCATATAATTCCTCGAATTCTTCTTGAAATTGGTTTTCCATTTTTGTGGATTCTTCCCTCCTTGGAATCTTCTATAAATTTAATGGTGACGCTCACTTCTTGCAAATATGGCGACGAGAAAACAATTGGAAATTATTCCTATAGAAGCGTGTTCACTTCTTGTTTGTTTGTGAGTTGTTAGTTAGTTTATTTATTTATTTATACTGCAGTAATAATGGTAAGCGTGTAGCAACTCCACTTGACCATTACTCGCTTAAAACGTAGATGTATTATCTACTTCAAGAGACGCTATCACTTTGTTGTGTATTAGAAGTTTTTATGTCACAGGTACCAGCTAACAACTAACTATTTTCTGTTGTGACTCCCTTTTTATAGTTGAAAATAAATGCCGCTCGTTATTTGATTGTTTTGCGGACTTTTATTTTTAAATTGTTCGTTGTGGCGCCTCTAGCGGATATCTCGATACTTATGCCTTGTCTCTTCTTCTTCTTGTCGTATTTTAGGTTGGTATTTATTTTTATTATGTTCGTTCCTGACATTTGATATTTTCCACATTCACCAACGACAGTATTTGTTGTTGTTCCATTTATTTATATCTAATGTGCAGTAAGTATATTGATATTTATTTTGATGTTTTTCTTACGTTATTTTATTCTTTTATTGCTATCGTAAACATTCATTGTACTTATAAATGTATTCATTGCTACTTTTACTGTTTTGTAGGTACATTCTTCGACCAAGCGCTAACCATACTCGTATTTTTGTTTTGGTGCTTTTAATCGGAAAGAATGGAAAGAAATTGGATATTGTTTCGATCGCCAGTCCCTCTGTCTGTGGCTTCTCTGTCTGCTCCGTTCTCTCTTCGAACCATTTTACCGTCCTTGGAGAGTTTTGTATGTTTAATATGCTGTAATAAATCATTGCTTTTTATATTAATGCTGCTTATTCCTTTGGTTACAGATGTTCGTTTGTATGTGCACTAAGTTTGGAACCATGAAAAGGATTGCTATTATTCGCATTACGATGAGAATTGATACTTTTGTTGTGTATATTAAAAATGTTATACGATTCTGTGCTGTTCTTTATGATATACTTTATTTTAATATCCTTTTCAACGCAAATGTATGTATTTTAATTGTAAGTTACTTGAGTGCATTAAGCCTCTTCATATACATTACGAGCATATCTTATTTTAAATACTTATTTTCTAATTTAAATGTTATCTCGGGTTTTTCACTTCTGAAAATAAATATTCATTTGTGTCATTTACTATTATCGTTGAGGTTTTTCCTCACTTATTTCTAAATGGTGTGTGTATATATATAATCTTAATTAAAATACTTATATTCTAAGTGCATACCTGTGTTATCGTATGATTTAATAAATTTTATTTTAAAATAAATATTTCTTAAACTATGAGTGTGTTTTCTTATTGCTAATATTGATCTAAATACACGAGTATATCTTAGTGTCAACATTAATTATATCTATTTCTAACATTTTATAATTATATACAATGTTGTCTTAATTTCTAAATGTAAAGTTCACGGCAATATGTACCTATTCATACTTACGTTTGTTTCGTTTTTTCATTGTTTTGACTGTTAATTACGTATTTCGTAATTTAAGTAATAATTCCTTTTTAATCCCGTTTCATTGAATCGATTTCTCCCAATTATCTAGACGTAAGTGTGCACTGGATTTCGTTTAGTTCCAATAACATACGCATACATTTTTAGTTATCATTTAGAACTAGAACATTGTTTATGTTATTATGATATGGAAGAACGTCGAGAAATACAACGTGAAACAATGGCGAGTGGATTGAGGGTCATACTGATTGTATGTCCATTGTCAGGGATTCCGATATTTATTGCAGAGTCTGTAAAATATCGGTACAAAATGCCCAAAAAGTGCACGTACAACGTCACTTAGCATCGCTAAAACATAGACAGACATTGGACCCGTTGAAATCTGACAATTTTAACGAAGAACTCTGTGAAGCTATAATGGCGACTAGTATCCCATTAAAGAAACTTGCCAATCCCACTTTCAAAACATTTCTTCAAAAATATACTAGTCGAAATATTCCTGACGAATCCACCTTACGCAAATATCATGTTTCTCAGTTCTTCACGAAAACAGTAGGATGCATTAGAAGACATCTTTCAAATCAGTACCTATGGATAAGTGCCGACGAAAGTGCCGATGTATTAGGAAGCTGTGTGGTAAATGTTGTAGATGGTGTACTACATTAAACTATTCCATATAACAGTTGATGCGGAAACAGTTACTAAAACCATAGACGAGAAATTACACAAAATGCTTCATTCAGACGACAGGTACATGGAAAAAATACTGTTGTTAGTGACAGTGTCGCATACGTATATGTTAAAAACAGGCAGACTTTTAAAGGAAACATATCCTTGTATGCTGCATATTACTTGTGTAGCACAGAATCTGTGAATATATCAGACACACCTATCCGGAAGTTGATAGACTTGTATCCGCTTTAAAAGAAGTTTTCATCCACTTTAAAAGAAGTGTTCAGAAAAGCACCACTGAGAGTAGCTCTTCACGTCCATCTTTTTCACTGCTTCCCTCGCCAGTAATAACTAGATGGATAACATGGTTGGAACTAGTAGCTTCCAACCATGTTTTTTTTATATAGAGAATTTCGTTATATGTTTAAATGACGATGCTCGAAGTATTTCTGAGTGCAAGGAACTAACACAAATCCCAAATTAAAAAAAATCAGTTGTTATTCCTCCAGGAACACTTTGGAAATTTGCCTAACCAATCACATACTTTGAAAATCGAATCTCAAATTGAGAGACGGATTCCATGTGACTTCGGATGTGGCCCTCGGCAAAAGTTAGACGCAGTTTTTAATAGAAATCCAGATTTAATAACATTGCGGCAATTGTGTGTGGGGACAATGACACAAAATCTATCTGCTAAATACGCTGAAATAAAAGAATATTTCCAGTACGCACCTATATAACCAGTTGCGATATAGAAAGGACGTTTTCTATCTACAAAGATGTACTTAATTCAAAGAGAACAAGTCTTACAGAAGGGAAAATGAACAAATAATAAGGTATTTTGTATTTTACAGATCACAAGCCACTTGTTATCCAATTATATAAATAAAATTAAAACCTCTTTAAAAATACAACATTTCAATAGTGCGCCCATGGGCGATGAGTCATCAACCGTTCGTGTCCGCGCCCTACTTATTATTATTGTTGGTGAGTTTACATTTAGAGTATCAATAAGTTTTAAATAAACTTATAGTTATTATCTAGAATTTGTGAAGTGTTCGACTTTTTTTATGTTTTGTGTCTGTTATGTATATCTTCTGAATCTACTTCCCTACCTTATTTATCACCCAGCTATCTCATACACGCGTGACCATGACATACATTAACCTATGAAAGGCGCCAATTATTGCAATGGTTTGGGAACCCCGACCATCTTCAACTAAACTTGTGGCAGTCTGAGTTATATCAATATATACATTACCTGACTTGCAAGCTGCAATTATAAAAGCTATTAATAAATACGTATATATAAATATTGAATAATAATCACTTCACTAATTACCTGTGATTTGTTCTGCATTGAGCACGCTTTTCTTCCATTAAAAGGGCACTAAAATAACAATTAATCCTGACCATTAGTGAAAGAAAAAGGAACGCACTAATTTATGTGCGAGTTCGCCTTGGAATTCATTTGCAAAAATATACACGACTGTATGTACATACATACAAATATATATATGCATATGTAGAAAAGTATGAAATAGATAAATTTATTCGTTCCTGGTTTCCATACATTTATCTCTCTCAAATTAAAAGAAGAAAAAAAGCTGAACGTGGCTAACAGGTATTGCATAAAATATGCAAAGCGTATTCAAATTATGTCAGTCGTTTGTTTTGCTTTCGGTTTTCGACACGACAGTTGACGACGTTCCATTGTTATTAGTCGCTAATTGATACGCAGGCGACGTGATTCCTATAGCTCCTTTTTTCTTCTCTTGGCGTTCAGACATATGGATGAAGCACATCTATACAAGAACATCTGCTTGTGTTTGTGTGTGTGACTTTAACTTTATGAAGATGGAGGATGATCCAGAGATGTCACTGTATACAAAACTCATTAGCACTGCTATATATGTCTATAAAAATAATGTCCCGACTAGTTTTTTTCTCTATATACACACATATTTAAATACAGATGTTATTTACATAATGGCTGCATAGCTTTTACGAAACAATGTGCTTGTTTCCATGTATGCAATGCTTATATTTATGTATGTATGGTATAGATAGATCGCTCAATAAATGGATGATTATATGTTTCTCGTGTTTGGAAAGATAAATCGTTGGTCATACATTTCGGAAGATATACAAGAAATTATAAATAGATGATATTTTTTCTAAATATAAATTGGGACTATACAGTAGTGATGGGCATAATAGTTCGAATTGATGAACTAGTTCACGAGAACTAAATTACATGGAAGAACTAGTTTGTAGGAATAGTTCGGGAAGAACTACTTGTAACTTACGTCTGTATTTTAAGACAGAAATTCTTGTTGAACTACAGGGAATTCAAATTAACCAAACGCCCGCTTCAGTAAGATATAAGTACTATTGACAGATGGATACTTATACAGTTGTTGTTATACATATTGGTGTGACTCTTGCAAATTAATGGTTGCATAGAAATAAATAAATTAATTTAAATAATAAACAAGAGCAGAATCAAGCATATATTTTAGTACTAGGCCTTATGTTAGACTAAAATTTTATAATTTCCTGCAAAAACAGTAGGTTTAGCAATTTCACACTTCACTAGCTCAGTTTTAAAGTTACTAATGAACTCAGGGGCAGAAAATAATAACAATGTTACTTCTCCAATACGAATGCTCTCAAGTTGTCTCCAGGTCAGATAAAATAAATAAAAATACAAAAAGAAACCTTAAAATATAATTTATTAAAAATACTAATTCACAAGTAAAACAAGTATATTTATAATTAACTATCTCTTAAACATTAAATTAAATCTTTGCATGTTATGATAACATAATCAAATTAATACGACAATTATAATCAATATGATGAAAATATATCAGAAAATATTCTACTTAACATTTATCATATTTTAGTTCATTTCTCTCTAAATGTAAAACAATCAACATACCAAAGTTTTCATTATATATTATGAATTATACTGGATTATAAATAAATAACAAAATTATATCGCTTATCGATTGCAAATATATATACACTAAGGTAATGGCTCTGTCTTGATTAATTCTGCTCAGCGCCTTTGTTCGCTTCCGAACAGTATCACCAAATGACAAATTCACATAGGTAGGTATCCCAGGGTTCCATCCCACGAGTATGCCTTTCAACTCATTGGACACACCCCTAACGTACGCAACAACGTGCTCATCCCTAAATGCATATATGTCTTTAAATTCAATTCAAATGTCTCTGTGTATTTAAAAATATTGACTCAGTCCTGATTAGTTCTGCTCAGCGCCTTTGCTAGCTCCCGAACAGTGCCACCAAGACCAATTCGTGTTTTTAGGATTAATCAAGCCTCCATGCTATGAATTAATCACCTACTTAATTCATTGCACACATCCCTGACCTATGACCCAACACGTCAAAATTTCAATACACAAGCACAATAAAATATAAAATAAATAAATAATATATTCACATATATAAAGAAAAGTTCTACAAGTCCAGCATAAAATACCACATAAGAAATTTATGTAACACTATATATATATATAAAACAAAAATAAACACCACTAAATCACCTTAATTCTTCATATAGATTTTCAAACTCATCCATTTTAAAATTGAATCAACAAATATTTCTTTTACACAGTAATAATATTCTATAAATGAAACAAAAAAAAAAAAACTTTCAATAAACTAAGTGCTTTTAATCTTATAAAAGTTTCAAACGCAAAATGTTTATACTCATATTTCAATTTAACAACAAATACTTTCTCATTAAATCTTAGACTAAATCGATACAATTACTAAAATGTTCTATCATAACGCATGGTGTTATACCATTGCCTGTGAGAATAAAACATCCCCAGTTTCAAAACAACAAACAAAACTCATCTCAAAAATTTTTTTTATTAAAGTCTTATTTAAACAAAATTATTCTAAGTTAAAATAAATATTTCAGAAAAATATTACAAGTTCAGATTAATAAAAAAATTTCTAAATAAGTAGTACAATATAGTTGTGTAACATTTCAAATTGGCTGAAGCGTATGAATTTAAAAAAAATATCCCTATAGCTTGCATATAAAACAATATTTTAAATTAAATGTGCAAAAAAAATTCATTTAAAAAAAGTAAAACATACAACGGTAAATTGAACAAAATGTGAGTTACAATAAAAAGGGTGTAATGTCATCAATTTTTACTTTCTTATACGTAGTATAAGGAAGTATTGTGATGATGAAAATTTTCGACCTCGAGATTTTTGCAGATGTCCACGTTTAGAAGTCCCCTGATACCGAAAAAGTGGTTTTTAAAAAATGTATGTGTGTCTGTCTGTGTGTCTGTCTGTCTCCGTGTGTGTGACCACGGTAGCGGTCAAACCGCTATAGATATCAATTCCAAATTTTGTATTTACGTGTATAATCCCCCTCTCGAGATCTGGTTAGTTTTTCAGTAAAATCGGTAGACCGGAAGTAGCAGTTTACTTCAGTGAAAAAATCGAATTTTGCCAATATTTCGTCAACTACTAAGTTTAAACAAATTTATAAAGAATTCATATGTACTTAAAATTAAGTTTGAGACAAATTGTCTTATAAAAGTTTTTCGAAATTCCAACCGGAAGTAGGCCTTTTACTCTTATCGAAAATCAGTTTTTTGCGAATATCTCGCAAGTCATGCTTTTTAGACAAGTACGTTACGAGTATAAAAGTATTTAATAATATAATGATAATTTTCAATAATCTTTTGTATAAAAAAATTTTCAAAATTCAGACCGGAAGTACCACTTTTACTCTTATCGAATAGCGATTTTTTGCAAATATGTCGTAAGTTATGCATTCTATATATATTTATCAAGAGTACGAAAGTATTTAGAACTAGATTTGCA
This sequence comes from Amphimallon solstitiale, assembly GCA_963170755.1. Taxonomy (NCBI): domain Eukaryota; kingdom Metazoa; phylum Arthropoda; class Insecta; order Coleoptera; family Scarabaeidae; genus Amphimallon; species Amphimallon solstitiale. Next base: position 94,385,981 of record OY720683.1, on the reverse strand, counting down.
ATATTTTTTGTATATATGAAATTTCAACAATCGGACCGGAAGTAGCACTTTTACTTTTAGCCAGTAGCACTTTTTTGATAATATCTTGCAAAGTATGCATTCTACAGTGATTTATTAAGAGGATAGAAGTACTTAGAATAGGATTCTGAATAATTTTTGTATAAAAGAATTCTTAAAATTGTATAGTTTGAAACACTCATACGTATAAGAAAGTCGTGTGGTGGCCACGCCTCATTTTTTCAACCAGCGACAATGGCAATGGTTTTGTTAATATCTCAAATACTTTTATTCGTTGATTTATACGTTCAATATGTACTCTTGCTCTTGCTATTTCAATATTTCGCTGAGCCTCTTCTTTAGATAGCTGCGTGTTCTTTTTCAAAAATGGTGGTCCAATAAGTTTAATAAAATGATTATCAGTTATATCATCAATACGAAAGCCTTTATCTACCATAATGGCATCCTTGTGCATATCTAACAGATCAATGATACCACTTTCTTCAAAAACAGCTTTATCTGATGCCCTTCCACCATATGCCTTGCTAATAAATATTATTAATCCACCAGGACTAACACCTGTCATGAACTTTATTGTTTGTGCTCTTTTATAGTGCGAGTAAGTAAATATTCGACAACACAGATTTTTCGATCGTTGAACTGTTATTTCCGTGCAATTTACAATAACTCGAACATAAGAAAAATTTTTAAAACAAATTGGTAAATTTTTCTGACACTCCTCCAATGTTGGCCAGACATTTACCGGTTTTAATATTACTGCTAACTTAGATATCATATCGTGGAATATTAATTTACAACTCTGGCTTGAAAGTGATATAAATATTGTAGCAATGACAACAAAACGAAGCCCAGTTTTCATCTTCATGAAAGTGATAATAATACGTTCCCTTCTGAAATGTTCTCACTTGTTCGACAAAAGACTTGCGAAACCATTTGACGAATAAAGCTGACGTCATCCACGCATTCTTGGTAGGTAGCGTGATATTTAACTGGAATGGCACAGTTCTTAAATGCTCTCGGATTTGTTGATTTGCCGATAACCATCATGTTTAGTGTGTGTGAGCTATCATCATTTGCACAGGGAAGGAAGGTTTGCTTAGACATTTTATGTCCCGGTGCCGTTCTTTCTTTTGTATGAACCATTGTACTGTACGACCATAATTTCCAGAACAATTCAAATTCGTCTGCGTTGTAAATCTGCTTCGCCTGGAAATTTTGTTCGTTAATTTTTGAAAAAACGATTTGACAACATCTGAATCGCTAGATAATTTCTCCCCACTAACTTCGAGATAACCAATACAATGTCTAAAAAAAATTATTTAGCCAACGTCGGCTTGCGTTGAACTTTTGCGTAAAGTTGTGTCGCTTTTTGTCTTCAAATGTGAGATGTAAATAGTTACATGTCATTCGCGTTGTTGAATACAATCTTGGGCTTTTTTCTTTTCTCAAAATTTTCTTACGTCCCGATGCAGAAGAACAGTTTCCGATATAGCTACATAACGACCACAACGTTAATAAATTATACGTCCATTCATGCGAACATACATACCACGGTATTTGCTCAGATTTCTTATTAATATCCGAAATGGTCGACGTACCAACTCCATAATTATCAGCCAACACTTTTCCACTAACACCACGCCGTAATTTTTGTAATATCTAATGTTTTTCCACTAGAGTTAGTGTTTTGTGCGGCCTCTTTGGCGCCATGATGCTTTTTAACTATCGGGGGAATCACCGTCTTACACGAGGTTGCGATGAGATGTACATGGCAAACTGCGCAATGGATGATCCGGATTACGGAATCATAGGTAATCCGGATTAAGGAATACATAGTGTATATGTGCTATATTTCGTCCGGATTACTGAGAAATTCGGATAATTGTAGTTCGGATTAGCGAAGCTTTACTGTATATAACAAAACTTTAGATATTGGGCATGCCAAAACCCACGTTAGATGCAAGAAGTAGGACCTCAATATCTTCAGAAAGAAAATGTATGGGTTAAGAAATAAGTAACCGAATCAAAGGACTCGTTCTCTTCAACAATGACCTGAAAGGAAAAATGTATTTGGAATCTTTGCAAAATTATTTGATTAAGAACTCTTCCCGAACCTAAATATCCTGACTTGCAGAGCCAAAAAAATTGGTTTGAACAAAATGGGGTCTTTCCTTAGTATGTAGGAAATGTTCGGTGATATTTCCATATTAACATCCTAAATAGGTGGATTAGGAGAGGCATTGAGTGATTGGCTAGGTCGCAGGATCGACGCCTATAGATTATCTCCGGTGTGGATACCTAAAAGGTAAGGTATAAGCAACCAACCATGAAAATTGAGGAGACTCGCAACAACGAATTGTGAACAATATTAAAACCGAATTTTATTATCGTTTCGAAGATGTTCAAGTACAATATTTTCAACATTAATTGTAAGAGTTTTAGTTTCTGTTAAGAAATTTTTTGATGACCTAACTTTTTGAATCATCAAAAAACAGAAACTATCAACACTTTTTCAAAAAAACTAATTTACCTGGTTTACTATTTCTTTTTGAAAGATTATGCGCTATCTATATATGAGTGTATCCAGAGACACAGTGTATTTTAGGAATAAAAACACTTAATCTAATTAATCATTTATATGCAAAATATATATATATAATATTGTTTTTTTCATACATATTAAAGTTGTTCCTTACCTATTAACGCTACATTTATCTTATCTAAATTAGCGAAAAGCATGTTATTGACATAAGCACACACATATCTTGTTAATACACCTAGATAAAAGAACATGTGACAGTCGAATACTTTAGGGTTTTTGTAGACAAACCGTCTCTGATACGTCAATTGATTTTTAGCCACTCATATTGGAGATTAGAAAAATCGTTCCGTCAGAAAAGTTTCGATAGCTGACTGGTTAGATTTCGCTATCATTGTATAAACAGCTGCCCCCCTGTTGTAGAGATACTGATGTATTTTGATTCTTGGCGAATTTTAGCTTGCTTGTAAATATTTGCCCTAAAACTGTAAAAAATGTTCATCTTGTTTATTTGTTATATAAAATGTGTGTGTATGTACACAATGAGTATTTGAACAAGACATTTTTCCCAAAGCAATTTTCGAAGAGCTAAATAAATTTAGTAAAATAGCTTTTCATTCGTCAATATTTGAGGGTATTAAGAAACAAATTACTTTTACCAATAGAAGGAAATGGAAAATGTGAATTTTAATCATAAATCCGGTTTTAGGTAGTAAGCAATATGTAAAGCTGCGATAGTTAAGATTAAGATTAGTAAAATTATTCATTACATATTCACTTAAAATGTTTTGACACTTTGTCACTACATAATATATTTAATATATATAATATGTACTAGGTAGGGCAAAAGTGTAGAATAAATAATAGGTATAGATATTTGTATCTTTTGATAAACGTGTCAGGCAAAGAGATTTTTTAAATAGCAGTTACCAGTTGTATGTAATTAATAGGGCGCGGACATGTCCGAGTTAAACTACGACGAAGTTACAACGGAGCAAAGACATAATGTAAACAACACATTCTTGCTGAATAGCACTAATTCATATGGTGAACTGCAACATCTGTTTACGCCCGAGAAGTGCCCGAGAATGCGAACAAAAAATGCCCATAAAATAAGGAATTTATGAGTAAAATTCTTTCTACATCGGCGTAGATAGCCTGAGGGGTTTTTAAAATTTATTATATTTACCTTATATTTCCCAAGAGAAATAATGTATGTCATTTATTTAGATCTAGAACGTTGTCTATGTTCCTTTTTCTAATATGAAAATGAATTGTCAGTGATTCCGAAATTTATTACAAAGTCTGTAGAATATCGTTACAGAATGCCAAAACATCGCACTTTCGTCCCTTAGCTTTCCTAAAACATACACATAAATAGTTTTTATGTAGAAAATTTCGATAGTTTACAAAATTTCGTTACATGTTTAAATGACGATGCTCGAAGTATTTCTGAGTGCAAGGAACTAACACAAATCCTAAATTTAAAAAATCAGTTGTTATTCTTTCAGGAACACTAGGAAATTTGCCTAAACTAATCACATATTTTGAAAATCGAATATCAAATTAAAAAATGAGGTGTGGCCACCACATGACTTTCTTATACGTATGAGCGTTTCAAATTATAGTTTTAAAATTTTTTTATATAAAAATTATCCTATTCTAAGTACTTCTATTCTCTTAATAATAAATGTCTATAGAATGCATACTTTGCAAGATATTATCAAAAAAGTGCTACTCGCTAAGAGTAAAAGTGCTGCTTCCGGTCTGAATTTTGAAATTTCACATATACAAAAAATATTGCAAATCCAGTTCTAAATACTTTTGTACTCTTGATAAATATATATAGAATGCATAACTTACGACATATTTGCAAAAAATCGCTATTCGATAAGAGTGAAAGTGGTGCTTTCGGTCTGAATTTTGAAATTTTTTTTATACAAAAGATATTGAAAATTATGTTTTAAATACTTTTGTACCCGTAACATACTTGTCTAAAAAACATGACTTGCGAAATATTCACAAAAAACTGATTTTCGATAAGAGTAAAAGATCCACTTCCGGTAGGAATTTCAAAAAACTTTCTAAATAAAGTTATTCTCAATTTTAATTTTAAGTATATATGAATTCTTTATAAATTTGTTTAAACTTAGTAGTTGACGAAATATTGGCAAAATTCGATTTTCTCGCTGAAGTAAACTGCTACTTCCGGTCTACCGATTTTACTGAAAAACTAATCAGATCTCAAGAGGGAGATTATACACCTAAATACAAAATTTGGAATTAATACCTATAGCGGCTTGACCGCTATCGTAGTCACACACACACACACACACACACAAGCACACACACATACACACTGACACACATAGACAGAGACATTTGTTAAAAACCACTTTTTCGGTGTCAGGGGACTTCAAAACGTGGACATCTGCAAAAATCTCGAGGTTGAAAATTTTCATCATCACAATACTTCCTTATATTACGTATAAGAAAGTAAAAATGGATTAACCACATTAGATGTGGCTATTAATAATTTCAAAAGTATTCCAAGTGACTTCGGATGTGGCCTTCGGCAAAAGTTAGACGCAGTTTTTAATAAGAATCCAGGTTTATTAACATTGCAGCAATTGTGTATGCTAAGTACGCTGAAATAAAAGAATATTTCCAGTACGCACATATAACCAGTTGCGATGTAGAAAGGAAGTTTTCTATCTACAAGGATGTACTTAATTCAAAGAGAACAAGTCTTACAGAAGAGAAAATGAACAAATAATAAGATATTTTGTATTTTATAGATCACCAGCCACTTGTTATCCAATTATATAAATAAAATTGAAACCTCTTTAAAAATACAGCATCTCAATAGCGCGCCCATGGGCTATGAGTCATGACTCGCTCGTGTCCGCGCCCTAGTAGTTAATCTAATAAAAAAATATTATTAATAAAGTGCTTAAGAGATTGACGAAATTTTTGTATACATAATCATTATGACTTTTTAACAACCTCTTTTGACTTCCAATAAAAGTGAATTTATAATTTTCAAATAGTATAAAACATTTTATACGTTAGCAACAAAAATAACGAGATGTTTATTATCTCGTTATTTTTGTTGCTAACGCTGTTATTACTAGCATATGCGGAAAATTATAAAAATTAAACTTATATTCTTTGATTAGTAGTTATATACCATACATTTATTGTACACCAGGAGAAATATTTTCCGTATACTTCGCGGAAATATAAGGTGGTATCGTTTATTATGCATTAGTATATGACGAACATACCCATACCACTTTATATTCCGCGAAGTATACGGAAAATTATTTCTCTTGGTGTACAGTTACAGACTGAAATTTTTTTTGTAAAACAAATGTCAATAAATGATGTCAGAAAACATGGTTAAGCATTTGTCAAAAAACACAAAGCCAGACGGAAATGGACTAACAATAGTATATCCAAAATCACATTGTCTTTTAAGTATTTTATTTTGTTAATATTTAGTCATTGCACCATTTTGATTTATAACATCTGTTACTCTTCGCGGCATAGAATTAGATAAACTTAAACAGTATTGGTGCGAATTATCATCCTACGCATTAATTAATTGTTTCCAGTAAGTCTTGCACATTTTGTGGTCCAACATTTCTTCTTTGAATAATACGAGCCAATAGTTTATTTAGCCATTTTGCATTAGCAGTTCTTCTTGCCTTATCAACAATATTAACGTGTGACATTTTTACGAAAAAATGCATCGTTAACAAATTAATGACATTTATGAAATTGGGACTACTATGTTCTATTCGGTAAAATTTTAAAAGCCAGCAATAACAACTAAAATAAAGCAAAATTTTATGTAAGAGTTGTCCCACTTTTTTCTGTCCGTAACTGTACATATCTATTCTGGAGATACATACGAAACTTAAAATTCTAGGAAATATTACCCTTCAATCACTGATTTGTATCTGTAATAATTGTGACACAGTCGATTATTGTCTCAAATATAAAAATGTTTAAATTAAGATATATACAAATAAAAAAAAATGGGTGTGCTTAAGACCACACGGCAGAAGTGAAAACTTCATCAAGGCGAGGTTAATAATACGAGATACAACTTTTTTTTTCTTCTATGTTCATTTACATTTACATTTTTCATTTTCCATTTTCGTTCTATATTACATTTAAAAAATATATATTTATTATTATTGTGTATACATTATTCTAGTACATTTCGCTCGGTCTGATCAAGTTTTCACCAAAAAAATTCATACGTACGCATGTGTATATACAAATATGATAGTTCTTATACGAGTACCCGCGCTGGTCTAATGGTAACATGCCGGCCTTACACCCAGGCGGCTCGGGATCGCATCTGCACGCGGACAAGAATTTTTCAGAAAATAAAAATACAATATATCGCGTATTTATTCTAAATTTCAATTTAATTGAAATTAAATACCGCTAGTTAGTATTATAATACAAAGCCGAACGCGACTCGAGCCGACTTTACCCGAACGAGCGTTACATTCCGAGCGTGACGGCTCAGTCTCGTTCAGTGCCCAACAATCAATGCATCAACGCGCCCATAGAAGTTTTCACTTCAAAAATAAATATATTTGGTTTGGTACTGACAGTGAAGCGGAATGGAGTAATGGACGTGACCAAATTCAAAGTACACATTATTTGCCGTACCGACATCGAGCCGATTTTTTCTCTCGATGTAAAATTTCACCTTTCTCGTAAAAGATTCACTGAAAAGTTTGCCAACGAAATATCTTTCGGCTTTGAAGTGAAAGATACAAATTGAGGTTATGTTATTATTTTGAGTTTGTGACATACACAAAATAATAACATAATCTCAATTTGTATCTTTCACTTCAAATTGAAAGATACTTTCGCGGCAAAATCCAGAGCAAAATCTGACAAACTTTTTTTCAAATTGAAAGATACAAATTGAGATTATGTTATTATTTTGTGTTTGTGACAAACACAAAATAATAACATAACCTCAATTTGTATCTTTTAATTTGACAAACAAACTAACTGCCTTGTAAGCAATCCCTGTTTATATACAGTCCTCCTTAGATAATAATTTTGGACTGTAAATTATTATTGCTTTTTTAAATTGTAATTTTCTTTAAATTCGTTATTTTATGATGAAATAAAAACTTTAAAGAGAACTTTGTTTGTTTTTTATTAATATTTTCTTCTACAGCACAGTACCCTTGACATTTGATGAGGAACCATGCCCACATCACGTTATTAATCTTCTCATTAAATCATTAATTGTTCACTTTATTACAAATATTATAACAATTTGGCACTCATTCTGGTGCCCTTTTTGTATAATACTAATGTACTTTTTTAAGCAAATATCACATATGAATGCACCATCGTCATCATTTTCCACACTGGCAAATACGTCATGACCCCAGCTGACGCACTGACCATACATATTATCCAACCTCCGCCTGTTGGTCATTAGAATAATTGTTTCCACAAAATAAGCACTGCACGTCGATGTCTGAATCTCTAGATGCACTACTATAGATTCTAACTTTGATACCATATACATCTTTGACTTGAACATCTTTTTGTTACATTTCGAAGATCTCTTGTTGATCGTGTTTTATTTACGGAATTTTTTGTTCTATTTGATTTCATTTTAACTGCCTTAATTTTTCTCACTCAGAAACTTTTCCAAATCCTTTTTATATGGGGTACTTGTACGTATTGCAGCCTTACATAGCTTCTTGTTGACTTTCTCTTTTGGTGCACCTACTTTAATGACTTTAAGATAGGAAGCACTTGCTTCGGGCAATATTAAATTATTAGAAAAGCCAATTGTGGTTGGTTGTTCTAATTCTGTTTTGCTTTTCTGGTGTAGATTTGCTTACAAAATCATAATTAATGTTATTTCGTGCTTGCGCCTTGTTCGGGTAACCTCACTGCATCACTTTCAGTAGGGTCACTGTATTGAAGTGGAACAAAACTTGTTGGTAAAGTCGCGACGAACGTATCTTCGGTAAGTAATGCGCGATTTATTGGGTATAGTCCAATATTACAGACACCATGCGTTTGGAGGTGTTGAAGCTCTAAGATAAGCCTTACCAAAAAATACCCAGCTTCACTTATAGTAACGAATCGTCTGGATAAATGTTCTGGCTAAGTTTCTTGTAGTATTATGTGCTATGTGGTAACATGCGATGACTTGCGATAGGCATAAAACCACTTCTCAAACAACTCTGATTGCAGCCACGACTTATGGTAAACTGCAAACAATTTCATCTTTAAATTGAGGTTTCATTTGCACTCGAGAGAAACTTATCGTCGGAAGAATAAAAACACCACTGGTGCTCAACTGACTGCAATCGATTCGCTTCCTTCAGCGGATGCAAGAAAACCTACTTGCTTTCTGCATCTAACATCAAGAATTTTTGATAGTCTAGATTGCATGGTAGTAATGCCCGTTTTATTTACGTTATAGATGCTTGCTGGGGGGAAATTGTAATTTTCTTGGGGCCGTTCAAAGATATCAAAAATGAGATAACTAAGGTGCTTGATTAATATCTCGGGCTCTAGCGGTGGTTGCTTCAAGCCTTCGAAGAGATAATTTTTGTCGTGTTAAAAAGCTACACAACCAATGCCAATCGGGTAATTCAGTTTAATTATTAAAATGATGATTAGTGTTATTTCGTACCAGCAAGTTAATATGCAAGTTTTTGAATGCTTCTTGTTATTAGTCCATATATCATGCCTTTCATGCTATTAGTATACTCTACCAATTGCTTCTCGACTTCTATGGAAAATGTTAATTCTTTGCTTCCAAGTTGTTTTATATTTTCTACTGTCGGTTTATTTTTATTTTTAAATCACTTTGTAAAGTCGCCTTTAGAAAACAACACGTTCCACTTTGCACGGCTTCCAGTGTTCCGGGCCTATGGGCCTATTCAGACCAAGATTAACGGCGTCTTCCCTTTATGCGTGGAAAGCATCAAATTAGTATAGTTAAAATGAAATTCTATGAGATTCGATAGAAAACGGGATAGTATACCGTTTCACTTCAATGAAAATTTTCCATTTTATCTACATTTGTGCTGACATTTTTATATTTACCGCCTAAATGATAATTGACCTTTCCAGCAATGGCTCAGGCAGCAGTGGTTGACCTCACCTCTATAGATAGCACTAAGTCCACTAACAAATTAAGATTGCAAATTGTTTTATTGCAACAGCTTCCGCTGTTGACTATAAATTTTATATTAACATTGTAGCATAGTAATATATGGATTCTTGTTGTTTTAATAGCACTGGTAAAGCACGTTTTCAATCATACTAAACATACAGGCATACATGTTACATGTAAATACATGGAACTGCAAACTGTAGCAGAGGGATAAACAACCTAGTACCTATCCCGATATAGGTTAATCTCCTACATATATCGATAATTGATTGAATAATAAGTATAACTCCCCTTTTTATGCCCTGAGCATTCGAAATAACCTATTTCTTCATCAAAGGTTATAAACCACAAAAATTATGAAGGTTAAAACAAGCGGTCGCTAGTGAATTGGCTTCATGATTAAGTAATCAACAGTTACAGTAATCCACCATATCTTCAGCATTTACTTATACTTATATACCTGGTGAATGTGGATGTTATCTGTTTTCGCAGTGGGAAAACTTTTGATCAAATTTTAAAAGGCTTGAGTTGTATAGCATTTTCTACTAACTGATATCGTTTTTGTAAAGTATGTGGTACACGTTCTTAATTGTTACTTTTGTGTTGAGTTAGTTAATTATGTACATTTTAAATTTGTTATTGCAACATTCTAAAAAATAAGTTTAATTTCTCAATCGTTTAATATAATAATAAATTACAGAATAAGAAACAAATGATGAAAATTATATATATTTATACCGGGTGTCCACACGAAAACTTTATATTGAATTATTTCTGGTGTTTTTGAAGACAAAAACTTGAAATTTTGGGTGGTTGTTCAGGATATAGGGGGACAATGAATAGTGTATTTCATACCGCCCCATCGGGTCACCCGCCGCCGCCGGCCACCCCCACTCCAATATTTTAAATGACACCCTGTATTTTTTTTTGGTGGTTTTGAAAGAACACAATTTTCTTGATATTCCTATGTGAAAAAACTAGTAACACACATTATGACATTTATGAGATATTTAAATTTAAAAGTTTCAGATATCAGAAATTATTAACTCCGAAAAATCATAAGTTATGTAGTCATGGAAATACTTAAAACAAGATTTATTCACAACATTTTAGTTAAATTAAATGCTCAAATTGTTCACCGTTTACATTTAAACATAAATAAAGTCTATTTTCAAAAGCATTTCTAACATTTTCGAACACTTGTGGCGTTAAATTTCGACATTCCTCTGTTATTCTATTACGTAAATCAGCTATTGATTGTGGCGGTGTCTTATAAACAACAGACTTCAAATGTCCCCACAAAAAGAAATCTAGGAGAGTTGCTGGCCATTCAATAGAGCCCCTACGTCCAATCCAATGTCCTGGGAAAATATTATCCAAATAATTCCTAACGTCTAAACAGTAATGTGGCCCAGCTCCATCTTGTTGAAAATATAATTGCTCCTCCTCTATTTCATTCAAGTTTTCTTCTAGACACTGTATGATAAGAGGATGTATTAGCTCTTCCAAAAATTGTAAGTACTTAGGTCCATTTAAATTTTCCTGGAAGAATATCGGGCCAATTACTTGGTTATTAAGAATTCCAGCCCATACATTAATTTTTTGGGGATATTGTGTGTTGCCTTCTCGGAAAAAATGGGGTTTTACGTCGCTCCAATATCGACAGTTGTGTCTATTCACAAGACCATTTAAGTAAAAGCAACTTTCATCACTAAAGCAAATACTTCGCAAAACATTTCCATTTTGCCGAATCATATCTGTCATTATTTCACAAAATTCGACTCTTCTGTCGAAATCACCGTCACCCAACTCTTGGTGAAGTTGAATTTTATAAGGGTGCATTTTGTTTAATTTTAATATCTTATGGCAGGTTGATTTTGGTACTCCCGAAACTTCGGATAATTTTCTCAACGAAAGCTCTGGGTCTAAATTAATATGCCCAAGAACTGCTAGTTGCATAGCTTCATTTAGTACACGACAATTATTCGTATTCCGTTTTTTATTATTTACAGATCCAGTTTGCAAAAATTTTTCTATTAGCGTTCTGACATAAGCAACAGATACGTTTCTGTTCGGATGGTTTTCATTGAATAACGTCGCCGCTTGGGAATAATTTTTGTTTGCAATCCCATACAAAATCACTATTTCAGTTCTCTCTTCAAGAGTATAAACCATTTCAGCGAAAAAGCCGAAACTTTAAGAACAATTTTACAAGTATTAATATTAATGAAACACAAAAGTCACAATTTGGCAATTCTAATTTAAAGCAAACTATTTCCATGACTAACTTATGATTTTTCGGAGTTAATAATTTCTGATATCTGAAACTTTTAAATTTAAATATCTCATAAATGTCATAATGTGTGTTACTAGTTTTTTCACAACCACCAAAAAAAAATACAGGGTGTCATTTAAAATATTGGAGTGGGGGTGGCCGGCGGCGGCGGGTGACCCGATGGGGCGGTATGAAATACACTATTCATTGTCCCCCTATATCCTGAACAACCACCCAAAATTTCAAGTTTTTGTCTTCAAAAACACCAGAAATAATTCAATATAAAGTTTTCGTGTGGACACCCGGTATGCATATATTTATATCTAAGACCATGGAATCTGGACAACATGTAATAATTACATATACATATATGAATTATACAAAACAATATTTAAAAAAAAACTAATAAAGTAGCGCTAATTAAACCTTGAAGAGATTAAAACGAGCGGAAATACAACGATATTTTAAATATTTTTTTTATTACCTTTAAATGTTGACAATGCAATTGACTTTTTTGTTCTTATTAAGCGGACGATTCGTTTCTCGTTGATTGATAAGACCTTGGATTGTTAAATGTAGTTAATTTCAAATAATTATCGTATTGTATTGTGAAAGAATATCTAAATAACGTGGTATTAGGAAAACGGTGTCGCTATTGCGGTTCTTGTCCTAATTCATTTAATTAATGAATTAGTCGAAATATTTTTGATGATTATAAATTTTATTTTAAGTAATGATACAAGAGTTGTCTTTCTTTTTTGTGGTACTATCCATTCGGTAATCCTTAGCTTTAATATGCTTGTCGAGAAAAAGGCAGCTATCTAGAGTAATTCGAGTGAGTTTTAAGCGTTCTATTGCATTGTTACTTCACTTCGCCGCTATTAAAGAGATGAAGCAAAGAGGTTATATTTATATGGTACATTTATAATTGATATTACAGTTAACAATAACAACAATAACAATTCATATCCTAACATCTCCTCGTTTTACAATACTACTTAGGTCTATATCGACAATAAATTATAATTATACGCCTATTATGAAAAAAAGTGATTAGTTATAAAAACCTCTTACATAGTGCAGAGTCTTAAAACGGCTACTTCATAGTTCGGGGGCCCTGACTCCAGTTTCTGTACCTTCGCTTTGGGTAATGGCTTCTTTATGATATTTTACACTCTTTGAAGAATGTGTAGAAACGTAACACATGTTGTGACCTAATAATTTCTCATGATTGCAGAAACCAATCTATCCCAAGCGAACCCAACGCTATAATTAACGTTTAATATGCAAGATGTTTCAAGTCAAATATCCTCGCGAATTCATAGAAAACAATGCTTCACCCGAGGAGAAAACCGCTGAGGAATTATGGTGTACACCCCGTAGGAATTCCAGAAATTATTTGGGATTGTATCGGATTACATGGAATTATTTGGAATTATGTGGGATTATGCGGGATTACTTATTTGGTAGAATTATGAGATATTCCACGGTTATTATAAAGAATGTTTTTGTATCTATTGTACTGTATAATCAACAATACTTTATGTAATCGAATTATTCCTTCCAATACCTGAAAGTGAAGCTACATGTGCCTATCTAAACCTTATGCATTTAACCCTTTCATCATATTTAGATCCAAAAATTAGTATTAAGCGCCGACTTTACAACATTTGGTATTTTGTGTCTTTCTTCAGAAATTGGCGAAAATGGTTGTTAATAATTCATCCTAATTTCAAACTTGCAAATAATTTTATTACATCAAATTGTTATACATGTGTGGAGTTAAATGCTCTCTTTGTTGTAATTGCGTTTTATTGTTATAAATTAAGTTCGACTATTGAATTATTAATTTCTGTTTGTTTGTTAGTAGTTGTTACATGTTGTATTTACCTTGTTATCATTTATATCGTTTTATTGACATTATTTTTTATTTAGGTACCATAATAGTTTATTGTTGTTTTTGCTTTAAAATGAATTTTTCGTAAGAGGAGATCATAGACACGGTACTTGCTTTTGTCACTAGCAACAGAAATCCATTTTTAGCATCAAGAACATATGCGATGGAATATCCCAACCGAAAAGCGCCGGATAGTAAAACATTTGAAACTTTGTTGATAAGGTTTCTTCGAACGGGTTTAGTGAATTACGTCGAACATGAAAGAAGTAAGACTATCATTACAGATGATAATGAAGTGACAGTCGTCCAGTCCATTGTGGAAAATCCGTACGTATCTACAAGGATATACGAAGCAAAACGGGATAGAAGTCACTGATGTGAAAAGGATTTAAAAAAAACATAAGTTTCATCCATACAAAATTCTAAATCATCAACGCTTATTACAAACGGACTTTGAAAGGAGACTAGTTTACTGTGAATGGCTACTTTTATAATTACGAAACGATATAACTTTTCTAGATCGTGTGCTTTTCACAGATGAAGCAACATTTGCTAATTGTGGAACAACAAACAGAAAAAATACCCATTATTATGACACCACAAACCCACATTTTGTTCGGCCCATTTTATATCAACAAAAATGGAGTGTTAACACATGGGGAGGCTTCATTGGTCCATTCTTTTTTAATAATACTTTAAATTGTGCAATCTACACAAATTTCCTACAAAATAATTTACCATTGCTATTAGAAAGTCTCCCAGATAACGTCATCAGGAGATTGTGGTACCAACATGATGGTGCACCAGCACATTATGGTGCTGCTGCAAGAGCACATTTACATAGGGTATTCACCAATAAGTGGATTGGGAGAGGAAGTTTGAAAAGCTGGCCACCACGATCACCAGATCTCACACCTTGTGATTTCTTTCTGTGGCCAACTGTAAAAAACATACGCAACACCTCCTGCAACGTATAAGAAACGCTTTTCTCAATTAAGTGAGAATAACTTAGCTCCGAATGTAAGTCTATCGATACAGAAACGGTTGAGAGCATGTGTAGATCAGAATAGAAATATATTTGAACACATTTTAAATTAAGATTGTTTTATTATGGAAAATTTTCAAAATGTAATTATAAAATAAAGCATTTAAAAAACAGGTGTCTGTTCAAACGGTGCTCCAGTCTCTTCAAGCTGTCGGAAAAGTAGGATATTTCGAGGTCTGCAAAATAGCCATCTGTAGCGGCGATGACCTCCTCATTTGAGGCAAATCTCTTTCCTGCCAGCAGCGATTTTCTCAGGTTTGGGAATAGGAAAAAGTCGCTGGGGGCTAGGTCCGGCGAATATGGAGAATGGGAAACTAATTCGTAGCGCAACTCATTCAATTTGGACAAGACTATGCGGGATGCATGAGCCGGTGCATTGTCGTGGTGAAAAAGCACTTTTTCCGCTGCAAGCGCAGCCGTTTCTCCTTCAATACTGCATCGAATCGGGTCAATAAATCGCTGTATTATTGCCCCGTGATCGTCTTTCCCCACAAAAAAAAAAAATGGTCGCCATGACCTTTCCGGCCGTTGGAACTGTTTTTGCTTTCTTCGGAGCTGATTCGCCCGGAAAAGTTCACTGTTTCGATTGTTCCTTGGTCTCCGGTATGTAGTGGTGGATCCAAGTCTCATCCACGGTTACGAAAGGCATGAAGAAATCTCTTGGATTGCGTTGAACCCTGGCCCGACACTCCTCCGAAACGGTCACCCGATTTCGTTTTTGCTCTGGTCTGAGCAAACGCAGTACCCATCGCGCCGAAAGCGAAACATTTCAAGTTGCCCTCGTACACTGCACCTAATACCAGAATGTATGAAAGTGAATATAATAATTTCTGTATCATACAAGATGTGCACCTAATGTGTGGATTTTTGACATTTCTTAAACTGGCTGGTCCGGCAGACGTTGTTCTGCCCTTTTCCGTACGTGGCGCGATGTGTTTGATTGATTGTTTGTAAATATAAAATTATTCACAGCTCAACTACAACGCTACCTGTCGTGTTCAAATTTTGTGATTTTCTTTTTTTGTCACTAAACCGACATATATTGTGAATATGAGTCATATTGGTCCATAAATATAGAATTTGTTAATAACTTGACTTCAGCGTCACCTATCGAATGTTTTGGTAGCCTATTTTACGCGCACTAACGATATAAATATGTTCTGAGAATGTCAAGAAGATTGATTCAGCCAATAAAAAGTTATTGAATAACTTACAGACGCATATATAAAGATAGAACAAATTAAATATAGACAAAATATATATTTTTTAATATTCTAGAATATAAAAATATTTTTAAATACACAGAATGTTTCATTTTCACTCTGTAGCATACAATTTTAAATTTAATTTATTGAATAAAACAAATTGGTTTATTTTTTTTTTTTAAATAATTTATCAGACTTTTTCCGGCAACCAGAATGATTTTTCTTTACAAGACTTCATACTAAAGTGCACGCCTGCATATTTTATTTAATTAAAATTATATATAATATATTATCGTTGTTTAATTTATCCACGATTCTGTATTTTTATATAATGATCTGTAAAGATAATTTGAGGATATCATCGTCTGGATCAAAATATAATACAATAAGCTGTCTAAATGTTTATCTACCTAATGACTCTCGAAAATTCTCGAAAATTTCCGTGGGTCTATATCAATTAAAAGAAAGATAAAAAATATTTTTTCTGATTTTAGGAATGCCATTTATTAAATACCGTTTTTGAAGACTTTACG
Organism: Amphimallon solstitiale; assembly: GCA_963170755.1. Lineage (NCBI taxonomy): Eukaryota > Metazoa > Arthropoda > Insecta > Coleoptera > Scarabaeidae > Amphimallon > Amphimallon solstitiale. The sequence goes on along the minus strand of OY720683.1, from coordinate 94,369,283 downwards.
CATATTATGTTATACGTATTTAAATCCTACATTTCTGTTGTACTCTTCGATATTTTCATTATTTAATTGCTTATCCTGTGCTAGGTGCAGAGAAAAGCTATTAAATTGTTAAATGTATTTAAAGTACGGCATTCATGAACTGTCAGGTATCTACATATTTCAGCTATCGTCTCATGTGAAAACAAATATTAAAATATTTAAGCTATTGAATAAACTATCACAGAAAGAAGTGAAATGTATCAAGCAAGCAGCGTATGCAATAAGTTACTTCCTAGGTATAAATTGTTATTACTAGATGTGTTTTAACATGAAGTTAAAAGCCCTTTAATTCTGATTTTCAGTCCCTAGATAACCAAAAATGCGATTTGAGAAGTTTTAGTGCAAAATTGTTAGTATCGAAATTAGTCAGTACGTAAATTCGATAGGTGCATGCGTGTTAAAACTATTTCCATTTTACTCTACCAGACATTCTATAATTTTTTGTTTTATAAATTGTTTTTCGGCGCGTATGAAGAAAAATTAATACATTTTTCGAAAAATATTAATAATGCTATTATAGTAGAGGAATGTCGAATATTGACACTAAATTAAACATTAAAAGAATCGAGTAATGCGTTAGATGACGAAAAATCTGTTTGACTTTTTACTTTTTTTAATAATTTTTGTACAAAATGTTTCATCAGGAGCAGGAAGACGATAAAGAAAGGAGTCCCACAGGGAAGTTTAGTGGGGCCCTTGTTATATCTAATGTACGTCAACGATGTTGGAACCTGCAATTATTATTTCTATGCATGATGATAAAATGTAACAGGTTCCACTTTCCAGTTTTAACTAGGTATATTAGTTATTGAAAAATCATAAACTACTTACAATCTTGAAAGAAATATGAGGAAAATGAAGAATGTCAAAGTAAATGGGTATAGGAAAGTAACTTTAATAGAATCGACAAGTTTTTTTTCGAAACACCATCATAGTACCCTCTGTAATCCTCTTCAATAAACATTAGTTGCTCTCCCTTTCAAATATTAAACTCCCACATTTAGGTAACACACTTAGAATTGCTTCCCCAGTTTTAACTTGTTTTGTACCTTTCTTACGTAAATCTACAGAAATGGGAAATTAGGGTCTAAATATGTCTTACATAAATATAATCCGAAATTTTCTACCTCTGCACCTCTGGTAAATTATTATCTATAACCCGAAGATACTTGTTTAATATTAAATACTGGTAAAGACAAAGGATGAAAAAGTTATTATTTTGATCTCCGAATGAATCAGACCAAATTATTAAGTGTTCGACATGTGGGTAGTCTCTCATCCGTAACTTGCAGAACAGTAATAAACAAATTCCGATTTCATTTCTGCTTCTATTGGCAATGCCTTCTGTTCGATTAAAAAATAAGACTTGTGGTATGAGTAATGCAGTGAATACCGAAATTGTGAAACCACGTTTGTCTTAAGTAGAACGCTTTGGATGTCCATTGTAATGTAACATCTCCTGAAGGTATTTGCCTATCTGCTTTTTGGTAATAAAAGCCATATTCCAGTTTATGAGTATGGAATAAAAGTTTGACCATGCATTTATCATTCAAATTGTTCTTCTTGCAATGTTCTAAAATAATGCTGGTGAAGTCGATTCACATTAACACTTTGACTCCCAACGGCCTTTATATTGGCTACTGCAGACTTCCAACAGAGCCCACGTCCTATATATTGACCGCGCATTGAATTGTGTTTCTATACGATGAACATTTCTCTGGTCCCATTATAATTGCTTATTCAGATTCTACAGGCTCTGACGAATGAGAAAATATAATTTAGCGGCCTTTATATGGGACGTTGGGATATTATGATAGTTTATATTTAAAGTGAAAATAAAGGTATTTTAATTAATCTGGATACTACAATTCTATATTTTTAAGGTGGCACATGTTTAATGTCGATGGAATTTAATATAGGACATTAAATAACCTTAAATGTATCGTTTGGAATTGGTTTTGATTTTTGAAGTGTAAACTTCTTTGGGCGCGTTGCGTTGATTGTGTGGACTGAACAAGACCGAGCCGTCACGCACGGCTATGTAACGCTCGTTCGGGTAAAGTCGGCTCGAGTCGACTAAGGGAACGAGAGAAATATATCATATAGAGGTATTTAATTTCAATTAAATTGAAATTTAAATGAATAAATAAATTCATGTCCCCGAGCAGATTCGATCCCGAGCTGCACGGGTGAGAAGCCGGCACGATTGCATCAGACCAGCGCGGGACTCGTAATCGAGTATTCATATATATACATGCGTCCGAACCGACCCAGAAGCGTATCGGAAAATCTCTCTGTCGAGGAACCCTTTAAAGTTGTCCATACACCCACGCGATTATATTTAAATACAATTTCGCGGCCGTTGCTATGGCAGCGCCCGCGAAATTGTATTTCGCGAAATGTGTTGCGTTCACTAATTGGTAACTTCGCGGACGGTTAACCAAAAAATTTGTTGTGTGTGTATGAGACATTATCTCTATAATAATATAATATAATATTTCGCGCTCAGGTAAGTTTTAGCATTTTTATTAGAATAATGTGGATGACTCGGAAACTGATCAGTATATTCCGGGTGTTAAATAACGTCCACACGCATTTACTATAATTTGTATACCAATGCAAAACAGAAACGTTGAGAATAGAGCATTGCTTTAATTGCTCATTATATACGAATTTATAAGCATTTAATTCTTTTCTGTTACACAGGATGGATGAAGAAAATCAAATTGATGACAAATTAAAACGCGCGCGTGAAGAAATATGGTCAAAAGAAGCACACTAAATCTCAGCAACTGAATTCGTCGATGCAGGATGACCCTAATGTAATATAGAACGAAAAAAAAAGTTGGATTTCGTATTATTAACCTCGCCTTGATGAAGTTTTCACTTCTGTCGTGTGGTTTTAATCACATCCATTTTCTTGTTTTTTAGATTTACAACAATTAGATAAATAATAATTTCATCGAAGTAGCTAAGTTTGGGTCATCCCCTGCTTTCAAGCTACGCTGGAATATTTAATTAGTGTCGATAACAGCAGTAAGAAATAGGGTATTACCCTGCCACTTTTATATAAGTCCCCTAATTGTTCATATTCATGTATTAGTTTCCAAACTTCAGAAGTGCGAACATCTTGTGCTGATGCCTAGTGTTTTAATTTTGATAGTTGTTCGATATTATTAGTTATCATTTACCATGGAAGAGCGTCCCGGTCCTTCAGAGTAAGTAGATTCAAGCTTATAGTATAAAATTAAAGTAATAAAGTAAGTACCCATTTGACAAGAAACGAGTTAATTGTTTAAGGCATGTTTCACAAAACAAAAAACGTAAGGTGGATGTGGGAAAATGGGAATGGAAGCGTCCTTTGACTGAAAAGGAAGTGGAAGAGTTAATGTATTTGTCAGAAGATGAAGAGGGCGATAGCGAGGTTCAAGACATTTCTGATAACGATTCAATAGCCGATAAAAATTATGAACCTAGAAGTAGCTCCAGTTCTGACCAAGATAGCGGAAATACTTCACCAGAGGAGGATAGCGATGGTAATAATAATGATGCAGACGTGGTTTAACCAGACGATGAAGACGATGTATGGACTGATGGAGAAGCTGATCCTATAGACGTGCCTTTTATAGGATTGGAATCAATTAATATAAATCTAGCTGCAGATGCCTTACCGCTGGATTTCTTCAAAGTTTTCTTTACTGATGAGTTATTACAAGCTGTTGTTACTGAAACGAACAGAAGGGCAATTGAATAATCTGTAGGTCAACGAACTCGCAGACAAAAAAAAGGAAAGGTGTTACATGCATTGAAATGCAACAGTTTTTGAGGCTATGTTGCCTAAGTGGAAGCGTAAAATTTCGTATTCTCGCTCTACAGTGGAGTAGAGATAGCATCTATTACCATCCAATATTTGGAAATATTATGGCCCGTAATCGTTTTCAAACTATTCTAAAAATGCTTCGATTTGTAGATCATAACAATGTCGACGAAGAAGATCCCTCTTCAAAATCCCGGTAATCGACAAAGTTATCGGAAATATCCAAAAAAGTTTTTACCCTGGAAGAAACTTGTCTATCGACGAAGCCATGATTTTATGGAAGGGACGCTTAATATTTCGCCAATATATAACCAACAAACGACATAAATATGGGATTAAATTATAGAATCTATAAACTTCTGATGGACTTATTTTGAATATTATTGTTTAAACCGGAAAGGTAACCTTGCCTACAGAAGGATCACATTCTGAAATGATTGTAAAGCAGTTGATGCAAAAATATCTTGGAAGAGGGCACGTGTTGTACATGGATAATTATTATAACAGCGTTCCGCTTATAGAAGTTCTTCTTAAAGACAATACCCATCTGGAAAAACCCTACGTGGTAATCGAAAAGGGTATCGAAAGAAAATGCTACAGACTAAGTTTAAAAAGAGGACAGCTGTGTGGAAAGTAAAAGGTACGGTGCTTGAAACCAAATGGAAGGATAGGCGCGATATAGTAATGATATTAACCAAACATAAGCATACCATGCAAGAAGTTACCACCAGAAGAGGAAAAGTGAAGGTCAAGCCAGAATATGTATTAGATTATAACGCACACATGTCCGGTATTGATCATGGTGATCAAATGATGGGGTATTATTTGATACCTCGAGAAACCATACGTTGGTATAGGAAGATATTTTTTCATTGGTAAATGTTTGCATGTGGAATAGTTACTACATCTATAAGAAGGTAACAAAGAAAAATCTTAATTTCTTACGCTTTCGAGAACAAATTAAAAGGGCCTTCTTCAAGTAGACCAACATTTACCACAGACAAACTTAACTACAACTCCATCATCTGCACAACATTATCCAGATATGGTCGCAAATCAAAGAGGTTTTAGATGCAGTTGGTGTTCTATGAAAGCTGTATGAAGATGCTCCCGATACTTTTGTAGTGCTTGTGAAAAAAATTCCGGGCTTTGCATTTACCCATGTTACAAAAAGTGGCATATTCATGATTAATAGTAAATACCTTTTGTCTGTTATTATTCATGTAGCGTACATCAACTAATCCCTAGTTTACCATTACTTTTGTATTTCGTATTCGTTTTGAAATAATAAATTTATAGTTTTGGTGTAATACTTCTTTACTATGCCTAAAATCCAAACAAAATCACACTGGCCATTATTGTGGGCCATGGTTATTTTAATTAACGCAATTAAAATATCCTAAAGGCCACTATAATGGTTCAAGGTCACATCAAGGATACCATTTAAGAAATTAACTCTGAACATTTCGCGACCAGAATGAGCATTTTAGCAAATCCATTTTCGAAGATACAGGTTTAGAACCGTGGAGATATACAGCACATTTACCTTGGTAGTCAAAGAGTTAAGTAGCAGAGGCAGATATTTTTTGTTATGGTTTTAGTTGCAGGATTAATGTGATTATTCTGCAGGAAACATGTTAATGTGATTAGTGATGAAGTTGATAACATCCTCAGCTATCTTATGAGACGGAGCAGACTAGCCAATTTTAACAGCTTCTCCTTTATTTTAACTTTTTTCCTCCTACTTTATATAGAGAGCATAAAGCATCTCTACACACTCATCAGCTACTTGTCATAAGTAACCATATATTTAAATGTGTTTTGTTTTGATATCTTTCTGCCTGATCGATGACAAAACACTAGCTGAAGTTAGAAATTCTGATAAAGCATGGTGTTCTTACTATTTACATATAGCTTGTAAAATTTCTTCAAAATTGCATTCATGTCTGTGGTGTTGAACTTACTAGAACACTTATGCGACAATTCTCTTTGCAAAGTACTTCTTCTTTTATAGCCTTGTTTCTTATAACTCCTCCAGTTTGTGATACATATTCTAGACCTTTTTGTCTTAATAACGTAAACTTTTTCCGCTTTCATTTTTCTGTATTGCTGGTTCTCTTTTTGACTGTAGTTCAAATATCGTGTTTTTATTGACTTTTTCACTTTTGGGTCTTCAAAAGCAACGCAAGCAATAGCATGTACTTGTTGCTTATCTATCGGGAGTTTCTACATCTTCCTTTCCTGTTTGTTTTCTATGTGTAACGATTTTATCTTAATATTCTGCAAGTTAAATTACTTACTGTTATTTGAAGAATCCGAGTTTTGATTATTTAACACTTGTACTATAACGCCAGCATTCGTTTATCCCTATCATTCCTATCATGACATGTTTAATTTTTCCGTCCAAAGCCGCTATTTATATGAACTATTGCGAATAAACTGTCCAATGAACGTACAGTGGCGTAGCGTAGTGGGGGCGGCACTTTTAGGGGGCCGCCAAATTTCGCAATAAATAATAATACCTTGTAAAAAATTTTGAACCATTTCATTTCATATTTTTGTCTTGGCATTTCCATGGAACCTCAGCGGCACATAACGAGAAGGCATATTTTTGATGACGAAACCAGAGATGCCAACTTGCCTTGTGAAAATGATTTGAGGCGGAAGCTGTTTTCTTCGTTAGATAGAATAATTGTAGAAATTCGTGAGTGTTTTCAGAAGTTACAGAATTTGGTGTATAAGTTTGCTTATTTAACGCCGCCTATGTTACTAGATTCGGACAATACTAAATGTAATCTAAACTACGCATTTGCCGAAATTGACGAGCAAAGTTGGAACGACTTCGACTGCTGACTTTTATTGCTGCCACAAGCAACGAAAATAAATTAATTAATGCGGACCCACGTGAATTATTAAAATTTATTGTGAACTCCAAACTCCAATGATGCTCCGAATATTCCTCACAATTGCCATAAGCAATGCCGACTGTGAGAGGAGTTTTTCAAAATTGAAATGGATCAAAAGTTATTTAAGATCAACAATGAGTACTTTTAGGCTAACCAATCTGGCTATCTTGTCTATTGAGCAAGAGGTATATGATGCTATAGACATTGATAGTGCAATAAAAGACTTTGTTCTTAAAAAAAGTAGACAAATAAAGCTTTAGTTAAAAACAGATGCGTTGTTTTTAATTCTAACCATTATATTATTTTTCAATAAAAATATAAATAGTAACAGTATCGTTCTAATTCTACTTGAAAATCGATTTGTGTTTTATATTCAATTCGCTAATAACTTAATCTTGTCGATCGTCAAGGTATAATCATAAGTGTTCTATACCTGTAAGTAGCATGCGTGTAAGAATTTTTGTAATACATTTGATTATTATATTGTAAAACGTATATACATCACTGTTTTATTTGTAACCTGTACAATACACAATAATGATAATTGTTTTTGCCGAAAAGTTCTTCAGAAATACTGTATACCCGTATTTTAGTCTTTTAAAATGAAATAACTAAATAAGGGGGCGGCGAAATTTTCCTCCGCCCCGGGCAGCAGACACGCACGCTACGCCACTGTGAACGTAACATAAGAGTAACATAACAAAAAACTTTTATTCACTGAATAATGTCTGAAAACTATCAGATAATAACGAAAATATGGAATCTGTGTTTAATGAAGGTTACATTTACACCAGAGGTGCCCAAACAATGCATAAATTCATTTTGTGAAAAAATGTAACAAATACTGTAAAATTATTTTGGTTTCCAATCAATATTGAAGGGTTCAAATACATTGCAATACTCTTATTGACAATATGAACAATTCCAATAAACATGGGGTATATACCATGGTATATACCTAATTTATAATACAATTATCGGTCATTGTTAATATTTATGTATATGTATATTTTAAGACATTTTTACCTATTTTATTTCCTGAAATATTCCACTTTAAAAAACTCTCTATTAGAATTTATTTAAAACCTCTGTATGCTGTGGTATAGATAGCACTTGGTGCATAATTATAACGTTTATAAATAAACTTGACGTTCTGTTTGTTCGCATTTTAATCAATACTTTTTCAACTCTTTCTACACAGAGCAGACAGACTTCCCACATATCCGAGGCAAAAGATAAAAACAACATTAAAATTGAGGAAGTAAGAAAGCATATAAACAGACTTGTTTACCAAGCCGTACCGAAAAACTTAACTACCTTTTCCTTTTTAATAACAAACAAGCTGATTATCCGTTTACTTCGGTTTACTTTTTTTCGTCTCTATTAACATATTTACCGTTCGTTGTATTTTAGTAATTCGTCAAGATCGTTCCTTGGATATGAAATTAAATGCAAGATTAAACGGTGAGATAAATGAAATGCAACATAAATCACAAAAAAATTTCAGAAAATTATGCACAAATATAATTTCGTACAAGATTGTATAAGATAAGCATTAGTATATGTAAGTAGTAAAAATATTTCATCGTCTGTAACAATCACGATCGTTATGTTTAGTGTTTATATTATTTTAGAACAGAAAGAAGATTATAAAGGATAAGCAACAACAAAGAAAAAACAGAGAATTCGGGAAGGATGTAGAATATAAGTAAATGTACACACGCTACACTAATTGTGAGGAATAGAAAACATGGAGATTGGTTAAAAAATTACTAGTTTATTATTTAGGTGAATGTATATAATATACAAGTCAGTATAGAAAATAAACAAGAAAGTAATAAGGGCTATTGAAGTTAGAGCTATGCATGGACCAATTTTTACGCCTGGGCCCGACCGCGGCTCGTCCTTAATCTAATAGGCCGTACTACGAATACAGACGGTAGGCCGGCCCGTTTCGACCGCATCTATTATAAAAATAAACATTCTGATCAATTCTATTATTTATCCCATGAATTGTACGAAGGCACCAAGTAATTTTAATATTTCTTCATTTGTCATATATTAGCATCTTAAAAGACGTGCACATTTTTCTCATTTCTGCTCATCATTGGTATATCGGTTATTAGTAGGGCGCGGACACGAAAGGTTGATGACTCATCGCCCATGGGCGCACTATTGAAATGTTGTATTTTTAAAATACGTTATTATTTGTTCATTTTGTAGTTCAAATCGAGTAAAGGAGTATTAATATTCACTAGCAATACTTTCTCAAGGTTCTCTTCTGTAAGATTTGTTCTCTTTGAATGAAGTACATCCGTGTATAAGTACTAACTGGAAGTATTCTTTTATTTTAGCGTATTTAGCAGTTTGATTTTGTGTCATTGTCCCCATACACAATTGCCGCAATGTTATTAAATCTGGATTTCTATTAAAAACTGCGTGTAATTTTTGCCGAAGGCCACATCCAAAGTCACTTGGAAAACTTTTGAAATTAATAATAGCCACATCTAATGTGGTTAATCCATCTTTTAATTTGAGATTTCGATTTTCAAAGTATATGATTAGTTTAGGCAAATTTCCAAAGTGTTTCTGAAGGAGTATCAACTGATTTTTTAAATTTGGGATTTATGTTAGTTCCTTGCACTCAGAAATACTTCGAGCATCGTCATTTCAACATGTAACGAAATTTTGTAAACTAATTCTCTGCATAAAAACTGAAAACTTCCAACCATGTTCCCCATCTAATCATTACTGGTGAGGGAGGCAGTGACACAGATGGATGTTTTTCCCTGTAAAGAGTTACCCTCGATGGTGCTTTTCTGAAAACTTTTTTAAAAGCGGATACAAATCCATCAACTTCCTGATAGGTGTCTCTGATATATTCACAGATTCTGTGGAGAGCATGTGCTACGCAAGTAATATCCAGCATATAAGGAAGGATATGTTTCCTTTAATAGTCTGCCTGTTTTTAACATATATGCGGCACTGTCACTAACAAATAAAAGTATTTTTCCCTATATATGTCCTCCGAATGAAGCATTTTGTGCAAATTCTCGTCAATGGTTTTAGCAACTGTGTCCGCATCAACTGTATTTATAACTTTAAATTCTATATTACATATGCGTTATATGGAATAGATGGGTACACCAGCTACAACATTTACCGCACCGCGTCCTAATATATCGGCAGTTTTGTCAGCACCTATCCATAGGTACTGATTTGAAAGGTGTCTTCTAATGCATTCTACTGCATTCGGGAAGCACTTAGAAACATGATATTTGCGTAAGGAGGATTCATCAGGAAAATTTCGACCAGCATATTTTTGGAGAAATGTTTTGAAAGTGTAATTGTCAAGTTTATTTAATAGGATATTTGCCGCCATTAAAGTTTCACAGAGTTCTTCGTTAAAACTGTCAGCTTCCAACGGGTCCAATTTCTGTGTATATTTTAGCGATGCTAAGTGAAGTTGTACGTGCGATTTTTTGGCATTCTGTAACGATATTTTATAGACTTTGCAATAAATTTCGGAATCACTGACAATGGGGGACATACAATCGGTATGACCCTTAATTCAATTTGCCATTGTTTCACGATGCCATTCTCGACGTTATTCCACATCATATCTGAAAAAGTAACATAAACAATGTTCTAGATATAAATAAATGATAACTAAAAATGTATGCGTATGTTATTGAAACTTAACGAAATCCAGTGCACACGTACGTCAAGATAATTGGGAGAAAGTAGTAGAAGTATTAAACAGGAAGTATTACAAATATTACGAAGTATGTCAGTCAACAGTCAAAAGAATGAAAAAACGAAACTAACTCCCCGTACTTTATTTATCTTACGAAATATAAGATAAATATAATCAATTTTAAAAGCTCCTCACGCTTCTACCTGCGCCTATGAAGAAAGGAATTTAAGAGTAAAATCGACTTTTTTGCTGTTGTTTTCGCGACGTAAACAGATATTGCAGTTCACAATATGAATAGTGCTATTCAGTAACTACGTGATGTTATACATTATTTTTTTGTCCGTCGTAATTTCGGCCTCGTATATCCGGTCTATAGTTATTATCGCTTAAACCTTGTACAATTGTTGGTTTGCATGGGTGGTATTCATTTTTCTTAAACGTTTTATGAACACTAGATTTAGAAATTCCAGTTTCTCGAGTCACTCGACGTACTGATGTACGATACTTGAATTGTTCATAACATTTTACAGAATATTATTTTGACGTATCAGCATTGCTAACTTGGTAATTAGTTCGTTTTTGCTCGACGCTTCCATAGTTCACTAAATTTCTAATTATTCTGTTAAAAATTATCTATTTCAGGGTTTCTATTTGCTTTGAAATACACTTCCTTCGACATATTAACCTTGATTTGAAAATGTATGTGCCATTATCAGTCCCTATTAATCTCAATGCTTAGCGGTAATTACTTATCAATAATTAGTATACAAAGTTCTAAATATCTCACCAATTGCATTTTTACATGTCAATAATGACAGAGTTTATCGTCTGTTTCACACTAACATTTAATTTCATAGCCAACTAATTTCGTATAAGAGCGAAATTTACTTTACATATTCATACCTCTCGTATAAATAAAGATTTATTAGGCATGTTGTACATTAATGAAAAGCTGCTTTTAATGACTATCTAACTAATTAAGATTCCAATATAGCCGTCACAAGAAAAACAAGAGATAGCGCTAAGAACTTGGAAACAACTGAAAATCGGGGGTTACTAATAACACCAAACTTTTTGGTGTTAACAGTACATTTTATTTTACAATAGGCTTATTTTATTTGGTGAATTTGTAGGATCTGCAACTGTCAATAGAATTTTAGACCCGGGCTATAATTCAACCACTGCAGTCCTTTGTATTGAAGTAAGCGTTTCGAAAAATTGTTAATGTGAAGGTCTTATATTTGCAAGAATCAATGAAAACCTGGGGTACACTATCTCAAGCTTTTTAAATCTGGAATAGTTTGGGGTGTTTTTTTTTTATACCGCAATATTAATATTAGTGATAATTTCGGTGAATATCATCATATCATCCAGAAGCTGCACAGTGTAGTACTATTTAATTTCTTTTTTTAATTCTGAGAAAGGGCGCAAGTGAAGAAACTATTTTTAAATATTATCCAAAAAATATGCTTTTCTTTCATGTAGTTTTTTTACAGCGAACGGTCGGTTGTGGTTCTATTCTATTATGCGTCATTATGAGACAGGGAGGTGTGGAAATTTCTACGTAAATGTTTAGTGGATGGATCGTTTCATAATTTTTAAAATTATACAATAGTAAAAGAAGCAAATATGGGACAACGGCTTGGAGTTACTAAAATAGAACAGTATGCCTTGACACTAATGGAATTAATTTAAATTAATTAAGTAAATAAATAGTGAAGAAAAGAAGGTTATATGATAGAAGTCCAAAAAGGCTATAGTCAGACCAATTACCGGCTTTGAAACTCCCTCGTTTGTTTCGCACTCGGGTTTTCAAAACTACTAACTATGGTATGTATTATGAGTTTATCTTCAAAGCGTGTTATATACCACATTTTTTAGATAGGTGGGTAATTTTTAAATTAAATGACCAAAACACTGTGATATAAGTATAAGGGCGTGTCAGAAATCTGACTTATTGTCATGACGTCATCTTCGAAGCAGCAAGTATGATTTGTTTTCATGTTTGGGTATTTATGTACGTGTGCTACTTGTAGGTGTGTTTGCAGTGGTAATTTATAAGTTATTGCGATCGACTCTTATTAGTTATTATCATCGAAGAATGCGATGTTGTGCAGTTTTTGTGTGCTCAAATTACAACCGGAAAAGTAAGGGAACTAGTACCTATACAATATTCTAGTTTTCTGAAAGATGTGGAATTGGCAAATAAATGGATAAGAGTCTGTCACTCAAAAGATAAGTTCAATTTAAAATATTGGAGTGTTCAGTGCTGTCAAATAATTTTAATCGAAATTTCTTGTATTACAATTCGACATGAATGTTCCTTTTCGTTTCACATGCTATTGAATTATGAACCACAAAATATTCGCAAAGTAAAAAACAATGCCAGTCGACACTTTATTTACTATCCTAGACTTTGACGAACACTACATATCGAAGAAACAACATTGACAAAGAATATATCAACTGAAATTAGGGCTCCACAGAACCTGTTAAACTTTGATGACAAGGGTGTTGGTGGAAAATTGTGTGGTTCGCTTATATTCATGCTCCTGAATTTTCTGGGGTTTAAAATTTCAGGCAAGAGAGCTTTTTCAAAAAAAATATGTTGGAAGCATCTTGTTTTGTCCATAGTTCCTGGTTTAGAAAAGTTCTTTGAACATGCATGTCTTTTGGGATCCACACAACAAATTCACAGAATTTTTTTTTGTTACATGAAGTTGCCCCTGTACCTGGTGATAATAATCGTGTTTTTTAAACAGGTACGTTACGAGTATAAAAGTATTTAGAGCTTAATTTTAAATACCTTTTCTATAAAAAAAGTTTCAAAATTCGTAACACTTTTACTCTTATCGAATAGCGATTTTTTGCATATATGTCGTAAATTATGCATTCTATATATATCTATCAAGAGTACAAAAACATTTAGAGCTGACTTTTGAATATTTTTTGTATAAGTAAAATTTCAAAATTCGGACCGGAAGTAACACTTTTACTCTTAGCGAGTAGCAATTTTTTTCGAATATCTCGCAAAGTATGCATTCTATAAAGATTTGTTAAGAGAATAGAAGTACTTATAATAGTATTTTGAATAATTTTTACATAAAAAAATTCTTAAAATTTGGCTTATTTTCCTAAGAAGATAAAACTATTTAAAACAATTTAGAACAATTTTGTATAATATGGAACGCTCATACGTAATTATTACGTCGAAGATGGTTTCTTGCCTTAGTCGAGTATCTTATATCCATGTTATTCCTGTGTGTTTTATCACTACAGAACTGAACTCACAAATGCGTAAACTTTAAATTGATAACTTGTACTGCATCAGATGCGTGACAGTTTTGAATCAAGACATTTGGTCACGACTGATCATCGTGATCTCGCGCGCTCGGGATGGGAAGTGGTGAGGGATGTAAAGGGACGGAAAATTTTTGAAAAGATGCGTTTCGAACGTTAATATTCATCGTAGAAAAACAATAAAAACACTAAAGTACATAAAAATTAATTTTACATCGCCCTTTCTCGAATTTTTTTTTGTCTGTTTTTTTTTTGGAAGTTATTAAATATATTTTTTTATAGAATAAATTATAAAAAAAGAAAAACGTTATATCATTTCTAGATACATTTAACTATATATACAATCAATGAAATTCATAATATATTGTATAGTTTTTGAAAAAAATGGGAACTAAAGTCAGCGCCGCTCTCGTTTCCGAAACACATTAAATGCATATCACTTTTCGCCTTAAGTATAATTTAATCATGGAATGTTACAGTTCTTTATTTACATTTTTTTCATCCCTGCGAAGAATATGCGTGCCAGTGCATATAACTCCGAGTTCTACGTTATCCGAGAATACATAAAAAGTAGATAGATTATAAATTAGAATGTAATGATGATGGAGAGAAACAACCATATGTTGACCCTAACGTCATCTCGATCGGGCTTAGCGGCTTCAAAATACTTTCCCTCCTTAAGATCTGTATATGTTTTTAAATTAATAATTTTATTAATAGAAACCACTTGTCTACATGATAAGATGTATAATCGCCAAAACAACAAAATTTTGTATCGGAACATAGGACAAAGAATAATGTATACGGTTTACAAGAAAGAAAGTAAGAAAAGAGAAAGGGTGGAAAGAAGAAAGAAGGAAAGAAAAGAAGAAAATGAAGAAAGACAAATTTTAATGGAGGAAAATGGGAAAAAAGAAAGACATATAGAGCAAGAGAGAAAGGAAGAACGAAAGGGTGATTAAAAGGGGGAAATAAAAGAAGAAGGCACGGCAGAGAAAGGAATAATGAGTGAAACAAAAAAAAGTTAATGAAAGGGAAAAAGAGGAAGGGAAATGAAAAGAAAGGAAGGAAGGCAGAGAGGAAAAAGAGCAAAAAAACGAAAAAAACAAATGATTATAAAAAGAGGAATGAAAGAAAGAGTAAAACGGAGAGAGATAAAAGACGGCATGAAGGTGAAAGAAATAATAAAAGAAAGAAAGGTATAGAGGAAGAAGCAAAAATAATAAAGCAAGGGAAGAGTGAAAGAAAAAGGAAGAAGAAAAGGAAAAGAATAAGGAAGACCAAAAGAAAACAAGAAGAAAACATTCTGACGGCAGGAAAATGTATCGGATATATTCAGCTTAAATTTAATTTTAAACCTATACTTGTATAATACAATTACCAAAACAAGCAAAGAATGTGATTTTATCTCATTATAATTAAGAAAATATTTATATTGTTAGTTGTTATTATATTATTCTTTCACATATTAGTTTCATGTTTACTAATAAGGAAGTGATTATTTTGGCAATTCTCTTATCAAGACACGTGTCATTTATTCGTTCTCTTGTTTACTGTCCCCTTTCCTGGTTTGTTAATGTGCAAAAGCGATAGCTGAAATTTGCGGTGTTATCAGGTCGTTCTATATTATCGCATATCACCTTAGAGTTAGAAGTTACTTACAATTCTTCCTCAAGTGAGTAAAATTATCGTTTACTTTTTGTTAACAATTTAATTAAGCTTTTGCAGAATTTTCATTCACACATTTATTTTTATTATACAGTGTGTAAATAAAGTAAGGAATAATATATTCATATTTTGTTTATTATCGCTGTTTGGAAGAAAAGCTCGGACAGGTAAATTTTATTTTCTTCCTCCGGATTTTATGGATGTCAATTTTCTTTGTTTGGTTTACTACTCTGGGACCTATGACGTCATCGACATCTTTTTCAAATGGAACCTCCTTATTTTTTTTTTGCTAGAAATAAAAAGTACTTTTTTTTCTGAATTCAGCAATACCGCATAAGTGATATTTAAAATGAGTAGTTCTAGAGATACGGAGGATCATAGGTATTAAAATGACACCACTAATTAAACTTGAAAATCAAAGGAGCAAATAGTAATAATTTATTCTTGGGAAGATTAAAAAAATTTACATTAATAAATGTTCAAATTGTCAACCATTTGTTTCTTGGCAATGATAAAGTCGAACAAAATTCTTCCAAAACATTATCTCTCATTTCTTAGTCGATATTTCTGCACTCTGACATGTCAATTGTCATTATTAGCACGCTTAATTATTAGCACGCTTAATACTCTAAAACTATTTATTTTAAATACCACATATGAGTAAGCACCATAAAAAATAAAAACAAATTTAAATTGTTACCCCAAATCACATATTTTGAACATTGACGTTTTATATTTTGGAATTTAAAAGATGTGTGCTAAAATATAAATTTGTTTTTGTTGTATAATGTTGAAAATTATTTCAAAGAAAATTACAATGTTTTAACGGAAATGATGAAATTATTATTTAATGTTAATTTCTAATTACTTGGTGATAATAATCGTTCTTTTTAAACAGGTGCGTTACGAGTATGAAAGTATTTAAAACTTAATTTTAAATACCTTTCATATACATTTTTTTTTCAAAATTCGGACCGGAAGTAACACTTTTACTCTTATCGAATAGCGATATTTTGCAAATATGTCGAAACTTATGCATTCTCTATATATTTATCAAGAGCACAAAAGCATTTAGAGCTGGATTTGCAATGTTTTTTGTATAAGTGAAATTTCAAAATTCGGACCGGAAGTAACACTTTTACTCTTAGCGAGTAGCAATTTCTTTCGAATATCTTGGAAAGTATGCATTCTATAAAGATTTGTTTAGAGAATAGAAGTGGCGCGTTCGGGATGGGTAGAGGTGAGGGGTGTGAAGGGACGGAAAATTATGCAAATATGCGTTCCGGACGTTAATATTCATCGTAGAAAAACAATAAAAACACAGTATAAAGTATATAAAAATTAACTCTACAACGTCGCCCTCTCTCGAATTTCTTTTTGTCTGTTTTTTTGGAAGTTATTAAATATATTTTTTTATAGAATAAAATATAAAAAAAAGTAAAACGTTGTATCATTTATAAATACACTTAACTTTATATACAGACAATGAAATTCATAATATATTGTATAGTTTTTGAAAAAAAAGGGAACTAAAATCCGCGCCATCTCTTGCTTCCGAAACACATTAAATTAGACTTGTCTATACACTCTAGCCGAGTGTAGCCTTAAGAAAGCAAAAATCGTGCTACCACAGTTTGTTTTTGTTCGACCATTTTAATCATTTCCACAGCTTAACAGCTTTTGACAATTATATGTCTTTCCTTCTCGTCTATTAATTTAATTTAGATGTTCCTGCAAATACAAAAAAATAAGTTTTAGTAGAAAGCTAAGCAATTAGTGCAATTGCAATCTACTTTTTTTTATTTAATTTTTCATATATATTCTTGCCAGAAACAAATTTGTCATCATCTGAGCTACGGTATATAAAATGTAAGTATCTATGTATATTTAAATCTTTAGATAGGTACCTAATTAAAATTAGAAAAGAAAAAAAATGTACTTTATGATAAATTATCTATTAGTTTCACGTTTACAACTTTTGTGGTCGGAAATTTGCCTGTATAATTAGTAGCAGTAGCTGAGAGAAAAGAATAAATTATTTAATTAGGATGCAATGTGTTTCACTGCCGTGTCGGTTTTCGGATTAGATATCACAGTGAATTTCTTAATAATTATCGAATTTGGCACACAGGAAATATTAATTATTTAAAATATTGGTTTTAATGATGTCAATTTACTCCACTTGTTACTTCCTTTGTCGCCTGGGGTCTACCCGAAGTATTGGAAGTAGAATTAGTATTTTATCACGAGGTATATTAGAATAACAGTTAATAAAATACCGTTAATGTTTATAAATCAATAATTAACACATACTTCAGATATAAGTAAATTTAATGTCTTTATCACTTCCTTTAGAATGACTTTATCGGTCAAGTTGTTCCAATTTTTTTAATATTATTGCAGAAACCTTAGAAACAATGCACGTATGTATTATTACGTGGATCAATTAATGTTTAAAATTTCCTTGTTTCTATGTATCTACTATTTAATTATGTTTCATAAATTTAATAATAATGATTAGAAGGTGTATTATTTACTTTTATTATATCTACATATAAGCAATTTCATATGCCTCAGATGCCCTTCCTGCCAAAATAATATTATATATATCATTATTATTATAACGCAATATTTTTGCAATTTTTTCTCACCTCTAAGTGATTGTGTTTGTTGTAATAAATAATAAATGTATCTTATAAATAAAAGTAATGATTTTTATAAAATGATTTTTTTACACTGACCAAATTTCATTGGTATTAATAACTGTATAACTATAATCGTAAGATTTATATTTCATAGCTATGCCGCACTGATGAGAACAACTAGTCTGGAACACGTGCCTGCGGTTACACTACATCAGACCTTTCCAATAATTCATTTTGTATTTACTCATGGACCAATTAGCCTATAGGTTTGCATTGTCTACTATGTGATGAAGTCGGTTGTCGTCCCCAACAAATTAAGGATCTTCTGACAGAAGCTACAAACAGCAGCCTGCTTTCTTATGTTTTTTAGTGAAGCTGCTGAGTCGAGATATCATTATAGTTGTATACGATGTTGAGTTCTCTCTACACCCCAAACTATATCTAATTCAGGCTCGACAACACCATAGCACCACTAGATCAGCAGATCAGTTTCAAATTACGAAATAGATGTGCGAAAGAATTGCATTTATATTCCCTATAACGAGGCTTTCCACTCAGAAATTGATCGATATTGCAAGTGCTCATTGTGTACCACGCTATTGAAAACCAAGGAAACAGATAGAAGAATATTTATATTCGAATTTTGTCAATTTTTTTCCGGTGTTAGTTCTTCAGCTTCTATTAGTACAATTGGGACTCGATGGTGATAAAGCTTTGGATTGTTGCTGACTTCATTCAGTAAATCTTGAGCAACATAAACTCCCCGTTGTGTTTGATCAAAATTCAGCAGTTTCAGTAAAACTTTTCTGCCATTGGTTTCGTGCCCTAAACACCCAAAACTATTGCATGGTAAGAGCCAAATGATGTGCCGATATCATCAGTAATTTCTCTTATAGTAATTCGGCCTTTGTCCATAATCATTTTCTTCACGTGTTCGACGTTATCGCCAGTTATTCATGTGATGGAGCATTCAGAACGGTCGTCAACTTAAATTTCTTCACATCCCTCTTTGAAATGTCTATACCACTTGTAAACTTTTGCTTTACTCATAATAGACTCACTAAAAGCAATAGCGTGAGATATTTAAAAACTCTGGTTAAACTCGAAAACATTAATATATTTCATAGAGATTGATGTCACTTTTTTTATTATTTTCTCTGGATTTAGAAGATTATATTGATCAAACCATAAATCAATTTCTTCATGACCTTCGGACTTTCCCTTTTCTAGAACGTTTCTTGTCCCATCTTTAAACGAATTCCAAGCAATACGTTTAACTCATTTAAAATCTCTTTAAATGATATATCTTGTTGCAACAGATTAATTTGGGGCCATATGCATATCCCCTTTCTACAAAGTTCTTCATTAAAACTAATTTAATACAATAACATTTTTGTCACATTGCCACTAAATATCCTTTTGTTAATTCTCAATATCTTGTTATGCTAATCACTAATTAAATATACACCAACATAAACTGATGTCCTTCGATATTGTTTTCTTTCAATACTTACACCAAATATATGTATATACATATTTATATCGAACATTTCTAGATATTTAAACATTCTATGAACGCGCCTCACATATACATGTATACGTATTAAAAATTTGAATAGAATAAAACGAAATGAAGCAAATTATGCAATTAATGTTCAACGTTCTATAAATAGAGAAATATTTTTTGCGAAATTCCAAAACATTTTTCACATTATCATCTTTTAAAAAATTATTATTTATTGGAGAATGTCGAAACGACTTCAGAGATTTAATTTTCATATTTGCAACATTTATTTAAGTTTTTCTTTCATTTTTTGTGACTATTGACGCACGCATTCATAATAAATTAACAATAAAATTTTAATCAAGATTCTTTAACACTATGCACGTATTTCTATGCTTTTTTTTGGAGGATCTTGCCCGAAAAGTAGCGCTTCAAAATACGAATGTTAGGTTTTTATAGATGAAGTCATTAAGAAAATATAAAGTGGTGTACTGACGATATCTACCTAATTAAAAATAAAGATCAAGGAGAAGCAGCAGCACTGGATGACGAGTTAAGGGTGCAAAATAAATATCATGCTGTAGTAATGTAGTAATTTGGAGATAAATCCTGTTTAATTGCAACCTTTATTAATTACACTGTTAGCAACCCAAGGATAGTTATTGTTTGCGTCATCATGATGTTATTACATAACTCAAATTTTAGTTAATTTTACTGCTTTTCAAAATGTCACTTCGTCACATTGACATCCAAACTAACTAACTCTAAGTGACAGAATTATTGAAAAAAGTACAGTAAAAAATACTGTTAATAGGAAACATACACATAGAAAATATTTATGGACTTTCGTCACACCAGGAAATATAAGTTGAATGGAAGTCGTACTCCAGAAGAACTTATTATTAACTTAGCACTTAACTTACAGCACATTTGATATTGCATCATGTGACAACAGTGCGTTTCGTGGATACAATTCTGTGATTCCCCAGTTTTTGTTTACTGCTTGTTAGGTGCATCTCAAACAATTCGTGAAATCAAATTAATCGTTATAACGTGAGTGTTTCTCCTTCACGTATGTGTTTATTTTATGAAAAGAAATATGTCAAAAAACAAGCATACCGTGTGGGTTAATTTTGAGTATAAAATTAAAAAATGCAAGAAAGAAATGCAGACCATACCGAAATTAGCTCAGTTTTAGAGTCGGAAAGTAAATCAAGGGATTCCCATGATGAAGAGGCTGTTTTATTATCAAACATGCAAACAGGTAAGTAATTATGTCTTACTTTATTCATTTTTTGTAATGTTTGCTTTGTTGATTCTTTGAAAACTAGTGTAATACTGACCTCGCTATCCAAAAAATTATCCTTATCAAAGGCATCCAAACACCCGGTATATTAATCAGTGACATAGTCTCATGGGCGTCAAGGGTAATAATAATTTATTTTTGACTGCCCACCTCGACCCTCACCAACAACGATATCTTCACCTTCGCCTTCGCCAACAATTAAAGAAATCAAATCAGAAGAACTCTCTAACTGTCAACTGGAAATAGCAGATATTGTACCTTAGGCATCAACCAATAAAGGTTTAAAACCCCATCTGGCAGTACAATATCTTGGGTAGGTTTTATAAAACCAGCATAAAAAAAAAACAACCTACAAAAAGCACAGAACCACGTCAAAACAAGCCAAAATCTAAAAAAAAAAATTGACGAACAGAAAAATAATATTTAAAAGCTGTTAAAGATGCTAGCATAGTTTTTACGTCAGTCATACGCGAAACGTATATCTTTACAAATGACCAGATATTTCTATGCTACAAACACGCCTTTTAATCATGGACGTCATGCATAATTTTGGAGAATTATATAATATAATGAGAACTGGATGTAAGCCACCATCAAGACGTCAAATTGGTGGGGAAATTTGAATAATACCTATCAGTTAGTCTTCGTAGAGTGTAAACAAAAATTAGAAAATCAGGTTGTCCCCATGTCTTTGGATGGGTGGAGCAACATTCATCATTATGAATGTTACTCCAGCCATCCAAAGACCATTGTGTATTGTTCAACAATGACCCAAAGTGGAGATTCATATTTAGTGAGAACTGTCGATACATCGGGACATCAACACACTATGTAATACGTGAAAGATGTGGCAACTGGCGCAATTCAGAAGCCTGAGGAAACAGTTGGTGTAAAAGTAAAGAGTTTTGTTATGGACAACGTCTTAAAAATGCGAAAGGAACTTAAAGATGTTGATGTAATTCACTATGGATGTTCTGCCCACATCCTTAAGTTGCTTGCAGAGACCTTGAAATTCCAGGGCTCACACAGCACATTTTGAAACTTTAATATACTTCAGAAATAAGCATTTACCTGCTACTCTTTATAAGGAAATGAAGGGAGGAAAACTGGTTATACCTCTAGTGTTCCGCTGGAACACAATGAGTAATTCGGTTAAGTATATTTGAATAACCGGGGAATATTTGTAAAGTGATGTCAAGATCACTGGGAAGTTATTGATAAAAACATTATTAGAATAATTAATGATACCCATAATATCACGAACAGACTTATTCCCGTTGCTATTGCATTAGAACGGCTGCAACGTGATTAAATGACAATTGGAGGTGCAGTAGAAATATGGCATCAACTGGGAAAAGATTTGAAAGTAAAAAATCAGCCAAGTACGGTAAAAAATGCGTTTGTCAAAAGAAGGGATATGGCATTTGAGTCACATTACTATTTGGCGAATATGCTCGATCAAAGATTCTTTGGACAAACTTTAATTAAAAAAAACAAGGCTTTTGATCTTCTAAATTCAAGAAACCCAGAATTTGTTCCGCTCTTACAAAAAAAGTCTTCTCCATTTCCATTACAAAAAAAGTCTTCTCCATTTCCAAAGTGTTTATTTTCCGCACAACTCCAAACAACAAATCCAATGATTTGGTGGAAATCAGTTGCAATTTCTGACTCAAAGTGACCAAAAAACATTTCTTACAATTATGTGAGCAGTTATTCAGTGCAGTAGCGGCAACAGCTGTTTTAGAAAAACATTTCTTTCGAGCTTTGATAAAAAAATACTGATAAAAAAACTAAACACTTGGACTGGATCTCGTCAAGTGATGAACTATCGTGCCTTCAAATACGTTCCTCATTAGAGTAGGGTGTTTTCTAAGTGTTTTAAGTAATCAATGTTGGTGTACATGCTAAGCTTTTGAAAACTTCAAATTTTGACTGTTGTCATAATTAAATTCAAATTATAGACGCCTATTATTATTTACAATGAGATCAATCTCAAGTGAAGTGTGGTGGTATCTTAAAAATCCCTAGATTAGGGTATTTTCTTGTTAGACAGATACGTACAGGTGAAATGTTTGTTCTGTCAAAACCATATGTGCACATTGTACGCCTATTCACATAACCTACACACAAGTATTTCCCAATAATACAAACTAGACAATGTTGTCAACTTAAAAATTTAGGCCACGCAACCTTCACTTGAGATTGATCACATTGTACATGACCTAACCACACTATCTAAATTATGCACTGTCACCAACCATTAAAAAAACATGGCCGTCTCTAATGAGGAAAGTATTTGAAGGCACGGTATTTGCCTTAAGTGAATTGTCTCAAGATGATGACGATATTCCTCTTTTTTTGTTGTCATAATAAAGGTTTTTTATTTATATATTTTGATTGCATTTTTGACTAAGGAAAAAATGTCAACATATCTAATATATTCGATATTATAATATCTTGATATTTACATAAATATCATACCTATTCGCCAACACTGGTATTAATACTCAAAGATGGGGCGGCTAATATGAAAAACAGGGATGACACCAAGTTTAAGCAAGCTAGTGTTAAAAGTATTTGGACTGTAACAAGTACATTGTTACAAGAAAAGTGTTGTAATGAGGATAATATCATAATAAAAAAATATATACTTTTAGGATGACAATATAAGTTCTTATAAGTAAATTTTAGCACGTCGACGAGATGGAATTGAACCTTGATTGAATATTTTCATATCGAAAGAAATGTAATCCAGGTTTTAGTAAAAATTTCCAATAGGGTTCAAGGAACAGCGTTTCTGGTAAATGGATAGTTTACGGAACAATCAAATTATTGAAGAAGGAAAACGAATATGGTACGATAAATGTACAAGATAAATAACGAAATATAATAGCGAAAGAAGGAATATTACGATATTTTCAAAAACTAGAACAAGCTAGTCTTACATAGAAGGTGGAAAACATTTTAAAATCAGAAAAATCCGGAGTAATATAGTACAATATGTGTTCGAAGGGAGGTGAAAGGAAACAATAAAAAATGTTCTTTGATAAAATCAAAAGTGTTCCTCCTGGTCCGAATTTTGAAACTTTTGTTTACATAGAAGTTTCAAATTAAGTTTGAAATTGTACTAGTCATAAATTCATCTGGTATTTATGAGTAATGTTTAAAAACTGGTTTTCTAGAAGAGAATTTTGACAAAAGAAAATTCAGAGTTGTTCCAAATTAAGTGCAAGTTCTACGTGGATGATTTGACGGAAGATAAGACTTAAAATAAAACACTTGATTTACGGCACTCTTAACATATTCCAGTTTATAATAGAGATTCTGGACTGCTGTTATGCGTTTTTCATAATCATCAGCATCAATGTTCTCAAATCGGTTGTCTTTATTTTTTTCCGGCGAGTAACAGTTTGAGTTTTGGGAATAAATGGATGTCTGAAAGGAGATAGATCCGGTGAATTGGGTGTTTGCAGCACAACCTGAAATCTTAATTCATTAAGTAGATTTCGAAGAAAGCGACTAGTATGTGGCGGTGCATTGTCATGATGGAATAGCACAATTTTTAAATTATTGCGGGTTCCTTTTTGGTAATGGCAACTATAGTTTTGTCCAGAACAGCATAATATGCCCTGTCGATAATTTGGCCCTCTGCGAAATAGTGGATAGGGAATATTTCTTTCGAACCCAAAATATCGTTGCCTTTACATTTCCAGCTGAAGGAAGATTATTAGGCTAAGACTGCAGCGATGCCTTTCCAACTGAGATTGTCGATGTTGACAGATAATATTGAAGCCAAGTTTTATCGATCATAACAAAGCAGTGCCCAAAAATTGCTGGGTTTATGTTAAAGATCTTCAAATTATTGTCAAGATTTGTGCTCTTTCAAGTTCTTCGCCAAATTTCATCAATAGTAACAAAGCCATGCCCAAAAATTTCTAGGTCTATGTTAAAGAGCTTCAAATTCTTGTTGGAAATTTGTGCTCTTTCGTGTTCCTCAACTGCATTCAGTAAACGTGACCTAACTCGATATGCAAAATGTGGTACACGCATTCACTAGACATGCGCACAGTCTTGACAATCTACTTCAGTTACACCATTTATGGAATGGTGTCACGTTTTGATAGTCCAGGACATTCTTCATCGTTAAGACTTATGTTGCTACGTTAAAACTGAGCAATAATACCTAATACCTCTGATAGTAGAGTCTCACCTTCCCTAAAATCATTATCGCGCTATTTCTCGAAAGAATTAATGTTTTTTTTTGGTTCCAATTATAAAAAAAAGTTGTTCCAAATTTAGCTCTAAAAAAATCTATACAGTCAGAGTAGACTTTAAATTCTTTTATATACTTAATAAATCTGTTAGTCCAGTAAACCCGTAATATAACCATGCATTTTGCTGTAGAAAGAAATTCTTTTTGGGTTTCGGAAGCCTTTGCGTCTATTTCCGGGCTCTTCACAACATGTTTTTGTGCAAATATGTTTTGAAGATCATTTTATAGTTGATAGAATAGTGTATAACTTTGATTAGAAAGGTTTTGGATTATGAGGTAACGAACAACGGAAATTAAAGATAATGCTATGAAAAATGTTCAGGCCAGGTAATTTTCAGTCCTAACAATGTTTTTAGCTTTCAGCGTTTTCAGCTCATAGCTTTTCTTATTATGAATCTTACATCGAAAGATGGCTAATCAAAGATGTAGACAATTGCATCAATTGGAAAAATGCAAACTTTGAATCGACTTTCGATAAAAAAAATAGTGTTGCTGAAAGAAATGAAATGTTGTTTACTATTTCAAAGCTCTTTATATACACGCTTTCCGGTCCACCCTTTAAATTAGATCATTTCAATAGCCATCTCGGCTTGCCAAATTATTGCGGAATGAAAAGAGTTTCTCGAACGCTATACCAAAACGTATTCCCATAAATAATCCCGAATCGAGGCAAATAAAACTTGGAAAGTTTGTCAAATAAAAACAGATCGTATAACCACATCGTGGCACACAAACACAATTAATAATAGATTTGTGCGAACGTGAGAGTGTGCGATTTAAATACATACATGCATAGCATACGTGTACGCGGTGTCATTATCTGTCGAATAAATTCTCCCTAAAAAACGGAGACACATCTGTGACGGCTTATCACTTATCAGCGACGATATCGAATAGAAAAATCGAAAAGACTAAAATGATCTGTCCCTATATTTACTAAATATGCGAATGTATGCCATCAGTGTATCTGTACTTGTTTGTATATTTCCCCTTGCTCTCACGAGACAACCGTTCATACGATAAATGCACTCAACTGCTATGACATGTCAGAAAAAGAATTTCTATTTATTTCATTACGGGAACATAGGGCCGTCGGATCTGTATAGCACAAACATTTGTTAACGGAAATTAAAATCATATACAGGGTTTAGTTAATTGATGAGGCTGATACATGTTGAAACTCCATATTTAACTGAATAAATAAAATGCGTAAACTTAGTTTCGAAAATTATTTAATAATATCACTACAATATCGTTTTGAAGTATCACTACAATATCGTCTCGAAGTTACTCATCACCTGATGAAGCCAAAGTTTGGCGAAACGATATTGTAGTGATATTATTAAATAATTTTTGAAACTAAGTTTACGTATTTTATTTATTCAGTTATATACAGGGTTTCTGAAGAGGTAGATCGAGGTTTTTGTTTAGTGATTCCTCGGTCAAAAATAAGTAAAAATCTTCTTATAAATGGGCCGAATTTTCAACTGCAATAGAAATATGCGTGGTCAAAGTTGCGCTATATACATATGATATTTTTTCAGTTTACTTAAGCTTAGATTTGCTAAATTCTTAGCTTCCAAAAATATTTACAATTAAAATACGTGTCTAAAAACCTTTATTTTGAAATTGAAACCAGTAATTAACAAAAGAAATATTGCAATACGAACATTGTTAAAAAGTAAGATTCACAACTGCTCAACATTTGCACCTCGAAGAGTTAAACATAGTTCCGCCCTTCTTCTTAACTTACCCATCCAATTTACATTTTCAATCACTTCTCGTACATCATCAAAAGCTTGCTCTATTTTTACTAGTAATTTTTCTCTGGTATTGGGATTTTGATGTCCGTACACAATTGATTTAAGAGTGGCGTTTTAAATAGAAACTTATGCAACTTATATTATTCACGGGACGGGTAGACGCAATGTAGGTGGAGGTTGACGATATTCGGTTCTGTCACAGCGCTTCCGTTTTATTAACAAATTCTGTCATAGATAAAGAAATACGTACTATAGATAGGAAACATAATGTATAAAGAATGAGTACTTACGGAACTGTTGATGTTTTATAATAAACCAATTTTCGCTTGCCCATAACTGTTATATTATTATACACTCGAATATTATACATATAGGTATATGACATTTAAATACGAGTTACTGTTTGTAATTAAACTGTCACTCGCATTTAAGTCTGCAATAGCCGACCGATTCCGATAGATTTTTGTCTTCGCTAGGACCGGTAGAGATACCGTAAAGTGGTGATAGACGACGCGAAAAACCGCGTGTAAAATGTGTGTGACAATGTTTACTATTTAATGTTTTTTATCTTTAAAAATAATAACATAAATTTGATTTTTTCTTTATATCGTACATCAAATGTGCAGCTGGCGCGTAGAGGTCGTTTTTTTTTCTTTTGTGTACCAGCCTTAGTTAGTAGACATTAATCAAATTCATGCATGTTTGTGGTTACTTCTAAAACACATAACTTTCTTAAGAAAATAAATTAGTACAAAAACTGACCCTGACATTATAAATTTATGCCTTTTGCATCACTAACCCAAATTTGAGATTCTAAAATTACAAAAAGAGTTTAAAGAACGCGAAACGGCGATGCCTTAATTTTAGATAGGTAAACGCCCCTCTTAACGTGGCCACATAAGTAAAAGTCGTTTTCGAAATTAGTAGTAGTAGACTGGAGATGATATGGATACAAATCTTGTTATTGTTGCGATTCTGCATTATCCATGCGAAGAACTTCACGTTCACTGTTTGGTTTGGGGAAATATCCTCTTGTAAGTAAACTGAAAAAAATATCATATGTGTATAATAATAATATATCTTTATTATCAATACTCTAGTTACATATATTTAAATTATTGACATCCATTTCTCTAAAATATATAATGACAGTTGCCTCTTAAACCTATTTGTACTATTACAATATTTTATGTCATATGGTAGGCCGTTGGAACATTTTTAGACCATTAACAAAAACATTATTAGCCGTTGATGATCTATTTACTTTATCTATATGAAAATCATTGATGATTCTTGTATTATATTTATGATTTTCATGTACATAAATTAGTTTCTGACTAATATATGATGGCGTAATACCTTGTTTACGCTGTATTAGTGAAATTTCACCATCTGTAATTTCATCATTAACATGGGTCTCTACAAGACCCAATATACTCGGTCCCCACATATTACATAGATGCAATATAGAGTCTTTATTATGCAAAAAACCCTGACAGTTAAATACCAAAATATCCTTATAAATCGTACCTTTTTCACCACTACCGACATTTGCAATTTCTCTATAGTGTAACTTTGACCACGCATATCTCTATAAGAGTTGAAAATTCGGCCCATTTTTATAAGAAGTTTTTTTCTTATTTTGGACCAAGGAGTCACAAAAACCTTGAACTACCTCGTCGGACACTTGTATATAAAAACATAATATTGAAAATAAATTCCTCAAAATTCGAAACAAGTCTTATTTTGCTCAACATTGTACCTATTAGTTATACATACTAATATGTTTAAATATAGGCAAATGGCTCTTGAAAGAAAGTTAGCTACTCCAAACAAATTAATAATAGGTTACATGGCAAAATCTCAACTTACAAGTTCTCAAATTTGGGTAAATAATGAATGATACACATTAGGGCCTGCACTGAATTTTGAAATATGAATATTATATGTACGTTTCTTCATCAGAAAGTTACATTTTGGAGTTGCTGTTATTTTTAAAAAGACAAATACATAATCGCCAAAGAAACAGGACCAAACGGAAAGTTGAGTTCCAGAAGTGTTTCGAAGATTGAAAAATGCGCTGGCACAGGTATATTACATCTAAGGAGTATTATTTTGAAAAGCACAAAATTCTCGTCACTTTTTGCTAAAGCCTTCAATATTTGCATATATAAATCACAAAAAAAACTCGGAACTAGACCAAGAAAAGGTACAGCAATATTAGAAGCGATAAAGGATTATTTTGATAACATAGAAAAGGAACTGGCAGAAGTCAAAATACCAATAATCACAACCTAGCATGAAAGTGTACAACGACGTATATTAAAAGACATGACTATAGAGCAGTAAATGACAAGAAAAACAATAAGCCGTCTCGATATGATCAAATACCATCTGGTATAATAAAATAAAACAAAAAAAAACATTATTACCAATATTAATTAGCTTAATGACACTCTCACAAAAGATAAGAGTCCGAATTAGAACATTATCTATCTATGTCTCTACTTACTGCTATGGTTGCCGCCTAATATGATCCCATATCAGGTGATTTACAAAATATTTCGTGAAGTATAATTGTTGAGATGGAGTGTAATTTGATTTAATTTGCATTATATTCAAAAAATATGCTTATGTCAGTGAAAGAGAGCATATAGAAATCCTGATGATGGTTGAATATGGCGATAGAAGACGAAGTTGTGCTGAGGTCGTAACTTTAATGAAACACATAGCAATCGACAGTCGATCTCTAGAACAACGGTTTCAAAACCTTTAAGAAGATTCAATGAAACTGGAAGCACAAAAAATCGTGTAAAACCCGGACGACCGAAACTTGTTACAAACGAAGAAGATTCTTTGAATGTTATATTAGATGTGGAAAAAAATTCAAAAACTTCTTTACACCAGTTGGCTCTAAATCATAATATGAGTAGAAGATCTACACACAATATAATGAAACGCGAAAAATATCATCCCTACAAAATCCACGTGTTACAGAACTGAGTGAAGATGAATTTGACCGCAGAATCGAATTTTGCGAACCAATGATGAACAAAATAAATCAAGATGGTAACTTTATCAACCACATTCGCTTCTCTAATGAATCAACTTTTTGTTTAAATGGGAATGTTAGCCGCCATAACTGTAGGTATTGGTCTGACAGAAATCCGCACTGGATGGAGCAAGTTCATACGCAGTATCCCCAAAAAATTAATGTTTGGTGTGGAATTATTGGTGGGAATATTATTGGTCCTTTTTTAATTATTGGTAATTTAACTTCTCAAAGATACTTACAACTTTTACAACAAAACATTGTTCCCCGACTCAGAGAATCCTTCCCAAACTACAATAACCGAAATATACCAACAGACACCATATGGTTTCAACAAGACGGAGCACCGCCCCATTTTGGTCGTGTAGTACGTCAGTATTTAAACCAAACGTTTCCTGATAGATGGATAGGACAGAGGGGAACAATTGAATGGCCAGCTAGGTTACCTGATTTGACCCCACTTGATTTTTTCTTTTGGGGTCATTTAAAAAATCGAGTTTCTTTAAACAGACCATTAAATATTGCAGATTTGCAAGAACGAATAGGAAATGAGATTGCCATGATTTCTCCTCATACTTTGATTGACATCTAGCAGAATTTTGTCCATCGAATTCATTACTGTCAAGAAGTTAAAGGACAGCATTTTGAGCATATTTTATAATATAAAATATTTATACAATTTAAACATTTTTTTCATTATTCTTAAAATCTGAGTTAAATTTTTATAAAATGCGTTGTTTTTATTATCTTTGGTCGAAGTGAGGTTGTTAACAGTTGACGACAGATTAAAAACATCATTTCAAAAGCTAACTTACTTTTACTTTTCTTCAAATTCGAATTCGTACGAACAAAAAAAACGGTTTTTATGAAAATTAAGGCAGGCATGTGTTACATAGCTGAATAGAGAAAAGAATACTCTTTTCAAAAATTTTACATTTAACCCCCCCCCCCCTTCTATTTAAAAAACATCAAGTTAGCCTTCTATCTCGGAAACAAACGACGATGTAAGACTGGAGAACATCTCAAGTAAAGTAGTCTAAATCTTTCTAACAGTGTGCCAAATTCCAGCCAGTTTCAATAAACCGTTTTCAAAATATTTAGCTGTATCCACACATAATCGCAACCCTGTATATATCTCCAGTATCTTAGTATCAGCTGTGGGCAGCGGCGGCTCTTTAACGAGAGCAAGTGAGCAATTGCACCCCCTGGAATTTTGAAACAAAACAAACCAAGCGGCGACTAACTGTGAAAGTATTTATTTATTACGTATTCATAGTTATTGAACAGCAACGTGGCGTGTGCGGCGCGCGTAACAACCTACATGCACCGATCGTCGTCACAGATATAATGACGACTAACAGCAGATGTAAAGACGAGAAACTATTCGAATGTTTACCCCTTCCACCGAGAGAAACATACCCATGAGCAAAGCCCTCCCGTTGCTCCGTTAAGCCATTAACATTACATTGAAGGTGGGAAGAACTGTATTTTGTTCTACTTCCATATCGTATAATACATAGCATGTGAGCAAGATCCCCAGTCTGCTCACGGCTGTTGTAAGATGAATATCGTCTCTGCGTTACAGAATAACACGTTTTCGCGGTTAACATATGATGAAAAAATCGCAATAAAAAATCTTTAACGGCCGATGCCTCAATTATGTTTAGAAAATAAACAATCTGTTAAAGGTAAAGACGTTATAAGAAAATTCAAAATGAATATTTATCAGAAAAATGACTGGATTTGTGGGTGTGAAATTAAAAATACTTTGTTTTGTTTTCCGTGTCTTTTGTTTGGTGGTGAACCGTCTTGGTCAAAGAACGGAATAAAAGACTTAATTCATCTTAGTGCTAAAATTACGAAACATGAAAATTCCGAAGGGCATTTGAAAAATATATTTAGTCTAAGAATGTTAGGAAAGAATAAAATTCAGAATGTTTTAGATTCATCATATAGAAAAGCAGTTCAACAACACAATGAACAGGTAACAAAAAATAGGGATTTTAAGGGATTATCAAAAACGATACAGAATGAGCTGCTTGATGCAATGTTGAACTTGTATCATGAACAAGTTTCAGTGAAATTAAAGCAACCGACTTCATATCTGTGATAGCTGATGAAACCACAGATGTGTCCAATCAGTTTCAGTTGGTGGTTGTTTTAAGATATATTGTGAACGCGAGACCGGTCGAAAGATTTTGGAAATTTCTTCTGCCTAGTGGACATGATCTAATTCTTTATCTGCCTCCATCCTTAACGAAATTAGTTTGCTTGTTGATGACCCAGAAAAACTGATTGCACAGAGCTATGATGAGGCAGCAGTCATGAGTGGTGCTATTAACGGCGTGCAAAGACATGTCCAAGACCAGTATCCAAGGGCCAATTTTGTACATTGGCACATCAGACAAATCTTATTATGTCACATGCTACATCGAGCAGTAGTAATTGCAGAATTTTTTTTGCCAATCTGACGGGATTATGTACTTTTTTCTCCACTTCACCACAACGAGCTGCAAGATTGGAAGAATTCCTTCAGAGAAAAAGCTTACCTCGTTTTTCAAAAATAAGATGGAACTTCAATTCTAGGACAGTGAATACAATATATGAGCACCGAGAAGAAATAATTGAAGCTCTAGAACAAATCGAGGGAGAAGCTAGTCTACAAACTACCATTCATCAAGCTGGTGCCAATTTGCAAATTTTAGAGGAGGAAAATTTTATCTATTGGTTAACTTTCTTTCATAAAATTATGCCACATGTGGACATATTGTTTAATCAATTACAAAATGTAAATACAGATGCATTAAAAATCAAGAATAATTTAGATAATTTTGAACGCGCTATTGGAAAAATTCGAACCGAAATCGCTGACACAGATAATCAGTTGGTTAAACAAAATGACTCAGAACTGACTCCTCGATCAGCAACGCGACGAAGAGTAACTGATGGTAGCCAAAGACGGGGGGAAACTATTGAAGTGTGCGATATTATTTTGCTTGAAATAAAAACTAGATTTCGGTATACAGGGCACTTAATATTAGCAAACTTAATTTCTTTTAAACAGTTCTCCTCTTTTCAAAAAAAAATTCCGGAAGATTGCCTTAAAGAAGCAGTAAAATTTTATCCATGCCTCAATGAAAGCAGACTACGAACTGAATTAAGTGTTCTATATTCTAGAGAAGAATTTAGGCAAAATATAGAAGTCAGTGCTGTAGGTCTGCTAAGCCTTCTGCTGGATGGATTAAGCGACACCTTTAATGAAGTTGTTAAGCTTTTAAAAATTGTCATTACAATTCCAATGACAACGTCTGAAGCGAAACGCCAGTTTTCACGGCTGAAGAGAATAAAAACTTTCCTGAGAAATACAATGAAAGAAGACAGATTAAATGCCCTTACTATGTTATCTTATGAAAAAGAATTTATAAAGGATTTCCCAAATTTTAAAGAAAAAGTGATAGAACTGTTCGCAAGTCAAAGACAAGCAAATTGGACTTCGTTTATCGTCAGATGTAATCAAACTGTAGTGTTATATTTACTATTCCCTCAAAACAAACTGTACAATGAACAGTAACTGTCTGGAACAGTATGTCGGTGAAACTTATAAAGATTGGGTAGGCGTTCTTGTATTATACTTTTTAATTTTGAAATTATGCACTCCCTATGTGAACTACCCCGACCCGCCACTGGCTGTGGGGATTGAACCTGACTATAAAATGACAATTTGACAGCAAGCCGTCATTTAATAAGTTTCAGTGACTAACAAAATATAATGCAAAAAAATGAAAAGTGTAAATGTGAACAGTTAAGCATAGAACTATCACTCTTATGTAGTATCATCAGACGATCTTGATATATCAAATACGTGTATTCAATAACACCAAGCAAATAATATCGACGCAAATTGCACAATTAAAAAAAAGTATATTAATAAATATATGGGAACATACTACAAATACAGTTGAGTTTATTCTCGTTTATTTCAATCAAAGCAAAAATTCAAATAGTATTTTTAATTGAACAAATAATCTAATGTAATCTCACACTTAGACCACAGAGCAGGAAAGGAACTCATTAATATATATATGCATAATTAAAGTTACTGTTGTTTATGGTTTCTGTAAAGGAATTTGTACTTTAACAATGTTATTTAAATAGCCTGTGATAACTGATACGACTTAAAATAATTTGTTGTTAATCTGCATCTGTGGTCGTAAACAGGAAGGAAACATTAATAAGAGTTTGGATTTATTGTTTATTTATCATGCCTTTTTATGTAATATATCGCTGGCAAGAGAAACAAATTACGCTAAAAAATCAATAGAAATATAAATTAAATTAAACCTACTATATAAGTGATAAAGTAGTTAGTAAGAACTCCGGATATGGGTAGGTCATTGATTTCTATGTTGGAAAGTATACGTATAATAATTTAAATGTATTTTCGTGATTATATATGTGTAAAAGAATATTATTACCTATATGTTTGTTATGGGATAGCAATAGAGATGCACTAGTTAGTATCAGATGTTTTTCTTGTTATTTTTAATACAAATTTATATACAGTAGACACTCGATAGTGTGAACATCGCGTAACGAAAACTCCTCATAACGTAAAAAACATATTAATTATGCTATACTGTGAACAAACTTACCTTTGCTTATGGTAATTAATTTCATTTTGCAAAATCCTGTAAATCATGTACAGTGGAACCTCGCACAACGAGCACCTCTCATAACGAACACAGACAATTTTAAAAAAATGCCTTGCTTAGCGGGCGATGTTTTGAATAGCGCGTGACCAGAACAGGGGAAGTCCAGAATTGTGTGCATGTTACATCAGTCTGTGTTTAGTAGCGTGTTACTTTCGCATTGATAACAGATTTCTCTAAACTCTTGTTCAAACATATTGCTGTGGCAGCATAATTATACATATGTATAAAATAAATGTAGTATTGCCACACGTTGGTCATAGCCATATAAATTATGCTGTGTGCTGTACCAGCAACATAATTTATTATTAATAATGGGCACTATATTATTTATGTTGTAGATTTAATAAATTTTTCACTATATGCTTATAATGAATTGAAAATGACAGGCAGATCTTAGATTTGCATATCTAAATTGTTTGTTAGTGATTGTTGTATTCATTTTATTTTTATTTTTTACATGTTATACTGTATTGCATTGGTTAGTGCTTATGTTTGTATTATATGTGTATTGTTTGACTTTTTGTATTTACATTTACACTATATTGACTTGTTCTATACCGTTTTTTATGGTCGACTGAACGAATAAATATTATTATTATTATTATTATTATTATTATTATTATTGGTTTTGTATGTACTAACTTATTTCAGCACATACTTTGTAAGTACGCGTGAGTTCTAACAGTGTATTCAGGTTCCTTTTCTACTGGTAAATCTCTTGCTTATTTTTGTTTAGGGTTAAGGTTATAATTTGTATTAAAGAAAAATCTAAATCTATATAAAATCATACTTGTATATTTTATTCAAACATTAATAATTGATAGCATCGCTATACTATATTCACCTCAAAAATTATAAAAACACATAATTGAAAGAAAACATTTACACCGTATTCTCGGTTGTAATGTTTTGTAGAATAAATATATCGATAATGCTAATCAAAAAAATATATATTATCCTGTTTTAAAACAAAGAAACTCAATTGGATGTCGGTAATCTGTTAATTTAGTGCTAATTCTATTTTACCAGAAATATTATATTTGCACGTAATGCCCTGATAATTCTAGAAATTCGCAATGGTCAATGTTCGGAGATAAGCTTGAATTGACCACTGGCAACAACCATTCGCAGGTACTGCAGCCAGCGTCTCAAAACCCGCCACACAGAAACATTTCCCTTTTCTAAATATATATTTTTATTTTTAAGTTTGAAATCAAAAATGAATTGCGAGAATTAATGATGCCTGAAAAGGTATCTGAAAATAAACATTCGCACGTTGTATTCTCTTAATACCCAACACCATTAATAATCCTTTCTGTGTTATATATAAAAACAACTAACGAATTATTATTTTACAGGACAATATCTATTTTATCCTTACTGCTTAACGTTATACTGGAATAAATATTTTCACATAGTATTCCTATAAACGCATTGCAGCATTGATATTTCTTTATAATTGAAAAACTTACTTTGTTTCATTAAACATTTCTTCAAATTCTGCCTTGGGCATCTCCATTTTATAATACAAAAAAATTATCAAAAGTAAATTATTATTATAAATGAAATTGAAATAAAAATAAAATTAATATACTAATACAAAATAAATAAATATATATATAGTCGTAGTGTGTTTGACTCTACGCTTAAACCTTTATTAGCTTTTTCAAAAGTCTTTATCTTTCGAAGTCGAAATAAGAATCTCATCTTGTTCATTCCTGTTCTTTGAATTTATACCCGAAAAAAAAATGTAACGCTTGTTACGCCCCCCATCGAACTAAAGTTTAGGTTGGCATTATGCATCATCGTGAAATCTTTGCCCTTTATTTTCTGCAACTTGTCGTTGTTACACTA
Organism: Amphimallon solstitiale; assembly: GCA_963170755.1. Taxonomy (NCBI): domain Eukaryota; kingdom Metazoa; phylum Arthropoda; class Insecta; order Coleoptera; family Scarabaeidae; genus Amphimallon; species Amphimallon solstitiale. The sequence goes on along the minus strand of OY720683.1, from coordinate 94,332,747 downwards.
ACACACGCACATTTGTCTTTGACAGTTCATTCACTAAACGTCAACACCTTAAGTCATTTGCTTATTTAAAAGTCTTTTTCCTAAATTATTCGGTATCTCCAACGGTATGTATATTTTTCTTAATACAATCCCTCTTTGTATTTGTTTATAAACTTGTTGCCTTTCTCATCATTTGTTAGATACTTCCTTCTCCCATTCGCTAACATAATCCTTATTTTTTTCTTTTTAGAAGCGACTGGACTCGGCAAAATGGGAAATACATTGCAGATAACAGGAATTTTTCTTCCCATATCACTTTACATTACAACGATCAGTAGGGTCCACTACGTTGTCTTTCATTTTTATCCAAGACTTTTCACATGGTAATATATTTATCTGCAAGTAACTATAAACAAATTTTATACTATATTTCTCTTTGTAGGTCTTCAAACCATACAAGTCTTCACAGTCTATGAAACTTCTGTTACACATACAAGTTCATGAATGTACATTTTTATTCACTCAGCTGTTGTTTATATAAAACCTTATTACTGGCTATATCGTGTTAGAATATTTTAACTTATATCCTTTTTTATAGTCATAAGTTTGAGGTAACTTTTACAATTTTTAAGCATGATTTATAAAAATCCCTTTTATAAAATTTATTACATTATGTACGTTTTAAATGCATTATTTATTCTGTAATATTTTCTTCTCTTGAATAACGTATTTGATCTTGTTCGTATAGTTTGATGGCGTTTAAATGGCTCACTCTCTTTCATCCCTCAACATGACTCTTTCTCTATCGAGAGATATTGCACAATTTCTACTAAATTTTTAATTGTAGATCTTCCAGAAACAAATTCATGGTGATGTTGAGATAAAACAGATTTTATGTTATTAATAGTTATTATATATTCTACTGTATAATATATACTCCAACACTTTAATGAAGTTGGTTAAAATACGTATCGATCTATAGTTTTTTACTTCTGATTTCTCACCACTCTTGAAAACCGGACCAAGTCTGCTGATCTTCCAGGAGTCTGGAAACGTAGACGTTTTTATTATTAAACTGAATAATACTGAATAGGTGGTGTAGCTAAGATAGAAGCACAGTCGCGCACCAAGAAACTAGGAATATTATCTTTTCCTGAGGTAAAGTCAGACTTCAGTCTAGTTGCATTTGGCGTTAATTTGGCTCTCATTAAAGCAGTCAACACCAAAGGAAGGATGATTATTCAGCAAAGTTGTTAGCACAGACAAATTATTCTGAAAAGCTTTAGAGAATTTCAACGCAAACCCATTACCTATTTCCAAGGGCTGAGTAAGGTCATCATCACCTCAATGCATATGTCCTGGAATTCTGGATGATGAAAGTTTGGCCCTTCGCCCGAATGAATCACCTCCTGTACTCGAGAACATGGTAGTAGGTGAAGTAATTTATACAATATACCACTACTTGAACAAATTTGAATGTTCAATTACATACTTATGCTATTAGAAAATTGAAATGATGGGTATAAACGGATACAATAAGTATGAAAAAAATTATAGAAAAATAACTTCTATGAAACAGTATGCAAAACTATACCTCGCAAACTAAATAAAAGACAAACCAAATATACAGCATAACTATAAATTAAGACTAACCTACCAAAAAAGTTCAATAAAATTAATAGAATCTACGGTTGGTTCTTGGTGAAACATTATGAATATTAAACGAATAAAACACTTGATTATATTGTTTCACTTAAGGACAGATTTATTGTACTGTGACACGTGTTTCGACCTCTCGGTCATTAACGAAGAGTTTACAGACTTAAACTAAACTAAGAAAGTTACCAATACCTATTTATATGTGTGGGCTAGTGTCTTAAGTATAGTGTCAATAATGGGGGTGTTTATGAAGTCCAGTTGTGTGTTTATGACATGTTTATTTGCTGTTGTAGCTTTACATAATAGTTATAAAGGAAGGAAATTAGATTTATTAGAAATTCTAGAAATTAAAAAAGCTGCAACAGCAAATAAACATGTCACAAACACACAACTGGACTTCATAAACACCCCCATTATTGACACTGTACTTAAGACACTAGCCCACACATATAAATAGGTATTGGTAATTTTCTTAGTTTAGTTTAAGTCTGTAAACTCTTCGTTAATGACCGAGAGGTCGAAACACGTGTCAGAGTACAATAAATCTGTCCTTAAGTGAAACAATATAACCAAGTGTTTTATTCGTTTAATATAAAAAAGTTCAATATAAACATAACCAGAAAATTGTTAAAGCTAATATGACAATTAGACAGATTCAGGATTTATACAAATTTCAAATACCATCCTACCAGTAGGCGCTACTAAAAATTACGAATTCTGAATGACCAAACCATTGGACTAACAATTCTCAGAATTTGGACTTCAACAATTACATGACCCAAACAGATTTTACTAACATTATCAGCATATTAAAATTGCAAAAATATACAAGTGTTTTATTTTTAAAAATAATGAGGTGTGACCACCACACGACTTTCTTACACGTATGAGAATTTCAAATTATAGAATTTTAAGAATTTTTTTATATTAAAATTATTCAAAATCCTATTATAAGTACCTATTCTCTTAATAAATCTCTATAGAATGCATACTTTGCGAGATATCGAAAGAAAGTATTACTCGCTAAGATTAAAAGTGTTACTTCCGGTCCGAATTTTGAACTTTTATTTATACAAAAAATATTCCAAATCCAGCTTTAAATACTTTTGTATTCTTGATAAATATATGTATATAGAATGCATAATTTACGGCATATTTGCAAAAAATCGCTCTTCCATAAGAATAAAAGTATTACTTCCGGTCGAATTTTGAAATTTCTTTTATACAAAAGGTATTTAAAATTAAGTTCTAAATACTTTCATACTCGTAACGTACTAGTCTAAAAAGATAAGAGTAAAAGACCTACTTCCTTTTAGAAATATCGAAAAACATTCATAATAAAATTCTTCTCAACTATTCAGTACATATGAATTCCTTATAAATTTGTTAAAACTGTAGTTGACGAAATATTGGCAAAATTCGGTTTTTTCATTGAAGTAAACTACTACTTCCGGTCTGCCGATTTTACTGAAAATCTAATCAGATCTCATGAGGGAGATTATACTAGTAAATTTAAAATTTGGAATTGATAGCTATAGCGGTTCGATCGCTACTGTGATCACACACAGACACACTCACAGAGAGAGAAAGAGAGAGAGAGATTTTTTAAAAACCACTTTTTCGTTATTAGGGGCCTTCAAAACGTGGACATCTGCAAAAATCTCAAGGTCGAAAATTTTCATCATCACATACTATTTTACAGAAAGTAAATGCTACACGCTAAAAATAAGTCTTACTTTCGGCCCGAATTTTGAAATTTAATTTGTACAAAAAATATTTCAAATCCAGCTCTAAATACTTTTCTATTCTTGATAAATATATGTAGAATGTATCACTTACGGCATATTTGCATATCGCTATTCGATAAAAATGTTTCTTATAGTCCGAATTTTGATTTTTTTTATACACAATGTATGAAAATTAAGTTTTAAATACTTTTATACTCTAATGTACCTGCCTAGAAAGCATGACTTGTGTGATATTCGCAAAAAACTGATTTTCGATAAGAGTAAAAGACCTACTTCCGATAGTAAATCCCAGAAAACTTTTTAATAAAATTCTCAAATTTAATTTTGAGTCGATTTTTTCACTGAAGTAAACTACTACTTCCGATCTAGCGATTTTACTGAAAATCTAGGCAGATAATACTCGTAAATGCAAAATTTGAAATTAATAGCTATAGCCGTTTGACCGCTATCGTGATCACACACACAGAGAGAGAGAATTTTTTTTTAAAATCACTTTTTCGGTATCAGGGGACTTCAAAACGTGTCGGAATCAAAAATTTATCACAAGAAATCTTGTATGGAAAGCACACAATGGAAGAACCTGTATAATTCAAAAACTATTTTAATATACTGAGAATATGGAGATATCCAGTAACACGCTGTGGATAAAAGCATCTCGGACTCTACATATACTACAAATTGAAATATAAATGTTCTTCAGAAGTTTCTTAAAAGTTGGATGTTTTTAGTTTGTCTACGTGACCTATTATAATATACCTACCGTCGAATTATTGTGAGAACTACACACAAAACTAAATGTTGTCTCATCAATATTGTTCTTACTGTATGTTGTATCAGAAGGTCAAATCTACTATCCCCTCATGTATATTATTAATAATTGATTATTACATTTTTAATGCATGGATCAATACATTTACTATTTTATAAATGTATTTCTTCGAATAGATGTGATGTACTCGTACACAGGTATTATTACTACTTTAACTCAATACGTTGTTTAGCAAGAGGAAAAGGGTTGAAAGGTTTTTTGTTTGTCATAATTAAAACACTCATATAAAAAACGTAAAACTTATAATTCATATGTATTTTGTACAAAAGAGCTTGAGAAGTGTACAGACATCTGTACTATCACAAAGCATTATTACAAATATGTAAAAACAAAAAATTAAAAGAAAACAATCATCTAAATATGTACGATCTATGAATTTATAAAACTCAATAAGTAGTGTACATACATATATAATATATTATGATATAAAATATTTTTTTTATTTTTTTTTCAATTATTATTTCTCTCGTGTACGCTGATTTTAATTTAATAGCCTCTAAAAATATAATAATATAATTATGATTCAATGTTCGTTAACTATTTTTTAAAAATTATTATTATTCATTATTCATCATATACAAATGATAGACATTCAAATCTCTATTCTAGGTGTGTATTATATTATATATATTTTGTTTGTTTTAAAGAAAAAGATTTTTATATTAACAATTAGCATACATGTTTTAACAAGACGAAAGACATTACCGCATATGTCACAAAAATTGTTTTCTTACAAAAAAATATCACAAATCAAAATTAAAAAATTATAGTTTTTCTTTTTTTTTCATATTCAATTTTGAGAAATTAGACGTCAATATTGTTCAGGTCTTCCGCTCAAAAATCTGGGTCATTTGCGGCAAATATATTTTCCATTTTTTTTGAGTTTTTTTTTTTTTAGTAAAAATTAAGTTAAATTTATTTTTGGCGACTTTGAGTGAAGGCCTGGAAAATATTGAGGCTAATTCCAAAATTCCTATTTAAAAAAAAGTATTCCAAAATTTAAAAAAAAATAACATAAGTACAACAGGTACGATATACAAATCTAACAAACATAAATTCATTTTTACTCTGAAAGATTTCCATTACTATATAATACAATTATCACGGTTAATATCACGGATTTTATAAAAATCCCTCAATAATGAAGAAGAAAAAACAAATGAAATAAAGATCTGTGGAGATCTTTCTTCCAAAGCCTCTGTTACAATTCGAAGAAATCCACCCTGTATTGTTATCATCATTATTAAACAATTTTTCGAAAATTCCACCAAAAATTGATAAGTACCAATTTTTGAATATTCCTTCAAAAAAGGGGGATTTCCTTTTAATGAACTGTTAGAAGAAATACTGTTACAATCTTATATGTATGTTAAACATTAAAGATTTAATATTAAAAAAACACTAAAATCTAAGATCACGCTTCGCTTTTGTTTTATTACGTTTTCTTTGTTTACCTATCGTAATATATATCCATATATTTATTTTCGTTTGCTTTCATACCGTATCTTTTAAATCTGTTATATATTATAAAGAGATATACTTTATCAAAAAACTAAATCATATAATATAATAAGTATTATTTTATATTTAGTACTTTTGTTGTGCTTCAGTCTTGGGTTTTGAATCCCGATGTTTCGACTCAAAAATATATTTTTTTTGTATTTTGTATTTTTTTCGAAATTATTCTGAGAACGAACGATAGAGCTTCTTTTTTCTTAAATCATACGCAGGACTGATCATGATTGTTCCTCCCCTTGTTATTTTTCTGTAACAAGAAAAAACATACATGATACTTCCACACGAACATCCGACGTTTCGATATTTACGAGGATCATCTTCCGGAATTTTTTTTCCTAATAATTAAGGGAGAAAACGTTAAAAAAACCAACTTACTTTATGAATTGAGGTAGGAAGGAATTCCAACCAGCCGTGGATTGTTTCAAAGTCAGGAAGAGCTCGAATGTGGAAGCGGTAGTTGGATCACATTTGATTGTGCACAGCTTCCGGCATTCTTCTTCGCCTTCGAAACTCAGGTACAGAGTACAGCCTCGTAAACCGCATGGTTCGGTATCGGCCTGTTCCAGGATATCTTTAGCTATCCTGGGCAGAAGATCACAAGGTAAAAGCACCTCTCCACAGGACAGGTGCGTACCTTTCGCAGCCCTAAGTTCATCGCCTAATCTCTGCGAGAGGATGTTTATTGAAACGGATTCGCAGTCAGCTTCTTCGCTGGCATAGTACGAATCGTAATCCAGAACTGAAAAGAGCAAATAAAAAAATCAATAATTAAAATGAATTCAAGATATCTAAAACAAGACCAGAATTGAAAATGAGACCGTTTTAAGATTCCCAAGGTTGTGTTGTGTTAGCAATTCATAAATTTAAATCAAATTGACCTTGAATATATTTATACAAAATATTATCTCTAGAATATCTGATATGTATATGTATATTAAAAATTATCAATAATGTAAGTAATTTTAAGAGTAAGTAGGCATACACTTTTATAGGTCATTAGGTAAGGAGGAAATGACACAAAGCAAAAAGAACATTAAACATGAAATAAATAAATTTCTTTATGTTTTTTTACTTTTCTAATTTATTATTAAATATTATGGAAACTTACCGTTTTGGTTCTTAAAATCAACGCTGTTATTGTTAATGGGAATTACTTCCATGGTGTGTAATATAGATTTTTCTTATAAAGAAATTAACGACAAGATTTAAAAAAGTACGATTTAAAGCCTTAACACTATTATAACCAAATATTATATCACAATGAAACACCGGTTAATGAAAAAGCCGGCTGGTGTCATAATAATATACTGCCTTGACAAAGGCTCCTAACTAAATTCTAATTCTTGTTAACTCGAAAACTGTCGGGAACAATGCTGGGATTCCGTTTATATTGGCGATTTTCCCCACTACAAACCGAGGACTACGCGAAGCTGGATTCGTATAAGATCGTTTGTCAGATTGGCACGTATCCTAAGTTTTTCCTTTGTTCTTTTACTTTTCAGTAATGCTCGTTTAGAATATTCATAAGATTTTTTCTCTTATACACATGCACAATGTTATATATACATACACTGATGTATTTGTATATATATAAATTAATAAATTACATGTATGTACTTGTTTATGTCACTCACGTTATATAACCCAGATAACTTCGACGGGTTCTTTCTTCTTAAATTACAAGTGATAAAAAACTAGGAAAAACATCCTCACTTCTTGGATATTATAATAATATTATAGGAAGATGTAGTAGTAGCTGGAGTATTATGTTGGAATGATAGGAAATTTATGATGAAGTATTTTTAATAGATATTAAAAAAATAATCCTTAATTTTGTAGGTTTTGAAATTTTGTTTTAGAAATACCTATATCTACCTTAAAATTAAGAACGAAAAATGAAAATTAAATCAATAATCATTTTATTACATTTTTAATTTGAGATGAAAACCTAAATAATATTAATAAATTTAAATTTTAGGAATACTAATAGAATACATCTAACTAGGCTTATTCTGATCTGTTTGAAATGAAAAATAAATAATTATATTTTATCTCTGCAGGTTACATTAAAATTTTGTATAATTCTTCATTTCATCATCATTTGAGAATTTACTTTTTCTAATTTTTCTATATTAAATTATTTTCTAAACTATTTGTATATACATATTTCTTTTTAATAACGGAAAATGTTGCTCTTTTCTATATATCGTGATGATTTATTTAGTCGATAATAATTTAAATATTGTACATAGAAACACAGATATATTTTCCGACAAGTAGACAATGCAGACTGTGCGTCGCCCATATCATTTGAGAATATGTGGTAATACTCAGATATTTTTCGATTTCTGAGAATAATTTGGTGTGTAGATTAGATAATTTCTTTTTGATGATTTTCTTTATAGGTACTTAATTCCATACATTCATAGACTAAATGTCTGCCTATACAAAAGCTGTGTTACATTCACGTATGAAATTGAAACCCAAAATAAAAAAAAAAAACTGAAAAGGAAATTTTTTAAAATATCAATAAAACATTAAAGACATAGTATTTTTGAACTAATTAAAAGTAGGGTATTACACAATATATTAAAAATATATGTAAATGAAATGGTTATTTGAATATTGATTTAACATTATGATAATTGAAACAACAAAACTAATTTATTCAAAATAATAATTTTATAGTTAAATTGACATATAATGTATATGCTTTATTTCTCTTTGAGACTAATCAGTCTCTTAATAAAATTAAGGGCTCCTTTTTACCCTTACAGTTAATCTTGTTTTTTGAAAATGTTATGAGAATCACTTTTGCTTTTTTGACTTATTGCATAATACTTATATTTATTCTTGGCGTATATTTGTATATCTAATGCATATTACGTACACATACCACAACTACACTGAAATTGAATCATACAAAAATATTTTTTTAGTTTGTTGAAAATATGAAATGTGAGAAAATATCAGAAGAGATAAAAATCATGAAGAAAAATATAACCTGTGTAATACTTTTTCAAGTTTTGATTTTGAGAATATTTTAATATGGTCAGGTATTTATAATGAACAAATTAATTGAGTTTCTTACATTTTTAAAATCTCCTTTGAATTTCTATTCATCTTAAGAAAAAATAAAAAATAATAACTTGAGACCTGTACCCTCATCTACTTAACACATATTTTTATAAAATCCAATAAATATGTACTAGGTATAAATGGAAAATAATATTAATAAATTTGAATTTTAGCAATTTAAATAGAATAAATCAATACAATCTGCAAAAATTCGTATTAAATGAAATAAAATTATTGTTTGAACTATTTTCCCTTTTGCATTTTTGTAAGTGCCACAAATATTTTTTTTACATGTTTTAATTTATTTAGTTACGAATAATTTAAATACACAAAGAGACACAAAATGCAGACTGTCTGTTGCCCATATCACACGAGGATACCTTTCAATTTCTGAGAATGACTAGGTGTGTAGATTAGATAATAATGATTTACGATAATCATAATTCTATACTATCATAGACTGCATGGCTGCATATACAAGAGCTTTGTTGAAGTAATTATCGACCAATTTGTATATAAATATTTCAAAGAATATCTCCGTAAAACTTTCATTGTATTAGAAAGATACATTATTTTTCTGAATTTTACTTGTAAGAAATTACGGAATTAGAAATAATTTGTTTTGGTTAGATATATTTGAAGACAACACGGGAAGGAGTAATATCAACAACTACGAGCAACACCAAAAGAAGACAGAAGTGAAATTTTGTAAAGTGCGAAGCTTCACCCTTAGAAGTGGACAAAATGAGGTGTGGCCACCACACGACTTTCTTATACGTATGAGTGATTGAAATTATACAAGTTTAAGACTTTTTTATACAAAAAATATTCAAAATCCTATTCTAAGTACTTCTATTCTCTTATAAATAAATCTCTATAAAATGCATACTTTGCAAGATATTCGAAAAATAGTGCTACTCGTTAAGAGTAAAAGTGTTACTTCCGATCCTAATTTTGAAATTTCACATATACAAAATATATTCCAAATCGAGCTCTAACTACTTTTGTACTCTTGATAAATATATATAGAATGCATAATTTACGACATATTTGCAAAAAATCGCTATTCGATAAGAGTAAAGTGTTACTTCCGATCGGAATTTTGAAACTTGATTTATACAAAACGTATTAAAAATTAAGTTCTAAATACTTCTATACTCGTAACGTACTTGTCTAAAGTGCATTACCTGCGAAATATTCGCAAAAGACTGATTTTTGATAAGAGTAAAAGACGTACTTTCGGTAGGAATTTCGAATGACTTTCATAATAAAAGTCTTCTAAAATTTAATTTGGAGTACATATGAATTCTTTATAAATTTGTTTGAACGCAGTAGTTGACGAAATATTTGCAAAATTAAATTTTTTCATTGAAGTAAACTAGTACTTCCGGTGTGCCGATTTTACTGAAACTCTAATCAGATATCAAGAGTGAGATTATTCTTGTAAATACAACCTTTGGAATTGATAGCTATAATGGTTTAAGTTATCGTGGTCACAGACAGGCACACACACACAGAGAGAGAGAGAGAGAGTGAGAGAGTGAGAGAGAGAGAGAGAGAGAGGGAAAGAGGGAGAGGGAGAGAGGGGGGGGGGGCGAAAGAGAGAGAGAGAGAGGGATTTTTTAGAAACCAATTTTTCGGTATCAGGGGACTTCAAAACGTGGACATCTAAAAATATTTGAGGATTAAGCCATTAATTTGAAAAACCATGATGGTGTTGATTACATGGAGACAAATGTAAACACCAACTTCTACAAGATTTGTGTTTTAATTTGATTCACTGACTGACTTCTGGACAGAGAAATGTTAGTTATTTGATAATTTACCTTCAGTGCTTGAGGAAACACTTTCAGATTTACAAAAGAAATTTTACTTGATAGAAGTTAGGAGGAGGCGCAGCTTCTTATTTAGTGAGTTACTTTAAAACGAATCCATATCAACAGACAATCAAGAGGACCAATCTAATCCAATTTTCTCAAAAAATTGCCAATGAAGGTCCTAGACCGTTATTTATAATTTTATTTTGACTATTTTTGGTTTGCTTAGGAAAATTATTACTACTAACTTCTCGTTTTTTTTTCACCCATCAGTTTTAAAATATGAAACTTTTAGAAAAACATGTCTTCTTGGAATAATTTTAAAATATTAAGTTTTTTAATCAAAAATATGTACAAACAACCAATGACGTGTTGGATCTACAGCAGACAAATGAAACTATTTTGAGAGGGCACCCATATAAAATATGGGACATATGGTGTGAAAATATTTTTTACTTATTTATTATTTATTCATGAGCTTATTTGATTATATTTTCATGTTTTGTCCAAGTTTAAGTAATTTCAAAATATTATTACACATTAATAAATAAAATAAATAAATTACAAATAACCGCAATGATGAGTTATTACAAGTGCGTTATTGGTAAACTTGAAATGATGAATTTACTTCTTCACGTGGACAGCTTTGTAAACAAAGTGTTTTGTTGCACCCCATCAACTTTATTTAATTTAACAATGTTACATATTAAATTATAATTTAAGAGTAAGCAGGTGTACATTTACAATTACGCGTGACGCTCGGAAATTTTTAGTTTGTGGACATATGCTTTTTTTAACGCACGACTTCTATAAAGTTGTTTAGGGATCCCTTTCAATAAGGCAGGCGGCTCTTATTATAATAATGAGTTTCTAATACATTGATTTGGGACTCTATATTGGCGGGGCCCGCACACCCTTTTCGCCTATAATATAACGCGATTCATCACCTCTCACATTATATGATGCCGAATATGTATTTTCCGCCCGTCACTATGTAAAGAGAAAATACATGAGTTACTATCGAAGTCGTAACCGTAGTTATAACTAGAGACCGAACACGAGCAGCCGATGACACATCGCCCATGGGCGCACTATTAAAATTTTGTATTTTTAATTTTATTTATATAGTTGGATAACAAGTGGGTGGCCATTTATAATATACAAAATACCTACGTTCATTTTGTAGTTCAAGTCGAGTAAAGTAGTATTAATATTTACTAGCAATACTTTCTCAAGGTTCTCTTCTGTAAGTTTTGTTCTCTTTGTATGAAGTACATAGTTGTAGATAGAAAAGGTCCTTTCTACATCGCAACTGGTTATAGGTGCGTACTGGAAATATTCTTTTATTTCAGAGTTCTTCGTTAAAATTGTCATCTTTCAACGGGTCCAATTTCTGTGTATGTTTTAGCGATGCTAAGTGACGTTGTACGTACGTTTTTTATGCATTCTGTAACGATATTTTACAGACTGCAATAAATTTCGGTATGACCCTTAATCCAATCCAAATCGCCATTGTTTCACGATGCCATTCTCGACGTTCTTCCATATCATAACTGAAAAAGTAACTTAAACAATGTTCTAAATCTAAATAAATGATAACTAAAAATGTATGCGTATGTTATTGAAACTTAACGAAATCCAGTGCACACTTACGTCAAGATAATTGGGAGAAGTAGATTCAATGAACGGTCATAAACAGGAACTATTACAAAAATTATGAAGTATGTAATTAGCTGTCAGAACAATGAAAAAACGAAACTAACTCTCCATACTTTATTTATCTTACGAAATATAAGGTGAATAGAAAAAAAAAGTAAAAACTCCCCACGCTTCTACCTACGCCCATGAAGAAAGGAATTTAACAGTAGAATCGACTGTTTTGCTGTCCGTTTTCTCGATGAAAACAGATGTTGCAGATCACCATATGAATAGTGCGTGATGTTATATGTACATTATTTCTTTTGTCCGTCCGTAATATCGGCCTCATACGTCCGGTCTATATTCATTACATAAAGAAAGAAACACAGTAACAATAGCTACGGTGTGTATTGTGTTGCATATTCAACGCAATTACGAATACATTCATCACGGCTGCTTACATCCAATTTGACAGTTGACAAAACATCAGTGACTGTCAAAAAATTAAAAAGTAAATTCGTTTCTTTTCTTAATCATTACAATGAGGGATAGTGAAAGCGAAAATGATATTATGTTCGAGAACAATCCGCCTGATTATAAACAAATTTTAAAAATGATGAAAAGGGCGAAAAAATGTTGTACGCAACACGCGAGCAAAGTAATATTACAGTAAATGGTTACGCTCTCGGCTTCGTCTGGAGCGCAATATCCATATCTTGACTATAAAAGATTACTTTACTCCCTTGAGACGTGCATAATAAATACGTAACTATTATACGTATAGTAACAATGAAATATGTAAGTTGATAATTAAAGATTTAAAAGAAAAGTTATTTAATACAGGGTCAAGTTTGTGGAAAAATTTGAAAATCATAAACTAATCGATCATTAAAAAAATAATCAATTTAATTGCTTTAGTTTAATTTTTAATCAAGATCAAAACAATTGAAAAAGTATAGTCTATCAAACACAAAAAAGGTGAATACATGTGATTTGTTTTTATCTATTACAAAACTCGTCAAGTTACTAATTAAATAAAGCAATTGTTTTTCATAAAAGAATATTAAGAAGGCTCTTTTCATTATACCGAAACTATTTAATAATTTTACATAACTTTTCATTATTAATAAGGTCATCGTAATTAATGTTTTTTTTGTTTTTATAATTTTTTTGTTTTTTGTTGTTGATTATTTGCCTGCTTTGTTTGGGTATATTGATACTTTTTAATTTCTCAGAATTATCTAACGCAGTGGCGGTTTCTGTATAGGAGCACATGGGTACGTGAACCCCCGAAACAAATCCTCGATTACAAACTAATAAAATGCAACTCGACCTGAAATATAAGGCAGACAATCGAAAAGACGTTCCTATCTATACATCGCATTGACGGAGCACGTGCACCGACTAGGCGAGACTAGGTTGATTTTGTCGGTGTTTAGCGGCATAAAGGACGTAGCGGAGGTGGAGAGGGATACGGCAGATTCCATATGAGCTGGCGCACAAATTTAGTGTGCTCCAGTCTGTGCTCGATTCGTTGCAGCTAAAGTTTTGTTGGTATCGATCGACATCAACGTTCAGATATCGTGTTTTACGGATAAACTATATTATATATAAATAAGAATTATGGATGCGAGCAGTTTTACTGTGCAATATTTGAAAGACAATTTTAATTCGTTTCGTTTTGAACAAAAAATTCATGTTAAAAATGTGGGCAGATCATAACCAGAACTTAATTTGACGCAAACTACAAAGAGCAAATCTAGAGACTTTACAAGAAAATTTAAGAAGGACATGTACGAAAAAAATGACTGGATTTGTGGGTGCAGTGTTAGTAACCGTTTGTTTTGCTTCCCTTGCTTGTTATTTTGTCGTGGTGCTGCAGAACCGTCTTGGTCAAAGACTGGAGTCATTTGGCCCAAAAAATAAAAAAAACATGAGAATGCCCAAGCTCACATTAATGCTCAATTAGAGATGGAGCCGCTGGGAAAAGTAGATATACAACAACAACTCAAAAGTGCATACAGATGAAATATTCGACAACAAAATGAACAAGTCAGAAAAAATAGAAATGTTCTTTCAAAAATTATTGATTGTATAAAGTTTCGCGGGGCTTTTGAGCTGGCACTCCGAGGCCACGATGAAACGAGAGATTCCTCTAATCCCGGAATTTTCAGAGGTCTTATAAATTTTAGTTCAGAATTACATATAGCACTAAAAGATCATTTTGAAAATTCTGTTGTTTTTAAAGGTACTTCAAAAATTATTCAAAACGAGCTGTTGGATTGCATGTTGGCAGTTGGTCAGGCTCGTATTAAAAAAGAAATTTTGAAAGCTGATTATGTCACCGTTATAGCTGATGAAACTACAGATGTAGCAAATCAATATCAAATGTGGTATTTAGATATATTCTAGCAGATGGTACACCAGTTGGAAGATTTTGGCGTTTTACTAATCCTTCTGATCATGATGCGGTCAATTTATCAGAATGCATAAAAAATATAATTGTATCCATAATTTTAATAATAGGTTCATTATGTCCACAATTGAGTTAACAAAGCCATGATAAAGACATCATATATTTGATTCAAAATTATATAAGTACTAAAATTAGCAAAGATGATAAATGACTAACATAATTTAATTTATTTTTAACTGCTATAAGATATGAATTTCTGTTAAACTGGTTCAGATTCACATTAATTATAAGCAGAATAACTAATTTTTTTATTGACTGTATGTATTTGGTAATTAGTAACCTTACAGTAAATCTAGCCGTGACGAAGTAGTAAAATTTCGGCATTTGGCATCAGTTGTACAATATTCAAATAGGTACAAGAACGTTTTATGAAGTGAAACGAAATCAAATAGCGTGGGCTTACTCCACTGCATTAGTCTCTGTAGTGCTGTATCCAAAGTGGACACTCTAAATACATTAGTTCGATGTTAAAATACTGCACAAGATATTAAAGAAAAGTTTGAATCACAGGAGCAACCCGCACCCCGCGTAGACTAAGCCGAAAATGTTAAAAAGTATTTTTGAACGTGTATCACAAGAAACGCAATTATTAAACTTTACTGTAAGGAAAGGGATAACAAAAATGTTGAATTTTTAAATATTATTTAAAAAGTTGTGATTATCACATGTAGTTTCGTGCAGTTCTCAGCTTCTATATTTACATGGGTGAATACATTAAATAACGTATACTTACTGTCGGCAAAAAGTTTTGTCGGGTCGTACTTTTATACACTCATTAAATAACACTTAAAATATAAATGATTATAATAAAAATTAATAAAATATATATTTGACATATGGACTACAAAAAATTTTGATTTAAATAATATTCCAGAATTTAATGTCAAATATCCCTAACAATTGCGTTGGAAATACGAGAGGTAAGTACATACTAAGGAAACAGGATTGCCGTAGAGGTCAATTTTTTTTGTAATGCAGATATAGTAATATAATCAAGAATTATCATAAAAAGACTTATTTTTTTCTATTATTATAACAATCATTTTATTTCTTTATTTTTCTAATTATGATAATGTTAAAACACATTTACAAATGTTCAAAACTTTCTGAAATGGAACATTTTTCGCAATGCTCAAGAATGATTAGAAATTATTATGTTCTTTACAATCGACACTGATTTTGTTAATTATCGATATTAAATTTAACAGTTTACCTTCCGAAAGGTTCGAACTTAGTCTCAGAGGTTTGCCGAAGCTTTTGATTTTAACCAATTACTTCACAGCGCAGATTAACTACCAATTATTGGTCGCATTCAGCAGACGCAGCTGTTGTGAAACCGTTGACGAAACGTTGGTTGTATGTATAGAGAAGAGGTATTAAGTGCTTCACGTTGGTTGTATATACCTATAGAGAATAGGTATTAAGTGCTTCACGAAAACGAATGCATTAGAGGGCGTCTTTTAAGCCAGTACCTATGGATAAGTGCTGACGAAACTGTCGATATATTAGGACGCTGTGTGGTAAATGTTGTCGCTGGTGTACTACACTATTCCATATAACAGTTGATGCGGCAACAGTTGCTAAAACCATTGACGAGAATTTGCACGGACGACAGGTACAAGAAAAAAATACCTTTATTTGTTAGTGACGGTGCCGCATATGTTAAAAACAGGCAGACTATTAAAGGGAACATATTCTTATATGCGGCATATTATTTGTGTGGCACATGCTCTCCACAGAATCTGTGAATTTATCAGAGACACCTATCCGACCTGTATCCGCTATTGAAAAACTTTTCAGAAAGAGAGTAGCTCTTTACAGGGAAAAATCTTCCATCTTTGTCACTGCCTCCCTCGCCAGTAATAACTAGATGGGGAACATGGTTGAAAGCTACTAGTTTTTATGCAGAGAATTTCGATAGTCTACAAAATTTCGACGATGCTCGAAGTATTTCTGAGTGCAAGGAACTAACACAAATCCCAAATTTAAAAAATCAGTTGTTATTCCTTCATGAACACTTTGGAAATTTGCCAAAACTAACCACATATTTTGAAAATCCAAATCTCAAATTAAAAGATGGATTAACCACATTAGATGTGGCTATTAATAATATCAAAAGTATTCCAAGTGACTTCGAATGTGAAATCCAGATTTAATAACATTTCGGCAGTTGTGTATGGGGACAATAACACAAAATCTAACTGCTAAATACGCTGAAATAAAAGAATATTTCCAGTACGCACCTATAACCAGTTGCGATGAAGAAAGGACGTTTTCTTTCTACAAGGATGTACTTCATTCAAAGAGAACAAATCGTACAGAAGAGAACCTTGAAAAAGTATTGCTAGTAAATATTAATACTCCTTTACTCGACTACAAAATGAACAAAAAATAACGTATTTTGTATTTTATAGATCACCACCTACTTCTTATCCAAATTTAAATAAAATTAAAACTCTTTAAAAATAGAAAATTTCAATAGTGGGCCCATGGGCGATGAGTCATCAACCTCTAGAGTCCGGTCTATACACATCAATATTAAATATTGGACTTCTACATACCACGTGTATTTTCTTTTATAAAGCAGTTAAATGTTATATTTACACAAACTTACGTATTAAAAAAATTGAGGATAATCTCTATTTTGTGTTAAAATTTATGAGGCTGACAAATATCTTCTATTTAGCTGGCCTTATAACTCGACAAAAACTTTTTGCCGCCAGTATACATATTATGTTGTTTTTGTGTTTTATATTGCTGGTATAAAAATTTACACTAATAATTACTTAAAACAACAGCAACTTTGGAATGATTTTTTGTGTTGTTTCTACATATCTATTTATTTGTTTATTTTACAAGTATTTTTGTTACGAAATAATATTTGCTGTTGCAATTCTCCCCGGTTCAAGATATTTTCATTAATTTTAGTTTTTTATATAACCTGTATATATGAACTCTTAAGCAATACGTTTCTTTTGCTTTGCAATTTACTTCTGTAACACAAATCAAAATATTAGTTTATAAATTATTGCAATTTAACGGAGTTTTTACAGAAAAGTATGAGTAAAATAAAGTAGTTCTTATCCCTAGACCACTAATATGTTTCTGACATACTGCCGTGGTCTCTTGCATATTAAAAATAATAATAATAGCATTAAGAATTAATTTAAGTATAAAAAATATAAAAGAGACAGTAAGAATCAGTTTTTATTGTATTCAAAGTTTTCAACATAAGAGTATACTAAGTTGCATATATTTAAGTATGGAAAACACAGACATAAAAATGAATTTATATTAACAATTTAGATATTAAACAGGTACAAAATAAAAGACGAGATAAATTTAAGCTATATATATTTCTTTTATAGAAAAGAGAAACAGGATGTATGGTTTGTGTATAATGAAAAACAACCTGACTTTAAAAAATGCGTGAAAATTGCACTGAACATTTTGAATAATGGACCGTTGTTTAAAAATAAAAGAGAAATGAAAGCAAATAACCGAGAAAGGGTTATGCTTAAGGATGGAAGTGTGAAAAGAATTAGTCATCTAAACGCAGTAAAATTGTAAAAAGAGGATCAAATCCGATATGCACGAGAGAAAAATATAATTGAATAAATTATGTAAACTTGAGAACGTGCATAAGGTAATAAAAACTTTATAAAAGAAATTAAAATAAGTCATGCTAAAAGGATAAAAATTTACCTTAACCTATGACTATATAACTATATAATAAAAAAGGATATAAAGTTAAAATATTCCGAGACCATACAATCAGTAGTAATGTTTTTTTATAAACGGCAGCTGAGCAAATAATAAAATACATTCATGAATTCGGGTGTGTAGCACTGTGTTTCATTGACTGTAGAGAGAGATTTGTACAGTTTTAAGACCTACAAAAAGAAAATATAGTGTAAACTTCGTTTGTAGTTTTTTACAGATAAATATATCACCATTAGAAAAATCTTGGATCGAAAGTAGCAATGAAATGGCAGGTCCGATGGGTCGTGATGTACGAGCAGCGAACGTTGGAAGAATACCTGTTATTTGCAATATATTTCCAATTTCACCGAATACTGAAACAAATAAAAGAAAAACAAGGATTGTGTTAGCGAACGGAAAGAGGAAGTATGTGGCAAATAATAAAGAAGGTAACAAATTCATAAACAAATATAAGGAAGAATTATACTAATACGAATATACCTACGTTGGAAGATACTGGATAATTTAAGTGAAAGACTCCTTTTTAAAATAAGCGAACAATTCTCAGTGTGTTGACGTTTAGGTGAAGGAACTGTCAAAGACAATAAGTGCGTGTGTGTGTTCGTATCATGATGGCAATTTGAGGGCAGAGATATCACTGAAGACGCAGGTTGACAACTTAAATATTAGTTCCAAGGATGGCGTTGAGAGCGGTCACGTGTTTTCCCGGGTATATAAATTGAAAAACAAGAATGAACAAGATTATTAGTTAGTTATTTGGAGAGAGATTAAAAGCGACTTAAAAAAGACATTAAATCGTAGGGTCAGATACACCACGATTATATTCATTCATTATTTCTTGTATTAGCATATTAATTTTATTTATATTTAAGTTTCATTCATTATAAGAATTTTCTTTTGTTAATAATTTTTTTGTATGAAAAAAATGGAGTTTGAAGAGTTTTTCAATGATTCAAAGTAAGTTTTAGATACAAAGATTTATCAATGTTGCTATGCGTATATTGTAATATAACGTGCAAATGTATATTCAATATAACGTTGTGCAACAGGGATAATAGATATTGTCCTGTAATAATATACATTCATTAGTTTTAACAACACAAATAGAATTATTAATGGTGTTGGGTGTTAAGAGGATATCACGTGCAAATGTATATTTTCTGGCACTTTATAGGCATTATTAATTCTCAAAATAAGTTTTTGATTATAAATTAATAATTTAAATTAGATTTTTAAGAAGGGAAGTGTTTCTGGGTGGCGGACTTTGAGATGCTGGACACAATACGTGTGAATGGTTGTAGCAAGTAATCAAATTCAAGCTTTTTCTCCGAACATTGACCATTGCGAAGTTCTAAGTTTATCAAAACATTACGTGCGAATATAATGTTTCTGATGGAATAGAATTAGCATAAAATATCAATAGAATACTAACATTAATTGAATTTCTTTGTTTTGAAACAGGACAATATTTTATTTTTATTTAAGCATTAAAAATATATTCGTTCTATAAAACATTACAACCTAGAACACGGTACAAATGTTTTCTTTCAATTATGTTCTTCTTTTATAATTAAATGGTGAATATAGTATAGCGATGCTATCTATTCTAAAAAAAATAATTTTGAATAAATTATACAATTATGTTTTATATGGTTTCTGATTTTTATTTTAAATAAGCTATAACCTTATCCCTATAAAAAGAAAAACAAGAGATTTGACGAGAGAAGAGAAATTTAGATACACTGATAGAATTCACGTATACTTATAAAGTACGTGCTGTTAAGAAAATAAATAAATATATTAAGGATAATAAAAATTATCATCATCTTTATTAGTTATGTTGCTGGAACAACACACAGCATAATCTATTTGGCAATGCCTAACGTATGGCAATACTACAATTATTTTATTCCAAATAATTATGTTGCCACAGCAATACGTAGACACTAGTGTGTCTTTAATTTTACGACGTTTTAAAAAACAAATCAACAAAATTTATATCAAATATTTTTTTAAACAAAATTCCGGAGACAAACCATTTTCTCGTTTTCAAGGGAATTCAAAATGTGATCATCTGCAAAAATATCATTGTCGAATATGTTCATAATCACAATACATACTCCTTTATACTGTGTATAAGAAAGTAAAATGAATTGAGAAATAAATATATGGATGTCATAACTTGTAATAGTTATAATAAAAACATATCTGCAGCAAGAACTTATTCAAGTGTTCATTATTTTATTTTCCCAACTGACGATTTTATTCATTACTTCAGTACACAGTACTACAGTATTCATTACAGTTTCTAACATTCATCATTTTCTTCCAGAATATTATCTTCACTGTTTGTTTCGGAGTATGTTTTTGCGTCTTCTTCATCTATTTAGCCCAACTTCATCATTACAATATTTCTTTTACG
Source organism: Amphimallon solstitiale (assembly GCA_963170755.1). Taxonomy (NCBI): domain Eukaryota; kingdom Metazoa; phylum Arthropoda; class Insecta; order Coleoptera; family Scarabaeidae; genus Amphimallon; species Amphimallon solstitiale. The sequence continues at coordinate 94,311,860 of OY720683.1, read as the reverse complement.
ATCTACTAAGTTGCGTCTCTGAGTTAGAAGTCTTAATAGCACATAAAATACAAATTTAATTATACGGATATAATTACAGCAGTAATATTTAATTTAGTATAGAATATGATTACGATTAAACGAAAATTAACAATCGATTAAAAAAGCATGTCCAATTTATTATAAGCCTATAATTTCGTTCGTTAAACCTAGGAAAAACATTAACTTTATGTCAGCATCTACATCCACTTGCATAAGCAAACTGAATGTGCTGTATTTGTAATACACACTTATATCACACCATATATTGACATTGAAACTTGCTGACTTGAAAGTTAATTTAAAAATAATGAATTGCTTTTTACAGACTGCATAAATATTGTTTTATAAATTTGATACTCTTTTTTCCCATCTACATAGTCAACGTTATTTTTATTTGGTTTAAATGCTGTTTTTGTAGTTTATTTAATTTGTTTTCGATCTATTGTCGCCCAAGGTTACGAAATCCGACAAGTAATTTTAAATAATCGATTTGATATGTTATTTTTTGTAGAAACACTCATTTACATATGTTATTACATGTGTACATTTTCAAGGTGATTTCTTTTAAAAATTGGGACATTTGATGCACGAAAAACGTTTATCAGCTTATAATTCTATGAGCACCACACCTCTTCGTGGAATAAAGCTCAAAAACAAATAAAAAAGATTATAACTTCTATATACAGTAATGTCCGGTTATTACGAACCCGGTTATAGCAAACTTTCGGTTATAACGAACCAGTTTGAAAAGTACGAACCAAGGTTCCATAAGAAACGTGTTAATTGTTTTCGCATATAACGAACCCGCTTATAACAAACTTTCGGATATAACGAACCTTATTTTCCATTTTGTATGTAAAAAGTTTTCGGTTATAACGAACTTATATTTAGAAAACAAGGGACTTCCCCGAGTATCTCGCCAAAAATGCAGTAGTCGATTCTAGCAGTTTGTGCAAGCAGTCGACGTCGAGTCATCAATCTGTGCTTACGCTGATTCTCAAACGTGATTTTAAGACCATGAGTGACGCAGTTGCGAAGAAAAAACGTAAATCTTTTACATTGAAAAGTAAACATGATATTGTGAAACGATTGCAACGAGGTGTCAAACAAAGCGAAATTTGTACTGAAATGGGACTAAGTAAATCAGCGGTAATAAAAAACTAAATTCAGGATAATGCATGTATCTATTAAACAAAAACTTCATTGTAGGTTGCTACAATTTGGAAGCAAAGGCAAACCATATTGAAGAGTTTCGAACAAGTACGAAACTCAAATGTGAAAAAAATCAAAAAACCTACTAAGCACGAAGTTGATCAAGGACTTTTGAAATGGTTTTCTCAGCAAAGAAGTAAAAATGTAACTATAAGCGGCGCCGTGTTGCAATCTAAAGCTGAAGATCTTGGGAGTAAATTGTTGGAAGATCCTGAATTAAAATTTAGTAGAAGTTGGATCGAAAGGTTTAAACGAAGACACAACATCAGCAGCGGAAAAATTGTTGGAGAGGCAGCCTCAGTTAATATGGATGTTGTGAATGACTGGTTGGAAAATAAGTGGCCAATAATTAGAGAAAACTTTGGAGATGAGGACATTTTTAACGGCGATGAAACGGGGTTGTTTTATAAGCTCACACCAGACAAGACATTAAGATTCAAAGGGGAGACCTGTACAGGCGGAAAGTTATCTAGAGAAAGAATTACCGTCTTGGTTGTTGCAAATTTATTGGGGACAGAGAAAAGAAAATTATTGGTGATCGGAAAGGCCAAAAACCCCCGATGTTTCAAAAATGTGGTACGATTACCAGTCAATTATAAATGTAACAGAAGAGCTTGGATGACCTCCGAAATTTTTACAAACGAACTACGAGAATGGGATGATGAATTACGTCGTAAGAAACGAAAAATCTTATTACTAGTGGACAATTGCCCGGCTCATCCGGATGTAAAAAATTTGGAGTGCATTAAGTTGGTGTTTATGCCTGCGAATACAAGTTCGAAATTGCAGCCCATGGACCAGGGTGTTATCCATAGCTTAAAAAGCAATTACCGACGGTTCCTACTCTCGAAAACTATACATTCTATTGATAATGATCAAACTAACTTCACCGTGGGTCTCTTGGATGCAATTAACTTCATCCATATGGCATGGCAAAAAGTGTCAAAGCAGACAATCGCTAATTGTTTTCGACACGGCGGATTTATCAGGCGTGAGGATGAATTTGACTCAGATGACAATCTACCATTAGTCGAATGGCTCACAAAAAATCAAGAAGAAAGTGTTAACGGTGTTCAAGATGAACTCACTCTTGGTGAATATGATTTTAATGAATACGTTCACGTTGATGACAACCTTGTAAATGTGGAATTTTTGGATGATGATGCCATTGTAGCTTCTGTGTCTTCTGCAGCTAATCAGACTGACGATGAGAACGAAGAAGATGAGAACGAAGAGGAGGAAACCAAAAATAACGAAGTACCACTAGTTCCAACCACTTCAAATGCAATCCAAAATATTGAAGTCGTTCGTCATTTTCTTCAAACGCGGAATACTCCGCAACATATTCTTAATAAGCTAAGCGAAGTGGAAGTGCACATCAGAGAGATTAATCTTGCCAAAAAAAACAAACTAAAATAAATACGTTTTTTTAGTACATAATTAATATTTTCAAGTTGTTTCAGACATGTAATGTTTGTAATGTATTTTGTTATATAAAAAAAGAATAAAAATTGACTCCCTCAAAATAGTGGTGTTTTTTCAAAATCATCACTTATAATGAACTTCGGTTATAACGAACCTTTTTTGCCGGTACCTTGGAGTTCGCTATAACCGGACATTACTGTATTAGTTAGACAGAATTATCCATTTTGCAGCACATTCAGTTCTCATGATGATATTTGAAAAATAATATAGATATTAGAGGATTAATTAAAGATTGAAGAAGATGAACTTCTTGACAATTAATAATTAATTGTGACTTCCGAAATGTGAGAAAATAACTTCACTTAAAGTAATGAAGCAATTTCATATGAAAATCATAGACAAAAAAACGACAATATTGAAGAAATATATTTGTCATAAGTTGTATGAATTGAGGTTATGTTTTAATAAATTAAAATTAATTATGTAAATCCACGGTCAATTCAAATGCATTTCAATTGTGTTTCTATGAAGATATTCCAGCAACATATCGTATAATAGAAAGAAAAACATCTATGTACATGTCATGTACAATAATTTGTGACACAACAACAAAATTGATCAAATCAATATGCAAGAATATAATTCATTTATCAGTAGAATATCCAATTAGATATATATTAACATCACCTTCAGTATATGTTTGGTCAGTTTCCAAGTGTTAACCCACTTTTCAATATATGTGATCATGCATAAGACTTGAATTAAATACATTCCAATTCTCAATTCAATGCATTTCAATTAGAATAACATATCTATTCTCATTCAAACATACCTTTTACTTACTTTAAATATATCGGATAATGTAATAATAATAAATTAGATGGTCTACATAGTATTTTTATATTCTAGAATTAGTATCATCTACGTCGAAGCATTGTACAGAAACGACATAGTATATTTTACGTAAATTATTTATTTAATTAATTTTGACGCTGAACTACCTCTTTATCAAAACAGTGTATATTCCTATGTATTAACCTCTTTGAAGAAGTTTATACCACTGTTTTTGCGATGACCTTTTAATTTTTCCGATATATGTATGGGTTATAGAAAAGTGATGTAGTTTGACATGTCAACTGCAGACCCCATAGGTCCTCTGATATGAGGTAATAATATACTGAAATAATTTACTACAAGAACAGATTGATTGAATTAGCCTTTTTAAAAATAATTAAGAATAACTATGCTGGCTATTCACAGGTGGCGTCAAGAAAACTAAATGTAATTTAAATTCTAACAGCATATCACATTTAATGACATGGAACAATACATGGGTACTATTATAATATTATAAAATACTAACAAAAAATAATTAATATTATTCTACTATTAATACGGGACCAGAACATTCAAAGTTTATCAAGAACATATTCTTAAAATAATAAAGTAGATTTGTCAACCAATCATGCACACCCTATATACAGTATGGGCCGGAGGAAACTATAGAACTTATAATAGAACGAATTGAAAATCGTTCAAAAGTGATGCAGAAGCAAAGAAAGATTGAAAATACGCACATATATACAGGCTGAACTTTTAGACCGTAACAGTTTACGTGATTTACCGATCACATTCATATTTCCCGAGTTTTGCGTTAGATTATTTGTAAGAACCAAACTCACAGTTGCAAATAAACCTGCTGCTGCGATAATAGCGGCTAAATTTTAAATGTCAATTGGTGTTTGGTATTTTTGTGGTGTATAGAAGAAATGACGCTTTACATTTATTATAGGGAATGATAATCTTGGGACGAACATAAGGCCTGTTGGTCACCTTGATCAGAGGTTTATCCAATCGTACTAATTTAGAGTATGGTTAAAAGAAAAAGAAGTCTACTTAATATAGCCTCGAGTGGTGATACAAAACTTTTAATACGTCAAACATTCTAAAAAGTAACTTTAAATGTGTAACAAGAAGATTGTCAACATATTAAACGATTTGAAAGCGAGTATTGGAAAGGAGTAACTAAATTATGATTATTCAATTAACTGAACGAGATAGCGAACTAGAAAATTAGATTATTTTTGTATATACAGCTTGAGTAATGAAACACTTGATATTACCAAGTAAACATTGCAACGTCGTATTCTTTGGCTGTACTGGGGCCGCGACGAAAGACAGGAGAGGGTAGAGGTACTGTGATATTGTCAGTCGATGCTTCACCGCTAAACGTAGTGAGAGCAGGGATACAGTACGCGACGTTGCAATTCTGATGTATTTTAGACTTGCTATATCAAGCGTTCCATTACGTAACCTGTATAATATGTACCTATATTAAATTAAAAAACAGGACTTTTACTTTCAAATTCCTTAAATAGCGTTGATAAGTAAATAACGTAAAACATACTACATTAATATATTTTCAAAAATACTACTTAGTTTTTCATGTGTCCAAAATAAAATTGCTGTGTTAAATGAAATTTAAGTTATACGCCATAAAACTTTTTTCTTAGAATGTACTATTTGGAACCGTGTTGCTTCACGTATAAACTCTCGTTGGTTGGTTGGACTATAAGGAAAAATATAAAAATAGAGTGGGCTACCGAAAAATAAAAATATCCGGTGGGTAATTTTCGATGTGTGTGCATAATAGCACGTAACTGTTTTCCGCAAACGTTATTACCTCCGATTGTTTGGTTAGCATTTTAAGATGATCCATATAATTATTTCTGTAAATAATGTTAGTCTAAATGAAATCGGTATAAACAAACAACAATTGGGCATGTTTATTTTATTGACACGAAACGATTGTATGATTATGACGTTATGACGTGTGTGTATTCTTATTTATATAATAGCATTAATCGAAGAATTTTCGCTAGTATTTTGGTGTCAATAATAAGTTTGCATTTGGCTTATGCAATGAAAACTAAATAAAACATAATATACTGGGCGTAAAAATATCTTCCAAAAGAAATAGATTCAAATTAAATCTACTATAATAAATACATAGCATATTTTATAAAGTTTCATAGCTGTCGCCTCTCAATGTGAAATCCCTTGAAATAGTATCTTTATGTGCTATATCTAACTTAATCTAGTTGAATACAGAGAATATTCTGCGTTCAACTACCAATACACTGAAAGGTTCAATATTACAAAAATAGCCCCACGTTAGGCGCCAATTTTGTAAAAATAAAACGCTTTCACTTTCTATATAAAGTCATGGACAAAATAAACGGACTACCGCATATATTTTGTGGTATTCCAAAATAATGATGATTTTTAGTTTTCTAGTTATCTTACAAGTAGGCTGCAGATCTACTGGGACAGTTCAGTGAAATGCTGTCAACAAGGGCTTCGTTCTAAAAGCAGAATTGCAAATAAAAGCATTTTTGACAAAACTTGATCCAAAATCCGATCGGAAATTTTTGCTTATTAAGGCAAGTTCTCTTTAGTCACCAAGTTTTTTTTGTCATTGATAGTGTCACTGCGACTGTAATACATTTTAGTAATGAATCGCAGAACAAATTTGGCAGTGAAGGAAGCAGTAAGAACATCAATTTTGCAGGATGAGAGATATTCGATGCGTCATGTTGCTAATATGATATGAAGAACCCATTCCAGCTAAAGTCGCATCGATTTAACGATACAGGTTCTCACTTACGAAGGCCGGAACAGGGAGAAAACGGTACACTAATGCAATATATAAGCGTTTTCTTAGATAGTACCATCCTAAAAAATGAGCTGCTTGCAATCTTCTTGTATCTTCCCGAGCGATTAGAAGGGCCTTAAATGAAGCTGGATTGGACAGCAGAAAACCGGCCAAGAAACCCCTGCTCACCAGAGAGCACAAAATTCAGAGATTGCGTTTTGCGAGAAATCATCAAAATTCGACTCTTAATGATCGGAAGATGGTTTTATTTTCAGACGAAACGAGGATTAGCCTTAAATCTCCTGATGGACGTGAGCGTGTTTGGCGAAGGCCAGGAAAGAGATTTGCTAGTTGCAGTATCTCTCCAAGAGTCGCGTTAGATGGTGGCTCTGTAATGTTTTGGGGAGGCATATGTTTCGATGGCCGCACAGATACGTATTAGGTCAATGAAGGCAGATTATTATCTTGAACACATCGTTGTTGTCCATGTAATGCGATTTGCTTCTTTTGTGGGGCCGAATTTCTTGTTTATCCAAGATAATGCTCGTTCTCATGTGGCTGGTAAAGTTATTCACTACTTAAATGCTGTTGCTATTCCATTCATGGAATGGCCAGCCAATAGTCCTGACATGAACCCATTAGAGCATTTATGGGACGATATTTAAGAAAAGGATTCGACGTCGTACACCTCCTCCTGCCAATCACAATCAACTGATAGACGCATCAATTCCAGAATAGGAAAATACTCCTTAAGAAGTCGTTCAAAATTTGATCTGCAGTATGCCAAGACGCATGGAAGCTACTAGGCATACCTAACAATAAGTTTTCTTGATTTTTTTTGCAATATTTAATTCAGTATTGTAATTATACTAGTTTAGTTGAGAGGTGCGTTAATTTTGTCCATGAGTTTATAAATTTAACAAGTCAAAATAAGATGAATTATTTATATCACTCTCATTAATTGCCGTTCTATTACTGATATTTTGTCAAACACAATAATGTGTTTAGGTTGTAAGATATAAAAAGTAAGAAATTCCCTACATTACTATATTATTTGAAGTATATTATCACTAGCTCTAACCATCTTGATTTACCTTACTCACTATTCGGTCTATATTTCATATTTTCTACAAAATATTAATCATAGAAAGCATAGTATATAGATATGCAAAATCTATATGCGTTCTTAGTAAAATGTTTAGCCTGAAATTTGTAATTTTTGGATATTTAGCACAATATAACTGGGCTATAAATTAAATATAATAAAGCTACAACCGGATCTTTGCAGGAGACGTGAAAGAAAACTTAAGCTCTGTTAGATGTATTATTTGGAAAATTGCAAGGAAAAACGGATTTCTCAAACACATATTACATTAATAAAATTAAATTCGTTACTATTAAAGCTAACACGTCTTATTACTGCAGAAAAGAAACACTACACTGACGGTATTGGTAACATTACAAAATTAGCCCCACGTAAGGCGCCAAGTTATTTTGTATATACAACCTACTATCACTATAATGTAGTCGAACATTTAGTTCTTTAGCAGTACAGACTATAAAGATATATTATTACATTTTTGTATTGGTAGTTTTGAATTGTACATGTAATAAATTCAAATGTGTAGTTTATACATTCTTCTCAACTTTAAGCAAAAAAAATAATGGTGTGAAAAAATGTAGAATCCTATGTACTTTGGATCTTAGAATTACATACAATGTTTCTTTTACATCTTACATAGAACTAATTGCTGCAATAAGAAAATCGCATCGTCAACATTAACCGCAACCAGCAGTCAGCATTTACAAATGTATGTACATATATATATAACATATCAATTTCCAACACGATGATATCATTTCGCCACACACTTCTCGAAACTTCACCTAGCTAACTCAACTTTATCTGCACATTTCCTAAACAATCATGATGAAAGCAAAACCTCAATATACAAAAAAATCACAATCTGTAAATAGAAGTTCCTTCTTGATCCTGCTCGGGTATATCGCCTTACATTAATTTATACAAGCGGTCGTTTTATGTTGTTAAACAATGTGTTTGCACCAATAGATAGGTAATACATACATTTGCACATATTAATTATATACACAGAAATTCGTGGAATAAAAATCATGTATTGTATTAAATCTAGATTGCATGCATGTGTAAAAGACGGGGAAACAAAGTGACTTTTCAAACATCGGTTGAGTAATTATAATGTAAGAGCGAGAGGAAAATCCGACCGATGTAATTATATATTTAATGTAAGGTTAACTAAGTACATACATATCATAATACTAGACATCATGGCGACTTAGAAGCGTTTTGGCCTTGAACGTGTTTGCTCGGAGCTGTCATATGAGTAATGGTTATAATCTGTACATATAGATAAACGATACTTTGTGTACCGTAAAGTTTGATGGATAAGAGTTTTCAATTACATTTTGTGATTAATTTTTTTTTTACTGCCCGTTTCCATATCAATGTCGCACACATTAATTTTATCTATATTTCGTTTTTTAAACGTGTCTGTCGTTTTGTATTGATAGCAGATCCTCACAAGGAGTTATATTTTGTGGTTGCAACAAGAATTGCCCCACAAAAGCATATTCATGTGTGAAAAAGAACGTACTTTGTAACTCTAAATGCTATCGCAGCTGTTCTTGTAGCAATATATAAGTTAGGAACACTTTCAACGTAAATTCTTTATAGGGCAGTTACTTTTTCAAGAATTTTCATTTTTTCCATACATTTCTTTCAAAATAAAGTTTTGTTACATTTACAAACTATTGTTTCTCTTTTACGTCTTGGGTCCCTACAACTAGTAATTATAAAGGTAAATTGTTTAGAACCAATTTTGGGCAAATTATGCCGTGCAGTACTAGTTGAAACTAAATGCGTGTATTGAATTATTTACTGTATTTGATTACTTTTTTTCAGCACTTTTTTCAGATATTAACCAAACTCGCATATTGCGTCTGACATATACAAGAAATGACCTCCACATAATTGGCGCCCAAAGTGGGGCTAATTTTGTTACGTTACTCTGTGTACGGTTCTTTATTTCCTACTAATAAGATATTATCTTAGTATTAATGACAAAGTACTTTATTTTATAATTGTATTAATTTGGCTTCAAAAACTATATAAAATAATGTTTTAATTGGAAAATTAAAACCTCCTTTGTTCAAAACTAAAGATCTATATTTAGTAAATAATAAATAATTCAAACAATATTATTTATATTATTATTTGAAGAAAATTTAATAGGCACTTCATAATAGGCGAAAGAAATAGAGTGTTTTAGATACCATGCGAGTTTCTTAGACGAATACACAGTTGGATTTTTTACAAAAAATCATTCAAATGATATTCCAAATTAACTTTCCAGTCTTCATAAATTAAATATTTGAATTAAACATTTTTAGAGTATTGAAAAGTATTAGATAGAATACGGTTTTAAAATGGTTGTCTTCATAGATTTACTTAGATCGCTTAATTTGAGGGAAGACTGGGAGTATACAAAAGTTGTTCCAAATTAAATCCTAAATGGTTTATACTCTCATCTCTATTCCTAATCTGTCTTTAATTTCCTACCAGCAGGAAACCGTTTGAGTTTTGGGAATAAATAGAAGTCTGAAGAGGCTCGGTCCGGTGAATATGATTATTGGAGCACAATGTGGAATCGTAATTCATTTAATTTTTCTCGAAAAATGCCACTGATATGCGAGTGCTCATTGTCATTATGGGAACGCAGTTTCTTTCGAGTCATTGAGTCTTTTATCGGCAATGTAAATTTGACTTTGTTTAGGAAGCCATATGTCATGTGAAGCAAACGTTTTGGCCTTCTTTGGCGGCCGGCTGCTATGATACCGCCCTTGCTGAAATTCCTGTTCTGGAACATAGTAAAGTTCCATCCAATGTAACAAAGCGACACAAAAAATCTACTAAATTGATGTTAAAGCGCTTCAAATTGTTGTTGGAAAGTCGTATTATTTTGCTTTTTTCATTCATTCAGGAAACGCATTACCCACATAACAAGAGATCATAGAGATATATACGTTCAGTAGAATTGTCCACAGTTTTGGCAATACTTTCAGTGTCTGGAATAAGTTTTGATGATGCAGAATATATTTAAATCAAGTAATCTAGCGGTAAATCGTGGCATTTTAAGGAGGATCAACTCCAATATCTTTGTAAAAAAACACGTTCATCACAAAGAGCAATTTTATCAATTTCAAAACTTTCACTAAACACGGCTCCTTAAGGAACTATATCTGTCAAACTGAACGTCAGTGATATTGAGTCATTTGCACGGCCTACTCGAAAGTAATACCAACTTTTTTTCACAAACAAACACTGGTAGGATGTCTATTTAAATTTCTTTTCAATCAGTAGAGAAGTATAATTACTCTTTCAATTTTAAAAATTTCGTATATAAAAGTTGTTCCGAATTGGGTTTTAAATAATTTGGGCTTTTTGAATCTATAAAGAATACTTTATTTGTGAGTTATTTACAAGATACTGTTGCTCAATAAGAGTTTCTCTTAGAAACATTTAAAATACAAAAGATGGGAGATGCTTATGCATAGCTTCAAAAACTTTTGTGAAGCTAATAGTTCCCAAATATTTTCAAAATATGATTTTTAAGCATTTTAATAATATGGATTAGAAGCTAATTAACTCTTACGACTCAAATTAGCGATTTGAATTTGTAAATTTGTTTAAACAATAATTGTTCCAAATTATAAATACCAATTCTGTTTTTCATGGCGTCATGGCCAAAATACGAAATTTATATAATTATTACATATTTATTTAGCATTAGGTTGACCTAGGCTGATTTTTTAATTTTTTGTCTATACTTCTAGCGTATTTTGGTATAAATGCTTTAGCGTATAATGTTTGCCCAGATCTTTCCCACTTTAGTCCGCACTGCAGTCAATAAACGCTTATTGTATTGAGACTATGTGGTTTATGACAGTTACTCAAGTAGTTTTGTCTCTTGTGTATAGATCCTTTACTGAATGTTTATTTAATAGTTCTAGGTCTGTGTTCGATTACCCAAAAATGCGTTGTCTCCTGTGATCAAGTACCACAAAATATAGTACGATATGCCTGACCATTTCTGGTGCCATATTTCAAAGTCTACAGTTAAGGTCATCGTCATACAAGCCCACCTTATTGAGAAGCACCAATTGTAGTAGGCAGTCTATTCGTGCTCCTATATAGCAGTTTTTTGGACCCTTGTTGTTTGGTATTTACCTATGTAGTTAATAAATTCCTTATAATGATTTTTCCGATGTTCTTTTTAAATCCAGTTTTTCATGTGGCTTTGGGTCATACTTTTTGGTGCTTCCAAATCCGATTCTGGACCAATAAATTTTCTTTCTGATTCTCTCTTAGAAAATGCATTCGCTTTTTTGTTGCATTCGATCCCACTTGGCATTCAAATTAGTTGTACCTTATTCTGGCCAGGAAATGCTTTACATTCGTAGAGAGTGTATAACAATTTTATGTTATATTTTTCGGCACTTGAAGCTTGTGATTGTGAGTATTAGTTTTAGGATGGCTGTTATTTGTCGACATTAAAATATTTCAACGTATCTCTGGCAATTTTGTTTCATTTTATACAAAAATAAAAATGAGGTGTGGCCACAACACGACTTTCGTATAAGTATAAGAGTTTCAAATTATAGAATTTTTTATACAAAAATTATTCAAAATCCTATTATAAATACTTCTATTCTCTTAATAAATTTTATAGAATGCATACTTTGCAAGATATTCGAAAAAAAATGCTACTCGATAGGAGTAAAAGTGTTACTTCCGGTCCGAATTTTGAAATTTCATGTTTACAAAAGACATTGCAAATTCAGTTCTAAATACTTTTGTACTCTTGATAAATATATATAGAATACATAATTTACGATATATTTGCAAAAAATCGCTATTTAAAAATAGTAAAAGTGTTACTTTCGGTCCGAATTTTGAAATTTTCGTTATACAAAAGATATTTAAAATTATGTTTTAAATACTTTTATACTGGTAATGTACCTGCCTAGAAAGCATGATTTGCGAGATATTCGCAAAAAGCTGATTTTCAATAAGAGTAAAACACCTACTTTCGGTAGGAATTTCGAAAAACTTTTTTTATACAATTTTTCTCAAATTTAATTTGTACCTTCATTTGAATTCCTTATAAATTTGTTTAAACTTAGTAATTGACGAAATATTGGCAAAATTCAAATTTTTCACTGAAATCGGTAAAATCGGTTTAGCGATTTTACTGAAAAACTAATCAGATCTCAAGAGGGAGATTATAGACGTAAATACAAAATTTGTAATTGATATCTATAGCGGTTTGACCGCTATCGTGGTCACACACACACACGCAGAGAGAGAGAGAGAGAGAGAGAGAGAGAGAGAGAGAGAGAGAGAGAGAGAGATTTTTAAAAACCACTTTTTTGGTATCAGGAGACTTCAAAACGTGGACATCTGCAAAAATCTCGAAGTCGAAAATTTTCGTCATCATAATAATTCCTTATAAATCGTATAAGAAAGTAAAATACGCAGAGTTTTATCGAGCTACAGGAAGCACAAAAAAATTTCTTTTCGTCCGAATAACGGACACCTAATTTAAATGTGTGTTGTGTGTTAGTAATTACGCCAATCTTCCAAATATTCTTTAAAAAATTGAAAGATAATGCTAATTTATATTGAAATTAACATTTGTTGTAAACCTTAATCCTTGTTTAACATTAGACGTCTAGCCATATGTTTCACAGGAACTACTGGACCGATTTATTAAATTTTTTTTAATGATCGCTGGGGTGAGTCTGGGATGCGGTTCAAATTAGGGTTCACGAAACCGAAGGGGGGCTGGGCAAGGTGCAAAAACTGCTAAATTTGTATATAATGAAGTTGACTCTTTTGAACAAATCGTCAATTGTTTACGGTAGAAGGCTGGAATTTTGCATAGTTATACTACAACCTACAGTTCTTCCCGTTTGAAAAATCTTTATTAGAAGCAATTTTATTTAAATTTTTCGGAACGTCAATAGCGTAAAATCATCTTTGAATCGCATCGTCAATTTTTGAAACAGAAGGTTGATGTTAAATATTAAATTATTCTACGAATCAAGCTCTATTAGAAAAATTTTCCGTTTTTAAAAATCTTGTACAGATCAGATTTACTTAAACTTTAAGGTTCAGAGAGTTTTCAAAAATTCGCGTTTTTTCAAACCTCATACACTTTATTGCAGGTAATTAAAATCGGACTGGCCTAATTTATTTTGTTTTTAAATTAAAGAATTCGCAAATTCATCGGACGTGCTGATATTGAATAACTTGTCAAATTTTTTACTACTATAATAAGATCATTCATTATATATACGTGCGAAAGCTTTCTTAATGATTTCAATCACAAACACAATAGATGGTTATGTATATTCTTATGAATATTAATATCACTAATTTGATACTAATTATTTGAATATTTAATCTGTATAATAATTGTTATTATGTTAATTACTGTATTTAAATTATACATTTCAATGGTACGACATTATTTGCATTATATTGATGTCATTTGAGGTAAAGCTTTAATTGCCACTGAACAGGATTTACTAGCTAATGGAGGAAATGCCCCGAAGGGGTTAGATAAAAGGCGAATATACTTAAGAAAAAAGGCCCCGACTATAAAAATGAAGTGTACAAGCATGAAAAAGAAGAGGACAAGCATGCAAAAGAAGTGTACAACCGTGAACAAGTAGGGTACAAGCATGAAAAAGAAGTGTACAACCATGACAAAGAAGTGCACAAACACGAAAAGGTATGTATAAATGTTATTTTCATCAGCACATTAAGAAGTGGGTTTAACTGCTAAATTGTGGGATAGTCTCATAACTTGGAAAAAATATGTTCATCAAACAATGTATATTCCGCAGCCGAGCAAGTTAAAGGAAAATAATGAAGCTAAATTTACTTTAGTCATGCTTTAATTGTTTATCAATCAGCTATGGGAGATCTAGAATGCTAAGAGCCGTTCTGTAAATTTTGTATGTACATCATAGCATTTACTTTTTAATGTAAGCCAACGTAATGTCTATTGCCTTATTAAATCAGATTTTAACGCCACTAAGACAATTGTGCTACCAGTTTGCCACGAGATTCATTAAGTTTGCAGACCATTGTTCTTCACTTTGGCAATGCATGCATACCTTGCTTCTGTTCTTCCTGGTTAAGTTAGTGATAATTGGTAATTATAAATTCATATCCAACCCTCTTGGCTCGTAGATGCATTTTTATTTTTCTGTTAAACATTACTAGCTTTGATGTATGAAAGCGCAGTTTGCCGTGACTGGTTTGTTGATTGCTTAAAGCCTACAAAATCACATAAAGCTGGAATTGGTTAGAGGCAAAAGCGATGCTGCCTAATATACAATGTTTGGTGAAAATATTTTTTCTAGGTTCAAGCATTTTCTTCATTATGTAGTACATTTTATGTATCTACATTAATTTATTCTCAGAAATATTGTCATTATTCTTTTTTTTTGCCTATGCATTTATTTGTACGAGGTAGGCGCCATAAATTCTCGGCCTGACAGGCTTATACGGGTTCAAACGTGTTCAAACTCTGTCACGCTATAAATATGACGCTTTGAAGTCTAGTAGTTTTTAGTAACCAGCCAACCAACGTGACTAGCGCACGAAAATATCTGAAGTAACGAAAATTGAGTACCGCGCCATCATTAAATTTTTACCAAAAGAGGGACAGACAGCTTACCACATTAAACAACGTTTAGACGGCGTTTACGGTGATTCATCTGCTTCGTATTCAACTGTAAAAAAAGTGGGGAAAATGTTTCCGTTTAGGACAAGAATCCCTGGAAGATGCTGATCGGTCGGGTCGACCAATTGTAGTTATAACGTCTCAACAAATTTCACTTATTGAACATTTAGTGCTGGAAGATCGCCGTTTAAAAGTGAAGGAATTAGCAGTGATAACAAACATTTCCGAAACAAGTGTTTGCCGAATTCTCCATGACCATTTGGATATGAATAAAATTAGCGCTATGGCTAGAAGCACGCGAGCGTGCCGCTTAGTTTGGAATTATAGGCACGTAGCTGACGTCACTGCTGTTATGACGATATCATTTAACGTGCTCTGAAATCTGAAATTAAAAGCACGTGGATAAAAAACGGGGAAAATATGCATTTTCTAGTTTGTGGTGCGGATTTCTGTTAGTTTTAGTGGATTACTGCAGTTGATAACGACATAAACTATTAAATATGGACGGTCTAACAGGTAAACGCTGTATTTAATAATTTCTATTTAATAATAGTTAAATCACTAAACAGAGCGTACTCTGATTTTGTATTATGCACACATAATGCTAATACAAAATTAATGCTTGAGGAATTGGGGTTAGGAAATAATTTATCCTGACTAGATTTACGTCATAAACAATACTTCATAAGGTATCTTATTATACATGGGTGAGATAGGGAAATACTACGGTTCAGTTTCACTCAGACTAGACCGACTCGTGTTTTATCAGCTCTCGGGGAAACCTAACTAAAGAAATATTTAGAAATCTATGAACAAGACAATACCAAAAAATTTATAAAAAAAAAGTCGTACAATGTTTATTGTACGACTTTTTTTTTATAAATTTTTTGGTATTGTCTTGTTCATAGAAAAAATTTATAAAAAAAAAGTCGTACAATGTTTATTGTACGACTTTTTTTTTATAAATTTTTTGGTATTGTCTTGTTCATAGAAAAAATTTATAAAAAAAAAGTCGTACAATGTTTATTGTACGACTTTTTTTTTATAAATTTTTTGGTATTGTCTTGTTCATAGATTTCTAAATATTTCTTTAGTTAGGTTTCCCCGAGAGCTGATAAAACACGAGTCGGTCTAGTCTGAGTGAAACTGAACCGTAGTATTTCCTCTCTTAAATACACACAAAAACCGTTGAAGTCCTCTCTTGAATTTTATAAACTTGAATATGCATGTATCCATGGTTAAGAACATCCTAAAAGAGGAAATGGGTTACGACAGACCAGGTTACAATAGCTTTTAAATAACCGATAAAATTGTTTTGACTTCTGTAATAATTTTAGGATTAAGGACGCTTAGGATGTATTGCGAATTTCAAACTACGTATTTGTCCAGCAGGTCAATATTTAAAAGTATATAGTTGTAATAGAACATACAAAACATGAACTTTCGATTATAAGCAAATGGTTTTATTTTCTAGAAAGTTTTTGATCACTTCCCTCAAAATCGTATATTAAATGAAACAGACCCTAATAGGCTGCGAGAAGTTGAATATTTCTAAAGAGGATCGAGATTTATCTTTAGAATACCTTCAGAAATTATATAGTCTTTTGTAAGAATGAGGCTGAATATGATATCATATATACTCAATTTAAGGAATGCGTTCCTCAAAGCGTATGTGATTATTTTGATAAAAATTGGCATACTATTCGGAATGAATGGCTTGTATGTAACATAACAAAAGGCAATTTAATAATACAACAAATAACCGTATGGACTCAATTAACCATAAAATCAAACAAGTAGTACCTAACAATTCAACTTTATCCGACTTTGTTAAATATCTTTTTATTGTTTTAGATAGCCATAATCAATCGATAATCGACAATCAAGCAGCTAAACACATTTTGAAGCGACCACTGCACCGATTTCAAAACCATGAAAAAGATTTATTGCAGTGTGTGAATATTTTAACAGGTTACAATTTCAAGTACATATATCCAGAAACGGACAGATTTAATCACTAAAGTAAAAATATTAAAGGAATATAATGACGGTATGTTTCAAACTACTTGTGTCACATACGATGGACAAAAAATTATTATTTATCAAAACATACAATTGCAACAACCAAGTCAGATATTGTGGCAAAAGCAAAACATGTAGTAAGCGAAAAGCCTAACGTGATGACGTTAACCGAAAAACGAAAATCAGCCACTTTAATTACGAATTCTTTAATCAACTTAATTAGCATTTCCAGCAATAGTGAATTCAACTATAGATTAGATTTATTGAAGAAAATGGAACACTACTGGAGAACTAGAAACGAAGTGGCAATTATTAAGTGGGAATTATATTACAACAGGTGAGGCAAATTGTGATCTGATCAATACAAAAACAAGTACTGAGGCATACGATAATAATTAAGAAACGATCTCACAACAAAATAGTGTTAGAATAGTAAGTATTGTCTGATGAAAATATTAGTGAATTGACAGATAATACAAGTAATTTAGCAAACATGTCACACATTACATTTGTTGATGAACCCTTTGGTGATAATGAAGATAACAGTAATAACAATAATAATAATGAAAATATTGAAACTGATTTATTAAAATCATTAGTGTTGCCCTCAAAAATTAAGAATAGGGGCGACCCGAGGGACATGATTCTACAACAGTAATAAATCTTAATAAATGCAATAAAAATAGTAAAAGCCAAGACATTCTCACATTTATTTTAAATAATCAACTAGACGCTATAAGCAAAGCATCCTTTGATACAGAATGTTCTACTAAAACTTTCCAATAATATTTTACTTATCCTTTGTAAGAGTTTTGTTAATTTGATGTTTTGAATTTTGTAATAAAAAGACTTATTTTGACTCTAATTGTTATTTATTCCTTAAAAAAAATTAATAATGAAAACTATTATTAATTATTCTCATAACTTATAGATTGGCGCAGAATAAACTAATGATTTGACGTACCTCTAATTTCAAATTTAGGTGCACGTTAAATGATAATGTCATAACAGCAGTGACGTCAGCCACGTGCCTACAATTCCAAATTAATCGGCACGCTCGCGTGCCCCTAGCCACAGCGATATTTTAAACTAAATATTAAACACATATTATGGCCGTTTGCACCGTTGTTGTTAAACTAAGTTTAACGCTAAACTGTAGTTAAAGTGTAAATTTCTCTTGCGCCGTAGCCAAAACTAGGATTAAATTAGTATAAACGAGGCTTAAATTAAACGGTCAATTTTGGCGGCTTAATTTTTATTTCTAACCTAATTTTGTTGTATTATTGTGACCAGTTGTGACTTTTGTTTGAATTTTGACATTTTTGTGGCTTGAAATTTGTAATTCTGTACACAAAAATCATACAAAAATGGACATAGAAGGGGACTGTGATATTTTTGGCACAGTAGTAGTAGCAGCAGCTGTGGTAACAGCTTGAATACTAGCTTCAATACATGATATAGTGACACTTGTATAGATCACCACAACAGAGGTACATACATTATTATTGTAGGCATTATTTTCTGGGCAAGTCTGTGAGAATGTAGGGTCCTCTTGTACTGTCTGCAAAAAAAAACATTAAGAGTTAAATTTTTTCTTTGCATTTGCTTCGAAAAATATTGAAACACTGCTTTCTGGCTGCATAAACATACCTCCAAGCTATTTTCATTCAAGCTTACCAATACTTCTTTTTCTTGGGCCACCTGCGAAAAGTATATTATTAATTTAAAAAACTTATGTGTTATAAACAAATAAATACATACTGTATTAACCTCAGTATTATCACTGGTATAATCTTCAATAGTGTTATCTTTATATTCAAATACTACATTGCCTGTGGTTTGATTTTGTGAAGATTTGTTAAGGTATTTTCCATCTTCATCTAATCCACCATTGTCTAATGCAAATACTGATTTGGTGTTCATAATGGATAGCACCACATCATGACATGGATCCTTTTTTTATTATTTTAGGTAAGCCACCTCCGGTACGATATGTTTCCTTTTTTTCTTCGGCTGCAATTTTTCTTTTTTTTATTCTCTTAGAATCGTCGCAAACAATCCGCCGCTCTATATGTACCATTCGGTACAGCTGAATTGAATTTTTTGGCAATATCTAGCCACGCATTTGCCTTCTCCTTTGATGTAACCCGGTCGGTCCTTTTATTTTCAATTACATGCTTGTATTCCAAGCAAATATTTGCGATCAACATTTTTTCATCACTTGAAAAATTAGATGACCTACTCCTTTTTTTTTGTTCGTGATGGACTTGATCCATTTTGTTTCAAGCCCAAAATAGAGGGAATATGAAGGATGAAGGAAATCACAAACCGGGCAGGTTATTCAGAAAAATAAAACAAGAATAACCTTAAAAAAAACATATTTACCTCGCATGTGAAGTTAGTTGCGAATTTTTTTAAGACGTTGCCAAATGTTGCTTTTCTTTAATCTTGGTTTACTTAACTGGCGAATAATATTATACGGTGCAAATCAATCGAAACTTAATCCTAACGTAAATTTAAACAGAGATTAGTTGCACGCCGTTTAAATTATAAACGGTACAAATGGCCCTAAATAGTTTTAAACGCAAAACGAGAATATAATTATTTAATTAAAATAATTAATCTAATTAGGTTAAACACAGCTTAGATATTAATATCCCATATTATTAGCATATAAACTGATTTTATTCCAATTGACGTCACTATGTATTATTAGCTTTGTCACAGATAGAACTTGTTCATATTACATATTAATTAAGTGCACATACAATGTTATAACGCTAATTTATTAAGTAAAGAATTAAAAAAATCCTTTTCGTCTGGAAATGCTATGTTATATTAAGCTTTTGCGCAATAATTACACGATATTCAGACATGCAGGCAAAAAGTATTTTATGATTGTTAATGAAGAAAATATAAAATGCAATCGGTGAATAGAATATTTGAGAAGTTTAATTTTGCATTCAAAGATAATATCAAAACTAAATACCAACCTATTATACTGCTGAGAATTTCCATATACGTATTGAAAATATTGTATTGTTAAAGGTGACGAAATATTGATAATTCATATCAATTCATAAAAAATATTTACAAATGAACAATAGAGATAACAATAATCCCTTTAAATTATTGTTAATTGATTGCAAATAAATATATTTAAGTTTATGTTGTTATGTGGATGTTGTTATTTTAATAATAATACCAGTTATTTTATTTTATTTAAATTCGGTTGAAAAATGTAGTTAATCGTCTTTAATACATTCTGAATGGTTTGAAATATGTCATAAATTAAACTTAATTGCTTAACTTTCAAAGCGATTTTACATTTTGATATAGAATTGTCCAGAATAAGTGACTTCTACTACCAAATATGGCGGCTTGTAGCCATGTTATAGGCATTTGTAGATATTAAAAAATTATTCATTTTATCGCGTTTACTACTATCTATATTTCCGTATCTAACACTTTGTATGTTGTAATAAATTAATTTTTATGTTAGCATATGTTTTGTGAATTGTAAATTTTGTAAATATAAACCGAGTCGTTTTAAAAGAAATGCAAATCTCGGCGTTATGCCCATAATGAGCAAAATATAGACATTGCAGCAGAAAATTATAAAACTAAAATATGAGTATGTTATTGGAAGTATGTTCCTTTTACTTCGTAAAAGAGACAAAAGCTGCTCCGTTAAAATATTTTCCATTGAGAATTGAGAACAATCGACATGACATCGTAACTGTTTGTGACTCATCGTTTCTATTTCATGCTAGAAATTGTAGGCTTATAATAATTTTAGAAGATACAAATATGTTGTAAATATTTATACATGTTTTTAAACAAGAACAAATTGTGAACGTGTTGATAATGAAGTGGTGCAAACTAATTTTTATCTATCTCTATATAAGTATAATTTTATTGTCATAAATACATTGTGATGAAGTCACTGTGTTGGCGAATCAATTGTTATATTATGTCGTGTATTCTGTTAAATAGCAATCAATTGTCATTTTTTTTATTATAATTAATTGCAAAAAATAGTTTTGATAACTAAAGACTGATTCAATTATCACATGTATTCATTTCTGACTTTTTGTTATTGAAGGTTGATTTGAATCTAGTTTATATGCAAATGTAGCACCCTACATATTTTAAATAATTTAATAACATCGACATTATTAATACTTCCACAACTTACAGCACAGCATGTTGGACATGAAACAAAATAGGTAAAAGCAAAAGATATTCAACTAAACCACAATCAAATGAATTTATATTCTCGTTATTTTAGAACAGAAATATTCCTTAAAAGTGAATAAATAAGTATATTACATATTTATAGCATGGCTACAGGTGGCCATATTGGTTTCAATTTGACAACATCTTGGACAACTCTATAAAGCTGTCTAGGGGTTTTTCTGAATACATAGAAGTACATACAAATTAGTTTGTATCATTCGATTTTCCATATATTCACAACTTGCTCTTGTTTCATAAATATGCACAAATTTATACAAAATATTTGTGTCTTCTGAAACTTTGTATTATAGGTAACCAGTCTTCTGCATTAAATAGAAACAGAAAGATATATACAGTCTCTTATACGTCGTATGTCCTCGGTAGGAAATGTGTTACAGAAGCAGCTTGTCTCTTTTTTGACCTAAGTAAAAGAATAAATACATTTAATCACCAAAACTAATAATTTTGTGTTTATAACGTTGCAATGTTTCTATTTAACATTCTGGGCATAACAGACATTTATGTTTCTTTTAAAACGTCTTGATACCGCTTTTTATGTAAAATTTACTTTAAAAAAGATGTACTGATGTAGACAATTAATTTTATACGGAGATACTATGGATAAATAGTAGTGAACGGGGGTAAAATGAATAATTTGTATGTCTGCGTATGTTTTAATGGCTACAGGAGCTATATTTGTCGGTAGTAGGCTGTTATTCTGAACAACTCTATACTTTCAATTTATGTAACAAATAATAAAATATTTATGTATTTTATTACATATTTATAATTACAATCATAAAAAAAGCAAAGGCTTCTTTTTTAGTTTCATATTATTTTAAGAAAATGTGAAAGAAAACTGCAATGTTGATGTTTTATTTTAACACATCTAAGTTGGTAAGTAAAATTGTAAAACCCAGAAGAATAAAAATATGGAGGTACATCAATATAAAAAGCCTATAAAAATTATCAATATTACAGTCGGGCAATATTCGGTTAGCCATTCGAAAGAGATGTAGATTATACCAGCTGCGATCAAGGTTAGTTTGACTGTTTGAATTTTAAAATATGAGAGGCCTAGAATCAAAAACGGCAATATCTCACTTTCATAGTATTGAGATATTACAGAAAAAGTATTAGAGACTTTATTTATTAATAGTATAATAGTACATTATGAATCAATTTTTTATTAATCTCATTTCAGTCACGAGTTTTGTTAATCACGAGCGAAATGTAGCGGAGCGAGTCTTTAGGAAATCGAAGGACTAACGGGTTCATAAAACGAGTTTCATACGATACTTTTTCTACAACAGCAAATAATCAAAGTAATACATAATTACTTGTCTGTCATCACTTCACATGGGGGTCGGTTGACAAGTGTCAACTAACTTGATTGAGTTTCAACTGATTTTTGCCATTAAAATACCTAGAGCTAACTTCAGCCTGTGGCAAACTAAGTTCATCTCGTGACTAAAGCGCACACACAGCTTGTCAAGGTGTATTTAAAATATCTCTTAGCGTTATGGAAACATATACGATAAATAGCACTTTAAAAATGGGAGTTGACAAATTCCTTTTCAAAATTTGAACCGTACATACGTAATATAAAATTATGTGTTCACCACATCAATTTATTTGTCTCTGTTTTTTTTTTTCAATTTGGCATTGTAAACTGAAAAGACAAATTTACCTTAAAAATGGTATTAATAACACTATCTACTACTTTATTTTATTTATATCCTCAGTAATTAAGAGTTTTGCTTACATATTTAACAGGTTTAGGAAACAATAATCACCAATAATTAAAAGCATGTTGTAATTACTCCTAATTCCTTTTTGGCCAATATTAAATTTTGATATATTATGTGGTCTTTTGTCCATTTTATTACTTCATTTATAAACAGAATACATTATACTGCAAAATATTTATTCACAAAATAGTATACATGATAAGCAGAATCTACATACTTATTTACAACTTAAATAAATTTATATATATATATATATATATAGGTTATATAGGTATCATTGTACGACGAATTTTCACTTTCAATGTTATCAGTGTCAACAGAGATAATAAAAGTTCAATTATGGTATCAATTAGACCGTCGAATTCACACATCCATGATCTTTATTACACCTTCCTCACACCTTTTTCATTTATCAGCACTAACATTTTGGATGGCTTGTGCTTGCAGCACTTTCTTTAACATCTGCCAATTTGAATGTTGTTCTATTTACTGCTACGCAATAGGGTTCAATTCGATAAACGCAACACAGTTTTATTATAATTTATGGTGAAGCAATTCAAATCGAGCAATATTTGCATCGTGATTAATATTTTTGGATGTCAAACAAACTTGCATATCCTTTTTTTCAGTTTTACTGGTGTGGTATGTAGCAGTAGCAATGATGGCTCAGGATTGTGTGGTAATACTGTTAGTATTGGACAAAACCATTCCTCAAACATTCACTTCTTCTTGGTAATTTATAGTGCTTCTTTCGTATACATAATGTAACGTTTTCGGGTTCGCAATAAACAACTCGTGCAATTTATTTAAAACAGTCTGTATATTCATACACTTAAAATTAATTGCAATATAGAAATATACAACTAATGTATCACACTTAAACTACTACGATTTAAATTAACACAGGTATTTATTTACCAGTACTATTTATTTATTTCTTATATTTATTTCACTTCTATTTATATAACGCAGTAATATTTATGTCTTTATTACACTATATTTATGCGCGACTACTACTTAAGGAAGTTCTTATTTCGGAATTATTCCTCCATCGGTGACCCAGCCGCCTTATATACACATACAAAACATCTGGAAGCATTCGCGTACACTCCATCTTCCTCTCGATGTTTGTAGAATATTCCACAGACATTCTGTCCCGACGCAGTACATACTTATTGCTTTACGATGTTTACCAGTCGCGTCGAGATGATTTACAACCTCTTTTTATTGTCGCTCGGAAGTATGCCTTTCTTTTGTTGTCGCCCGGATGTCTACTGGTTTCGTTACATTGCCCCCTTCTTAAAAACCGCGTTTCGTCCCGAAACACGCTATTCCATGTTCTTGTCGCTGGCGGATGACGGAATCTACATTGGGACCGACGGGCGCACCCAGCCGTCTTGTGGAAATGGCAATCCACCGTCCCAGGCTGCACAACGGGCTGATTGGGCCGACAGCCGCACACGACCATTTCCATACCAGTATACCGAAACACTGCCTCCAGCATGTTTCTTACGGTTCTTCATTCCAAACGGTCTAATCCGCAGCCCAGTTTCGGAATTGCCAGCCTCCTTATATTTTGCTCGAGTGCTCGTCCTCGTGAATCGACAAGGGATTCCCATAAATTGGCTCTCTAGGTTTTCCAGTAATTTGTCGCACATCCGCCACTTCACCGCTGTCACGTCCATGGTATGGGGCCAATTGATTGAAACGCACCACCCCTGGCTCACTATGGGGTGTCAGTCTTATGCAATAAACCACGTCATCTATTCGCTCTAGTATTTCGCATGGTCCGTCCCAGTATTGTTGGAGCTTTGGGGACAGGCCTCGGCGACGTTGACCAAACAAGGTCTCCTTCTCGATAACCACCTCCCTCGGCTTGCACGTCGGAACTATTCTTCGTCCTGTCGCTGGTATCCTAAGTGTGATGGCGTACTCGCTCGTGGGCTTCCTCCAACCTTCGCCTAAGTTCGCTGACGTAGTCTTCTCCATTTGGGTTCTCCACAACACGCTTGAGTAGGCCATCCTCCACCTTCAGAGAGTCCCATTGAGCCCAGTAGGATTCCAGTCCCTGTGAACGAGGAGCTACTTCTTGCCAAGCCAGTCCGCGACCAGTACCTTTCCAAACCATCAATGAACCATGGTCTTCATCAGCTTCTTGACCGATCCGCAAATTGTCAGGTTGCCACTGATCGTCAATCACGGTAGTTCCGAATGTGTTGGCCGATTTTTCTTCTAGTCGGCTGCTATGCCTGCAGTTTTCTGGACGTGGTCTCCTTGCAACTGCATCAGCGTTTCGGTGTTGCAGAGATGCAATTCGCACTATTGTTCTTGAGGCTCTACGATACTTGGTCGACGATTGCCTCTTCTCATCGACCCATTTCATTTTTCGCTGCTCCGCTATGGTTTTCTTGGGCTCTTTCCCGCATTTACTATGCACATGGCCCATTTCCATCTCCATTTCCATTTCCAATTCCAGCATCGGAGCGTTCTTCTTTTAGGTTGCACCTGATTCACTAATCGTCGGACTACCTGTTCCAGGTGTGCATGCCCATACTTCATCTCAAGACGCTTGATTGATTTAAGGTAGTCTTAACACTCTTCCGGACGTAAGGTCTGCAGAATGTCACTGACCTCTCCTCTTAACGACACAATCAGAGCAGTAGCTTTCTCCGGGGACGTCCACCCATTTGCTCCTGCAGCGACTTCGAATTGTTTCCGGTACGTCATCCACGACGTCTTCCCATCGAAGGTGGGAGGTTTTACCTTTGCCTTTGCTGTTCGGGAAATCTCCAGGCTTCCGCTTGAGATGTCATGGGGACCGCAGTCGTTCATCGCTAGCAACTGAAGCTGAACCCCAAACTCGTCCCCCATTCCGAACACGCGCTCCAACTTTCTGTTCTACGGCTTCGATGGCCTCAGAAAATTCCTGTATCCCATTCGATGAATTATTTTGAATGTCTTCCCGCCATTTCATCTTTTAGAGTTTTGAATTGTTTTGCAACATCTTTTAGAGTCTTCATATTACTCTCGAATTGTTTTGCAACTTCATCTCTTAGAGTCTTCATATTAGTCTCGCATTGTTTTGAATAATTTGCCATTTCAGTTAACATCTCATCTTTTAGAGTCTCCAAAACTAAGCTTAAATCAGCCTATACTTGAAACAAATATTTCTCGGGATCCTCACCTTCATTTATTAAAAGGTCACGAAGCCGATCCTGGAGAATTGTTTTTTTTTCCAGACGTATCTGCGTCCCTTTCCTCCAATTCTGCCCTTAACTCGGAGACCTTTACTTCTTCCAAACGTTTGGTAGCCATTTATTTGTTTATTTATTTTTTATTTGCACTATTGTTTATCCCACTTCTGACACCAATTGTAACCTTTTCGGGTTCGAAATGAACAACTCGTGCAATTTATTTATTTAAAACAGTCTGTATATTCATACACTTAAAATTAATTACAATATAAAAATATAAAACTAATGTATCACACTTAAACTATTACGATTTAAATTAACACAGGTATTTATTTACCAGTACTATTTATTTATTTCTTATATTTATTTCACTTCTATTTATATAACACGGTAATATGTATGTCTTTATTACACTATATTTATGTTTATTCTTAGACTACCACTTAAAGAACTATTTATTTATATTTATTTCTACTTTTGTTTGCGCGACTACTACTTAAGGAAGTTCTTATTTCGGAATTATTCCTCCATCGGTGACCCAGCCGCTTTATATACACATACGAAACATTTGGAAGCATTCGCGTACACTCCATCTTCCTCTCGATGTTTGTAGAACATTCCACAGACATTCTGTCCCGACGCAGTACATATTTATTGCTTTACGATGTTTACCAGTCGCGTCGAGATGATTTACAACCTCTTTTTATTGTCGCTCGGAAGTATGCCTTTCTTTTGTTGTCGCCCGGATGTCTACTGGTTTCGTTACAATAGTATAAGGAAGTACTGTGATGAAAATGTTCGACCTCGAGATTTTTGCAGATGTCCACGTTTTGAGGTCCCCTGATGCCAAAAAAGTGGTTTTTAAAAAATGTCTCTGTGTCTTTCTCTCTCTGTGTGTGCAGTGTGTGTGTGTGTGAGAGAAAGAGAGACCACGACAGTGGTCAAACGGCTATTGCTATCAATTCCAAATTTTATATTTACGAGTATAATCTCTCTCTCTTGTGATCTGATTATATTTTCAGTAAAATCAGCTGAACGGAAGTAGTAGTTTACTTCAGTGAAAAATCGAATTTTGTCAATATTTGGTTCATTACTATGTTCAAACAAATTTATAAAGAATTCATTTGTAGGTACTCAAAATTAAATTTGAGAAGAATTTTATTATGAAAGTTTTTCGAAATTCTTACCAAAAGCAGGTCTTTTACTCTTATCGAATAGCGATTTTTTTGCAAATATGTCACTGATTTTAAAGTTTCAAAATTTTAATTATATAGTAAACCATTACAACGTTATTTCGTCGCACAGGTAGATGAATAATGAAGAATTTACATTAGTGCGAGAAATTATATACTGGATGTATATATAGCATAGCATATCTGCTTGATTCAGTTCTTACAAAGTAAAGACAAAATTTGGGTCAAGTGTACAGCACACAAGAGATGGACAGATGACGACTTTTATAGGTATGTATAAATTGCACGTCTAATGATGATTGACTGTTGTTCTGCTGTAATTTTTCATGTATGTTACACCTTACCCCACATAATGCAACAACTTGCCCCGTTGCAGGGCACATTGGTACTGTCTGTAATATTTAGTTAAAAATTACTTTCTTATACGTATAAGCATTTCAAATATACAACATTTTTCTAAATTGTTTTAGTTTTTTCTTAGGAAAATAAGTCAAATTTTCGGAATTTCTTTTATATAAAAATTATTCAAAATCCTATTATTATATAATATATTCAGTATATACTTATTCTCTTAATAAATCTATATACAATGCATACTTTGCGAGATATGCTACTCGCTAAGAGTAAAAGTGTTACTTCCGGTCCGAATTTTGAATTTTCTTTTATACAAAAGGTACTGAAAATTAAGTTCGTACTAACGTACTTGTCTAAAAAGCATGATTTGCGAAATATTCGCAGAAAACTGATTTTCGATAAGAGTAAAAGACCTACTTCCTTTTATGAATTTCGAAAAACTTTCATAATAAAATTCTTCTCAAAATTAATATTAAGTACATATAAATTCCCTATAAATTTGTTTAAACTTAGTAGGTATCGGCAAAATTCGATTTTTTCACTGAAGTAAACTACTACTTCCGATCGGCCGATTTTATTAAAAATGTAATCAGATCTCAAGAAGGAGATTATAGGTACTCGTAAATATAAAATTTGGAATTGATAGCTGTAGCAGTTTGACCGCTATCGTGGTCACATACACTCACACACAGAGAGAGAGATGCTTTAAAATCCACTTTTTCGGTATCAGGGGACTTCGTCATCACAATACTTCCTTATTCTACGTATAAGAAAGTAAAAATGTATGCCTATATGCCCATACTTTCTCAGTTAATAATTTAGGAATAAAAATTGTCAAAAATGTAACTTGTCCCACCCTTCCCTATAATGAAAATACATGTAGAACACTGCAAGAGTTGTCGTCAGTGGTCTCGCGTTGTTTTGTCATTTAAAAGCAATTTATTGTAGGAATACTCAAATCGCTCATTTTTTATGTACTGCTTTCTTACGACAGCAATGCATATAGGTGAATCCAAATATAACACACATCTAGTGTTATATGTATAGCACAAGAAAATTTTCATTGAATTTAATACACTTTTGGAAACAACGTAAAAATTCACTTTTCGAGTTTACATCGTTGAAAATGGATAATAGAACATTTTAAAACATGCCATTGTCAAGTTCCTTCACAAACACATAAAACTTTATTATTACAAACTAATTTGCCAAATATGTACACACGCAAATATTCACATCATTGTTAAACATCTGCTTACATATTTAAACAATCAGATTGTTTAAAAAAGCAAGTGCGTATTTACACTTTTTTTCCTTTCATTGTGTTTATCTCATGATTACATTTGCATATTGATAGCAAATTAGAATAGTAAACATCTAAGGAGACTACACAAATGTAATATTCTTATGTTGGTTTCCGTATTTAGTTTGTGGTAGACCTTGGGACAAGCCATTTTGGATAAGATGGCTGTAGGACAGAATTAAAAAAAATCGAGAATGGAACGATTCATACAAGTGCTATTGGATTTATATAGATACAGGATGTTCTTCAAATTTTAATTTCACCTATTAATAGGGTGCGATACTTAAGAATATTTTTGCAATATCATTTATTTGAAATCTAGTAGATAGTATATTTTATGAAATCACGGTTACATATTGTAATCTTATAGACAATAGATTTTACATAGACATATATGTATAGTATTTTGCATTTAGTGTTCAAAACGTGCGAGTCTTCTTAACCAAATATCCTTTATCTTCTTCTTCTTTCCTTGTTTATTTGATATGACTGTGATTGCATCTGCTCTTTATATTTCTATTGTATTATGTGTTGTAATTTTAACACAAATATAAATTTATCTTTTTAACTTTTGCTATGTAATGTATATAAATTAAATGTGTTTTGTTTCAGACAAATTAAACAACTGTATTTTTTGTGTGAATAAATTATATAGTTTTACTTTTCTTTTATCATATTTTATGCACATTTTTTTTTATTAAAGCAATGGCTTTATCTACGAAATTTTAAATGATTTTAAAATTAGTTTGTATTAGTGTTGAAAATTCTAATTAAATTTTTATGCTATTTCACTGATAATTATTTAATTAGGTAAATTTAATTTTAAAAATTGACCCACGCATGAGATGCGAACCCATCACCTCTCGATCTCGAGTCAGGTGAAGCTCGAATCACGTCTGGTCTGGCACAATTTGCAAAGGTTGGGTGGGTAGTTCAAGTATGTATCAGTTGGACGCGCCGGTTTCGAGAGGGAAGATAATAACTTCATGCTGGGTCAGAAAAAGGATGGATCGGACAGCCGCTATTATCTGCTAAAAATGTTAAATCCTCAAGTTTAGATTACCATGAAGATATGACCTCATCTTTATTTGAAGAATGGTTTTGTGACACTTTGCTGCCAAATTCACCAAAAGATAGTGTGATAGTGATGGACAACGCTCCGTATCATTCTCGACAGCAAAACAAAGTTCCTACAAAATGTAATAATACGAAAGATATTAAAGAATTTTTAGAAGCAAATGATTTATATTTTCTTCTTCTTCTTCTTCTTCTTTCTATTAGGATTTCTCCTGTTATGTAACCAATCCCTATAAACTGTCTCTCCATCTTTTCCTCGGTCTTCCTGTCCTTCTTCTTCCAAGTGGTCTGCTGTCTCTTGCTATTTTTGGCAATCTCTCGTTGCTCATTCTAGACACGTGGTCCTCCCAGTTTTGTCTTCGCTCTCTTGTCCATATATCAATCTCCGTTACCTGACATGTCTCTCTTATATTTTCATTTCTAACTCTGTCCCATCTGGTTTTTCTCGCTATTCTTCGCAGGACCTTCATCTCCGTCGTTTGCATTTGCCTTCTGGTTTTAGCCGTTTGTGACCTCACTTCGGCCCCATAGGTCAGTATGGGCCTCAATGCACTCTTGTATATTCTTGTTTTTGTATCAATTCTCAGGTACTTGTTGTTCCAGATTACGTCGCTCATGCATCCAGCGAGTCTATTCGTTTTCGCAACTTGTTCATTTGTTTCTTTGTCTATGTCACCCGAGCTTGTTATTACTGTGCCCAAGTATTTCACCTGCATCACCTGTTCTATTATGACGTTGTCTACGACTAACTTGCATCTAATTGGGGCTTTTGCAATCGTCAATACTTTAGTCTTTTCTGTGGAGATTTTCATGTTATATTTTTTGCATGTGTTATTGAATTGAAGTAACAGTCTCTGTAAATTGTCCTCATTCTCTGCTATCAATATAGCATCGTCTGCATAGCATAAAATAGTAATGTTATTTCTTCCCATCCTATATCCTCTCATGTTTTTCACAGATTCTATTATTTCGTCCATCATAAAATTGAACAGCATGGGGCTCAACGAGTCCCCCTGTCGTATTCCCTTTCCAACCGGTATCGCTTGTGATGTTTCTCCATTACATTTCACTCTTATGCAGCCGCCTGTATAGATGTCTTTTATCAGTTGTATTAAAGAAGTTGGAATCTTTCTCCTAGCGAGTATTTCTGTCATATCCGATAAGCGTATTCGGTCAAAAGCCTTTTGTAGATCTACCAGACACATAAATGCTGGTCTGTTAAATTCCAATGACTTTTCAACAACCTGACGTACCACGAATATGGCATCCATGCAAGATCTTCCTTTCCTAAAGCCCTGTTGTTCTTCTTGGTGTTCCGTTAGACTGCTTAGCTTGTCTGTGATTATTTTTGTAGTTAGTTTAAGTGTAGTATTAAGTAGAGTTATGCCTCTATAATTGTTCGGTTCTTTCTTGTCACCCTTCTTAAATATTGGTACCAGGATGGCCGTTTTCCATTCCTTTGGTATTTTCTTCTCTCTTAAAATTTTATTTAGCAAATTGTGCAGTTCGTTTCTTATCGGCTCTCCACCATATTTAAGCAGCTCGTTGTTAATGCCGTCTAGGCCTGTGGATTTTCTATTTCGTAGCTTTATTAATGATTCCTTGAGTTCCGTCGGGCTTATGTGCAGTGTCGCTCGGTTGCCATCTT
The DNA here is from genome assembly GCA_963170755.1 of Amphimallon solstitiale. NCBI lineage: Eukaryota > Metazoa > Arthropoda > Insecta > Coleoptera > Scarabaeidae > Amphimallon > Amphimallon solstitiale. The sequence continues at coordinate 94,279,971 of OY720683.1, read as the reverse complement.
CTAGTTCCATCTCTCCCTCTACTTCTCCATTTTCCTCCTCGTGTTCGTCTTGGAATAATTGGGCGAAATAACTTGTCCATTGTTGAGTGCTTATTTTGCTTGACTCTATAAATTCTCTAGTTTCTCTTTTTTGATTTCTGATTGTTTTCCATACTTGTCTTTGCAATCCGAAGAAGTCATATTCTAGCTCTTTTGAAAATTTTTCCCAATACTGCTGCTTTATTATTTTAATTTCCGAGTTGACTCTATTTCTTACCTCCTTGTATTCTTCCTGTGATTGCTCTGTTTGCCTACTGCGGTGCATAAAGTAAGCTCTCTTCTTTTCCTCTGCTAGGGCTCTGACTTCATCGCAAAACCAGGGGGTGCTTTTAACTTTACATTCGCTTCTATTTGTTATCGTTTCACGTGTCCCTATTGCTTCTTGCGCAGCACTCTTTATGTTTTTCTCAAGTTTTTTCCAGCTTTCATCCACATCATCGTCATGTGATATTTTATTTTGATCACACTTTATTGCTAATCTTTCTTCATACAGTTTTTTAGTACTTTCGTTATGTAATGATTCTATGTTAAATATGGTAGCGTATTTCGGTTGCACCTTCTTCTGTTTTTTCATTTTCATTCTTATTTTCCCCATTACCATTCTGTGATCGCTTCCTATTTCAGGTGATGTCAAACTTCTAACATCTAACACCTGAGAAGGGTGGATATTTCTATTCGTGATGATGTAATCAATGCTGCTCCTTAGACCTCTGGTGTTTTCCCATGTGTATTTGTGTTGGGGTTTGTGATTGAAAAAGGTATTGTTTATCCTCATTTCGTTGTTTGCGCAGAACATGATAAGTTGCTCCCCGTTCTCGTTTTTTATTTCCTCATTGAATCTTTGCATTATACCTGGGACGATCTCCCTGCCAACTCTTCCATTAAAATCTCCCATTATTATAATTTTTTCTTCTTTGTCAATTCTGTCTATTGTTGTTTGAAGGTCTTCAAAGAACGTTTCCTTCTCATGTGTGGGTTTGTTATTTTCCGGGGCATAGATTGATATTACGTTGACTTTTCCTGCTTCCGTTTGTAGCTTTGCCGCTATAATGCGTTCTGAGACATATCTCCATTCCTCTATGCTATTTTTGTAGTTATTGTGTATTACTAGTGCGTCTCCTTCCTTGGCTCTCTTTCCTCTTTCCACTCCGCTGTAGAACATCACATATTCTTCATATTGCAATGTGCCTTTGCCTTTCTTCTTGGTTTCGGAGATTGCACATATATCTATTTTGTGTCTAGTAAGTTCCATCAGTATTTCCTGTTCTTTATTGTTCCATGATCTCACGTTCCATGTTGCCACTCTCAGACAGTTTGACTTTTTCCATAATCTCGTTTTCATTTTCCGTTTCCTCGCCATGTTCGTTATCAGGCAATCCGTCCCATTCCGAGGCTGTATATTGGTTCTGTGAGCGTTAATAGGTTTTTACTGTGGGTAGGTTGCTAACCTTGCCCGCAAACCCTCCTCCTTTGTCCGGGCTTGGGACCGGCAGAGGCAGTTACTGAGCTACTCAATCCACCCAGCACTTACCCCAGGCGGAGTTGATTTATATTTTGAGGATCATTATACAAAAAACCAATTAATAGAGGTGATGAAAACAAAAGAATATTTAAAGGATTATTATGTGGATAACAGAGCCAAAGAAGCAGGACATATAATTTTGCGTTTACCACCATACCATTGAATTTACAATCCCATTGAATTGATATGGGCCCAACTGAAAAATACCATAATACGAACAAATCAAACACCGAAATTTAGTGAAAGCAGTGTAGCACACATAAAAATTCTATGGAGCATATAACTGCTGTAAATTGGAAAAATGCTGTTAAACATGCCATAGCAAAAGAGGACGAATATATGCGCATGTACAAAATAGTAGCACATTTGATCATAAATTTGCAATAATATTCAGACATAGACACCGATTTGCAAGACGACTCAATCACAGAAGATGATTTATGCAATGCGGTGACACAAAATTTTTATTGTGTATTACAAACTAATTACCTTCATATATCTATATGTATCCACTACACATGTTGCCACACGATTTGCAATTTGTTCTTTGTATATAAACCCAATGTATAGATATTTGTTATTATATACTTGAAATTAACAGCGTTTTATTATTATCTTATAGGGCCGTAATTTATAGTCAATACGGCCCCTAGATTCATACGTTGCAAATAGGTAAACCGTACCCGTTCAATAAAGAGACCAGGTATAATACTTATCATCACTGAAGGTAGTGCAATAAAAGCATTAGAGCCCTATAAAGTTATATTCTTATAATTTGAAATAAAGTATAATTCTATCTTACATTGCGCTAATTTTAAATTATATTCTATTTCTATTCTAATTTATATAAATTGAAAAAATTGCCTTATTTCTTATATTTAATAAATGTCTTCTCGATCTCCAATATAACTATATCAATTTGTTTTTTATCCTATTCTTCTCTCAAGTTAACTTCTAAATGTTTTTTCGCTAGGTGTTCTTTTAATTCATTTAAAGTTCTTATAATTTTTTCAGGAGGATCATTAATAATGACTAATTTTCAGTTTTTCTGTTCTAATATTTTATAACGATTTTCTAAATTTCAATATCTACCACATTCATTGTTATTGTTGATAAAATTACTATTACTGTTGATGTAACTACTACGTGAGGTGAATTTTCTTTCACCTATTACTAACATCAAATTTTGGTAATTCATGTTTGTCGAATTTTAACTATGGATAACTGCCAAGTTCATCAAATTCTCGCAAGGTATTGCAAAATTCTCAATATGTTCCTACTTTCTGTATAAGTATTGAACAACATCACAAGTCAAAATGTCTGGAATAAAATTTAATTAAGCCTTTCTAATTTTAAGTATTAGACACTGTGCTACCCAAAACATCATTATGAAATATTTTTTCTGATAATTACCAAATTTTGGATAATATTTACCATTATATAAATTCAATCTTATTTTAGATTGAATGGATTTCAAGCATTTGGTATAGTTTCCTGTCTTTCTGTGCTGATGCATATCAGACAGCCGAAGATTAACTATCTCCAACTTCTACGATAGAGACAAAAAATATTTTTAATATATTCTATGGCCTTCCAGTTTTTGATATTCCTTGGCTTTCCCTGTTGTTTAAAATTTCTCCCAATAACGGAAATTTATCTTCTATATTATTATATTATATTAATCTCTATATACTTTTGACATTTCACTATTGGCTATCAATTTGCATTGATGAACAACTTTTAACAAAATTTCTTATATTTTTTCTCGTTTGAGTTAGAAAGTAATTCCTAGATGTGGTCTAAAAATAATACTACAACAGTATTTAATAATATGAAATAACTGTTCTATTCAATCAACATAATAGGTAACAAATTCTGCAATTGTGTCATATTAAAAATGAGCTACACATTATGGAGGCTATTTGTAATCAAGCCATTAAAATAGTTCCATTTCATCTCTTAAATTTGATATTCTGCATATATTTTTATGACTTGGTGATTGAAAGCAACTATACTCTGTCTCAGAATAAGTAGGAGTGGTTTAAATATCCCGTCAAAACACGGAACACACGTTTAAAATGTAGTAAACAATGATATATCTAATCAGTTGAAGATGTAGGAATTTGTCCACAATTTAGTATATCGGCAATAACTTTGTGAATGTTGGCTCCAAGTGTTTCAATGTCTCTGCAGCTTTATCGGCGTAGACCAACGACTTCACATATTTCCAATGCAAATAATCCACAGGGGTGAGATCACACGACCGTGGAGGCCAATTCACAGGACCATTACACGAAATTATGCGTTCATCGAATGTTTCCTGTAATAACTTGATTGTCTCTCGCCCTGTGTGGCATGCTGACACCAAAGCTGTTCCACATTAACGCCATTCAATTGTGGAACTGAAAAAGTCAATACTCATGGACATATAGCGCCCTTCATTGACTGTAATGTTCTGAAGGCATCATTTCTGAAGAAATATGGGCCACTGGTTCCACCAGCCTATAAAACACACCAAACCGTGACCTTTTGTGCATGTAACAGTGTCCTAATAATAGCTTCTGGTTGTTATGTACTCCAAATACGGCAATTTTATTTGTTTAAGGTTTTAACCAAAAATGATCCTCATCACTGAACAAGATTTTGCGGTAAAAATGATGATCACGCGGTTGTAACTCGTGCACAAGCAAACCAAGATCTTTTCGTAAAAAACTACGATTTATTGAATATTCTAAAATAATAATAATCAGATGTTTCCGACTACAAACACATTAAAGAGCAACAACCTTCCTAATTTAAAAATAAAAACAATCTTTTATTGTCTGCAATAAAGTGGGTCGCCCATTTGGCAAAAAAATATGTTTTATATGAATGAGAACGATTTAACGTTTTCCCCCGCTTTATACAAATAAAAGCGTATTTTTCTATGAATGCGTGTTCGCTTCTATTTACAAATGAGCATTCTAACGTGTATTTATAAACATACATTATGTGCCAGGTCCGTAATATAATTTTTATATCTAAAAAACAACATAGAAAATTAAATTTTTAATTTCTTCGTTATTGAGGTATATTTGGGTTTGTTTCTGTTCGGACTTTACATACCTGCTACTCCGTCTTTTTATTTCTGGGACAACCTGTATATAATAATATAAATTTATTGATACATTCAATAAAACACTTTAAAACTGATCATTCTCGTTAATTCTGAGACATACCTCGTACATGCATGTAAATATGAAATGGAGCACGATTTCGTTCTCTCGATATAAGAAAGCATCCTTACTACCGACATGCGCATACGGTACATAACCATGCAAAAACTTTTTATCCAATATTCTTATAATCAATATTTCAAAGAAACACGAACAAAATATTGTATTGTCAAATTACCATAAAAAGAAAGACGGTACTTTTATTAGCAAACCAACTATAATGTAATAAAACTCTAAACAGTTACGAATTGTTGCTAAACAATGCTTAAATTAAATTAATACCAACTGTCTACACGAAAACGACCCGTAACAGCATTTAAATTTTAAATGAAACGATTCTTTTTTTTTGACCGGTAAAATTTGTGAGCAAGGTCACCCGCTTAATTCAAAAAGGGGTGGATTTAACTACACGTAACCCTACCCCTCTGCGTGTGTACAAAGAGCGGATACACCCGTTACATACCAACGAAACTAGGGTGAGGAAGAATTCAAGGTCGCAGCTTTACTTGTTGCCAAGCGAGAAAATTTCAACGCTGCGCAACTGTCTCCGTCTGTCACGTACTTTCCCTGTATGTGTTCCCCTTCTCGGTGTTTTTTAGGGTAATTATAGGGGTTAGGGATTGTTTTGCGAGTTATGTGAACGATTCGGGAAATGTATTTGCGTTGTTTTCGAATTAGGAATAAGTAAGGGGATAAAAAAGTTCGTTTCGTTTTAACGTGTATCCTTTTTAATATAAAATTTGTTTGATTTAAACTTTTCAACGAACAGGTTTAGAAAAATACTTCTTGAAAGCTATGTTAGTTTTGATAACTGATTATTATTATTACTGATTCCAAAAATTCACTCCATATTTGTCTGCCACATAAGGTGTTTTCACAAAATGATGGTAATAATAACAGCCGACACTATTTTTATAACTGACTTAACAGCCTAAAATTTTTGTATTGTGCATTTCTTTAAACATAAAAACTGTATTGTAACAAGTGTAATGTTATATTTGTCAAGTATATATACAGGGTTAGTTAAAAGTATGGAGACGGCGATTTATTGTCGTTAATATTCATTTTAGAGAATTATGTTCAATATAAAAGTTTGTTAGGATATTTTGATCTACATTTGAGAATATTTGATTTTTTTTTCTTCAATTGTTTTTTAGTTACGCCTGTCCGCGCAGTTTTTTTAAATGGGAACTAATGAATTTTACTCTACCATTCGATAGAGAATTTTTTTCTCTTTACAAAAATATTTTTGTTTTTTTTAAATTCATTTTAATAACTTTTACAAGAAAAATTAAACAAATTAATAACAAAGTAAATTAAAGTAAGTGTTCAAATTGTCGTCCATTAGTAATTTGACAATGACCCAATCGATTTACAAAACCCCGAACAGAGTTCTGTAAAAAATCTCGGTGTACCTTATAAGGTTTATACTTTTCACTTTTTAAAAATGACACGATCGATGACTGCGAAATATTGAAATTGGCCGCTAATTGATTGGTTGATAAATGAGGATCTTCAGATACAGCCAATAAAATATCCAGTTTGTTATCATCGCTTTTTGCTGTTCTAGGTCTACCACTCCTTGTCAAATCTTTAACGCTACCAGTTTGTTCAAAGCGTCTTAAAGTTTTACCAACAACGGATTTAGAAATTGGATTTCTATTTGGATGCGTATCATTAAATAAATTACAAACGTCTTGTAAACTTCTGCGTCTATCTCCATAACCCAACATCATAAGTATTTCAATTCGTTCATGTTCACTTAAACTCGCCATTGTTAATATTAACAGCAACAAATTGCACAAATGAATTATTTCTGTCAAAGATTTGACGTACACAATAACCACTGATAAAATAATGTCGCTCAAGTTTGTTTATCGCATCGCTTCTGTCAATCTGCGATGTACCGAACATCTGTGAAACACTTGAACCGGCCTTTTCTTATAAAAAAGTTATTAAAATGAATTTTAAAAAAACAAAAATATTATTGTAAAGAGAAAAAAATTCTCTATCGAATGATAGAGTAAAATTTACTAGTTCCCATTTAAAAAAACTGCGCGGACAAGCGTAACTAAAAAACAATTGAAGAAAAAAAAATCAAATATTCTCAAATGTAGATCAAAATATCCTAACAAACTTTTATATTGAACATAATTCTCTAAAATGAATATTAACGACAATAAATCGCCGTCTCCATACTTTTAACTAACTCTGTATAAGTATGTGTATATATTTATAAAGTTTAGTCAACGATATTAGTAGTAACATAATAAAAAGAACTAACAATAGTAAAACATATTCATGATTATTAATATTTATTTAAGATGTCAAGTAAACACATACTTAACACACATACGTGGAATCTATATGGTTGGAAACTTAGAATGCAAGAGAAAAATTTAAAGTGAAATTAAAGTGAATTAAAGTTAAATATTACAATAAAGTTTGTACTAAGGAGAGGAGCAGTAATAGCAGTCACAACTTAGAAAAGAACAACGATGTATTAACAGTTTCATAAAAGAAAAATCACAGTAATTTGAAAAGGATAGAATAGTGAGAATTTGGAATATACAACGCTTTAAATTATTACCAGTGAGAAGAGGACCATTGAATCGGAAGTTTCATGAAGGGAAGTCATCGTAACCTCAACAGTTGAAACAGGAAGAAAGGAGAGCAATTACATTTACATAATACACAAAATTCACACTATAAGGTTAGTTTATTAAATTATATAATAGATTTTGGGGGGGGGGGGGAATTATTGTTAATGTAAAATAATCATGACACAGAACATGTAGATACATCTAGTTCAATAAAATATTTTGTGAAAAAGTAAGGTATCCTATTCTAACAGATTCTAGTAGCAATTGACTTGGAATGAACATACTTAAAAAATTGTGTAGGATTTAAGATAATGGTTTTATCAATTTTTTGAATACATTGGAGTTATTTGATTTTACCTGAAATTTACACAAAGCACAAAGTCGTTTAAGTTCATTATAAAGAAATGAAAAATGTACGTCAATAATATTCTTTCAGTTTTAGACCGAATATGATCAGACTTATTCTTAATCATTACCTTAATAGAGTGTTAATGTTCTACTAACATCTTACTAAGATGCTATTAATTTACCATATTAATAAACGCTTATTTAGTGGTTACTAAGTAGTAGGATGTTAATATAAAAATGTATATAGCAACAGGGTAATATGAAGAACGATCATGCACACTGACATACAAATTTAAATTTGCGAAAATCATAATAGAAATATCGGAATTATTAAAACAAGATTAGAATTTACCATTTCAAATTAACAAAAAATCTGCAAAATAAGAAGGTTTATACGAGTTTATAAAATTGGTATGTATTGCAGAAAAATAAAGTTGTCATAGACATGGATTACGAAGAAATAGATGTTGAAGCAGAATTGCAAAAAGTTGGTGATGGTGAAGCTAATGGAGCTCTAAACCCAAAAATTTACTTAATTAGGTTTAATTCACTGGAAACATATTGTCAAAGAATTCCATACAAAATATAGAATGAAAAAAAGAAGCTGCCTGAGAAATACGGTATAGATATTAAACATTAAATTATATATTTATATAGTTTGTTCTTATATTTTGCATTAAAAGTAATATATGCAATGCTAAGGCAAGGATTTGTGACATACTTGCAAGGTGAAAAGACAGCACCCATGACTTAGAGAATTTGTAACAACTGTTTATTAAAAAGGAGGGTTGAAAATGAAATGCTAAGAGAAATTGAAACAATATCAGGTGATAGTATGATTTCAGAATGGAGATATAGAAGACATTTGGTTAGTGATAATGGATATCTGTTATCTCCATTTCGAACATCAACGACATATCCTGTGTAAGGATATAACATAGTCCATATATCAACTAGAAATGTCATTGAATTTGTTTTGTGGATGGATTACCCATGGGAAACCCACTAGGCCCATTATTAGCAAATATTTATATGAATAACTTTGAAGAAAGGTTATTCAGGATTAAGAATACATTAACAAATACATTATTGGGCGAGGTACGTTGATGACATATTATTCATTTGGACAGGTACAGATAGACAATTAACAGAATTCTTAAAATTACTTAATTCACTAAACTCCAGGATACAAATTACAATAGAAAAAGAAGCAAACAATAAATTAAATTTCTTAGATATTACCATATACATTTGTAAACGATTAGATTTGCTAGAAATATTTGAAATTAAAAAAGTTCAGAAACAAAATTTGGTAGTTACTAACACGCAATTATATTTCTTAAATACTCCTTTTATAGACACAATTATAAATATCCATTAGCCACCACCCGATATCATTAAGAGCTAGGTATATAAGTTATACCCTTACTTACTTTAGGTTAGTTTAGATAAGTAACTCTTTGATAATGGCATAACAGCCGAAACATAATATGTTAGATAATTCTAATAAACTGTGCGAAATATAGCCAAGTGTATTATTCTCGACAATAAAATTAATTTATTAAAATGTTTCACCAAGAAGTGTCTGCAACATCAATTAAGAAAAAAAAACATTTGAAATTATGAAGAATAAATTCAGATGATTTTTTAATAAAACTACACAACAAGGACATCGACAGTAGCAATAAATCATTTTAATTATAAACTCTCTTCATACACTCATTCATTCCATTTTCTTTCACAACATTGAATGTTTCCATTTCAATGTAATAAATAAAAAAGTTATTACCCTCGATCAAACAAAAAGTCTGATAATCGCGTGTTAATTTGTATTCGTTTCTTTAGGATAGTTTTAACGATGAACTGTAACTTTAAATATATCCCTACACGCTACTAACGATTTGGTTGACCAATTAGTTTAGTACGCTATTAAACACCGTTATGAATATAACTTTTTAGTAGAGTCTTAGTTATATCTTAGTAGCCACTAAATTTAGTTCTGAATAAGCCTGGACATCTTTGGAAAACCAGCTTGGATATTCAGATTTTTATCGCAAATCTGAAAGCAGAATCGTCAATAATTTTGTAAAACACTTAAAGAATTAAAAAAATTCCAATCAGTTGATTCTAGATAAGAATAAAACTGATTCAATAATCTTGCGAATTTTAATGTATTCTAAAAGGTTCTTCTCTGTTGAAGCACAGATCTGAATAAATGAGGGGCATCAGCGATGTCCAAATATGAACAATTACCTTACACGCAATTGCACTTTCCCGTATTTCATTTTATAATCAGAATTGTAAGTGAAATTATAAAAACGAAATAACACCATAAACTCGCGGGTTATTAATAACAATCGCTATGAATCATACGAAAGCTGTTATTAAATTAAAATAAATTACTAACGCGAACAACAACAATAAAAAAAAAGCAACATTCGAGCCGCAACACACGGTAAATCATCATTACTAATTAGATAATATTTATTCATTAAATAATACTCAAAACATAATTGATGTGAACGTATTCATGTATGGATGTGTATATGCATATGTATATACTTTTATATTACATTTATATTTTCTTAAAAAAAAAACGTGTAATTATTATTGTTATAAATAATAAATAAAAGAAGTATGAAACGGGCTTTTGCAATGGAAGTTTCCTCTTCGTCGAGTAGAACCTTCGAAACGATGGTCGTTAACGAGTTCCCTTTTTCTTTCAAACAGCCGGCCGGCAACCGCAACACTCGGTATGACTCATAAATCGGTAGAAAGTTACTTAATTTTAACGTTACGATCTTCGTCTATTTCTTTTGTACAGTAGCTCACAGATAAAACGCGACAGAGCACCGAATACTAGAAATAAGTACTATGTTATTGGGTAACATTTTAAAGGCAATTTTACAAGGAATATGCCAACTTAAAAAAATATTATAGGTTAGATTTAAAAATAAACGAGAAAGTAGCCAATAAAGATCGATAACTTAGACACGACATATTTAACACCCTATATATTTATTCACTTTGTTCAACCTCAAAACAAATAACGTGTTAGTCCATAAATTAGTAAGACAAGAGTTTCAGACAAACGCTTAAAATGTTAGATGCTGCAACTGTCAAGATTTTAACAAAATTATCAAAAGACCAAAACTAACAGTCGTAAGTGCACACATCCATATATCATTGCAAAGATACTTTGGGTGGCTATCATTACACGAGGGGATCTATTTATATTTCGGGAAATGGCAACACTAATGTCAATAGCTAAAATCTGACAACACCGTAATAAAGTTTGACATTTTTTAGCATAAAAGTACTCACAACGTTTTAATGTACAAGTGCTATTTGTTTTGTTTACAGTGAGTTCAGAAAATCAATTTGACAAAATAATGGAAATTTCAAGAGAAGGTTTTCGTTGGATTATTTTTCACAACTTTCGACGTGGATTATCTCAACAAGAATGTGTCGATGAACTCAGTTCTTTGTATGGCGATAAAGCACCATCAAAAACCACAGTATATCGCTGGTATAGTGAATTCAATCGTGGTCGTAGTTCCGTCGCCGACGAATTCCGTGAAGGTCGTCCAAAATCGGTTGTTGTGTCGCAAAATATCGATGCAGTGCGTGAACTGATAATGCAAGATCGTCATGTGACATATTGTGAGATAGAGGCATCCTTGCACATTAGTTCCACTTCAATACATTCGATTTTGCATGAACGCTTAGTTGTAAAAAGAATTTGTTCTCGTTGGATACTCCATAATTTATCAATCGCTCAAAAAAAGGCACGCGTCAAGTGGTGTAAGGAAATGATGAAAAAGTTCAACCGTGGTGCTTCAAAAGACGTACGTAAAATCGTGACAGGTGACGAATCATGGATATATGCTTATGAGCCGGAAACAAAACAGCAATCGACCGTGTGGGTACTCCAAGACAAGCTAAATCCAACAAAAGTTGTTATTGGAAGAAGCACAGCGAAGCAAATGGTCGCCTGTTTCTTCGGCTGAATGGGTCATGTGGCCACTGTTCCGCTTGAGCAACGTAGAACTGTCAATTCCGAGTGGTACACGACCATTTGTTTGCCGGAAGTCTTCGTAGAAATTCGTAAAACTAACCCCCGAAGACGAATCATTCTACATCACGACAATGCAAGCTCTCACACATCTCGTTAAACAAGTGAATTTTTGAGCAGTAAAAACATCGACTTGATGACTCATCCTCCGTACAGTCCTGACTTGGCACCCAAGTACTTCTTCTTGTTCCCGAATATCAAAGGTAAACTGCGTGGTCAACGATTTATGAACGTCGAAGAAGCAGTTGAAGCGTTCAAAAACCATGTTTTAAAGGTGTCTCAAGAGGAATGGAAAAACTGCTATGACAAATGGTTTGAACGAATGCAAAAAACAATAAAGCCATTTTCATTTAAAAATGTTTGTTATTATTTGCTATTCCCGAAATATAAATAGTAGCCCTCGTAATAGCTAGACAGTATAGCAATCTATTTAAAATAAAAAAGTTGAAGGTGGTTGCATAAATTTGGAACAGCCTGTATATTTGTAAATAAAAAAAAAATACGCCAAGTCTCATTGCTAAAACGTTATTAGTTTTCACCAGTGGCGGCTCTTTAATGAGAGCAAGTGAGCAATTGCACCCCCTGGAATTTTGAAACAAAACAAACCAAGCGGCGACTAACTGTGAAAGTATTTATTTATTACGTATTCATAGTTATTGAACAGGAACGTGGCGTGTACGGCACGCGAAACAACCTACATGCACCGATCGTCGTCACAGATATAATGACGACTAACAGCGCACGGATGTAAAGACCCCTTCCACCGAGAGAAACATATCCATGAGCAAAGCGCTACTGTTGCTGCGTTAAGCCATTAAACATTACATTGAAGGTGGGGAGAACTGTATTTTGTTCTAGTTCCATATCGTATAATACATAGCATGTGAGCAAGATTCCCGTCTGCTCAACGCTGTTGTAAGATGTATTTCGTGTCTGCGATACAGAATAACACGTTTTCGCGGTTAACGTATGATTAAAAAATCGCAATAAAAAATTTTAAACGGCCGATGCCTCAATTATGTTTAGAAAATAAACAATCTGTTAAAGGCAAAGACGTTATAAGAAAATTCAAAATGAATATTTATCAGAAAAATGACTGGATTTGTGGGTGTGAAATTAAAAATACTTTGTTTTGTTTTCCGTGTCTTTTGTTAGGTGGTGAACCGTCTTGGTCAAAGAACGGAATAAAAGACTTAATTCATCTTAGTGCTAAAATTACGAAACATGAAAATTCCGAAGGGCATTTGAAAAATATATTTAGTCTAAGAATGTTAGGAAAAAATAACATTCAGAATGTTTTAGATCATCATATAGAAAAGCAGTTCAACAACACAATGAACAGGTAACAAAAAATAGGCATGTGTTAAATTTAATAATAAATTGCATTAGATTTTGTGGCGCGTTTGAACTGGCACTTCGGGGTCATGTTGAACGGCAAACGTCGAATACCAAGGGCATTTTTCGGGAACTGATAAATTTTACGGCAGAATTAGATAAATCGCTCAGAGATCACATCGAAGCAGCACCGGTTTTTAATTGAATTTATAAATGATTTCCCAAATTTTAATGAAAAAGTGATAGAACTGTTCTGCAAGTCAAAGACACGCAAAAAGGACTTCGTATATCGTCAGATGTAATCAAACTGTAGTGTTATATTTATTATTCCCTCAAAACAAACTGTACAATGAACAGTACCTGTCTGGAACAGTATGTCGGTGAAACTTATAAAGATTGGGTAAGCGTTCTTGTATTACACTTTTTAATTTTGAAATTATGCACTCCCTATGTGAACCACCCCGAGCCGCCACTGGTTTTCACGCTAAGATCCGCCGACACACTATTGCCGCACCCGGTATATATATATATAAATGTATATTAATGGCTTCTTTCAAGGTGAGCTTCAGAGTTGGCGTATACGAACTTGTTGCATAGTGTATTTGGCGGTGATTGCCGCCGTCGTTCCTGACTGCTTCCTGGTTCGGGTGCTGGGGCATCGGTTTTGATAGTTGAACCTCTTTGCAGTACGATGCATTTTGGTTTGGCGATGGCTTTCGGTGCTTCCGGGCTTCTTTTTGGGTTTAGAAATTGGATCCCACATTTGATGGTTGATCAATCTTGGGGTCGGTCGATCTTTGCGTGGTTTTTTATACAAGATCTGTACAGTGCACACCCAATCGGTTTGTGTGCTGGCAATAGCGACGTGGACCATGACATGGTTTTGGGGTGGCGCATCTGCTGCCGGGTTGAGCCCAATTTCCGAAGACTGCAATGGTGTCTTGTTAGCCACTATTGCATACTCACACTTCATTTATTGGGCGCTTGAAGGCTATTTGTCAGTTGCTGGGATCGGGATCTCATCTTGAGGTGGCACGTCCGTTGCCACGATGAATTCAGTTTCTGAGAACTGCGATAATGTCCCATTAGCCTTTATGGTATACACATACTCCATGTGTTTGATGGCTAAAAGGTTGACACAGGCAGTTGGGACCTCTGTTTCGTTGAACCAGACTGTGTAGTCTTGATCGTTAAAGTATTCCACACGGAAATGTTTGCCAAAGTCTTGCATTGACTGGAAGGTGCCCCGAAAATAATTGTGCCACTCCGCGGCCTCCCCTGCCAAATACGCCAGTCCGCAGCTTCTCCCTCTAGATGTGGGAGTACGGCTTCGTCTATATCCTCTGGTACCCCCAACTCCAAGTGCTGTAGGTAACCCTCCAGTCTTTCGATAAATAACACTGGGTGTTCGATTATTTGTCCATGGTAAGGGCGTGGTGGTGGTCGGTTCATTGGCAGTTGCTTGAGTGCGGATATTAAATTCCTCAGCGCCTTGGCTATTGCTCCTAAATTTTCCGAGCCAGGTGTTGTCTTTGAACTACATGGTGCTGCCGGTGGGTTATTCAGACGAGTAATTCTCCAGGACTCGCAGAACTACTCGCTCAGCAATTTATTCCATGAGCGCCGCGCTGTTCCTCGTAGGAGACAATTAGGGTTCGGATCCATTCGCTTTGTTCCGGCGGTATACTCTCTTTTGCAGAGACATAAGACTTTTTAGAGCCATTGTCTCTCCTGGATTCGTCGATGCTACGGCAACGAAAGTTTCCGTTTACCAGGTAAACCTTGCCCAAACGGTGGCGCGTCAAATTGTTACCAATTAGAAAGAATTCATCCACCGTATTTTAAAAGAATAAAACAACAGTACCTTCACTTAATTTAATCAAAGTAAATCAATAATAATGAAAATACTGATTAGATACAAAATTCTGTCACTGTCTTTTTATTTTCTACCTAATTGTCAAAAATGACAATTTTCAATTAACCGTATTATCCTGTGCAAAAAAATATATCATATTTCGAACATTTCCAAATAAACGTCGCTTCGTTTCTCACACCAAAAATGGCTCTAGTAATAGGTAACACTTTTAATGTGTACCTTTAATATAAGAATTTGATCAAAAAGTAAAAAATACTTCTTCATCATTATTAATTTTGTCCCCTCCATAATATTCTCCTGCAGATATAATAAATACAATTGTGCCAGCGCTTTTTCCAGTCTTGGAAGCACTTCTGGAACTTATTTTTTGGTATAGCGGTCAGTTCTATCAGCCATTCTGCCATTCACTTCTTCAATTTTGGCAAACCGTCGGCTTATCTTGGTTCTATTCAGCTTTGTATAAAATTCTTCTCAGATTTAATATACATACATTTGAATTCTTTATAAATTTGTTTATAAAGAATTCAAATGTATGTTTATTAAATCTGAGAAGAATTTTGTTTAGAAGTAATAAAAATCTTGAAAATCTTATCAGTTCTCAAGAGGCAGATTACACTCGTAAATACAAAATTTGGAATTGATAGCTATAGCCTTTTGACAGCTATCGTGGTCATACACACACACACACACACACTGACTCACACACAGATACAGACTTTTTTAAAACACTTTTTCGATATCAAATGACTTCAAAACGTGGACATCTGCCAAAATTTCGATGTCGAAAATATTCGTCATAACAATACTTCCTTATACTACATATAAGAAAATAAAAATGCATAAACTCTTCTCTGTCTTATACCACAAAATTACAGGCCTTGTTCACGAAATTGCATCTGAGCTTTGTAGGCACAGTTATTTCGGTTTAGGGAAGGGATACTTTCAAAATGCAATGATCCCTAAATTTATGGCAACTTGCATAATGTTTCTCTACTGGCGCAGTACTTATTATGGCATATTGTTTTCCGATTATAGTGTAATGGGCTTAATCAAGATGTTAATTAATTATTATTGGAATTATCTTTTTTTTTGCAGCCGGAAGGATAATAATAATATGCTGCTGTACACGTTTGTGTTGCTGACGTTTTCTTCAAGCTTTTGGCAAAGCAGAGATACATTCATGGCTCATGGTCGATAATATTTGAAAATAATTGTTGAGAGATGTTAAGCCTTGGGTTAATTTTTTTTCTTTATTATTATAATATGTATTAATCAACTGCATTTACTCTATGCCACGGGTGAGTGAATAAAATAATCTACCTATCTGTTTATATCCCCATTGATTTCTCTTATTTCCTGTCTTACATACAGTGTGTATAAGCCAAATGGAATAAATTCATTATTTCGGTTACTGTACATATTTATAAAAAATCCCGAAACATGTCATATTTAATTTATAAATTAACATTCTTCAACGTGAAAATGCGATCCCTACCTTCAACCCCCTTCGAATGACAGGTACAACCCCCATTTTTTTAAATGGGAAATATAGGCTTGTGATATATCGTTGTAAAGGTCTCTTTATTCTCTATTCAAAAATGTTATAATTTTCATGTTTGTTGCAACAATTAAGATAGAATAAAATAAAATCATGTTGTTATCGAAATTCGCTACAATATACTCAAAAAATAAAATTTAATGTAAAATGTCAAGAAAAATTTAAAACGCCAAAAAAAAATATGAATGTTCACCATGAACGTCTTGGCAACATCCTAATCTTAAATAAAACTGTCTTCTAACATTATTTAACATATCAGGCGTGATCGACCTAATCGCAAGCGTTATTCGTTCTCTTAAGTCATTTAAATCCAAAGGTTTAGTTTTGTACACAATGCTCTTCAAATATCCCCATAAAAAAAATCAAGTAAGGTCAGATCAGGTGATCGCGCTGGCCATTCTATCGATCCTCGCCTTCCTATCCACCGATTGGGAAATATTGCATCGAGGTACCGCCGGACATTGCGTTGGTAATGTGGTGGTGCTCCATCCTGCTGAAACCATATCGTATTCATTGGAACTTGAGGGTTTCCTGGATCAGGATATAAATTTGCCAAAGTTGGAATGACATCATTTTGAAGTAGTGCCAAATAACGATCGCCATTCAAATTGCCCTCAATGAAAAAGGGACCAATGATATGGTTTCCAACAATACCTGCCCAAACATTAACTTTTACTAGGTATTGTGTGTGTTTTTCCCTCATTCAGTTAGGATTTTCCGTAGACCAGTAGCGGCAATTTTGCCGATTAGCATGACCGCTAAGAGAAAAAGTGCACTCATCAGAAAACATAACGTCTTCTAAATTGATAATATTGTTATCCAGCATGTCCATCATTAGCTCACAAAAATAAGTTCTTCTATCAAAATCGTCTTCCATAAGCTCCTGAGTAGATATCATTTTATAGGGATGCATTTTATTTTCTTTTAATATGTTTACTATCGATGTATGGCTAACATTTAATGTTGTGGATGCATGTCTACTCGATGTATGTGGGTTTTCCATAAACTCAAGCATCACATCTACTTTGATTTCATCACTCACTGTATTGGCAGCTGGTTTTTTTATCTGCCTTACATGACCAAACTCTCGAAACTGCTTCTCTATCTTACTTATTGTTCCTTGAGATATAGGCGGTAAATCAGGAAATTTCTCATGAAATAGACGGGTTACTTCTTGTTGTGTTCGGGTTCTATCTCCGTAACCAATCATTTGTATGACTGTTATTTTATGCATTTCCGTTAATCTAACCATTTCCCAGAATTGTATTTTACGAAATTCAAACTAAAATTATCAAACTGTCAATTTAAATGACAACTTTTAAATACAAAACTATTTACTAAGGCGTTTTAAACAAACTAATGTTGCCACGGAAACTTTTTAAAGTATTTTTAATGGATACTATCTAAAAAGCACATTGGTAAGGTTTTTACTCACTTTCTTATTATGAATATTTTTTTTATTTTTTAAGTATATTGTAGCGAATTTCGATAACAACATGATTTTATTTTATTCTATCTTAATTGTTGCAACAAACATGAAAATTATAACATTTTTGAATAGAGAATAAAGAGACCTTTACAACGATATATCACAAGCCTATATTTCCCATTTAAAAAAATGGGGGTTGTACCTGTCATTCGAAGGGGGTTAAGGTAGGGATCGCATTTTCACGTTGAAGAATGTTAATTTATAAATTAAATATGACATGTTTCGGGATTTTTTATAAATATGTACAGTAACCGAAATAATGAATTTATTCCATTTGGCTTATACACACTGTATAAACATACGTATTTTGGTTCCTATAGTTTCCTCTATTCTGCTTACTGTTTGTCAGAATGAACGTCATCATAGGAGAAAGCCGTTTTATCCAAAATATCGAATATATGTGAGCAATATTATTAAATTATATTTGTTTGTGTTCCTGCAATGTAATTACTATAAATTGTAGTAATACGTAATATATCAGTATGAAGGGATACAAATGTTTTAAAATCATTATAGATAATTAAACCATTAATTTCATTATCTTTATAAATTTAAAGTGTAATTATCACTATAAGTACATACAAATATAGAACTTTAAATATCTCCTATTTTTATTTTTGAAAGATTGCGTTTCTTGCTCATGGAACTAAATTTACACTATGCACTTAGAATTTAATTAAATCAATACTGATATTCTTGAACAATTAAACTATAGACAATTTTTTCAAGCAACATTATATATTTTAAATTTTATATATATACTGCTATTGCACAAATAGAAGTATGTATGTAAATTTATGTGCGGTTTCGGTTGTGAGCTGCTGTACTTTAAAACGCTGTAAGTGTTATTTGTGGGTAGCTTGTAAAACCGCTAGAGTAGACAACGTGTCGTCTTTTAAGATAAGATGCGTTCTGACTTACAAACACACTCGCACGTAGGAACGGCTTAGGAACAAATAGAAGTTATATACGATGTTTGTATTGTTTTATTTGTTCTGTGTGTCATAGAGTCAGTTAACACTGAGATTATGGAAAATAAATATTTAAGTTGCGTGATTATAAATAAGGTGGGAATAGGATGTAGTCCTTGTTTTTCTAGTATTTTTTTTTGTTTGAAATAGTTTTTGTGTTTCTTCCATTTGATTTCGAACAGGGTAGGAGGGGGTTTCTGTATTCGTTCAGAATCGCATGTTCTCCATAAAAAATCAGCAGTTTTTAATAGCTCTCAGAAACAGCTCAACCGTTCAACATGTAGTACATAGTACCAACGGTACCTAGTTACTAAATACAGCAGAGCCTCTATTATCCTGATCTCCCTTATCCGAATTTCGATTATCCGGCTATCAAGTAACCTACATATACGATGATATAATAATATTTTGTTAACATATTATACCGTAGTCGTCAAATTTTAATTTCGGTTTACACTTCTATCCCATGCAGAAGATGACCTTATAATATGCAGCGATGCCTGCTTGCTAACAGTAGTGGGAGAGCAACGCAGTGTCGGGGGACCCTCACGTCTTACATTTCATAAGAAACGTTTGTCGGGTGTACTGTGTTGGCAGCCTCGCTTATGTTTATCTTTAGTTTATTTCGTCGCGCTCTTTTCCTCTTTCTACTTTCGTATCAGAAATTAAAATATGTCAACTACGATATATGCATATACATACATATATGTTATTATATATTACATTATATTAATATATAAGAGTGTCACGTAGATGTGTGAAGTTATACATACATACTTACATATTTCAATAAGTGTTCATAATTAAAAATCGGATGAAAAAACAGGAACAAAAAAATACAAAATTTGGAAAAAAATTAATTTTCAAATTGTATTTTTGATGAAAATAAAATGATTTAATTAGGTACAATAAAATTTGTGTTTTATAACTAATTTTAATGCCTTTTTTTTGGAATTTTGTGGGTTATTAAGAAAAAGATGCCTCTTTACTTCTTTTTTGTCAAAATTTTTTTCAGAAATTAAAATATGTCAACTACGATATATGCATATACATACATAATATATGTTATTATATATTACATTATATTAATATATAAGAGTGTCACGTAGATGTGTGAAGTTATACATACATACTTACATATTTCAATAAGTGTTCATAATTAAAAATCGGATGAAAAAACAGGAACAAAAAAAAACAAAATTTGGAAAAAAATTAATTTTCAAATTGTATTTTTGATGAAAATAAAATGATTTAATTAGGTACAATAAAATTTGTGTTTTATAACTAATTTTAATGCCTTTTTTGGAATTTTGTGGATTATTAAGAAAAAGATGCCTCTTTACTTCTTTTTTGTCAAAATTTTAGACTTTTTAAGTACCTTTTACTGTCTTTTTGGTGCGTTTTAGTCCGGTCTTTATTCATAATGTGTAGGTATGTATATTTTTCCTCTTCTCTATTTTTGACACATAAATTAATGTTTGATGTTTTGAAGTCAAAGCCTTCCACCACAAAAAATAATAGATGAAATGCCATGACAAAAATTAAATCAAAATTTTTGTAACATACATAAGTGGAATTAAAATTCTAATTACAGATTTGATCGTTTGAAATGTACATAAAATTTAATTCCCTTAGCATTTTATTGTAAAATCAAAAATAAGAATTTTTTCCCTGTTGTAAACTCAATCCGGGAACATACTGTATATATGCCAAATTTGAGTTACACACATAACAAAAGAAGGTAAAAAAACAACAACATTTTTATGTAAAAAAAGTGTGAATTTATTATACTGGAATAAACTCTTTTAGATGGAATCTCTCGAAATCAATGACAGAAAAAAATTAGGATAGTCCACCTACTTTTCTCCTTACACACTATTATGTCGGAAATTAAGATCTAAATCGAAAAATGTTATTCTTTAAGAAATTTGGAAGACTCATTTCACTATGTATACACCACTACATTGTCAATTTTCATTACCCAGAGCTCTCTACTATAAGAAAAGATTTGCTCCACGTATGGGAGCTAATAGTTATGTGCTGGTGGATTTACGGTGATATATTTAATGTAGTGCCCCACGTTGGTATGACAATTGTTACGGAAAATATGCTTCACAATGTGGTGTATTTTATTATTTGTTATGGATTAAATGATTGAAGATGTATAGGAGAGAGAATATGTAGTGTTAAAAATGTTATTAATTTTAATTATTTAATAAAAGTGTTATAATATTATTCTAATATTTCTCGTGGCTCTCTGTTTGGGCGATTAGAAAAATCACTTATACAAGATAGTATACCTGCTCACCATATATCATAACATTTGGCTCCCATACGTGAGAGATTTTTTTTCTTATAACCTGCTCATTTTACCGCCCATAACAATATATTCAGCTGTTTAAAGTGCAACAAATATATGCAGGATTCGTTATTTCCTGTAAAATTATGGTATGTGCTTATCAACTAACTGCTCAAAGGTGTTAATGTTGTAGGTAACTTATTAACACCATCAACACCGTTTCTTTGTTATAAAGCTTTATACCGAACCGGTATGTGCCTATATACAATAAATTCAGAAAAAGCAAAATAAAATATTTTTTAGCTACTGGATCCGTATGACTGTTACAATCTAGCAATTCATACTGTATGCCCAACTGTTGACTTGTTTACCGGTAGAGAAGTAAATTTTTCCGAACCAGGGATATATGTGTCTGCATTAAAAAACTTTATTTACTTAAATATGTCTCCTTTTTCAGCTATTATATTTTGTAAATGTTAGACTTGAATGTGCGTATTTCTATAGAAGTATCCAGTGCTATTTATAATATACAGGGTCCGGCAATGAAACGAAATGATTTAAAATTTTATTTATTATTTCTTAAAGAATGTTTTTTTTTATCAATCCACCATGTAAAGTACAAGAATAGCCATTTGGTGTACAATAAACACCGCTTTTGCCAAACGTCCTCCATGGAAATTTTGCATGACCACACGCACCATATTGACGGGTATTGCTTCATTTTCCTCTCCAATGCGTTGCTTGACAGCTTGGGTAGTTCTAGGTGGATAGCTCTCAAACACTTTTGCTTTCAGGTACCCCCATAAGAACTAGTTGGAAGCTGATAAATCGGGAGATCGAGGAGACCAAATGCGAGAAATGACGCAGCCTGGATTACAAAGTAATCATAGCATCTATTGAAATTATTGCCGTGTGGCTTGTTGCTCCATCTTGCTGGAAAAGTGTGTTTTCATTCAATGAAGAACGCGCAAGTTGTGGTGTTAGAAAGTTACGAATCATTGCAACATATCGCCAATAACTAACGGTCACCACCCTACAAACTGATTCTCGTAAAAAAATGGGCCGGTGACTCCATTTGCCGAAATTGCGCACCAATTTGTTACTTTTTCAGAATGAAGAGGCATTTGATGAAGTAAATGAGGGTTTCCATCCGCCCAGTACCTGAAATTTTGTTTGTTATCGAAACCTGATAGGTGGAAATGCACCTCATCACTCATCCACAAGTTGGTCGTCATTTTCTTCGAGTCTCCTGAGCATACACCACAACAACGGATTCGTTGTTCACTATCGCCCGGGTGGAGATACTGCACCATCTGAATTTTGTAAGGATGAAAATTGAAGTCTTGGTGGGGAATCCTCAGATCTGTCATTTATTGCTAAGTGTTCAGCATGACATACGGCCGATCGGCGTGGATTTCTTAGCACCGCCTGTCGAACAACTTCGATGTTGATATGGGTTCGAACTGTTCCTGCACCCCCACCACCTCTTTTTTTGGTCGTCGATCCAGCGTCCTCGAGGTTGTTAATCCACGTTCTAATCGCGTTATCCGACGGAACAGGCTGGTTGCGCGGTATATTGAAATGGCGTCAAAAAACGTGACGCGTTTGAATTTAGCTCTGGGAAAACAACATTCGTCCTCCCTACCAACTTACGAGCTCTAAAGTTTACTTTACAAATCAGCCCGTTTCATTGCCGGCCTCTGTATACCGTAGTCGACATATTTTAATTTCTGATACGAAAGTAGAAAGAGGAAAAGAGCGCGACGAAATAAACTAAGGATAAACATAAGCGAGGCTGCCAAGACAGTACACTCGACAAACGTTTGCTATGAAATGTAAGGTGTGAGGGTCCCCCGACACTTCGTTGCTCTCCCACCACTGTTAGCAAGCAGGCATCGCTGCATATAATAAGGTCATCTTCTGCATGGGATAAAAGTGTAAACCGAAATTAAAATTTGACGACTACGGTATAATAAATGTGTTGCAAACAATGTATAGAATTGAAATATATAATTTTCAACGACTATATTCATAATTACTCTTAAACAATCGATTGGGAACCAATGAAATATGTGAGGATCAAATTATTACAATAGTTTATTTACTCTCTTGTTAATACTAATAATAATCATTACAATATA
This sequence comes from Amphimallon solstitiale, assembly GCA_963170755.1. Lineage (NCBI taxonomy): Eukaryota > Metazoa > Arthropoda > Insecta > Coleoptera > Scarabaeidae > Amphimallon > Amphimallon solstitiale. The sequence continues at coordinate 94,256,500 of OY720683.1, read as the reverse complement.
AGAAATGTTTATACGAAATATTAAGGGACAAACCAGGTATTAACACTTAATTTATAGACGTAAATCTAGATATGATACGTACCATTCTAACTAATCGTAAGCCGATAGTCGATACCACTGGACCACTAAAGTGACAAAATTTCCATGACAAAAAAAAATCATGATATCATTGTGATAACAAAACAGGCTGGCTGCAAAATATTTTTATTATTATCCAATACACAGACGTAAATTATTTATACAACTACTTTATAGTGTTTTAACGTTTTGTCGTAAATACATTCACATCCAATATGTAATATATTGCGTTCGCGTGGAACGTGCTAATATTCTTGTGCCAGGCCGTATATAAGTTACAAACAGTGGAACTTTTTGCATATAGGAAATATAATCGAATTTATATTATACTAATAATAAAATGTTAGACTAATTGTTGTCATTAGATTGTATGGGTCAGTTATTATTGCTGTTGCGATATCCTTTCTTTATATATTGTGATGATTAGAATTAGTAATACTATAATAATTATTTTTTTTAAATATAAATGTCGTAAGAGGGTGGGTCAATATGTCCGTGATATTTTGAATCTCGCGCCTCTTAACTGAAAGGGCAACAATGCTCCTATCAACAGATATCTGTCAGTTGACTCATGTCAAAATTTGAACAAGCTGCGTCATTTAGTTTGAGTTTCACAGCCATTGATAGCAGACTACCGCGTGACTTGAGGAGAAAATGGAAGAACGTGGATTTCACTCAAACCAAGACGAAGCGTGATAAATAGTATCGGAACTCTGCACCATAAATTTCAATGGTAAAAATATGGTTTACTGAATTTCGTTGTGGCCGTACAAGCACGGAAGATGCCAATCGTTCTGGACGCTCAGTTGAGGTCTCTACACCCGAAACAATTAAAGAAATTCACGATATGGTTTTGGCCGATCGAAAATTGAAAGTGCGAGAGATTGTGGAAGCCATAGGCATATCACATGGTTCAGCGGTTTTAATTTTGAATGATCACTTGGGTATGAGAAAGCTGCAATGGGTGCCACGTTTGCTCACAATCGACCACAAACGCAATCGTGTGACAACTTCGCAGAAGTGTTTGGCGTTGTTTAACCGCAATATGGACGAGTTTTTGCGCCGTTTTGAAACCGTGGACGAAACGTGGATCCACCACAACACAACAGAGACAAAACAGCAGACAAAACAGTGGGTTTCTCGGGGTGATTCGGCGCCAAAGAGGGCCAAGGTGGATTTGTCAGCCAGTAAAGTCATGGCGATCGTTTTTTGGGATGCACGCTGTATAATCCACATTGACTACCTTTAAAAGGGTGAAAAATCAGTAGCGAATATTATGCCAACTTATTGAGTCGATTTAATGAGGATTTGAAAAAAAAAACAGCATTTGCCCAAGAAAAAAGTTCTTTTCCACCAGGACAATGCAAGGGTGCACACATGTGCAGTTCCCATGGCAAAAATTCATGAATTAGGCTACGATTTGCTCCCTCCGCCCTATTCTCCAGATTTAGCCCCGAGTGACTATTTCTTGTTTCCAAACATGAAGAAATGGCTCGGTGGAAAGAGATTTGACTTCAACGATAAAATCATCTCACAAATAAATACCTATTTTGATGACCTCGATAAATCTTATTTTTTGGAAGGGATAAAAAAATTGGAGAAATGTTGGACAAAGTGTATAGAGCTCAAAGGTGACTATGTTGAAAAATAATTGATTTTTTATCCAAAAACCTGTGTTTCATTCAAAAAATCACGGACATATTGATCTGCCCTCGTATTATTACCGACTTTGTGTTTCTTTTTAGGTGAAATTCCTATATGGACACCTTATGCTTATGTCTATCACAATATAGTAGTGTGGCACTGCAGTCTAAAACGAACCGACTATCCATAAAAACCACCCTATTCCTCCTAACGCATTTCGTGAAACCATCATACATTGATATCTAGATTATGAAATCGCTGTGTAGTCAGTTACCCTGGCCTTGTGTCTCTACTGCCTATTCTGCAGTTTTCTTTCTACTTCTTCCTTTGCTTTCATAAGAAGCTTAATCATCCCATGTAGTATATCCCAATACTCTCTACAACCTAACATCGTTCCTATCAAATTCCTTGGTGTTACTTCTTTCTCCAACTTACTATTTGCTTCGTGTCTTAACCCATCACATCGCACACATTTGAATAATGTATACTGTACAGTGTCAATGCAGCCGCAGTACATACATTCCTCTCCTGCAGCTCTACGTATTCTGTTTGCATATGAACTGAACATGCTATGCCCTGTCAAACCTCTGTGAGATAGTAGTCCACACTTCTGTTTTTACAATCAATCCACTCCTTCGTGTGAGCTCTTTTGTCCACTGTCCTCTAAGTGTGTTGCTATTCCTCTTATCCTACTATGCATCCAGAGTTCTGCTTTTTGCAATCCAACCTGTTTCTTTTCCTTTTTCTTCTATTAGCCACTAGCGCAGGAGAGAAAATATAGGGCCAACCAAAGACAGTACGCAAAGCTTACCGTTGCGTCGACTTTGACATTTCATTTTGACCATTAGTTCGTTGATATTATGACATAACAAGAAAACACAGATTGTTGTCGGGTCAACCAAAGGTAAACAACTTTGTGCCAATTTAAAAGTTAAGGGTCCTATAGAGTGAATCGGAAATGTAATATTGGTTGCATAGCACGTAATTTAATAAACCAAGGATGTCCGAGTACTTATTACAAATAGGGAATATATAATAAATATTTGAAATAATAACTCAATATCTAAGCGAATAAAAATTCATTTATGACCAAATATTTACACATTTGTAACCGCGGGAAAGATTTTTACAAGAATAACAATTCATTGTAATGTGGGTTGCCTAATTTTAATTTATTTTATATTCATTTAAAACAAGGTAAAGAATAGTTGAACGAAAAATAAGTGCAGAGCGAGGTAGCTTTTTATTGAATTTATAACGTGAACTAAAGCAAAGAAATCTGCTACAAAGGATTTTTGAGAAAACTTGTTTTTAATATTTTGACATATTATTTAATTTTCTTTAATCAGATCATTTTTTATCTAAATTTGATTATTCGGCGTGGTAGATTACTAAATTCATCATAAGTTGACGTTGAAAGGTTTTCTCCAAATTTAAAATCAACAAAAATATCTTGCATCAAAGATCTCCTATTTTTCAACTATTCACATATCCACTATATAGGACCCTTAACGTAAACTTTTTTCACTGTCAACGTGACAAAACAATCCCGACTTATGGGTTTTTTTACACATGCATTAAATTATCACAGACATTTGTACATGGACTTGACACGTCCAAATCGAAAATACTGTATTTTAAATTAGATAATTTAATGCATCTGTAAAAAAAAACATAAGTCGGGATTGTTTTGTCACTTTGACAGCGAAAAAAGTTTACTTTAATTTTTAAATCGGCAAAAAAGTTGTTTACCTTTGGTTGACCCGACAACAATTTATGTTTTCTCCTTATGTTATAAAATCAACAAACTCACTGTCAAAATAAAATATCAAAGACAACGCAACGTCTTTACGTATTGTCGTTGGTTGACCCAAGATAAATTTGTCTACTTCATCATCATAGTGTTTGTTGTGAAGTGCTGTAATGACAAAAAATCTGCAAACTCATTGTAAGTAATCTTCAAAAAGTGTATAACAACTGTGTTTTTAATATCTGTATTTTTAAATAATATAATTACTATGTAATAAATATTTCAATAATTGTTTACACATTTAATAAATTATCTTACCGAATTACATTCGAGCTTCTTTTTTATTTCCGGATAAATTTTCTATTGTCAAACTCAAATTTAGTTGCTAAATGGTAACGACTCAACAAATTTCCTCCTCGATAAAATGTGGAAAAAATTTTCGTTAAAAACTGAAAATTTATCCGCAAAACAGAAAGCTCTCGGGTAATTATAAGTGAAAAAAATTCTCTTCATTCTTAAATATAGACATTGTGATTTTTTCATATTTTTCTGATTATTTTTAAATATTTTGCAAATGTTTCTTCTCCATGATTAAGAATCATGGGAAAAATACATCAACTACATAGAAAAGTCTATTTTCAAGATAGACTGCCGGCAAACGTGTTTTTTCTATTTTAAAATAGAATATTTTCGATGTGGACGTGTCAAATGCATGCACAAATATTTGTGACTAAGAAATACAGAAGCAGTATTAGTACAAATTAACTTTTGTTTGTACTAAGCTAAATTCTTTGCGAAAAAAAGAAAGTCCTACGTGATCAAAACATCGAAACCAACACACACAATGTGTTAATTCTTAAGGCAACTTGTTGATTTCTGGGATATATGTATTTCGAAATTCGGATAAGTGAGTTTCTGATAAACACATGTGAACTATAGGTGTCCTATTCGCTCACTAGAAAGTGACGCGAATCATTTTTCAGTAATTAAAAAAACAAGAAACAATGTAATACATATAGATGAGATGATAATCATTATGCTACATACCTAAGATGCAAATATTGACAACGAGTTTTGAAATATCTCAATATTTATCTAAATTATATGTATTGTTATTTGTTTGAGGAAATCGTTTGGGAAAATTTGCAGTGAATAGGTGACAATTAGTGTTCTTTTAGAGGCATTTCAAGTATCTGTTGAATTAGATTTTCACGGCAATAGCTGTGTAACATATTATTCTAATTTGAAAAGAAAATTCTCCGCAATAACTGGGAAAATATTTTTTTTGGGTAGGTACATGTGTAATGAAATGTTATGCTGTGTGCAAAATGCAGAAGTATTATATAATGGTTGTAACTTTTTATTTCGAAGATCTATGAAAAAATGTCTTAGGCGAAAGTTGTTTGGTTTATTATTGTGTATCAATATATTTTTCTATGGCAACCAATTCCGCATTTTAAATTACACACTGATATTTTTGGGAGGTAAACGTAATAATGGAATGGGAACCAACAAGCAGTAGACACAGAGGTAGACCAATATCAACTTGGATACGATAGGTGAAGAACGGCCTAGAGAAGACTCGAGCAAGAAATCCAGAAAGAGACGCCAAAGATCGGGAGAAATAGCACAGCATAAGTAAAGAAATAAAAAAAAAATATGTGGGAGTGATCATCCCCAATAAAAAGATCCAGAAAGCTTAAATAAGCGACGCTACCCCACTCAAGGTGTTAAGCCGTATATATATAGCTCGGTTAATATCTGATGGCACTCAGGATGCGCGAGGTGTAGCTAAAATATGTATCGTATGCGTTAAAAACATCGGTATCGAAAGCAATACACTAGGATAGACAAAGTGCAACTAAATTAAATACCGACTAATGTTTTCAAGTCGGACTTTATCCCTTCATATTGCTGTGGCAACATAATTATTTGGAACAGTATTAATTGTAGTATTGCCATACGTCAAGCATTGCCAAATAGATTATGCTGTGTGCTGTTCCAGCAACATAACTAATAAAGATGATGATAATTTTTATTATCTTTAATATATTTATTTATTTTCTTAACAGCACGTACTTTATAAGTATACGTGAATTCTATCAGTGTATCTAAATTTCTCTTCTCCCGTCAAATCTCTTGTTTTTCTTTTTATAGGGATAAGGTTATAGCTTATTTTAAATAAAAATCAGAAACCATATAAAACATAATTGTATAATTTATTCAACATTATTTTTAGAATAGATCCCATCGCTATACTATATTCACCATTGAATTATAAAAGAAGAACATTATTGAAAGAAAACATTTGTACCGTGTTCTAGGTTGTAATGTTTTATAGAACGAATATATTTTTAATGCTTAAATAAAAATAAAATATTGTCCTGTTTCAAAACAAAGAAAATTCAATTAATGGTAGTATTCTATTGATATTTTATGCTAATTCTATTCCATCAGAAACATTATATTCGCACGTAATGTTCTGATAAACTTAGAACTACGCAATGGTCAATGTTCGGAGAAAAAGCTAGAAAAGCAAGAATTTGATTACTGGCTACAACCATTCACACGTATTGTGTCCAGCATCTCAAAGTCCGCCACCCAGAAACACTTCCCTCCTTAAAAATCTAATGTAAATTATTAATTTATAATCCAAAAATTATTTTGAGAATTAATAATGCCTATAAAGTGCCAGAAAATATACATTTGCACGTTATATCCTCTTAACACCCAACACCATTCACAATTCTATTTGTGTTGTTAAAACTAATGAATGTATATTATTATAGGACAATATCTATTATCCCTGTTGCACAACGTTATATTGAATATACATTTGCACGTTATATTACAATATACGCATAGCAACATTGATAAATCTTTGTATCTAAAACTTACTTTGAATCATTGAAAAACTCTTCAAATTCTGCAATCGTAATCTCCATTTTTTTTATACAAGAAAATTCTTATAATGAATGAAACTTATATACAAAAACATTAATATGCTAATACAAGAAATAATGAATGAATATAATCGTGGTGTATCTGACCCTACGATTTAATGTCTTTTTAAGTCGCTTTTAATCTCTCTCCAAATAACTAACTAATCATCTTGTTCATTCTTGTTTTTCAATTTATATACCCAGGAAGACACGTGACCGCTCTCAACGCCATCCTTGGAACTAATATTTAAGTTGTCACCCTGCGTCTTCAGTGATATCTCTGCCTTCAAATTGCCATCGTGATACGAACACACACACGCACTTATTGTCTTTGACAGTTCCTTCACCTAAACGTCAACACACTGAGAATTGTTCGCTTATTTTAAAAAGGAGTCTTTCACTTAAATTATCCAATATCTTCTAATGTAGGTATATTCGTATTAGTATAATTCTTCCTTATATTTGTTTATGAATTTGTTACCTTCTTAATTATTTGCCACATACTTCCTTTTTCCGTTCGCTAACACAATCCTTATTTTTCTTTTATTTGTTTCAGTATTCGGTAAAATTGGAAATATATTGTAAATAACAGGTATTCTTCCAACGTTCGCTGCTCGTACATCACGACCCATCGGACCTGCCATTTCATTGCTACTCTCGATCCAAGATTTTTCTAATGATGATGTATTTGTCTGTAAAAAACTACAAACGAAGTTTACACTATATTTTCTTTTTTGTAGGTCTTAAAACCGTACAAATCTCTCTCTACAGTCAATGAAACACACTGCTACACACCCGAATTCATGAATGTATTTTATTATTTGCTCAGTGGCTGTTTATAAAAACATTACTACTGACTGTATGGTCTCAGAATATTTTAACTTTATATCCTTTTTTATTTTATTTACATATAGTTATAAGTGAAGGTAAATTTTATTCTTTTAGCATGACTTATTTTAATTTCTTTTATAAAGTTTTTATTACCTTATGCACGTTTTTAAGTCTACATAATTTATTCAATTATATTTTTCTCCCGTGCATATCGGATCTTATCTTCTTCATACAATTTTATTGCATTTAGATGACTAATTCTTTTCACACATCCATCCTTAAGCATAACCCTTTCTCGGTTATTTGCTTTCATTTCTCTTTTATATTTAAACAACGGTCCATTATTCAAAATGTTTAGTTCAATTTTCACGCATTTTTTAAAGTCAGGTTGTTTTTCATTATACACAAACCATACATCCTGTTTCTCTTTTCTATAAAATAAATATATATAGCTTAAATTTATCTCGTCTTTTATTTTGTACATGTTTAATATCTAAATTGTTAATATAAATTCATTTTTATGTCTGTGTTTTCTATACTTAAATGTATGCAACTTAGTATACTCTTATGTTGAAAACTTTGAATACAATAAAAACTGATTCTTACTGTCTCTTTTATATTTTTTATACTTAAATTAATTCTTAATGCTATTACTATTATTTTTAATATGCAAGAGACCACGGCAATATGTAGCGAAATCTATGTCTATCTCTCACGTTTCATGGTGCGTTCTCCTTTTTTGTCTTAAAATTGTCTTCCACGCAAGTGCCATCAGGTCTTAACCGAGCTATACATACATATATACTAATACGTGTATCACGGATTGTATACCCATAAGAGGTCAACTAAAGGATTATTGTATTCATGTTTTACGTTAAAACTGTCATATTTAATACTAAACTCTACTTATTGAAAATTCTTTTATACAAAAATTATTCAAAATCCTATTCTATATACTTCTAGTCTCTTCATAAATCTCAACAAAATGCATACTTTGTGAGATATTTGCAAGAAAAATGCTACTCGCTAAGAGTAAAAGTGTTACTTCCGGTCCGAATTTTGAAAACATTTGTATACAGAAGGTATTGGAAAATAAATTCTAAATACTCTTATACTCGTAACGTACCTGTCTAAAGAGTATGGCTTGCGAAATATTCGCAAAAAACTGATTTCCGGTAAGAGTAAAAGACCTTCTTCCGGTAGGAATTTCGAAAAACGGTTTTAATAACATTTCTCTCAAATTTAATTTTGAGTACATATGAATTCTTTATACATTTGTTTAAACTGAGTAGTTGCCGAATAATTGGCAAAATTCGATTTCTGTTCTCTGAAGTAAAGTACTACTTCCAGTCTGTCGATTTTACTGAAAATCTAATCAGATCTCAAGAGGGAGATTGTATTCTTAATATAATATTTGGATTGATATCTATAGCGGTTTGACCGCTATCGTGGACACGTAGAAACACACTGACACACACACACAGAGAGAGAGAGCGAGATAGCCATTTTTTAAAAACCACTTTTCCAGAATCAGGGGACTTCAAAACGTTGACATTTACAAAAAGCTCGAGGTCGAAAATTTTCATCATCGCAATACTTCCTTATACTACGTATAAGAAAGTAAAAGATACCTACCTAGCATTTTAGTTAAGAAGTGTCTTCAAGGACGATGAAATGGTCTGACTCAATTGAGGCTGTGAACTTGAAATAGTTTTCATTGTAAGTATAATTTATCCTGGTCAGTACGTATATAAGACGTATCCTATTACAAACACCTAATAATCAGAAAATTTAATTAAGAAATACGCAGGCAAATAACATCAAATCATATTATATGATTGAATAATTATATTAAGCTATATTGTGTATAATTACTTATTGAGATATTTGTACTTCCTTTTAAGAATATTGTTATTCTAATTCTTGTATGCTTTCAGACCTTATTATGTATTTAATAAGTGTTTGTTTGTAATTTAAAAGGTGTATATCTACGAGTAAGGAATAAAACAGGAGAGAGTCTCCTTAAAAATAATATTTGTCAAAAGTGGTAACTCAATATGGCCGCCGTAATGCATAGGCGTGCATACATATTTTGTATAGGGTATATGTACACTTCCTGTGTTCTCGATAATCATTTAAAATAGGTTGTTAGTCCAAAAACTAGCTGTCCATCAATCTCTTCGAGCTTGAATCGCTTTTCGCGTCCGCTTACAGTTTTATTATAGTTCGCTGTAAAACGCAAAAAAAATCATTTTTGATTTTCTAAACTTTTGGCACACCTTGTATAGACGTATATTTTTGTCCACGAAGTACTGTCACGGTGACAGGTGGAACGACAATTTAAAGCATCTTAACGTCAGTCTGACTTTTCGTTGTTGGAGTTTGAAATTTAGATGCTATTTAGCGTAATACTAAGACTTGACACTAAAAGATTCATAGTTTTATTAGTTTTACACAATGAAAGGACTAAATCATTATTGAAAATGTAATATCAGATTTATTTTAATTTTGCATAATTTAACCTGCCAATTATCATAGCGCAAACATACTTTTGACATACCTTTTGTTATAATGCAAATTTGTGAACAATGCATGCCCATTACACAGAAGAATCAAGTTTTAAATAAAATGTTGGTATAGAATAAGTATGACTTATTACTTTTATTTATAATAGTGAATTTATAACTGGCTTCCATATTAATAATTAGTTTCATTTGTCTGCTCTGAAATTGTTCCTGTCAAAGTGAGTTTGCAGTGGCATTGAGTCGTCGCCTGTAGATCGTGCTCTGGCTATGTCGGTTGCTGAGACGATCCTATTATAATTTAAATATTTAGTAGTGACGCTGGTAGTTGAACTAAAAACAATAACCAAAAATAATACTGACCGACGCCGACGTTGGAATATCTGTGTAAACATTTTGCTTACACACACTGTAAAAAGAATATAATTTGTAATTGTTGGATCATTTTGTGATTTTTATTAAGTATTTAAGGAAAAATAACACAAAAAGGTAGTTCATGATTACAACCAATCCATCGAAATAAGAGCCACCAGCCTGGGACGCGATCATCATCAACCATCATCAGAATGTTTGATTAACAATTTGATTTAATGGTGTATTTTCAAACATATCGCATTAAATGATTGAACGCTGCCCATACTTCAAACTTTCTACTGACAATCAAACTATTTAGTAGAAGTAATTGTTGAATTAGACTGGAATATTTACTTTAGTAAATTGAATAGTTACAAAACAATTGTCATTACATTGGAATTTGATTCGTCTGTCACCTAGTAATAATAATATAAATCATATTTTAAGGTAATTGTCTAATACCGTGCCGTCAAATACTTTTCGCATTAGAGTAGGCTGTTTTTGAAGTTTTTAATCAATGTTGGTGTACATGCTAATTTTTTGAAAACTTCAAATTCTGACAGTTGTCATACTTAAATTCAAATTATAGACGCCTATTATTATTTATATGACATAACCAAACTATTAAAATTATGCACTGTCACCAACCATTAAAAAAAAGCATGGCCGTCTCTAATGCGGAAAGTAGGTATTTGAAGGCACGGTATATAGGCAAAACTAAAATGGATCTGATAGCACTTTTCTCATTAATATTTTAGTCATTTCGCTGTATAAAATTTGTAATTTCATATCTTTTTGTGTCAAGGTCTACAATAAATATCGATGAAGCTTAAAAACATGAACCATGAAATATCAGACAGATGTCAGGGTGTTTAACCTTTTTTTTTTGAAATAATTCAAATAAATCATGAAAGCAGTTCAGATTTCATCACGAACTGAAATCGATTGATCGTTTTGACGTTTTATAACCTGCAATTAAATTTTTGTGAAATTGCCAACATTAATCAAAAGTCAGATGGACTTTTTCTGACAATTCTGACGTTTCCTGTAACATTTAAGCCACCTAACGTGAATGTTGAGCTGACCAACATTTCGCGTATGCTCTAGTTAAATATATCGGTGTTAAAATAATAATAGATGAGTAAAGATGGCTACACCCTTTAACTGTTACTTAATTTTAGTTTAATAATATACTATGTTCACCAATTTTGATCAGCATGATGTATTCGTTTCTTTGAATTACAATTAACGTAGGGCTTCCGGGACAATAGTCAATAGAAATAAATTTATATGACGTTGGTTGCAAATAATCAAGCTCATCAGTGCTCCATAATGTTTGTCATAAAATGTCGATATAAGTCATCAAGTGCTGATTATTCAATTTACTCTTTCCACTTTTTTTTTATTTAGGACACATTAATTTAATAGAATACTTGCTATTTTTGTTATTCCATGAAACTCTTCGAGTTTGAATTGCTTCTTTGGAACGTGACTACTGCCAGTCGCAGAGGCACTTGAATTTTAACGGTTATAAATTTTCTTTTAATTAGTTTATGAATGAAGATGCAAATTAAATGAAATATCTCTAGAAATTAATTATACATTATTGTGGCATCTCTAATTATAGACAAATGGATTTATTAACTAAAAAATTTCCCATAAAATGTTTAACATTTCTATAGAATTTACTGAAAGCTGATTACTTGGAACATTTCGTTGACATTCAAGTTTGATATAATGCGTGTGCACCTAGTCTAAGTTGAATGTAAGTAGGCCGAACAGGTAAACCTAAGATGGTTGTATGATCAAGATTTGTTGTATCATATATAAATTTCTTTGTTTTTTAAATTTGGTAGTACTCTAACTTTATTTGTCTCAAGTTTTATGATAAACGTTGCCCATACGTTAAATTATCTTGCAAACTGTCATGGGGGTGACAGTTCGATCTATTGCGAGAATGAATTGTCAAATTGAATGTCACTGTAGACATACCGTGCCTTCAATTAATTTTTTTTTGGAATAACCTACGATTTCAATATTAATTTGAAAACACTGTGGAACTTTTCAATAAATTGACTTAACTATGACAGTAGGTAGTCAAAATGAAAAACATTACTATAGCACAGTATTCCCAAATTAATATTGATATCATAAGCTACTCTAAATTTAAATTAAAGACGCTGTATGTATATTTGTATGTAGAAAGATGACAGAGATGTGTCCAAGACATTAAAGATACGATAAATGACCGATACAATAGTAATAATAATAATAATTGATGATAATTGATGAGCAAGTGCTCTTTTAAGATTTTGATTTGAGTGGTTTTCCATCTGGTTATAGAAACTGAGCGCTCTTTCCTTGATGTAGTCAATAATGGTTGGGGTATTTGTTTCATTCATTATTTGATTATTTCTCATATACCATGGAGCATTTAGTATCATTCTAAGACTGGTGTTTTTTGATGTTGGTCTTGCACATATGCACCCATGCATATGTGAATATTGGACCTAATACTTGTTTGTAAAGTAGAATTTTGTTGTTCGTGTTCAGCTGGCTTTTTCTGCCTATAAGAGGCCATAGTTGACATCTTGTTTGTTTGGTTTTGGTTATCGTTTTTGCTATGTGTGTGTTATAATTGAGCTTTATATCCAGGTATATTCCCAGGTATTTAATTTCTCTACTCCATGGTATAGTGTTGTTGTTGATGGTTATTTCGTTGCCTGTTGTTTTCAGATTCCTTTGAAAGATTATTGCTTGGGATTTGTCTTCGTTTATTGTTGTCCTCCATTGTTTGAACCATTTTATCGTGTTGTCTAGGTGCGTTTGGAGTTCCTGTACCGCGTTCGTCGGACATCTTGATGTTGAGAGCAGTGCCGAATCATCTGCAAAGGTGGCCGTATTTAAGTATCTTGTAGGATTTGATACTGGTATGTCTGCTGTAAATATTGTATATAGGTGAGGTGACAGGCATGAGCCCTGGGGGACTCCCGCTGTTGGATGTTTTATTGAGGAAAGTGTGTTCTGGATGCTAACTTGAAAGCAGCGTCCTTGGAGAAAACTGTTCGTGATTTTTATGACGTGTGTTGGATAATTGTGTATTATCATTTTATATATGAGTCCCTGCCTCCAGACTTTATCAAATGCCTTTGCTATGTCGAGAAGTACAGCTGCTGTCACTTGATTTTTGTTGAATCCGTCTTGGATAATCTCAGTGACTCTTGAAAGTTGTGTTATCGTTGAATGTTCTTCTCTAAAAACCCATGTTGATCTTCTGGTATTATGTCTTGATTGTCAGAGTGGTACTTTATCTTCTGTAGGATTATTTTTTCTATCACTTTGCTAATGGATGGTAACAGGCTTATGGGCCTGTAGCTGCTTGGTATTGTTTTTGGTTTTCCTGGTTTAGGTATAACTATTACTTTGGCATGTTTCCATATCTTTGGGAATGTTTGAAGTCTGATAACGGAGTTTGCTATTGCTAGAATTGACATTATTGCTTTTGGGGGGAGGTTTTGTAGTGATCTGTTGGTGATGTTGTCTATACCAGGAGCTTTTTTGGGATTTAATGCTTTAAGGATTGCTTTTAGGTTCTCGGCTGTGACTGGGTCGTTGCTAGGGGAGTGGGGTTCACGTATTTCTCTGCTTACTACTTTGTGAATCTGCATTACGTGTTGCATGTCTACTTCATCCAAGTTCGGAGTGAATTGCTCTTCTAGTGATTCCGCTAGAGCTTCTGCTTTTTCTTCTGCTGTGACTTGTGTGGAGTTATTGAATTGAAGTGGTGGGATTTGTATTTGTTCTCTTTTGATTGCCTTGATTATTTTCCATGTCTTAGAGGGCTCTGCACCTATTTCTTCGAGTGTTCTTTGCCATTCTACATTTTTCGGTTCCAGTAATTCCTTATGTACTTGATGTTGAAGGTTGTTTAGTATAGTTTTGTCTTCTCCTAGCTCTGTTCTTTTCCTTTATTAGTTCTTTAATATGATGTGGTAGACTACCTGATTTATATATCCTTTCTATTTTGATGGTGTTATTTTCAACAGCGTTTGTTATTTTATCTTGTAGTGATTTTATGTTCTGTTCTAATTCTGCAGTGTTTTGTATTTTAGGAACTGCAGTGATGGTTTGTTCTAGTTCTGTTTTGTAGCCGGCCCAGTCTGTCTTGAAGGTGTGATATGTTCTTTCGGTTATGTCTTCGTTCCAAGTTATTATAATTGGAATGTGATCAGAGCTCATGACACTTTCAGTTTCTATCTTTATGGTTTTGTTAATGTTTTTACTGATTGCTAAGTCTAATTGTCTAATTGTGTGCATCTAGCCCAAGGTGAACGTCGACAGACCAAAAAAAAAAAAAAAACCAAGACGGTTCGGCAATGAAATGTTGTTTCATGTTATTCGTTCTATAAAATTTGTAGTACCATGCCTTGTGTCATGTTTACGATAAAAATAGTGTATACTTCAAATTTTTTGACAGACTGTCATCGTGACACTTATACGACAATAAAAAGTTGATGTTTAACCAAATTGTCGTTCCACCTGTCATCGTGACAATACTTCGTTGTTGTGTATTCGTTCACACATAAACTTGTGAGAACGAAATGTCAGACTGAGAGTGCTTAACAACATTGTCTTTCCAATTGTCAAATGAAATTAACAACATAACATGATGAACTTTAACAAAACATGTTTTAAACTTACAGGTCATTGAGAGAATTAATTAATTTTCATATTACGCTTTAATAGTATATATATATATGTACTTTGTAAAACCCAATCAAAAATCTTGCTGGCTCCTAATACCATTTAACCGAAAATGTACTTCTGATTAGTTTGTGCCAACCCGCATGGTCGCATACTTTAAATGCTTGCTTTTATAACTGAATTGATAAACGAAATTACATAAATGCTTATGGGAATTTTACATATTTGATGTATTTATGTTATTTCGAAGTGTTTCGGACACATCTGACAAATAAAGAAAACTCAGATGATTCTTTATTTAGGCTTGCTTCGGTACTTCTTTCGCGAGAAGTGACGACATTTCGATGACATATATAATTTGTATTTAATATATCTTAATAAAATATAGAAAGATCGTTATATTTGTCACTGTACTTACGTGCGATTATACACTTTAAGTTTATTTTATCATATCCGTCGGCATTGTTCATATATTCATAAATAGAAAAGAAATAGTAACAATTGATAATAATAACACTAATACGTATCTGAAAGGTACCACTTTCCCTTCATAATCCCTTTATTTGTCGGCCTTCTGACATTTAAACTTGACAACCGATCGATAAACGTGAATAGATAGTCATTATGTGTTGTGTATTACACGACTGGTGCTTTCCGCTAATTTTGACGTTTCCCGGCAAATGCCATATCGCGAACTCAAACTGATTTGACGGTTTTGATAATTTATAACCTGAAATTGAATTTTTCGTGCGTTTAACTTAACCTTATCCGAAGTTTGATGTGTCACGGTCATCTGTATCGATCCACCGCCATTTTAAAATCGAACCTAGTCCATATTTTTTATTTTACACGTAGGCCTTATGGCAAAATACTATGATTCATACTCTTTTTCTGCACGTTCTAAAATTTTCAAAAACTCCTTTCGGGCCCTCGTTCTCTCTTCGGAGACGTGAAAAATGGCCTAAGGCACGTGGGACCGTGGTCCCCGTCGCGTGACACTTTCGTTCCCACCGTAGATGCGCCAGGTTCTCAGAAAACTGTCTCCCCAATTCGTCAATTTTGGGGTATAGCTTTGCCGTTTTAATCGTTCGTGTTAAAAAGAGCGAGACAATTGGCTTTTAGTATATATAATAATTAAAGAAATATCGTGAGTGTATTATATTTTCAATTCTTTTCTTCTTTTTAATATATTATAAACGGGTTTAGAGGAAATCTGCGTCAAAAATATAACAAATATTAAATGACTTGGATATGTATGTTACGCTACTGAACACATAATCAGACATGTTAGATATATGACAAGTTATTTAAAATAACTTTTTTTAAATTATTATTGCCTATTTGAATGCTAATGAAATAACTTACCGATGAAGAGAAAAAGTGATATTCTATGTTCTTGCCGTTTTAGAACGACCACAAGCCACACAATTCACCATTATAGAAACACTAAAACGTCATTTTTGACATAACAGGATATAACTGACCTCCCTTGGTGGAGGTCAGTTATAGTGGTAACTTCCGTCTAAAAAATACCTATTCCCCCACCACGTTATTATCTCTCCTGTTCTATTCTTTACTCGTAGGTGTAACTTGATTTGCATATTTCCTGTCTGCATAGGAAATAATTTTTTAGAATTCTCAATTTTCGATCTCTTTGTGGGCAATCTGCTCAATGCTGCAAATGGCAATAAATATGAAAAACAATGCTGATATAAGCTAGTAAAAAATCGAAAATTCTGACATATCAACAAATTGTTTTCCGCTTCAGATAAAGAATACTTGTTCATAAAGGTAAATTATTAAACCAAATTAAATCTAACTTAAAAAATATCGTTTCTATTAACTTTTCTGTCAAAGAAAACATTTTGGCCTTCTTTGGTGACAGACTGCCACGATGCTTGCACTTTTGAGATTGGCGTTTTAAGTCTGGAACATGGGTTGCTATTTAAGAGCTTCAAATTGTCGTTGGAAGTTCACGTTATTTCCTGTACTTGATCTGAATTTAGTAAACGCGGCACCCGCTTAGCAGAGAGCTTAGACATACTAATTCGACATGCAAAATGTACTGTACACATTCAGTAGAATTGGCAATTTCCTCCGTATTTTGTCTTCGGGCACGCTACCTAAAATCATAAAATTTCTATTTCCGGAACGGTAACAGAGTGTCATGAACTATTAGTCTATGACACTCTTCATTGTCAAGACTCAAGTTATCACGTTTAAACCGAGCATCCCAATGGCAAATTGTGGCCTTTGAAGGATCAACGCTTCTCAATATTTGATGAATATCAAAGTCTCATTTGTATTTATTTCCTTAAAAACAAGTATTGATTTGCACTACGAACAGCGACTTTATCCATTTTACAACTTTCACGAAACATATCGTCTTAAGAAGTGCGTTTACCTATCGAAAACTAAGGCATCGTTGTTTCGCCTTTTTTGAATTTATTTTGTAATTTTAGAATCTCAAATTTGGGTTAGTGATGCAAAAGGCATCAATTTATAATGTCAAGGTCAGTTTTTGTATTAATTTATTCTCTTATAAAAGGTATGTGTCTTAGAAATGACGACAAAAATGCATGAATTTAATTAATGTCTACTAACTAAGGCTGATATACATAAGAAAAAAACAACCTCCACGCGCCAGCTGCACATTTGATGAACGATATAAAGAAAAACTTTCTGTAATTATTTTTGAAGATAAAAAACATTAAATAGTAAACATGGTCACACACATTTCACACGAGGGTTTTCCAGGCTATTGCGTCGTCTATCCCCACTTTACGGTATGTCTACTGGTCCTAGCGTAGACGAAAATCTATCGGAATCAGGCGGCTATTCCAGACTTAAGTCAGAGTGACAGTTTGTAATTAAAAAGAAATGTTATATATATATCTATAATATTCGAGTGTTTAATAATATAAGTTATGGGCAAGCGAAAATTGGCTTATTATAAAACATAAACATCAACAGTTCCGTAGTACTCATTCTTTATACATTATGTTTCCCATCTATAGTATTCCTTTATCTATGACAGAATCTGTGAATAAAACCGAAGCGCTGTGACAGAACCGAATATCGTCTACCTCCACCTACTCACACCCCCCCTGCGTCTACCCGTCCCGCGAGTATTATAAGTTGCATAAGGTTCTATTTGTTAGTAAACGCCCCTCTTAATCAATTGTATCTTTCAAACTAAACGTCAGACGATATTAATATTCCCTTTCATATATCTTCAAATCGTTCTCGAAAATATGTTTATTTAACTGTTAATTACAATTATTGTTTACGCGACAATAAGTGTTAATAATTAATTTTCATTTAATCTATTCTCTATTAAAAATCAAAGTACATATATAATAATTTTATTGAGTGCTTTAACTTTAAATCGACCTTTAATTATTCTTGCTGCACTTTTAGTAATTGTCATCAAACCAATTTTCCTTAAAAGCAAATATAGACAGAATCTATTTGTATTTTCTCCAGTCATTCTGCATTACAAGCAGCCCATATATATTTTTTCTTTGTTCGGATTTTCCGCGTCCACAAAGTACAATTACTTTAATAGGTGCCGAGTTGATTTGATTAAAATCGATAATACCATTTTTTCGTATGTGCACGAGACATAATTGCCCCATTTAGGTATTTCCAATTTCGTCAGTTAATGGGCACCTAGAGAAAAAATAATAGTCTTTCTCTTTTTCTATCGTTTGTTTGTTTTGACACACGTACAGGCACAAACAGAATTGAGTGTTTATTTATACAAATAAAAGTAGATTAAATGATTACGACATCGTACGATTCTAGAGATGACACGAAAAGTAATTATATAAATCATTATTAATTGATAATTTTTTTATCTTATCTGCGCTGTATTTTGATCCAATTAATTATAAAAAACAATATTATAAGCTATGCAAATATACAATTCAGATGCTGTTTAATATTATAAACAATATTTTTGATAGATAATTTGCTCAAAACTTCATTGGATGATGAACATATATAAAACCTGTCCATCATACTCCTATGTGTTTCGCTGTACACATTAATACATTTAGAGTAAATATGGACGGACGAAGCATTTCTGAATATTGACATACAGAATCTTACTGATGATACTGGGATTATCATATTGCAGAGCATGGATTCTGACATAGTATTCAAGTCTTGCAGCATAATCACCCATTCTCAATTGAGGTGCTTTTTACACAAAAAAACCATAGTCCCAAATTGATTTATTTGGGAAATCAACGAAAACGTTCTCTCGTTCTTATATTTTTTCATAATACAATAATTCAAGTGCAATTAAATTAAATAATATTTCATTGAATTTTCACTAAGCAGTTCATCTTTCAGATTTGATTCATTTTCCGTCAAAAAATTATTAAAATTTTTATATGACGGACTATGGTTGCTTTTGGAGGAAACCTTAAAAGATCAAAAACAAACACTGAAATTTTAACGATTTTATTACAATAATTTTTTAAGAATACTAACTCATTTCTTATTTGTTAATACAGTAGAATTAATTGGCAAGTCTGTACTTTGGCAGACGTTTGTTTAGTTTTCGTCGCCACTACTATTATCATCGTTGTCGACTTCCACCTCAATAGGACCAGCAGAATTCGTACCTGGTTGTTCAGGATTAGATTGAAGGCGTAGTCTATATTTTCAGGAGTTTTCAGACAATTGGCTAGATTTCTAAGAAAAGCTAGCTTTTGGGGCTTTATTTGAATTTCCTCTTGATACAAAGGAGACAGTGTCAGTTCGTGACAGAGTTTAGTTGGATTTCGCAACTGTATAATATGCCAAGGTAAGTATCCTTTGTTTGTACGTAATCTACATCGGCAGATATTTTAAGTACTCTAACTCCTTTAATCTTCATTGGTGGTTTAGGATTTGGTATAAAATAATGTTTTAAAGCTTCGGATATGTTAAAAATATTTTCTTTCTTAACTTTTACTAAATTAAAAGGAGAAGATTTTTCCCTAGCTTGTAATATTAATGTAATACGTCTAAAAATCTAACCATAAAATAGTTTTTATTTTGACCGGGGCATCCGTCCGTCAGTAAACAGCACCAAATCATTACTGGTTATATCTATGTTGTTAAAATAATGCATCAACAATCAAGTTACATAATTTTGGCCCTTTTCTCCAATGGTTTCGTCATAAACGAACATAGTCGCATCATCGCATGTAATTGACTGGAAAAGAAAACTTAACACTGGTGAAAATAAAATACGATAATTTTAAGTTTCAAAATAAATTTAATAGTAATTCCACTACAATATTGTTTCGTCACACAGTGACTTCATCAGGTGGATGAATGACTGATATTTTTACAAATGTACAAGATATATATACTAAACCTAAGATTACAAATTTAAAGAAAGTAAGGGGGAGTTACATATATCTGTATGGTCATTTAATGCTAATCCTAATTTATTATACCTAGCAATTTCTAGAGACTCAAGTAAATTTAGTTTTTTACTTTTTTCTTGTATATGCAAGATTTTATAATTATTATTAAAATTGTGATTATTTTCTATACAATGATTAGCAAATGTAGAATCTGATTTCTTATCTCTATAGCTTCTTTGATGTTCAGATATCCGTTGAGTAAAGGTTCGTCCTGTTTGGCCAATGTATGACATATTACACTCACATGTTAATTTATAGACACCTGAACTAAGTTTTTTGTCCGATTTGTCCTTATTGTTTTTTAAAAATCTTTCAACTGTATTATTAGTTCTATATGCTATGGCGGTGTTAGAGGATTTTTTGATTAGAGAACAAATTTTATCTGAAGTTTTACCGATGTAAGCTACGGGAGAATAATGTAATGGCTCTTTTATTACTTGTCTAGGATATATTAATGAACGTGTAATTATTTTTTGTTTCTAAAGGAGGATGCTGTTGATAGTATCATAAGAATATCCATTATTTCTAGCAATAGTGTGAATTCTGTCTAATTCTATATCAAAATTAGTTTTATTAAGGGGGGTATTTAAAAGTCTGTGTATCATAGATTCATATGCAGCTAATTTGTGTTTTATAGGATGAAAAGATGTGGCATGTATTGTTGTGTCTGTATGTGTGGGCTTGTGGTAAATGGCGTTATGTGAGATCGTAAGATCTAGGAAATTAATCGAACCATTGTTTTCTAATTCTAGAGTAAATTTAATATTAGGATGAACAGTATTTAAATAATCAAAAAAGAAAACTTAACCCGTCTGAATACGAGGTAAAGGCAAATTTTGCATGTAATCAAACGGTATACACATAATACGTCTTTATTGTGCATTAAGCTTGCATTGTCTTTTTATCTCATAAAAACTTGTCTGTCCTGAGCTGATGAAGATGCTTTTCTGTTTCAATAGTTCGACGTTATTCTAGGTCAGTACCAAAATTTAATTTTGATATCAATTTCACAAATAGTGCAAGTATCAGACATAGGCATACTAAATTTAATATTGAATGACGTTGAACTAAGAACATTTTGTACATAGCTCTTACAAAAAGTGTTTCATGTAAACAGTCGCGATTCTTTCTTCTGGAATAGTGTGATTGTCGTGCTTTAAAAGATCAACTCTATTATAGAACAGGTTCAGGTGTTTTCTTAAATCCATTTTGATGTTTACCTCTTCTGTCATGAGGCGATCTGCCTTGTTCAAAAAGATGATTTTGTAACCACAAAATCTCTATAACGTGTGAACCTCTGCACTATATGTGTGGTCAACTATTGGGCAAGAACAATTTCCGGCAAAAACAGCCTTTGTCCAGGACTATGGCTGTTTCTGTAGAATCTCGATTGGACAAAGGCTGTTTTTGTAGAACTAGTGAAACTTTACTATACTGTAACTTCGGACTACGTATTTTTTTTTGCAGAAAACTTGTACACCAGTTGATCGGGCGTTCTCGAAACCATTTAATTTAACACTAACCGCGAAGTTCAAAATTTTGGGCTATGATTGTTTTTGTAAGAAACGCCTCACTTGCTGTGTCGTCTGAAAAACGTATGAATGGGCATTAAGTTGTTTCAATAGCTTCTGAAGAGTCCTCTTGTTCATACTCAATTTTGCAGCAGATATCCGTTGACTACGACGTGGTGAGTCCATAATTTCATTGAATACTCGTTCGTAACATTCGTTGGTATTCATTGTTTTTCTTCGTCAAACTCTACCTTTTCCTTGGTGTATCACACTTTCAGTTCTTCTATGTTTTTTTCATAGTGTTCAGTAGAATAGCATTACTTGGTGACTGTTTATTGAAATGTTCCGAAAATTAATCGCGGACTAATTGCTTGGACAATATTGTCTACCTAAACTGTATGAGCGAAAATAGTGCTCAACTAGAAAGCCTTTTCTTCAGTAGATAACATTATTTACAAATTTGAAAACATGTCAGTGCATCTAACCAAACCAAACGTCAATTTTTATGTAAAATAACAGTGTCAATTGTTAGAGGTTTGACTACTAGAAGGCCTACCGTTTCAGTACTGTAAATTAATAGCCATACTGTATATTCATATAAAATTATGAAACTGACAAAATTATACCAAAATATACAATAACCCAGAAATGCTCACTGTTAAAATAATAATGTTTTATATGTTTTTGGTGTGAAATATAGTAAGCAATTCAAAAATAAACTGTTATACAGGCTGTACCATTTGAGGAAAATAATTTTTAGACAAAAATATGTCATGTAACTTTAATCCAGTTTTTTGTTTTAGTAACTGAAAAATAAATAAAGCATGCTTCTATTAGAACATCTTATTGTGAACAACTACAAAAAAATTGTGGCCATCTAATATTTCGTTTTCGAGATATATAATTTTATACAAACATTGAATTTTTTAGAAAAATGGAAATCGAAAACTTTATACTTTACGCCTATACTATACTATCTTGTGACTCTTAAACTAAAAATCATATGCAGAATACTTGAAAATACTTTTCTCTTTTCTTAAGACTTAATCTATTGTATTCTACTCTTGATCTCGTTCAGCCTCTTGGGAAGTAGATGTCCACCTCTCGCACCATCTTTTGAGAGGTCGACCGGGGATCACCTTGAACTCGACTTTTCGTCCTTTGCCTATTTTCCCCATCGATCCTCTGTCATTCTGTCGACGTGGTCTCTCCAATATCGTCGTCTCGATCTCGAGAACTGCACGACATCTTGAATTTTGACGTCTGCTCTTATATCTCTGCTTCTTATCTGGTCTCTCAAGCGTATTCCCTTAATATGCCTCAATGTCTTCATCTCCGCTGCCCTCATCATGCTCTTCGCTTTTGTTGCATCCGCTCGAGTTTCCATTGCATATGCGAGTACAGGTCTCACGGCGTTTTATACATGCGGACTTTGCTTTCAGTGGACATATATTTGTTCCTCCATATGAGGCCCCTCATATAGCCAGAGATTCTTGTGGCTTTGTTCACTTGGGCTCTGACTTCCTGTTGTAGTTTTTGGAGCTCGTTATCTCAGCTCCTAAGTACGTACATTTCATACATTGGTGGATGGGTTTGTCGTTCACAGCCAGTTTACATATAATGGACGAGCTCCTTTGCTATGACCATTGATTGTGTTTTTTCTATAGATATCTTCATATTAAGGTTCTCCGCTCTTGTTTGAAACCTATATAGTAGTCGCTGTAGATCGTCTTTGTTATCAGCCATCAAAATTGCATCGTCAGCGTAGCATAGTACCTTTATCCAATTCTGTATCCTCCATCAACTTCTTTTACACTATGAATTATTTTATCCATAATGAGGTTGAACAATATTGGGTTCAAACTATCTCCCTGGCGGATTCCAGTTACTATTGGTACTTGTTCTGTAAATCCCTGTGATGTTTTGGTCTTTGTGGTGTTATTTTTATTGAGCTCTTTTATTACGTTAATGTAAGGTACGGGTATCTTGTTTTCCTGGAGTATATCTATGATGTCGACTCTGTCGAACGCTCTCCTGAGATCTATTAGGCAGAGAAACAAAGGTTTATTATATTCGAGAGATTTTTCAATCATTTGTCTGAGGATGAAGATTGCGTCCACTGTCGCTCTATTCTATCTGAAGCCTTGTTGTTCTTCGCTTATTTCTATTCTTTTCGTTATCTTTGTTGTTATAATTTTTGGAAAGAGCTACCTTAAGCTGGCTAATAAAGATATTATTCTATAATTTTCAGGGTCGTTCTTGTTTCCCCTTTTATATATTGGTATTGTAATGCTGTTTTTCCAATCAATAGGCACATTTTGGGTCGAGATAATTTTTTGGAATAATAGTGTAATTGATGTTTCCATTTGAAGTCCTCCGTACTTAAGCATTTCGTTAACGATTTGTTCTGGTCCAGGGGTCTTCCCATTTTTCAATTTTAATAGTGCTTCATGTACTTCCCCCTGTGTTATGTTATCTTTTCCAAAAGTTGTTCTGTGTAGGTGTTGTCCTCATTATTTTCATTGGCACCTGCTCCTAGAGTAGGGCAGAGAGGGGAAGTCGTTCCGATTTCACTCAGACTAGACCCACTCGTGTTTTGTCGGCTCTCGGGGAAACCGGTAGGTAATACAGTACCCGAGAGCCGACAAAACACGAGTCGGTCTAGTCTGCGTGAAATCGGAACGACTTCCCCTCTCTGGCCCATGTCTACCTGCTCCTGTTTCATATAAGTCTCATGCGTTTCCCATTCTCCTGGAGTAATGATGTTAATTTGTGCTTCTTCGGTTACTGCTCTCTTTCTGTTCCTTAGTATGTTCCAAATCCTTCTCTGTCCATCGTATAGATCATGTTCCATATCTGTGGAGAATTTTTCCCAGTATGCCTTCTTTATTTCTCTTATGGCATCATTCACACTTGAGAATACAAAAATGTAATAATATATAGGGTGTTTCATTTAAAAAGTTATAACTATGGGCCCTAATATATAGGGTGTTCCATTTAAAAAACTATAACTATGGGCAGTCACCAAGCTGTGGAACACTCTACATAACAGATATTACAGGAAGAAAACTCCTTCGAAAGATCTTTACGCGTAAAGGCACAATCTGCCTTCCCCGCGCAAATGACTCGCCCTGTATATTGCTATGAAGACTTATGTAGTTGAAAGATTACACGTTTTTAATTTAAATAATAAAATTGTCCGTTTCTATACCGTCTCCAGGAAGAGGTGGTATTAGAACCGGAAAATTCACTCTACTCATATAGATAATTTTGTAAGTCAGAAAAATATTAATTTCACGAAAATTAAATACCGTAAGGACTATTTATTTAAAAACTCTCTAACTTCCACACATTATTGTCTTTCGATGGTACATTAAAGTAGCTACAATTCGATAACTTTCACATTAAACAGTTTTTATCTACTCGTAGAATGAAAATGATAACAAAGGTGGATAATTTATAAGAAATGATCCTGTATTTCATTAATATTTTTTGCTGCATTTATTTCGCTCCTTATTTGTTGTTGTATAATCAAACTTTCAAATGCTTTATTGATAGCAGCCGAAATAGAACCTACTCAAATTAAAGTTATTTTATTTATTAATGTAATATAAAAATGGCCCCACGTTAGGTGCCATATTGTAAAGAAAACATCTTTAAATGCAATTAAGATGCCCCAAAGTTGGGCGACATAATGGAAAGGGAACCTCTATATCCAAATTAATATATTTAATTTAAAATTTAAAATTCTAAAATAAAATGTAAATAAATTGTTTTGCCAGCTCAGCTCAGTTCGGATTCTCTCAAGAGCGTTTCAGGTTAATAGAAATAATTAATTAAAAAGGTTCCTAGATCATTTATAAAATAAAATACCATTTAAAAATTTTAATAATACTTATATTCAAAATCAATGAATTATATACATATTTTTACATTTACATTTTTACATTATTATATATATATATAATGAACTAGGTAATATCTCATACATATCAGTTCAATCCTCCAAATAATTATTAAATCCTATTACAGTTTAAATGTCATAAATTGAACTGAATATGCAATGAAATAACACTCTAGACATATTTTGAAAAATTGTTATCATTTATTGAACAACCCTCGTATGTGCTAGTTTTATAATCTCTTTATATATCATTTACTATTTCACTCATTATACGAAGGTATTTTATTCATATGCCCGACTAGCTTTATATTTTATCTTTACTTAAATTATTTTACTCTCTCCTAACTCTTAATTTAATTTACAGTATTTAACTTTGCCTTTAATTATATGCTTTAATAAATCTCAATAATCCTTTTTGAATTACTTATTTTTCCTTCTAAACTAACATTTTATAATATACTGATTTCTGTAATATTTTTATACATTCTATACTTTAAATAATCCAATTTACTAAGAAGTGTATAATAAAACACCTAGATGTCACCACTACTCATTCCATTTCAATATATCAAATGACATTTATTTCATTGAGGTTATAAATAAACCAAAATATTTCCTTTAGATGAAAATTTGACTATGATAAAATAAAACGATATTCTACTAATAAATAATATGTTTATATTCAAAATTCGTGTGGTTTTTAAAAAATATGGGACATTTGCTAACAATAAATAGGATATGGAAACTTGATATTTGACGTTTATAAAATATTTACTCAAAGTGTTTAGTTCCAAACCCAACTAAATAATGCAGGTACGTACTCTGATATTATTAATTATTGATATACAAAATTTAGTAATTCTTTCTAATACTTTCTTCTCAAGTGAATTTATACTATTATTATAATGTGTTCAAAACTATTTACTGGCTTGATAACTCCATAAATTTGTATTCAAATGAAAATTATTCATGTCTTGACTTATTACTGGATAGTAGAGAATTAAAATAACTTATGTTGTTTATAACAAATGTACTTGTTGTAATAACAATTAGTTCAGTCTATTTCTATACTGAATTATATTGCAAATAATTAAATCTTCTCCAATATTCACAAAATGTTATCTTTCTTTAATATTGACACAAAAAAATACTAAAATGGTAATACTTAATGCTTTCTTCTTTTAGATGAGTACTATCCATTTCTTGGTGACGTTTTTTTACGGATACCACTTCTCTGATGTTGATAAACTACAATCTAGTTCAAATTCTTGAAGGAACAATACCAACTATCCTGTACAGGAACTTGCTCGATGTGGGAATAAATTGTCCTTACGATATAAGCCAAATCTCTTCGTGCACAGCAAATTCTCCTATTCACCCGGAACTTGTGAAATTCACCAACCTTTATGGATCTCTTGTGATAACCTGCCTCTTTAAAACACCAGTACTTCTGGAATCTGCTACCTTTTATGATAACCGGATCTTGAAGATTTCTTCACCCTTTATGGAAATTCAAAACTCTGGTACTAAATAGCCTTCTGAAAACTTATATGATCCCGGAAAATCAACCCTTCTTCGGATATACCTGGATCTTGTACAAATTGGTAAGTACAATTACTTTTTTTATATTAATTTATTTGTAGTTAACGAAGTTCACTCAAGACTCACTTTTCTCATTTATAAATATCTATTATCGCGTTAATATCAGAAAAGATATTCTCTTTTCCAAAAACACGTCTACCGCTTTTTAGAATTTGAAAAATTCTCTCGTTTATTTATTCATTTCCCTAGTAATACTTACTCATTTTGTATTCTCCAATCAAAGTTTTACAACAGCAATAACCATCAACAACATAGCTATTAAAATCTCTAATATACCTAGAATACTTTTTAAAATTGTATTATCTGAATATCTAAATTCTTTTCATAATTTTATCAACCCTTCTTTTCATATTCATATCCCAATACCTCTCTACATTTATATTTTTGAACACATGTCAAATAATGACAGTTCCTGTATTTCAAATTATTCCCGGGAACTATTCTACAATACAATCTATACACCTTTCAAAATAAAATTCTAAATATTTTTATCACCTCATAAACGTCAATTACCCAAGTTTTTACAAATTTATATTACATTTTACAAAATAACAACTAATATTCAACTCTCTTCTTTCCAGAATATTTTGAACTTCTAAGAACAATGAACATGGTCAACCTTTCCATATACAGGTGGTTATTTATAAGATTCGAATACTTGTTAAATGCTATAAACCTCTTTTATGATTAACTCAATAAATCTTATTTTAAACACATCCTAATAAATTTTTCAACGTTTATTTAATTAAATTTAGTAACTTTAATAACTTTCCATATTATATTGTTAACGTATGCCTTTATACTATAACAATATATATATATATATATTATATATATATTTTTACAGATAAAGAAAAGGGTTTATATAATATATTGTTCTTAACATAAAGAGAAATACGAATACGTTAACAGACAAGTTAAATACGTTTTTACAAATATTAAATTGACACAAATACTTACGTAGATTATTCGTTATATTTAAACATAAACAATAGAGGCAAGATTTTACAACGTACGCTGCATACAAGATTTATATATGTTTATATTCGTACAAACCATAGATAAAACATATTGAATTTCATTACTCTTTATAATACAGAGACGATGTTTATTTAACAATTACATATATTTATTACGCCTCTATTTGAAATTTATTTTATAATCTTTAATTCTTTATTATCAAAAATACATTCATCTACAATAATCGTTTAAAAATACCTTATAATAACGCTTCTTCTGTCTTCTCTCTTCTATACTGCTTTTAGCGGAATTTTCTTTGTTCTAGGCTGCTCAAGGCACGAAACTCGGCTTACTCTACCATACAGAACACAATATCTTTATTACAAAATTATAACACTTTGCAAATTTACTATATATGTGCAACTTCAATCACTGTTTTATTACAACGATTCTTATGATCGTTGCCGACCCTCCCAGGAGTCTATTGTTTGGAGTTTACCTCTCGATACCAAGTCTCGCACTTGACTCGGTCTAGCTTTGGCTCTTTTCTTCTCAACGCGTATTTTCTTTTTATATAAGGATGTCTGTGATTCTCCGTTTTCTACATAATCCGGGTATTTCCACTTACACTTCACGGGCATACATTCTTTTAGCTATGAGAATGTTTATCAATATCGTAGCGTTTATAGCATTAATGTAAACTTTCGTCGCCACACTACTTACATGTATAATAAACTTAAGACTAAATGTGAGTTAATATTACAGAAATATATTCATTGATTTTAAATACTTTTGAAAACATTAATAAAAATATGCTTAATTAAATTATTTAATATAATAAAATTATAAAATTAATATATAGAAATGGGCTGTACCATTACTCAGCTGTTCAAAAAAAATATTTATAAGATTCTATTATCAGTACAGAGCGGACGTCCCAGGTTACGGACGACGGAGAAAAGAAATAATGTAAACAGCACGCAGTTACTGAATAGCACTATTCATATGGTGAACTACAACATCTGTTTACGCCCGAGAATGAGAGCAAAAAAGTCCATTTAACTCGTAAACTTCCTAACTTCATCGGCGTAGATAGGAGCGTGAGGGGTCTTTAAAATTTATAATATTTCGTAAGATAAATAAAGTACGGAAAGTTTACTCGATTTGAACTACAAATTAAACAAATAATAATGTATTTTGTATGTTATTGATCACCACCCACTTGTTATCCAATTATATAAATAAAATTAAACACTTTTTAGAAATACAAGAGTTCAATAGTGCGCCCGTGGGCGATGAGTCATCAACCTTTCGTGTCCGCTCTGTAATTATCAGTAATGAATATTGAATAATATTGTAAATTGTTCTAAAAAAACAACATATCAATTAGCCTATCATCTCGCAATTTTCTCTTTTTAGCCTTGCATGACCGTTCGCTATTATGAATCACCTGTTACTTTTGCAAAGTTTAAAATTTCGTCAGGGAGAGGGAGAACACGTTCGACATCATTTTTATTGCAGTATTTTGCGCGATCCGGAAAGAAATAAATGTAGAGGAGAGGTAATTGTGTATATGGACATTATATACACATGCAAATGACAGGTTTCCTGATTTAACTTTTACATGTACTTACTATTCGTGCTACCGTTTATTTTGCCAGAAACCGTAAATTGCAACATCTCTTTTGATATATACAGGATGTGCTAAATTACACGGTTCCAATTTTATTAACTGTATAGTATTAAGAACGAAATATACATGCATACGTATTTGTATGTGTACAAACATATGTGGTTGCTATATGTATATGTAACATAAAACAAAATAAAGAGAAGAAACGAACGTGTAATTTGCGGAAGTTGTAATGTTCATTCATATCAGGTTGCAAGACAAACGTGATTTCGTTAATTGTTTTGTGTCATTATATTGTAATTAAATTTCATGAAATGTAATTATTGCACATATATATTGAGTTTTACAGTACTTTTACGTTGTTAACTTTTTCTTCGCTGCGTTGTCTATTGTAGATAATACAGTCACCTGGCATTAGGATATCTGAAATTATGTGCAAAAGTAATTTACAAATTTGATAGGGAGCCTACACGTAAAACGTCACTGCTACATTATTGCTATATCAAGACTTAGCGCTGGTTAGCCATTCAGGAATAATTTGCTCCGAGCTATCTGATCATGATATGGTTTACTATAACAAAACCCAAAGCGTCTTGGATAACTGATAATATAAAGTGCGAAGTGTATGAATTAAAATACTTATGACCTTCTAAAGTAGACTTATATATTTTCAAACAATTTATCATATTTTAATGTTAAACACTTTATTATAATGTGACTCTAAACAATTAATTCTTGTTTATATTAATTAAAGTTAACAGTACAGAAATTACCTATCTATAGTTAAAACCTTTTATTCCAGATGAGGAAATTGGTAAATCTCTTGATATGTTTTCATTCTCGGAAGATAAGGGTTAAGCGAGTGGATAAACAACTTATAGAATATGTTATTTTGTTACAAACACATACAAAGAGAGAGAGAGACGCACAGACTCACACAAAACTGAGGCACGCAGATAAATTAGTTCATAAATTACGATTAATGGATTAAATAGTAGATTAAAGGGAAGTTTATACATTTAGATCATATAATTAAAGTAGCAGATTAATTTTGACTTATATGCAAGGAAAGTTTTGTACTAAATACCGGGTATAATAAATAAAACACGTTTTAGGAATAAGCACTGAAAAACTTTAATCATAATTTTCTATAATATTCTTTCCAATAATATATTTATAAACAGCACCTAAATAAAGAATGTGTTTCTGGTAATCAGATTGTCTTTTCTGCAAATAGTTCTGCTAGTGCATTTACGAAGCTTTCTCTGTATTTATTCATATAGTTTACGTATGTCGGTAGCTATTCAATATAGCAGCTACAGTATAATTGACTATCATCGGCTAAAGAATGTGGAGTGCAATGATTAAAGGTATGGTAGAAAGCACCAATCAATCTACTTTCGTCATCAAAATCCATGATGTAATAGTTGTAGTACGTCAATGTTAGTATTTTGATCGGCGAATACAATTTACGATTTCTGAAGTTTCCTTTGAGGTTATATTGACATCAAAATTTACCAAATTATCTGAATGTAAATTAAGGACTTTTTGTTAAAAATGAAGTATTCTGTGAGTAAAATGAAATAAAACTACATCTTAAATACAACATTTCATATAATGAATAGTAAAAATAAAAGATCAAACCGTTCCTAGGTACTTTTATTCTGTGTAATTATTTCTTAATACTTAAACAATGGTTATATAATGTGTATATTTTAGGAAGCAAGCTCTTTCAATAATTATTCATTATTTAAAATATCTTCTGAAACCCGACTTTAATTTACATTAATGTCGTACTTTACAATTAACTTGTTTCAAAGTATGTCACAGCTATACAAATTAACTCGTCACTTATCCAAATTTGTAATAAATTATTACTGACAACACTTTTCAACTTAGAACAACAAAAGAAAGTTACAAATGCTACCGGCAAGTAATAAAAAAGGTAGATATTTATTTTTATATTCAGTGTTTTTTCTTACAATCGATATAACATTGAGTACAAAATATATTATATCATATATAGTACATTTTCTGTTTATGTATTTATCTTACAAATTTAATTGGAAGTAAGAATTATATAAATTAATAGAACTAATATTCTCGTTTTAATGAAAATATACTCAAACTATTATCATAATATTATACATTGACATGACATATTATGAAATATGCCATTTTCTATCATAAGCAAAGAAGAGCACATAAAATAATAAAACTAGTGGTTATATATAACTTTTTTTAGTACACAGTACAAAAATAAATACTAATTTGATATGCTGTTTGTGCCATTTCCATTGCACAAACATATCGCATTATACTACATCATTAATAATTATATGTTATGAATAAATACTAAACTAACTCTAATTGTCAATAATTAGATCATTAACGTCTAAAGTACACTCACTTACTATTGTATAATAACTATATATGCCTAAAATATTTTGCTTATGTAAAAAAGACAACTTATGTCTTTTTTATTTCAAGTTACTAATTTTCAATTTTACAATGAATATATAAAAAGCTTAATAATATATAAAAGAATAGCAGATTTTACAGACATTCTTGTTTATTATCACTGTTTCTACTGTCTTCAGATTCTGAATGTTTATAGTAAATGATATTGCATCATTTACAACTTTACAAATGGACATTTATTATTTAAAGAAAGATATATCCTTGTCTTCTGTCCGGGAATTTCAAAGAATCTACGCAAAGATTGACATGCTTCATTTACAACTTTACAAATGTACATTTATTATTTAAATGATATTACTTATTTTCTGCAAGCAACAATTCTGGACCCCACCATCATTTTCTGATTTTACTGTTAGTGTATCTAAGAGTATTCGCCTAAATTTTAGGTGTTTTCATTTCTAGGGTCTGATTCCACATCTTAACTGCATTTTTCCTCATAACCCTGCTCTCCAATGTGCTTATTATAATATATTTTGGATATTCCCCAAATATGCTCTATCGGGTTGAATATGTAGTGATATGATGGTAGTTGTGCAACTGTATGAATCTGGTATATTATGGCTCTCATCCACTCTCATATTTGACCTTTGTTTCAAGAATTATTAGTGGATTTATCATAAGCAGTTCATTTTCAAACTAATTTAAGAAACTGTTTTTATCTATTTCACCATGGTAATCAGGATTACTAGTATTTGAAAAAAAATACTAAAGAGGCACTGTTAATAGACCATTACATGTACCTGCATAAATGACTATGAACCTAAAAGCAAAGCAAAATCTGTATTACTTATCACGTGTCAATTTTAATGCAGAGTATTACCTCTTGCTGTCAACTTTCGAACACTTATTATGGCTACCATCCTGCCATAATCTAGTTGCAGTGCCATTTTCAAAAATCCAAGTCTCATTCAAATAGACACATTTCAGATTGTAAATTATTCATATATTTTCTTGAAAAATTAGTTTGAGGAAGAGCAACATGTGTTTTTTACATTAATGGACGACAGTCTTTCTTATATTTTAAACCAATATCTGCTAGTACTCTACCAAAAGAATCAACAGAGTCATCAAAGATATGATGCTCGCCTAGCAGTGATAATAACGAAGCTCATATAAAGTGTTATTCTAAAAAATACCATTAACAATATAATATTCACTGTGACTTACATATATGCTGCATGACATGGAAAGTGCAACACCAAGAATGGGTGCGAATTTTTTGACCAAACTTGGTAGAAACGTATAACTAGTCAAAAGCAATAATTGATTAAAATTTTGTTGCGATAGATCAAGTGGTCATGACACATCTGACACTTCATTCAGTTTTCGCTGACATTAATGTGTGGTGTATTAATTGTTTGTTTGAAATTAATTTCAACGGTTTTGTCTTATTATACCTTTGTTTAACGTGTTTAAAGAGTTTTATTATGCCTAGAGTGCGGCAACGTGGAAATTATCGCCAATTAAGCGAATTCGACAGAGGTCGAATTGTTGGTTTGCGAGAAGGTGGTTTTTCATACAGGGAAATTGCAAATCGCCTTAACCGGAACCAATCCACCATTATGCGCTGTTATCAATCATGGACCAGGGAAGGTCAGGAAAGACGCCAAAGAGGAACCGGAGGCCGAAGAAGAACTAATGAGATACAGGACCGCCGTCTTCGCTTAATGGCACTAAGAGACAGGTTTTCCAGTACCAGATCAATTGCTGACGTGTGGTTAGGTAATATTGGTCGTCCTGTAACCCTTCGAACCGTTTATCGTCGAATTAGGGGTTTCGGCTTACAATCTTATCGTCCACATCTTGTGTTACCACTTACGGCTCAACACCGACAGCAACGTTTGGAGTGGTGTATATTGCGACTGCACTGGAACGTGGAGTGGCACAGGGTGGTATTCAGTGATGAATCTCGATTTTGTCTAGGGATGCATGATGGCCGTATGAGGGTCAGACGAAGACGTGGGGAACGTCGTGATATTCAGTTTTCCGTTGAAAGGCATGTGCATCGAGCAGTGGGTGTTATGGTATGGGGTGCTATAGCATATGGGAGTAGGTCTCAATTGGTGTTCATCCAAACCACCATGAACGCCCAGCGTTACATTGATGAGGTGGTAGAACCCCATATTCTACCATATCTTCAAACGCTCGAAGACCCACTTTTCCAGCAGGATAATGCCCCTCCCCACGTAGCGAGAATTTCTATAAATCGCTTGGAAGAGGCTCATGTCAATATCTTGCCATGGCCACCCAAATCCCCCGACTTCTCGCCAATAGAACATGTGTGGGACATTATGGGACGAAAACTTATGAATTTAGCCAATCCCCCGCAGACACTAATAGCTCTCCGGCATGAATTACAGGTTGCTTGGGACACCATACCCCAAGAGGAATCGACCACCTAGTCGAATCAATGCCACGAAGAGTGAGGGAGTGTGACACTAATAGGGGCGGTTCAACACATTATTAATAAAAATTATGTTAAATTGTGTTAGTCTTTTGTTTTTTTTCTTTGAAATTTTAATCAATTATTGCCTTTGACTAGTTATACGTTTCTACCAAGTTTGGTAAAAAAATCCGCACCCCTTCTTGGTGTTGCAGTTTCCATGTCATGCAGTATATACCTTTATACGTAAAACGTATATGTATATATGCATGTGTTTGAGATACACACATACATTAAGTGCCATTGCCGATAATCGAACGCACAGACACCGGTGTTTCGACCTATGAGGTCTCATCAGTGTACGTGGAGATTCTCGAAAATAGCTTCTTCTTCTTCTTGTGCTTTGCAGTTAGGCCTTAGGCCTTTAACTAATAGTCTGAGTATGATTCGATCCTGATGTTGATGAGTGGTGACTGAGCTCTAGTGAGGATTAATGACGAGGGCGAGGGCTAGGCGAGGGCGCTTTTGCGGCAGGTAATCCTACGGATCGTATTGCATTTCTGCCCAGACTGTTATGTTAGGATTATTGTCCATTTTCGTATAAAATTCAGCTGTGAGATGCTTAATAAATTCTTCTAATGATTGCGTGTTAGTGTCCCTGTGGGTTTGGGAGTTTCTCATGAACCAGGGGGCTCTCAGGACCATTCTCAACGTTGTATTCTGTATAACTTGTAAAGCATGTATCAATGTCGGGGCGGCGTTTATCCAGATTCGAGCGGCGTACGTAATCATACGCATTCTTATCCACAAAAAAACTTGTTGCTGCACGACAATTGTCGGGTTCACAAGGCAAACAAAGTTCAGCAGATAATCAATGAGTGTGGGATTATAGAGTTAAGGCAACCATCTTATAGCCCCGAACTAGCTCCGTCAGACTTCATCTTATTCAAAAATTTAAAAAAGCATCTCAGAGGAACGCGTTTTACTTCTGATGAAGAACTCAAAGAAGCTGTTGAAGAATATTTTGCGGGGTTACCGAAATAATTTTTTTCTGAGGGTATGGGGCAACTGGAAAAAAGATGGAATAAGTGTATTAGTATTGAAGGAAGTTATGTAGAAAATAATTTTTTTTTGTTCTCTTATGTGCTTTTTTTCATGGCTAGATAGATAACATAAAAATACGCCCTCGTATATCTGCTGTGTATACAAATAATTGTATTGCATTAATGATTAAGCAAATACGTACATGTACAGCCATGTGCAGTAAAAAGTAAAGTAGTTTTGTGATATTTTCGATAGAATGTAACGGATTTAATAAAAATACGGAGTGTGGATGCTATTTATCTATAGTTAGTAGTGTAAAAGAGAGAAGCCACTGCATATTTTTATGAAAACCGTAACAATCTACCGAAAATGTCGCAGGACTGCTTCAGTACTCGTTTACGTTTTACTGCACATGGATGTACATATACATATACATATTGTAACGTTTTCGGGTTCCAATAAACAACTCGTGCAATTATTTATTTAAAATAGTCTGTATATTTATATACTTAAAATTATTTAACAATATAAAAACATAAAGCTAACTTAACACACTTAAACTACTACAATTTAATTATCACAGGTATTTATTTACTACTACTATTATTTATATCTCTGTCCGTATTTATTTATATCACACTATTTATATAAAACGGCACTACTATATTTATTTCTACGCTACCACTACGTAAGGACTTTCTTTATCCCGAACTACTCCGCTAGCAATGAATGAATCCCGTAATGAATTCCGTAATGAATTGAATCCCGGTGACTCAGTCGCCTTATATACCATACATGAAATGTTCTCGAAGCATTCTCGTAAACTCTGTCTCCCTCTAGAATATTTGTAGAATATTCCCAGACATTTGTCTCCGCTTCCGATACAGTACCATGCGTAAGTGTATGACTCACCGCTTTACGATGTTTACCAGCCGCGCCGAATATGATTTATTGCTCGCCCGGTCTGCCTCTTTTTTTGCGTGTGACAATTTCGTTTTTTATCGCGCCGAGAGATCTGATTCTTTTATTTAATGTAAACACATTTCGTTACAATATACTGATATACATATATATTGATGTAGGTAGAGTTGGTAGAGTTGCCTATTTTAAATTATTAAGGTTACACTTTGAGGTAATAAGAGTTGCCTATTTTAAAACTATTAAGGATGAGTTAATCTAAGATTTGTATTTTCTTTGATTATGACAGAAATAGTTAAATTTGCAAATATTAATTAAGCTGGTTGTATTTTTGAAAGAATTGTGTTTATTGAATTAAAGGAAATTTTATAGTTACATGGCTAAATAGAAAATTAATACTTTGGGAGATGAGGTATATTTTCTATGCATATGTACCAATAATCTGTAAAGAAAATTTTATATTAGTATTGTAATTGTTTAGAAATGTATTTTAGCATTGTGAAAAATTTGTTCAAGTAATATTTATGATGAGAATAGGATAAAAAGTTTTTAGAATATGAAAACAAATCGATAAAGATTTGATAAGAAATTGCCGCCTTAAATTGTATTTTGGAGGTGACAGTAATTGTCAATGTGACAGATTTTTATTACAATAATGAAGCAAAGTTTAAAAATGGTAAATAATGTGTAAAAAACTTTATTAAATTTGTGGAATATTTTATTTTGATAGAAACTTTGAATTATGTAAGGTATTTATAAAAGTATTACATATCTATAATTTGTATTGATCTTGAGTTTAATGTGGAATTAATTGATTGGTTCAAAAAGAATTGGGTAATATCACTAAGGTAATTTTGAAAATAAATAAGAGAGAATTTTTTTGAATTCAAATAAGATGTGTGTGTTATTATCGGGAAATTAATCATTTTCTCAGATAATTACATTATAACAGTGCTAAAATAATTAGAGAGTGATAGAATACATGAATAAACATATAGATAATTGAAGCAAAAGTGAATTGTAAAAATTTAAAAAGAAAAGCTATAATACTATACAAATATATCAAGTACTCACCAATTTGGATTAAGAGATAGAGGAGGAAATAGGAATTTGTTCTTCTGGATTATGTTGTTTATCCAGAATCTTGAAGTTACTATTGAGATCCAGAATCCAGAGATTACTATCAACTTCTAAAATCCAGAGGTATAACAAGAGTTGCAGAGAATTTTCTGATACAGTACGTGTGATAGAAAATAGCGGATTTCTTCTAGAAGGGAACCATTGACATCCAGAATCTTTAGGTTACTATCGAGTTGCAGAATCCATAGGTATATCAAGAGTTGGCTGAGAGTTTTCTGATACAGTACGTGTAATAGCAGATAGCGAATTTCCTCAAGAAGGCAACTATTAACATCAAGAATTTCAAGATCCAGAATCCAGAGGTACATCAGAAAGGAAGGCAAATATCATCATAACCATCCGGAACGTAGGATTTATAGCTACAAGTAAAACATATTAAGTACATGAAAGAATTCGAGTGATAACTGGACATATATTTTGGAAAGGTCGTATAAAGTTTTGTAGTATATTAAGAATTTTAGGTAGTCAATGAAAAGACAAATTTGTTATATATTTAATTCTGTATTAAGGTCAAGTAATTATAAAATTACTGAATTCAATTATTCAAAGTCAGATAATTAACTATCTCAAAATAATAAATTTCATATTCGTAAACTAGTAAAGTTTATAAACATACTAACAATTTCTGTCATATTAGATTACTTACTTGGTAAAAAAAAAAAAAAAACGTCGTCTTTAAAAGAAACTCATCCTAAATAGTCCTTTATATAATTTGAACAAGTTTTATGAGTATCAAAAATAGATTTATGATATATAATCCGGATCTTAATGTAAATATGTATATGTGTTTATGGAAAAACGAATATATTGTTCTATTATAGCCAGTGTTCTTTTTATCATCAACAAGGTTATGTAAAGAATTGACAGATCACATTCCTAAAAGATATAATAAAAGAGAAAAATATGTAATAGATTTGGTAATAGAATATTAGACTGAGTTATACTTACCTAATGAGAAGTTCATGATAATTTATAGTCATCAGATTTATTATAAAGAATTTTAGAAGTGTAATTTATTATACTTAAAGTTAACGAAAACAGTTAGTTTCAATAAGATATAGAGTACCATTGAATTCAGAATACCAACTACAAAATATAAAAAGACTATTACAAGTAAAAATTGCTACTGAAGTATCCAGGACCGGATTAAGTGCATCAAGTAGGTATTTAATACAGATAATTTTAAAAGTGAATCTCATGTTCTTATTGTTTAAAAATATAAACAGTAGATATTATGAAAATATACTGAACTAGTACGAGGCATTTTAAAATAAATATAATAGTACAAAAAGATTAAATACTTACCCTGAGATAAAAATTATAGAACTTAACATTTTTACAATACAAAAATTTTTATTTTGAGTTGCTAATTTGTGGAATATCTTAAAATAGCTTGTATATCCACTTTAGTACATTTATGACGCATCAACGTGGGGTCTTGTAAATATAAGACTCACAACATCGTATTTTGTATATTTTATTTATTGTATTTATAGAGGAAACATTAATATACATTTTCATAGATATTAAAGTCAGTTACAGGTATATTAAGGTACAAGTAATTTTGTTTGATTTATTTGTGTACTCTACTTAGTTAAA
Source organism: Amphimallon solstitiale (assembly GCA_963170755.1). Classification (NCBI taxonomy): domain Eukaryota; kingdom Metazoa; phylum Arthropoda; class Insecta; order Coleoptera; family Scarabaeidae; genus Amphimallon; species Amphimallon solstitiale. Next base: position 94,217,074 of record OY720683.1, on the reverse strand, counting down.
ATGAACACCAGATCTAAAAGTAGCTCTGGAATGATTAGAACAGATTCATCTAGTGATGATGAGGTGGAGGTTAGACAGGAAGGTACTTTACAAGAGGGAGGAGATATTACATTACAGGTCCAGGAAGAAAATCAACAGTTGGAAGAGATACAGGACAAAGGAGATAAGATACAAGTACAAGGAGAGATTTCTAAAATAGAAATGTCGACAACAGTAGTAGATTTGGGATCGATTGTACAAATGTTAAATCAAATGAACGAAGAAGCTAAGAAAATTAGGGAAGAAGATATTAAGAGAAGAGAGAAAAATAGGGATGAGGATAAAATAGAAGCTAAGAGAATTAGAGAGGAGGATATTAAGAGAAGCGAGAAAATTAGAGAGGAGGATATAAAGAAAAGCGAGAAAATTAGAGAGGAGGATATTAAGAGAAGTGAGAAAATTAGAGAAGAGGATAAAAAAGAATTAAGAGAAAAACTGGATAAGTTGGAGAAGGCGAGCGTTGATATTAGAGAAGAGAATAGAAGAAATCTCGATGAATTAAAGAAAACATTATTAAGAAATACAGAAGAAAATGTTAAAAAAATTACTATCGACATGGATAGTCGGGAAGTTAAATTGCGGATAGAAATGGATGAAAAGTTGCAAATTAAAGATACAGAAGTTAAAACCCTTATTACGAATAAAGTGCAACAGGTAGAGAATAAGGTAAAGAGTATACAAGATAACGTAAAACAATTAGATAAAAATAATCATGAGAAACATAAAGAGTTAGCAGAACGAATACGACTAGAAGTAGATGAAGTAAATAAAGTACTTGAAGATAGAACAGAAAGAATGGAAGATTCTCTTATTAAAAAAATAGAAAGTACAGAAGATAATTGTCTGAAAGAAATAAAATTAACAGCTGATTCTACAAATATTCAGAAGGCAGGAATGAAAGATATTTTAGAAGAATGCAATGCACAGAAATTACAAATTCAAGAACTGTTAGTAAAAGCTCAAAATATTAAGATTCCTCAGACAACTTGTTCTCCGGCTTATAATATTTTGAATACAGGTATTCGAGTAGAAAATATCACTCATTTTAGTGGGGATAAAATGTCAACTCATCCTATGGCGTATTTAACAAATATTCTAAAATACATAGAAGATATCCCTGATTTTAGAAGTCAGATGAATGTGATAAGAGCTACATTAAATTTTGGAGCTGCAGATTGGCTGCAAAGAATTGAAGACGACTGTAAAGATTTGAATCAGTTTGTGGAATTATGTAGAAATAATTTCTGGAGTGAAACTCAAGAAAGTAGAGTACATCAGAAGTTATTGACAGGACGAGAGTTTATAATGGATATAGGAAAGTTGGTACAAGTAGAAAAATTGGGTACATGGAAGAATAGAGTTAGATTAAAAATAGAAATATGAACAGAAAACTATAGTCAGGACGAGAGTTTTCTTTTATAAAAAAGAAAGAGATCAACTCTCGACGGTAATAGCAACACCGGCTTATCTTAGCTATTTAATTGATCTCATTAAATTCAAAATTTTGTTTTCGAACATAAAATATTTTATGTAATTACCTTTGATCTTATATTATAGTCAGGACAGAAGATAGGAGATCAACTTCTGAAGGTATCATTACACCTGTGGTTCCTAGTATTTTAATTGATCTCACATTTGGAAAATTATCTTTCTAAATAAATCATTCTAAATAAATAATAGATATCCTCATATAGTCAGAATAGACAGGACGAGAGTACCATATATAGTACCGTTATCGTTAGTATTACAACATTGGCTCAATTTAGTAATGCATTGTTCTCACAAATTAAATTTTTATTTACGAACAAAAATAGATCTTGTATATTTTCGTTAAAAACACAATTGTTAGCCAAGTTAGGGAAATTAAATTCACCTGATAATGAAATAGGGGCAGAGCAGTATATTATGAAAACATAGATAGATTTATTACAAATAAAGAAGATTAAATGAAATACCGTCCAGATTTGTTTTTTTAAATTTAATCATAGGATCGTTATAAACATTAAAAGTTGTATTACAATTTTTTTATTATAATTCCCTTATTCCCAAGTAAAATGTTTGTACATAATAGTTAAATAATGTATAATAAGTGGATTGTACAAGTTAATGTTTGCTCAAGAAAAGTAAATTTAAAATACCTGATGTTTTATATAAAAAAAAAAATAACAGAGAAATTGATTATAAAGAAGGAAAATATTATTAAGTAATGAGTTAATAAACACTTTTTGAAACAAATTGAGGATATAATACGACAATTATTGCACGGAAAAGTTGAATTTTATGAACAATAGGTGTGTTTTTTTAGTATAGATTATTAAGATGAAGGAAAAGGCCTTTTAGGAAGAAACGATACTTGTTAAAAAAACAAAAATGCTTACTATAAATAATTTAAATAAAATAAACCATGATATTATGGTATTATAGAGTTAAATATATGAGAATGGGTATATAAAATCCCAACATTATTATAAAATATTGGACAAAATGTCTACATAAATATAAAGGTAACGTTCGCCTATAAAACGAAGATAAAGTTATTAACTTTCCAAATGAAGGTAAAAGATGAGAAAGAGATGTTTAAATAAGTAAATATGAGTTATGTTCGAATAAGAACAGATTATATGGATAAAATAAATAATTGAGTAAGCATGTTAAGAGGCCATAAAATGTATATTCAAAGAAAACACATATTGAATTATATGACATACAACAAAAAAGTGTAATAAAACTGAGATATTAATTTTAAAGAGGAAAAATATTTTCTATAAGAGTAGTAAAATTAAGGGTGTTGTATAGCAAACTAAAAATTTCGACGTCTTCGGCGCGGGTATCGGGGGGTAGTGCTCATGGGTGGGACTTGCCAATACCCCACTACCATGTACTGTTTTGCTAAATGCTATAGTAAAAATCTAAATTGTACAGTTCCCAGTTTATAAGTACCGCCCTTATGGAGCGATGCATTCGAAATGACATACGTCTGATGCGTTAAGTGCTAATTGTCTCTGTTCAGGCTACACATACTCTACGTAACGTAGGTGCTAGTAATATTTTGTATGATTTATTTAGTCTGGTGTCTTGGCGCTACAGGAATGTAGATCGTAAATTTTTTTTAGTCTGACATGTGTTCAATAAGTTAATATGGAAGAGGGAATTCTGATTAAAAGAAATATTACTTAGTGCCTATGAATACTATATAATAATAATAATATTTTGTTGAAAGGCACTAATGTCATCGTCTTGATTATCTTTTCCATTGGCCGTATTGAAAATCACAGGATAATTATTTATATCTATAGGTACTATTATTATACAAGGTGGTCGGTAAGGTATCCGAGAAACCTCGTACATGAATTCAATGACTAATTTTAAGCAAAAATGTTCTTATTCACTTTTTCCGAATTCCTAACGGTTCTTGAAATATCGGTGTTCGAAGCTGTAATTAATTACTAGAGGGTTTAGAAGAAAATGTGATTTATTTTATGGAAAGCCTACGGAGTATTATTAAAGCAGCTCAATGTGGCCACCGCATTGTACAATGTAACTAAATCTTCCGTCAGAATCCTCGTTCCCAGTTGTAGTTCTCCATATTGTTTTTCGCCTCATAAAATGTCATGAATCTTATGGATGAGCCGGTATTTTTAGGCTTTCCCCTTGAATATGTAAGTGTCTAGATTTTTTCATGTCCCATATGAGAAAATCTAGTGGGTAGAGATCCGGAAATCGCGGTGGCTAAGCTATGGAACCACCACGACCTATCCATCGATTTGGAGACTGTTCATTGAGAAAATTAGTGACACCTCTTCCACAATGGGCCGCAGGACCATTATAAATAATGAAGTGTAGCCACCACACGACTTTCTTGTACATATAAGCGTTTCAAATTATACAAAATTGGAATTTGAATAATTTTTGTATAAAAAGATTCATAAAATTTATAGTTTGAAGCGCTCATACGTATAAGAAAGTTGTGTGGTGGCCACACTTTATTATTTTCGAATATCTTGCAAAGTGTGCATTCTATAGTGAATCATTAAGGAAACTTTTTAATTGCATCCCTTATATATTACAGAACATAAGAATACATACAAAAATTAAAAAGTGACGTATTAAAAAATTTAAATTCATTGTGTGAAAAACGAAGAATAACTATTCATGATATGTAGTGCAAAATGTGGTTCATCAACGTCGTCATTGTATTTATCACCAGAGCTATCAAAAGCTGTAGAGGGGCCTGGTAAGGGAGCTGGAGGCGAAGAAATAGAAGTATTTACAAGGGCAGGAGTTCTGGTTATAGCTTTTGAAAAGAATGTCGTTAATGTAGTATGCTTTGTAACTTGTAAAACTTCACTTATTGGCCGTTCAACTTTCGTGAACCGTTCAATATTTGAATCCATATCTTCTAGTTTTAGTAGTTTCATTCACTTTCCTCTAGTGGTTCCTCTTCCGGGAGCCGTTGTACTTCCAACTCTAATAAATCTTCGTTTGTTAATTCTCCCTCAATATACTCAACTAATGCTTCAATATCCTCCACTTCAGCTTCTAAATTAAGTACGTTAGTAAGTTCCACTACTTTATGTATGGCATTAGTGTACTCGTCTTTGTCAAAATCTAAATTATTCGTGAACACTTTCTGAAATTTTACATTTTTTCATCCATAATTTTATCAAATTGCTCAATAAATTATTCCACTGCTTCGACGTCAACGCTTGCGCTTCACCGCTAATACTTCTATTAAACTTCAGAGATCATTCGCGCCTTTGCCTGAATAATTAGTAGGCTCATCGGCATTCTATTTTGTATCTGGTCATCAACCAAATCGCGAGGAGCTTTTCCATCTCAAGAATCAGACCTTTCCGCTGCCTAGTTATTACGGCTCTAAAAGCTGTCGATGATTTTAATGCATCTTTTACTTTAGTCCTGTCCTTCAAGATTGTTGAAATTGTTGAATGCGCCGGATCCAAGTCACGTGGTATCTCTTTAACTTTACTGCCATCTTCATTATCGCAGCGAGTATACATTAGATAATTTGTAGATAATATTTTTTTTTTGTTAAAAAAATTTGTTGTTCGACCAACCATTTACTCGGAAACTCCATTCAAAAACTTTTTGAGATTACCAAAAACCCACAAGGAGGGAAGGGGGGGTTCCAACTGTTTGGTTTTAGAGTCGTCGCATACCCCACTAACGATTAATCAAATAAAATAGTCTCGCATATTTTTTTCTAAAAAAATACAGAATGACTGTACTATAATATCATGTATTGAATGGAATTTCATTATTTTATTATTATATATAAATTATTTAAAGTTTAATGTTTATTCATTATTATTATGTAACTACATCTGTAAAATAATAAGTCTTGTTTCTGTCTGTTCTTTATTTGCCATAACAGGAAAAGTAATCTAGCTAAATTTTTAAAATAAAAGATATCCTTTCGGACCAATTTCTGGTTTACTTCAAATTTTTTATAACTGTCCGAACACCGATTCGTTTGAGAGTAATTTTTTGCTAGGTCGTAAATTAATCTTTAGAACGTCTACCAGTCTGGTACAATATCTGTACAGAGGAAGTAGGCACCATCTATATCCATCTCATTTTCTATATTAGTTTTACATTATTTTTAACTCACTTATAAATGTCAGTAGTATTTTATCTTGATAAATGTAAAATAGTGGAAGAACTAAAAAAGCTAGTATTATTTATGAATCATATGTAATGTTTTTGTTTAAGTTTGTATTTATGTAAAAGTTATCAAAGCCTGCCAGCCAATGTGTACAATTTTATGAAATGTAATACAAAATAATATAAGTAAATTTTACAAAAAGAAAATATATATTAATTTTATAAAGTTAAATCAAGGTTACGCGATAATGTTTTCAATTTTATGATATGTAAAATAATATAAAAAAATGTTTAATCAAATACCTACTCAAAACCGTAACAACGATTTCTGTATTCGGAATATCGCTCGTAAAGTGAATCCCCACCTAAACAAAGTAACTCCGCCCTGTCTTGGATTGCAAGGATATATCAAATATTTGACTGCAGGTGGCGTACTAAAGCAGTGCCAAAAATGCATTTCTTTCTTATCAAATTACACATTTATCTTAATAAATACGAAAAAATTTTGCTAGAAATTAATGTTCACAATAATATATTATACGTCGGTACGCATTTTATTTTTCGATGGTCTATTTATATTTAATTTTTTATAACAATTAATAAAAAATTGAAATAACAAAATGCTTAGGGACGTGTAGATTAACATTATAAGAATATTTCATCTAAATTATTTTTGCATAAAGTTTAAAGGTAGCCTTTAATCTGTAAATATTTGAAAATGTACCTATACAACACCCTTAAACTCAATTGCATACGGGTATACAACATTCTAAATAGATATTTTTCTTATATAACAAATATCGTTATAAAAAAATATTTAAACTTATACATAGAGCAAAATTAAAAATAATTGTAATCAAGTCATTATTTGTACAAGGATATTCGCTTAATACATTATGGTAGTTAATATAACCTTAGTAAATTTTATATATAAAAAGTTTTGTTATAGAACATATACATATTTTCTGACAATTGTGAATAGTGCCATAGCTTGCACTAAAGATACATGTAAAAATATTATTGATGTTGGTATTTTACAAGTGTGATACCTAAAAATTTATATTTAGTTGAAATTTATAAGGATGAAGAATAATAGACGGATTATATTGTTTACATAACAAGTTCTTATTTAAGAAATATAAATTAACAAATAAATTGTAATTTGAATTTCTTAAAGGGGCAATTGATGTAGGTAGAGTTGGTAGAGTTGCCTATTTTAAATTATTAAGGTTACACTTTGAGGTAATAAGAGTTGCCTATTTTAAAACTATTAAGGATGAGTTAATCTAAGATTTGTATTTTCTTTGATTATGACAGAAATAGTTAAATTTGCAAATATTAATTAAGCTGGTTGTATTTTTGAAAGAATTGTGTTTATTGAATTAAAGGAAATTTTATAGTTACATGGCTAAATAGAAAATTAATACTTTGGGAGATGAGGTATATTTTCTATGCATATGTACCAATAATCTGTAAAGAAAATTTTATATTAGTATTGTAATTGTTTAGAAGTGTATTTTAGCATTGTGAAAAATTTGTTCAAGTAATATTTATGATGAGAATAGGATAAAAAGTTTTTAGAATATGAAAACAAATCGATAAAGATTTGATAAGAAATTGCCGCCTTAAATTGTATTTTGGAGGTGACAGTAATTGTCAATGTGACAGATTTTTATTACAATAATGAAGCAAAGTTTAAAAATGGTAAATAATGTGTAAAAAACTTTATTAAATTTGTGGAATATTTTATTTTGATAGAAACTTTGAATTATGTAAGGTATTTATAAAAGTATTACATATCTATAATTTGTATTGATCTTGAGTTTAATGTGGAATTAATTGATTGGTTCAAAAAAAATTGGGTAATATCACTAAGGTAATTTTGAAAATAAATAAGAGAGAATTTTTTTGAATTCAAATAAGATGTGTGTTATTATCGGGAAATTAATCATTTTCTCAGATAATTACATTATAACAGTGCTAAAATAATTAGAGAGTGATAGAATACATGAATAAACATATAGATAATTGAAGCAAAAGTGAATTGTAAAAATTTAAAAAGAAAAGCTATAATACTATACAAATATATCAAGTACTCACCAATTTGGATTAAGAGATAGAGGAGGAAATAGGAATTTGTTCTTCTGGATTATGTTGTTTATCCAAAATCTTGAAGTTACTATTGAGATCCAGAATCCAGAGATTACTATCAACTTCTAAAATCCAGAGGTATAACAAGAGTTGCAGAGAATTTTCTGATACAGTACGTGTGATAGAAAATAGCGGATTTCTTCTAGAAGGGAACCATTGACATCCAGAATCTTTAGGTTACTATCGAGTTGCAGAATCCATAGGTATATCAAGAGTTGGCTGAGAGTTTTCTGATACAGTACGTGTAATAGCAGATAGCGAATTTCCTCAAGAAGGCAACTATTAACATCAAGAATTTCAAGATCCAGAATCCAGAGGTACATCAGAAAGGAAGGCAAATATCATCATAACCATTCGGAACGTAGGATTTATAGCTACAAGTAAAACATATTAAGTACATGAAAGAATTCGAGTGATAACTGGACATATATTTTGGAAAGGTCGTATAAAGTTTTGTAGTATATTAAGAATTTTATATTTTCTATTCTTTGTTGCCGTATTTATATATTATTTAAACTCTTGATGATCATTGGGCATTTTCGGCATTAAATAAACATACATTAGTTTATAATGTTTGATTTATTTTTTAACGTTTCGACCTTTCTTTTGGTCTTCATCAGAAATGATAATAGGTAAGAAACAATTTTTCTGAAACAACATACACCATGTACATTCAAAATGCGATAACACAAAAATAATTTGATATAGGTATACAAAAAATATAAGAATCATATTAAAAAATGAGAAAACTTACTCCAAAATATGAATAAGAATTTTAGGTAGTCAATGAAAAGACAAATTTGTTATATATTTAATTCTGTATTAAGGTCAAGTAATTATAAAATTACTGAATTCAATTATTCAAAGTCAGATAATTAACTATCTCAAAATAATAAATTTCATATTCGTAAGCTAGTAAAGTTTATAAACATACTAACACTTTCTGTCATATTAGATTACTTACTTGGTAAAAAAAAAAAACGTCGTCTTTAAAAGAAACTCATCCTAAATAGTCCTTTATATAATTTGAACAAGTTTTATGAGTATCAAAAATAGATTTATGATATATAATCCGGATCTTAATGTAAATATGTATATGTGTTTATGGAAAAACGAATATATTGTTCTATTATAGCCAGTGTTCTTTTTATCATCAACAAGGTTATGTAAAGAATTGACAGATCACATTCCTAAAAGATATAAAAGAGAAAAATATGTAATAGATTTGGTAATAGAATATTAGACTGAGTTATACTTACCTAATGAGAAGTTCATGATAATTTATAGTCATCAGATTTATTAGAAAGAATTTTAGAAGTGTAATTTATTATACTTAAAGTTAACGAAAACAGTTAGTTTCAATAAGATATAGAGTACCATTGAATTCAGAATACCAACTACAAAATATAAAAAGACTATTACAAGTAAAAATTGCTACTGAAGTATCCAGGATTAAGTGCATCAAGTAGGTATTTAATACAGATAATTTTAAAAGTGAATCTCATGTTCTTATTGTTTAAAAATATAAACAGTAGATATTATGAAAATATACTGAACTAGTACGAGGCATTTTAAAATAAATATAATAGTACAAAAAGATTAAATACTTACCCTGAGATAAAAATTATAGAACTTAACATTTTTACAATACAAAAATTTTTATTTTGAGTTGCTAATTTGTGGAATATCTTAAAATAGCTTGTATATCCACTTTAGTACAATATCAAAAATAATTACTTCTGGGTCAAACCTCGTATATAAATGCTAATGTAGTGAAACAAAAGTGCATGTTTTTCATTTACAAGCGAACTTTTAGATTTTAGATAAAATGGCTCATGCTTCGCCAATACCGTTTCAATATTCCATCTGTAGACCTCTTTCTCTTGAACTATCTATAAATAATATCTTGGAAAATATGAAACGCAAAGAACAGTTTCAGTAATATCCCGCAATCACACAAACAGTATCAAGTCGTCAATCTAAAAGACCAGTTGTCATTCCAAGTGGTCTAGTCGTGAAAGAAATCGAATAGAAATAATATATAATTTCCTCTGTTCCAATGCAAATTTGAACGAACTCTCATATCATTTTAAAGTGGCGTTTGTATAAAAACAACTTTTTTTTTCGCTAACTGTGATTTTACAGGTCCGAACTCGGGCATACAGATAAAAATAACGATAGATTTATTCGTACTTACGAATGGTATTCTCAAATATAACTAATTGAATAATATCCCACATTAAAACAAAGTCTATTCTCATAGAATATGGGTTAAATCCAAAAATATAGTGTTCTATAATAAGTTACAGATTACGGCTCTCTAAGTAACTCTTTCTCATGTGTAACTGAGGATGAGTTGCTGTAATTATTGGTTACTTTTCCCAAGAAGACCACAGTAGGTGTCTAGTTTCTTTATCCGCGATTGCAAATACTTCTCATTTAAGAAGAATTATTAATTTATCTACATATTCGAATATCTGTCCTGAACAATGGAAAATTACAAGAATTACGCAAGGACATAAAAAAGGAAACTACATAAATAAGTGGATTATTTCTAACACGAGCGGCCGATGGCCCAAGGGCGCACTATTGAAATGTTGTGTATTTAAAAAGTGTTTAATTTTCTTTATATAACTGAATAACAAGCGGCTGGTGATCTATAAAATACAAAATACATTATTATTTGTTCATTTTGTAGTTCAAATCCAGTACTTTATTTATCTTACGAAATATAATAAATTTTAAAAACCCCTCACGCTTTTACCTATGCCGATGAAGAAACGAATTTAACAGTAAAATCGACTTTTTTGCTGTCCGTTTCTCGACGACAACAGATGTTGCAGTTCACCATATGAATAGTGCTATTTCAGTAACTGCGTGATGTTATACATTACTTCTTTTGGCCTCATACGTCGGGTCTATAGTAATAAGCAGTCTTCTTCACATTACTGCTCCTTTATTTTGACTAACCCACGTGCATTTATCGCTGGTCAATCTGCTCTTACCAATTTGGCTACAGGATCTCAGTACATTGGGGAATCTTTGGAAAGCGTAACAGGTGGATGTAATTTACACCGACTTGTCAAAGACCTTTGACTCGATTGATCATGAAATGTTGCTACATAAACTTGGCTACTTTGATATTGTACCTATTTCGATTAGTCTGCTCTAATCTTATTAAAAAAATACTATATACTGACATATCCAGTGTTGTAACACAGATAACCATTTTTTTACTTTCTTATACGTAGTACAAGGAAGTATTGTATTGTATTGTATTGTATTCGACACCCGAGATTTTTGCAGATGCCCACGTTTTGAGGTCCCCTGACACCGAAAAAGTGGTTTTCTCTCTCTCTCTCTCTCTCTCTCCCCCCCTCTCTCTCTCTCTCTCTCTCTCTCTCCCCCTTAAATTGAATTATTAAAAAAAAATTAAATTTGAGAACAATTTTATTTAAAAAGTTTTTCGAAATTCCTACCGGGAATACTTTTACTGCTATCAAAAATAAGTTTCATGTCATGCCTTTTAGACAGGTACGTTACGGGTATAAAAGTATTTAGCACTTAATTTTCAAGACCTTTTCTATAAAAAATTTTTCAAAATTCGAACCGGAAGTACCATTTTTATTCTTACCGAAGAGCGATTTTTTGTAAATATGTCGTAAATCATGCATTTTATATATATTTGTCAAGAGTACAAAAGGATTTATAGTTAGATTTGCAATATTTTTTGTATACATGAAATTTCAAAATTCGGACCGGAAGTATGCATTCTATAGCGATTTATTAAGAGAATGGAAGTACTTGGAATAGGGTTCTAAATAATTTGTATAAAAAAAATTCTTAAAATTTGGACTTGATTAATTTTTGTATAAAAAAAATCTTAAAATTGCATAGTTTGAAACGCTCATACGTATAAGAAAGTCGTGTGGTGACCACACCTAATTTTTTATATGAATAATGGATTAGGTTCCCATATTTTTCTATAAGATCATAAACTGCATGCCTCCCTGCCCCCAAATCTTAATGTGATTTAATGTCTGCTTCAGAAATATAAAAACGATTGTTGGTATTTTTTGCATAAGATAGCAAAATCGAAATTAACACTTACAGTGCCGACACTAGTATACCTGTTTTGCACACTGATTACTCCCATTTTGTAAATTTTTAAGCTTAAGGTAATATTTATCTTTGCAATATATCCTATTCAATGTTTCTTGTTCATAATGCTTTAAAAAAAAATCCATATTCAATAAAATACTAATAATTTTATAATTTATTTCACTTGATATAATTTTTACGAGATTATCTGGTTACATATACAGATACAAGCACATAGTATAATAACTTAATAACTGCAAAATATTAAAACATTACACTAGCACTGAAAGGAAACAAGTAATTAACACTATAAAAGACAGGAATAATTAGTTAAAATTAATGCAAACCCAAAGGAAAAAAATAATTATATGTCAAAACTAACATACCTATTAACATAAATATAAACTTTTCAAATCAAGAGATGGCACTGATAGCCTCATTGTTTTCCAAATTAATACAAAAAACAATGATTATTATCTAAAAATAAAATATAGGCATAAATATATGTACTTGCTTTTTTATGTATAAGTTACATACGTGCATAAGTAGAAACGAGCACAACGATCTATCCAAACCAGAACGTATTTTTTACTGCCAGTTGAATCACGGTGGAATTGAATCAACATTAATGTCAGGGCAAACGCTTTTTTATACCATGCATATATGCATGCTTGAATTAATGTTGCTACAAATTTACGGTAAATGGAACTTTGAAAGTTTTTTTGTTATTTTATTTATTTATTCGCTTGACACATGAATCAGTATATAGACTAACATGTCATATATTAACAGGAATAAAGCAGTAGAATTGCATTGCGCTAAAATATTTTAAATTTCATACTCATAACAGGTCTATTATAAATTTATAAAGAATGCAACCAAGAAAAAGACGGTACTACGGAAAATTATCAATAGTACAAAAATCTCCAAACTTTTATATGTATATAAAGATCTAAGAAAAAATGAATGAGGCAAAAACAGATTTTTTGGGATCTGTTGCAAGAAATGAAATTAAACAAATACTAACAAATGAAACAAATTTAATGGACCTATATCTAATACAATATTTCAATGTATGGTTGCTGAATCTTTTTATCAACCAATACACGAACTTATACTCTTTTAGCAAAAATGACGGCTCTGAAATTTCATATATTTTCACGTTGCCAATTTTGTAGCAGGGAAGCTAAGGCTGTGCCTTAATTTGATGTAAGACTTACGTTGATCAGAGCTAGATAACGCTAATTAAGTTTCATTTAACTATATTTCGATCTATCGCCATAACTTAACTGATGATGATATAGAATAATTTCAGTTACGAGGGTTGTATAAGTTTGTCATTTAATTGTAATTTCAAATTAGATTTTGGAGGCCTTAAGTCGGACTTTTATTATTTTCATTATCTTCTTTTTATATATACAGGGTGAGCCATCTAAGCGGGTAAGGCCGATTATGCCTTTATGAGTAAAGATATTTCGAAGAGGTTTTTTCCTTATGATAGCTGTTCATTAGGAGCACATTTTAAAAATATTGTGTATTATACAGAGTGTTCCATAACTTGGTGGGTAACCATAGTTATAGTTTTTTAAATGGAACACCCTATATATTATTGCATTTTTTAATTCCCCGTATAATTTTTAGTCAAAAAGTTATAAGATAGTATAGGCCTAAAGTGTAAAGATTTTGACTTATTCCCATTTTTCTGAAAAATTCAGTGTTTGTATAAAATTATATTTCTCGAAAACCACGAATTAGATGGACAAAATTTTTTGCAGTATTGTTTACAATAATAGGTCCTAATAGAAGCATGTTTTATTTTTTTACAGTTACTAACTGCATGTGCAGGAAATTGGATTAAAATTAGATGACACGTTTTTGTATAAAAGTCAATCTTTTTAAATGGAACACCCTGCATTTTTGAATTGTTCATTAAATTTCATTTCCATTTAAAAAACTATAACTATGGTCAGCCACCAAGTCATGGAACACTCTGTATAATACAAAATATTTTGAAAATGTGCTCCTAATGAACAGCTATCACAAGGAAAAAACCGCTTCGAAATATCTTTACTCATAAAGGCATAATCGGCCTTACCCGCTTAGATGATTCACCCTGTATATAGCCTTTTATTAGAGTTTCAATTAATTTTTACGTACATTTATATTTATATGCAGTGTCGAAGACTTAATGACACAATTGTAAAATGCTTTGTAAAGCAGAGATCTTTAGCTACCACTAACATTAATTTTTGTATGAATTAAAAACTATTACTGGTTTTACGTGTGCGATATACAGGCTGTCCAGAAAAAGAGTGCATCTGTTCACTTTAATTTTTCATTGACACATATTTCTAGCTTGTGTCCGATTTCAGACTGTATAACATTGTAACATTTCTTGTAATCATAGGTAAATATTTGTTTTTTTTTAAGAATTTCTAAATTTTAAATGATCTTATAACTTAAACGGCTTCTGCTAGATATGAAATTGTTATTGTTGGGAAGTTATAGTTTTGTCTTATCATTTGCTACCTTGAATACTTAAACCGATTTTTCTCCCGGATCAGAGATCATTTTGGGGAAGTGAATATTTACACAAGAGAGATGGCGTCCGTATATTCATCCAACTGAGATTTGGTGTAAATCCATGATCCACAAAGACGATTGAGATGGAGTGCAATTCCTTTCACCATATTTATCATCTGTATGCTAGGGTAGTGACAGGTAAGACATCCTTGATGGTGTAAGCATAGACTTTCCGAAACTTTGATGGCTTTTGAGAGGCGATATAATTATTTTAGCTTGACCAATTCTTTTGCTATCAGTGTCAAAGGATGAATAATTTTTAGTTTCAGGACGACGCCATTTTTCTGGCGCCTTATTTGAATTTGACATTTAATTTAATTTAATTTAAGCTTTTGGAAGGGCGTAGCAGTACTTTAAGAATTATTACCACTTAGTGTTATGTAATAATTCAGATAATTATATTTATGTCAGAGCTACACTTCACCACATAAGCCAAAAGTGGGTAGCAATATTTACTAACTGGGGTCTCTAAAATCTCTCAATACCTTTTCGTGTGTTTTATTGTAATCTTCATCTTTTCTAACATTTTTTGCCAATAAATATATTTTTTTAATCCAGTCCTGGACATGTGCACAAATATACACACTTCCAAAGTGTGTTTCTTTAATGATCCTGTTTGTTTAGAACGTAAATATAGATCGTGTTCATGTCCCTCTGGGCTCCCGAAGACGAACAACACAGTTTATAATATAAGACGTAAGACAAACCGAATTTGATAAATATGTTAATAAAAATATAGCGAGAGGAAGAGGAAGTTTATATTATAACCTCTCTGTTATAAGCACAGAAGTTATCTGGCCAACAGAATTCTCGCACACAAGTACGGCGCTGACACACATACACACCCATAGTACATAAATACATGCATACACAAATGTGTTTTACAAACAGTGTAGTGTCACTGATGGTCCCATTTGTCTGATGTATGTATGGATGTGTATAATTATATTTTCTTCGTACAAAACTAACGGATAGAATTTGTTTATTTAAACAGTTTTTAATTAGTGCTTGAAATAAAAGTAGCTTTCGATATAAAAATAGAGCAAAACATCTGAAGTATTTAAAGATAAAATTGAACACATATCGATGATAATATATTGTGAAGTAACATTTATACATTGTTACACGTTTAAATTTTGATTTCCTTTTTAGTTAGAACTAATTAACAATAATTAACGTTTTAACTTAATCGGAGAGGCTTATGAAGATGAACCACACAGCGTAAGGCCATCCCCTTCAAGAACCGATTAAAATGTCAACAGAATTCGGGGTCTTTTGCGTTTAGATCGTCCGTTGACAGTCAAAATAAATAGGGAAGAGTTTAATTTGACTCACGCTACTGTTCATCAGGTTTTGGTCAATGAATCGGGGATGGGAGAAATTTGCTCAAAAATGGGTTCGTAAAACCTTTAGCATTATCAAAAGGACATCAGGAGGGAAACGTCACGCGTCAGTTGAAAATAATTCCCATTTTCTGGAACGTGTCATTACAGTTGAAGAGTCTTGAGTGTTTGAATACGACCCGAAAATCAAGCGCTGGAACATTAAATGGTACAGTTTAATTTTTCCAAGGGCCAAAAAAGCAAGAATCAGCAAGTTGAAGATCAAGTTTATGTTAATTTGCTTTTACGATAGCCAGAGAATCGTCCATAAGAGTTTGTGCCTCGAGACTAAACTTTCAATTAACACTTTTAACGAGAGCTTCTTGAAACGCTTTAGAAAAGTGGTCATGCGTATGAGACCAAATATCAAAGAGATCTGGGTGTTGCATCGCGACAATGCTCCTTGTCACACAGCACTTTCAATAAATGAGTTTTTGGTCAGTAAACACATTCCTGTGGCTTCTCATCTTCCTTATTTTTATCCTGACTTGAGTCTATGTGGTTTTTTACTATTTCCGCGATTGAAAAATCATCTCAAGGGACGCCACTTTGGGATACTCAAAAATATTTAAAGGCTGTTTCAGTACCCGACTTCTAGCACTGCTATGAAAATTGTATGAACCAACTCCAGAGCTGTGTGGTTTCCCATAGAATCTATTTTGAGAGAGATAATATTGGATTTGTAATCCTATTCGAATAAAAAAAAATTGAAAATTCAGTCCCATTAATTTACACACCTTGTGTAGGGTGAATTCGCCAGTAGTCGGCCTTTTTTGAGAAACGTCAACTTTTTAATAACATTGAGGCATCTCATATTATGTTTAAGATTTATTCTTGAGAGTGAAACAAATATATTCATTTACGGTATAAGTAAGACAGAGAAAGTTTAGGATGAAGCATATTTTTTCCTTTTTTTATTCGTTTGAAAGCAAACATATTTGGTAGTGGTCGGCCAGTTAAACTTTGGCAGTCCGCTATTAGTACACCAATTGTCGGCCTTGTCTATTCTTACCAGGTCCGTATACATTTTTTGTGCCCTCATATTAGTCGTCATGTTTTGTTCTGTTTTTCGTCTTTCCAATGAAAGTGAGTAAGTAAAAGGGTGAAATAAGTAAATAAAATATAACTGAGTGTATATTATCAGCTAAATAAATAATTTTCATAAACTCTCATAGTCGTATAAATAAAAAAATAACATTATTTTCTGATTCACAAGAAACAGAAACGAATTCTTTAGGAAAAAGATTATAACACCAGTAACTAGATATTTAAATCTATCATGGTAATTGTAAATAAAAAAATTTAATACTTAATTCATACTTTTTAAATTATTCTTCGTCAGTAAAAATCTCAGGAGAAAACTTGATTTTTTACATCTTTGTATGACTGTCCTACGAGCTTGGTATATACAATTTAAATGAAACCAACTGGTGCAAGTATCACATCCAATATTTTTGTAACCTTCCTTTTCATCATCACTGTACAATTTTTCTTCGCAGACACTGCACTTTTGCTCGCTTCTGCCAGTTGCACTTTTATTCTTTGTTTCTTTTTATTTTGGTTAGAACTTTTTTCCTTCCTGTTGTGTATTCTTTTTGGTTTCACATTCTGTTTTTTAAACTTCCATTTTTTCCCCTCTTTCTCTGCCAGTATAATAAGCTCTCCATACTTTGGATGGTCCTGACTTAGGTTTCCTAGATACTTTTAGAACTTCGGGATACTTCATATGCTTCATGAATATATCTACCTACGAAGTTTTCCTTCGTCTAATTTTTCTTGTCCACTTTTTCTCCATCCAGTTTTTCTTTATCTAATTGATCGTTAACAAACTTTCGTCCTCTAACTTTCCTTGTCTTAAATTTTCTTCGCCAATTTCTTTTAGTTAATTTTTCTAGTTTCAATTCTTCTTTGTTTAGGTTTTCTTCGCCTAATTATCTGTTCAACTACTTTTTCTTTTTGTGGCTTGTTGGCAGCTCGTTCCTTGAGCCGGCCCTGTAGTGTTGCTCAAGGAATTTAGAAATTTTTGCAAGATTCTCTGATTTTTGCATCATTTTATACTGCTTCCAACGCCTTTAGCACATTCTCCTCAGAAAATGCAGAGAATTTTCGTTTCTGGTGGGTTTCCATCTTCTAAAAATGCGTAATTTTCGGCATCACTGTACAATTTCTCTTCGCAGACACTGCACTTTTGCTCGCTTCTTTTAGTTGCACTTTTATTCTTTGTTTCTTTTCATTTTGGTTAGAACTTTCTTCCTTCCTGTTGTGTGTTCTTTTTGGATTCACATTACTTTTTTTTAAAAATCCCCATTTTATTTTTCTCCTCTTTTTCTGTCAGTATAATAAGCTCTCCATACTTTGGCAGATATGGCTCTTGTGGGTCTGGCTTGGGTTTCCTAGATTTTTTTTTAGTACTTCGGGATACTTCAAACGCTTCATGAATATATCTACGGATGCTTGGCCCAAGCTAAGTTTTCCTTTGTCTAATTTTTCTTGTCCACTTTTTCTCTAGCCAGTTTTTCTTCATCTAATTGATCGTTAACACATTTTCTTCCTCTAATTTTCTTCAGTTTTTCTTCAGACATCGGTGTTTCGACCTTTGAGGTCTCGTCAGTGTGCGTGGAGACTGTCGACAATGACTTCAAGACTTAAAAAGCTGCTTATGTCATTTTTGCGTGTTAAATGCAGCGAGAGTATCACAGCGACATCTAACACCCAAAAGATGACACAGAAAAAGCGATGGCTTCTGACGGCACACTGACGAGACCTCAAAGTTCGAAACACCGCCAGTGCCATTGTCGGCAATGGCACTTAATGTATGTGTGTATCTCAAATACATGCATATAGGCATATACGTTTTACGTATAAATGTATATATGTAAGTCACAGTATTTATTTACTGCTTGATGTTAGTTTTAACATCGATGTGTTTATACTATTCATTTTCGTTATAATCTTATGACCGACTAATGGCAAAATCAGCATATGACGTCTATGCTAGTGGTCGACCGTTGCTTTCACTGTTGTAAAACATTTTTATTGTTGTACTGTATCACTGGTGCTGAGAATCAGCTAGTGAAACTGTATATCACTGCGAATGAAATAACCATATATCTGAATAGGTAAGTACGAAAAATATGAAAATAAAAATTGAATAATGTGCTAGTGGTCGGCCTGGGGGGCCAATTACTAGATACTGGATTATATCTTTGTACCAGTGACCGGTCGTGCTTTTTTTACGTAAAAGTTAATAAACCAGGCCTTTTTGGCCGAACATAAGTTATTTCAAGCTCTGTTCTTCCCCGAAAACTCACCGAAACGGATTTAATAATAATAAAAGAAATCTGACTTACTTATGTGTTTCCGGCTACCTAATTTTACCACTTTTTAAATATCTCGGTGCGCCACTCAGCACACAACACTTATATTTTTGCGCAGGAATTACAGGAATAAAATATTAATATAATAATTTTAAATTGGTCTTGAAAAAAGTCATCAGTGGCTGACTAGTGGATGTTGGCCGAGGCAAACTTCCCTGTACAGATATTGGTCTGTAACTTTCAGGTACTTCACCTATTTTTCCAGACATAATTGAAGACATAAGTGGATAAACGTGTCATGTCACATTTTTTCACAAAATGAGTTAATGCATTTTTTTGGGCATCTCTAGTGTAAATTTAACCTTCAATAAACACGGATTCCATATTTTATTTATTATCTGATAGTTTTCAGGTGATAAAGGTATCATGTCGCACATACTGTTGACATTATTCAGTGGATAAGAGAGTTATGTCACATTTTTGTTACATGACCACCTTTATTAACTTAAAAACCGAAGAGTGCAGATTAATAGTGAAGTGTCATGTATGTATCTTGTGAAATTTTATGGTTATGTACATCCTGTGTTACATTCATTGGACAGTATGTACGCAATAGTTCATGTAAAAAAGCGGTTTTTAACAAAAAATATCTGTCTCTGTTACTTAATGTGAATCGGCTTTACCACCTTTATTTAGAACATTCTAAGGAGAACAATTTGGACGATAAATACATGGTTAAACTTTCATTTTATAGGAATATTTTTGAAACGAAGTTTAATTTGCCTGTTGACAGCCCAAAAAGTGACACCTGTAGCATATGCGATACTGGAGCAAATACAGCTGAACAAAACTGGGAATATGCATTTTATTTCCAAAAGGCAGGTAGGCAAATGCCGACAGGTGATAAAAAAAAAATTTACATAAAAATAGATTTACAACAAACCATGCCATGTATCAGGTGTCATGTAGGTATGTATCTTGTGAAATTTTAAGGTTATGTACATCCTGTGTTACATTCATTGGACAATATGTACGCAATAGTTCATGTAAAAAAGCGGTTTTTAACAAAAAATATCTGTCTCTGTTACTTAATGTGAATCGGCTTTACCACCTTTATTTAGAACATTCTAAGGAGAACAATTTGGACGATAAATACATGGTTAAACTTTCATTTTATAGGAATATTTTTGAAACGAAGTTTAATTTGCCTGTTGACAGCCCAAAAAGTGACACCTGTAGCATATGCGATACTGGAGCAAATACAGCTGAACAAAACTGGGAATATGCATTTTATTTCCAAAAGGCAGATAGGCAAATGCCGATAGGTGATAAAAAAAAATGTTACATAAAAATGGATTTAAGCAAACCATGCCACTACCAAAGTTATCGACATTCACGGCTTACTACTTAAGGCAAATGTGGTTTTACAACTTTGGTATTCATTGCATAACTCATTCTGGTCACAAGTCGTATTATTTTAATTGGACAGAGACATTGCCAATAGAGGCAATAATGAAATCCGAAGTTGCTTAATACGGTTCTGCATGCTACTGAAAAAAGGGCACCCTGATGTCGATCACTTAATAATTTGGTCTGATTCATGCGGAGGCTAAAGTAAGAACTTCTTCATCCTCTGTCTTTACCAGTATTTAATACTAAACAAATATATTCAAGTTATAGAGCATACATTTTCAGAGGTTGGCCACAGCTACCTCGACTCTGATTGGGATTTTGGTCGTATCGAAAAAGTACTGAGGATCCACCAGAAAATGTTCACTCCAGAGCAATATCGGGAAATCATCAGATCTGCAAGTACTAGTCATAATTTATGCTTGAATATGGAAATTTTTTTTATAAATTCGAAGAACTACCAACCAAACTACATTTATATAAGAAAATGATCAATACTATTAATGAGAAGGTTAATCTACGAGATAGTCTCAATTGAATTAGAGTAATCAGTTTTGGATTATATTTATATAAGACCAATTAGACTCTCATGCCAAGCGTGTTACCTAAATGTGGGGGTTTAACAGTAGAAAAAAATTCCAATTTCAGAGAGCAACTAAAATATCGTTGAAGAGGATTACAGATGGTACTATGAAGGTGTTTTGGATTAAACTAGTCTTAATCCCAAACAGAAAAGAAGAACATGTTGATTCTGTTAAAGTTACTTTGATATAGTAAAGTACGGATAGCTGCCCCGGTGGGATAGTTGCCTCTCTTCTCACAACTCTATGACGAAATCATCTGCCGCGGTAACAACAACTGACAACCTGTAGTGCCCCGAACACCTTTACGTCTCAGTATCAAAGCGACCTTGGTGAAACGTGCATGCCCGTTTTATCAGGATTTATAAAACTACGTTGTGTAAAAATCAGTGGAAATTTTTTTTACAGTTCGAGTAGTCTGCTAGATTACGAACGATCTTTGAGGTGAGATGATTTTTTTTTTGTAAAATACTTTTCAAATTTGTGCAATTATGTAAACCTAATTCTCTAAGAGGTTATAAAATCGAAGCGAGGCATCTCTCCGTACCAAACAGTATAGTTGCCCCAGTTCAGCGCCTGGATAGATGACCATAGAGGATAGATGCCCAAATGGTTTTGTATGGGTACGGATAGATGACTTTGCTCGTATTTTGTAAGTGCAGTCATGTTCTTTAGTATTTAATAATTGATTTTTTTATTACAGGATGCCGAGACGTTATATACAAAAACGGGGAGCTCCTGAAAGAGCAACCTGGACAGAACAGACGTTAAAAAATGCTGCAGACGCTGTTGTTGCAGGGACAATGGGTTTGAATGAAGCTGCTCGGACTTATGGTATTCCACCCCGTACACTTCGAAGACGCATCCAAAAAATGAGTTTACGATACGTGGTCTTGGAAATACTCCTCTTTTGGGTTATGAAAATGAAGAAAGACTGGTTCGCTACATACAAAAATTAGAAAAATCTGGATTTCCTTGCACACGTGTGGATATCAGAAGAATGACTTATCAAGTAGCTGAAAAATTCAAAGTCAAGCATAACTTCGATACCATGAAAGAAATGGCAGGGAAGCAGTGGCTGCAGAGCTTTCTAGAACGACATACGAATCTCAGCGTCAGGCAAGCGGAGGGAATGTCACGTGCACGAGCGTTAGGATTTAATAGAGAAGAAATAGATGGTTTTTTTAAACTTCTACAAACAACTCTTGAAGAAAATAACCTTTTTGGAAAACCTGGCCATGTCTTTAATATGGATGAGAGTGGGGTACAAATGAATAATAAGCCAGGGAAAGTTATTGTAACCAAAGGTAGTAAGTTAGGACAACAAGTAACATCTGGCGAGAAAGGGGAAACCATTTCCATAATTGCCTGTAACAATGCTGAGGGCATTTTTTGCCCCCAGTTCTTGTAATGAAAGGTGTCAATAAAAAGGCCGAATTTGTGGATGGGTTACCTCCAGGCTCAAATGTTTACATGAACAAGAAATCTGCGTACATAAATTCAGAATTGTTCCTAAAATGGCTAACTGAACATTTCATTCCGCGAAAGCCCCAAGGAAAGGTTTTATTACTCTTGGATGGACATGGGTCTCACACTAACGACATGGACATGTTACAAGCGGCAGCTGATAATGACGTGATTCTCCTCGGTCTACCGAGTCATTCAACACATGGACTTCAGCCACTGGATACGTCCTTCTTTAAACCCATGAAGACTCATTTTTCTAGTGAACTTCGTCATTGGATATTAACCAACAAAGAAAGAAAGGTTACCAGGTACCAAGCTGGTAAGTTAATTGGAGCTGCTTGGGGTCGTGCAGCAACCGCTTCGAATGCTACATCCGGTTTTGAAGCCTGTGGGATATACCCTTTCAACCCCAACATTATTCCCGAACACTATTTTCGTATTTCTGACACGGCGGCTGATGCACCTACAACTTCCAATACACCATCCACTCTCTCTATTAGTCTACACCTAGAGTTAAATTCTTCTATTGGTGAGCAACGTGTGGTAACTCCTTCCACTGATGAACAACAAGAGACAACACCCTCAGCTAGCCGACAACGTGACCCAACACCCTCAAGCAGTCGGCGACGTAGCCCACCATCCACAACCGTTGAGCAACTTGCCCCGACACCCGCAACCAGTGACCTACATGATTCACCTACTTGCACTAAAGATAATATGACTCCCTCAAAATTCTTATCAGACATATCACCTGTACCAGTTCTGTCCAAGGCAGCACTTAAGCGTTTAAAACAATCTGCTAAGCTTTTGAATTCGTCAATAGAAATACAAAAAAAACACGAAACAAAACATAGAAAGCTCTGAAATTGAAACAAGAAAAAGAAAATAGGAAGAGGAAAATGGCAGACAATAAAAAAGAGAAAGAACAAGGAAAAATTAGTGTAAAACGGGAGATAAGAAACTATGAGGATTCTGCGTGTTGTGAGTGCAAAGAGACATACGCTACGACCAGAAGAGCTGTTGATTGGATTCAGTGCGTCTCTTGCAAGGCATGACTTCATGCAGACTGCACCGATTGCGGAGATTTTTGCAACAAATGTGGTCGCAGCGATAGCTCGGACGATGATTAGTTTGTTCATAAAATATTTTTTGTAT
Source organism: Amphimallon solstitiale (assembly GCA_963170755.1). NCBI lineage: Eukaryota > Metazoa > Arthropoda > Insecta > Coleoptera > Scarabaeidae > Amphimallon > Amphimallon solstitiale. The sequence goes on along the minus strand of OY720683.1, from coordinate 94,193,266 downwards.
GACCAAAAAGGTCCAAAGAATTTTTTTTTGTTGTTCGGAAGAATATGTTCATTTTTCTCAATGAATCAAGTTTAGTAAAAGAATGTAAGTTTTCTCTTCATCCGAGTTGACTGTTGTCCTGCTCTGCTTATTTGTTATTAAGGGTTACTCCAAATGATTGCCACGATGAGGTGATAGCCAGCACGACAACAATGTGCTATTAGTCAGGTTTTATAGTATTGGCATCTATCCGTACTTCGTAAGTCATTTATCCCACCCCAATAGGATAGATGCCCAATTGTAACATCAGAAAATCTTGGTTCCAGTTGTTTACCCATCAGCCGTATGAACGTAAATTGTTGGTAGAATGAACATAAAAGGCATCTTAAGCGTATGCATTCCAAAGGACCTCACTATTTTAAGCAACAACAATTTGAATAGTTTTTTTTCAAAAGTAGGGCATCTATCCGTACTTTACCCTACCTATTTACAATTAGAAGTTACAAGACACCTTCATTCATGGTAAAACAGATAATACTTCGAGCTGACAATTGGTGGATAAAGGTGTTATGTACACTATAACTTCATTTTTCCACAAATGGATGTTTTTGTTTAATATGAAAATGCATGAACGAAAAGAAGCCGTTTGTATCTATTTTTTGAAGTTAAAATCACTTCAATCAAAAACTAAATAAAAAAGTTCCAGCTTAAGATGCGTTATGCTAATTTACTCCGAACTTTAAAAATGTGACATGACACAGTGGTTCAATAATGACATATTGAACGCTTGATAAATTAACGATAGATAATTCACTAATGGTTGCGAACGATGACAAATGTTTATTATTTCTTTATTTGACACTTTATTTGACAACAATACTCTTGCTACCCAAATGAATACAATTAAAATGTGATCGTAGTGTTTTCCTTTTTTTATGAACGCAGCCGTGAAGATTATTTATAATACGTTCACAAAGCATAGCGTGACATCCATACTGGAATAAAAATCGAACAGATGATAATTTCAACGCCCTACTGCATACAGTTCATATATATATATATACGTAGTACATAGAAATATCGAGCGCTCCTCACGCATTCGTGTAAAAAAATCATCCTCCCCAAAAACGTTTCTGACCTAGCAACAGTGCACTCCATTACGTTATTCCCTGCATTTTCCATCAGTCAAAGCCGGCGATTTTCGCAGCGGGAAGCATCAGGGACCCCAACTACCACTACTGGCAGCGTTAAAATATGAGTTATTGAATTCTGGAAGCCGGAGATTTGCCTATATATAAATCACCCCTGTTCTGCACGAACATCTACCCTACGTGTACAAATGCACATGCAATATATTCGCAAAAGTAGAGGAGCACGTAAACACACGCAAAATGAGAAGAGGCAAATTGAACATGTTCGGACCTGTCAAAGCTTCGCCGCACATAAAGATGTTTGTTTGTTCCACCGTAAACTTGTGATATATCTTCTTTTGTTTTAGGCTTTCATCTCGTTGGCGTCGTCTTTCGAACAGTTATTGTTGTTTTCGTGTTGTCGGAGATTGTTAAATGACACGGGCGACAAAGAAAAGATGAAAATCGAGACCAGGCAAGGGAGCCGCTTGCTACAACATACGCAGCACGTACCTTCATGTTTTCATATGCATCGTACTTATGCATGCGTGAAAAAAATCACTGATGAAAAATGCCTCGTGGTATTTTCTTTTGTTGTTTCCAGAAGTTAATACGAATGGAAAAGTTTTCGCTCTAAAATGTCATAAGTGCTAAATTGAATTGAAATATAGCATCATCCTTTTCACAATTTATTTTTATATAGAGCGTAGTATAATTTTTACGATAAATACAATTAAAATATTAAAAAATTAGGTGTGACCATCAGACGACTTTCATATACCATATATGTGCGTTCCGACTTTTTTATGTAAAAGTTCTTCCAAATTGAATTTCAAATACTTTTATCTCCTAAATAAATATGTGAGTAAAAGTATAATAATAAGTTAAAATGTATATTTATACGATTATAGTTATATACAGGATGGTTCACCGGGAACTTAATCGATCGATTGCGGAAAAACTGTAGCTAGGAATGATCTGAAATTTTGACACTATACTAAAGTCGATGGGGGCCATTTGCCCAAAAATATTTTCAAGATGGCGACACTCCGGGCTATATCGGAAGTAGGCACCAACTTCCTAATTTTAAATAGAATATTCTGTATATTGTCAGGTGAAATTCTAAATATATTTCGTGTATAATGTCATATATCTAAGTGTAACCCTTTTTGACTTATTGAAATTCTTATGTTAAATTTGACGTTTCAGGCAGAAAATCAATAGCACTTTTTCCATATGAAGATGAAACTAAACTTGGAGTCTGTGGCTTGAAACTACACAAAAACACTAAAACACCTTACCACACTAAATATGAAGATGAATTTATTATTTAATTTGAAGTAAATTCTCTCAAATAGATGGCTTAATTAAATACTATTTGTATAAAATTGTTACCGTACAATTATTAATACAGAGTGTGCGAATTATACGACTGAAAACGAATTTGGAAAAATTGCCAAAAGACAATTTTTTTAAATGGGAAGCGGACACTTTTATAATTTTATCTTATTCTGCATTAAAAATAAGGATCACTTTGTGTAAATATATCTATTATAAAAATTGGTAGTTCTCGAAATATTGGCAAGTTAGTGTTTCTATCTTCTACCATACATACTGTTTGCATTAGTGCTTTTTTTCATTAGTTTGCCATGACAGTATTTACAAAATTATAAGTCATTCGTTGTAGAAAAGTCATTTACCTTATCATAATTTTAATAAGTCATGCCGGGGCGCTTAAATTATACAAACGAGGCTTATTTAAATTTATTTATTATTTATGGGGAATGTAATAAAGTTATGTCAAGAACATGTGATACATTTGCATTACATTATTATCGTTATTATGGTAAATGGTTTATTTCTCTGAATTTTTGCCCTCATGGATCCAAAGTTTCTGAAGTTTTCTATAATACGTTTAACGGTATTGGTAGATGGTTTCCGTTTTTGCGGATATCGAGTTGCAAATGTATCACATGTTCTTGACATAACTTTATTACATTCCCCATAAATAATAAATAAATTTAAATAATCATCGTTTGTATAATTTAAGCGCCCCGGCATGACTTATTGGAATTATGATAAGGTACATGACTTTTCTTCAACGAATGACAATTTATAATTTTGTAAACAATGGCTAACTAATGAAAAAAGAACTAATGCAAAGACTATGTATTGTAGAAGTTAAAAACACTAACTTGCCAATATTTCGAAAACTACCAATTTTTATAATAGACATATTTATACAAAGTGATGCTTATTTTTAATGCAGAATAAGATAAAATTATAAAACTTGCCGCTTCCCATTTAAAAAAATTGTTTTTTGGCAATTTTTCCAAATTCGTCTTCAGGCGTATAATTCGTACACTCTGTATTAATAATTGTAACAATTTTATACAAATAGTACTTATATATATAGTACTATTTGCGAGAATTTACTTCCAATTAAATAATAAATTCATCTTTATATGGAAAAAGTGCTATTGATTTTCAGCCTGCAAACGTAAAATTTAACATAAGCATTTCAATAAGTCAAAAAGGGTTACACTTAGATATATAATATTATGCATGAAATATATTTAGAATTTCACGTAGAATCTAAAAACCTGACAATATACAGGGTATTCTATTTAAAATTTGGAAGTTGGTGCCTACTTCCGCCATAGCCCGAAATGCCGCCATCTTGAACATATTTTAGGCAAATGGCCCCCATCGACTTTAGTATATTGTCAAAATTTCAGATCATTCCTAGCTATAGTTTTTCCGCAATCGATCGATTCAGTTCCCGGTGAACCACCCTATATAATAAGGATAATTTTGATAGAAAACTTAATTTTTTGAATTAAATAATTAGGCACCTACTTAGGCTTTTGCCACTGTTCAGAGTTACCTTTGCTCAAGGCGCATATTACCTTGGCTAACTGATGGTATGAAGTAATGTTACGTGACAGGGTCCTACAGAAATTAAGCGTTCTACATCAGCGGTTCTTAACCTTTTGTGAATCGAGGACCCCTCTTTTAAATATCTACAAAATACAACTTATACTATGAAGAAATTTAATATAATGTATAACTTTGAAAATAGATACATTATGTATCTAGGAACACATAAAATTGACAATATTTTTATTAAAATAAAATATTTGTTGAAATTTTACATTCAGGTGTTAAATAGTATATTAAAGGACAAGTTTCATTTTGATGTTTCAAAGTACGAATTCAGAGTTTAAGAAACGAGTGGCGTAGCCACGAGTTTCTTAACTGAATGAGTGCTTTAATGTCAAATGAAACGTGTCTTTTATGCTATTTTTTGCAATTAGTTATAAAATTTCTCTTTTTGTAAAAGCAAAACGAGAAAAATTTGATAATCAAGGGAAATTTTGTGGCGGTTGTCACCTTGGTTTGGCACAAGATTTAAATTGACAAGTTAATTTAAAATTGACACATTTTTGATAATTTTCAACAGAATGTTTCTACTGCACACGGTATCACTATCACTTCGAAAGATAATTCAAACGTTAATATAAATGTTTATAATAGTTGTACTATTTCAAAGATTAATTAAAAATATTAAATCTTACAATGAATTTCAATATAAAAACCTCAAACTTGCTTACAAAATGTCATATTGACATCTCCATTTCTGTTGCAATGTGACCAACTTAAAATAAATCTGTTTAAATGTTCCATTTCTATTACGCAACTAGTGCTGTAATAGATCCTTGGATGTAATGAATTCATTCACCTTTTTCAGATGTAGCATGGATCAAGGAGAACATGAACAGCAGATCTTCCAAAAAAGCCGTTTCATGTTCGTATCTTACGTAACACTCTTTATCAATTATTCTTTAATATTTACGGACATATAGTCAATTCGCTTCTTAAAAATGTGTTCTATAAAGAAGTAAAGGAAATGAAATTTACTGAGACTAAACTATTAAATGTACTACTAAACAAAGTTAATCCTATAATAAATAATATATTCTCAAAATAGTTAGATATTTTATTTAACACATTACATTTGCATTTGTAACGAAGTCCCTTCGTTAATTATAATAAAATCCATTATTTAATTCATATCTAATTTATCTGTAAATATTAAATTATATATGAGTGATATTTTATACAAACTTTAGTATTTCATTATGACCAATGAACTTTTCTGTGTATATTACCGTATTATTTTTAGTAATTCATTTTATAATTTCTTAGCAATTTATTATTTGTATGTGGAAAAGTACCAGCTGTCTACGTCGCGATCTTTTAGTTTCATATCTCGTGTGCAAATTCAATGTATTAAACTAGTTTTTGTCTGCATACGTATGCGCTGCGGGTAATATATAAGGCCGACTTCCAGCATTGTAAATTCATTCCTGTTTCAGGTCTTAAACCGTTAAACCTCCCTTTCCTCTCTGTCTTCAGGCAAAAAGCCGTGGGGACTATCCTTTTAATCTCATTCAGGCATTAAATTGCCGTGGAGAGAATAAAAATTCCGCTAAACACGTTCTAAAAGAATAAAATCTTTTCTGGTCAGACTTTTAAAAACATCGTGACCGATCCCCGCTGGAAATCAATTATTAATATGTATATACACGTTTTATTCTAGGACCGCGAATGAACGTCAATCACCGAATAACTATAAATATTTGAAATCACCGTCCGAGACTCAGATCGCGAATTTTAAGTAAAATAAAGACTACCCCATGACGTAGATAACTAATGTAAAATTTCCGTAATAATTATTTTAACCTCAACAAACGATTATTTATTTGTTTTGTAACTTATAATTCTTCTATGACTATCGAGGAACATGCCGAAAGATAGTAACCAGCGAAAGTCAAATTATTGTTTAAATCTAATGTAAAAGTTCAAACTTTGAAGAACATGCCTTTGGTTTACAATCCGTAATGTATCAAAACTGCTTTAAGATTATGTGTCAAGCTGGCAGACCGCTTTTCATGCTTATAAAATTAAATAAATTTCCTTGTGTTGACATTTGTTTCACTAAGACGTTGTTAATAAAGATGATTTTAATTACTTATATTATGTATTTATGAATATGTGTATGTGTATATAACTGTAGATTTGTCTATCGTATCTCTATGATCCAAAAATTCGTTTATAGAATAAGGCCCAATGCTGCATAGATAACAAAATAGTTTAATTTTAAATTTTGTGGTATTGGCTAGAGTTTTCATATCATCCGGTCATTTGTTAACAAATACTTAAGAAATAACATTAAACGATTTTGTGGTAATTTATAATTATTTTTCGTTCTTGTGCCGTAAGCGTGGTCACATTCTGAAACACTGAAAAACGGCTTATTTTTATATACAACAAACAACAAACATTCATAGGTGTATATACCATATACGAGAGTAGTCTGAAAAGTTTCCGACCTCAACATGAAGATGGCAGCATTCGTTGACAAAAGTATTGGAGCGTGTTTATGCATGTTTTGACATGTACGCACTAAAACTTCAGCCACCTCGGATGCTCAGTTATTGTTTAACAATCGTTTGAGTAAGTTGCTGTGAGTGTTTTTATGAAAATGGAAAACTTGAGTATCGAGCTGTGATTAAATATTTATTTTTGAAAGGCAATACGCCTACACAAATCAAGGAAGAGTTGGACGCTGTGTACTGGGACTCTGCACCATCATTTACCACCGTGAAATTTTGGGCAGCTGAATTTAAACGTGGCCGTACCAGCCTGGCTGACGATGAACGTTCGGGACGTCCGAAAACTGCAACCACTGACGAGAACAATGCTAAAGTTCACCAAATGGTGCTAGACAACCGCCGAATTAAAGTTAGAGAGATAGAAGAAGCCATGAAAATATTCAAAGAACGTGTTTGTCACATATTAAATAAAGATTTAGACATGAGAAAGCTGTCTGCGCGTTGGGTGCCGCGGTTGCTCACGTTGGATCAGAAACGTGTTCGAATGAACATTTCGATCGCCCTTTTGGCGCAATTTAGACGCAATAAATCAGAGTTTTGGCGCCGGCTAATTACTGTTGATGAAACTTGGATACACCACTACACCCCCGAATCAAAAATACAGTCAAAACAGTGGACTGCCAAGGGGGAATCGGTGCCAAAAAAGGCAAATACTGTTCCTTCGGCTGGGAAAGTGATGGCGACTGTTTTCTGGGACAGTCATGGAGTTATTTTTATTGATTATCTGCAAAAAGGGAAAACCATTACAGGAGAATACTACGCATCATTACTTGACAAACTGAAGACAGAAATTGCGAAAAAACGGCCACATTTGCAGAAAAAAAAACCTTGTTCCACCAAGACAACGCGCCGTCTCACACCTCAACGGTTGCCATGGCAAAAATCCACGAATTACGGTTTGAACTGCTTGATCACCCACCTTACTCACCAGATTTAGCTCCCAGCGACTTCTTTTTGTTCCCCATATTAAAAGTTGCACTCGGAGGACAGAGATTTTCATCAAATGAGGAGGCCATCACCTTTGTAAACAACTATTTTGCAGAGAAACACGGCAAGTAATATTTGGACGGGCTAGAGAGATGGGAACATCACTGGGTGAAGTGTATAGACTTACAAGGAGACTATGTAGAGAAATAAAAATAATTTTGTAGGAAAAATGTCTTATATCTTTGTTAGGTCGGAAACTTTTCAGACTACCCTCGTACGTACAGTCAACAGTACTTTTGTCCTGAATAAGTTTCAGGCAAGAGTCTAAGTAGAGATTATTAAACAGCATCGTTAGAATTCTTTCGTGAATTGTAAAAACCTTAGTCATATCCGATGAATGATCCCTCTAAATAATTCTACCCTCTTGAATAAAAAAAGAGGAAATACACCCGCATTAGTACCTCACAAATGTCCTCAATGTGGACACTCCATTTTAAGTGTTTATGCAGATTCCTAAGAACTTTGTGCAAGCAGACAGCGTTTATGCTATTCAAAACCATATCTCACATACCGTTAGGACATCTAAGCATTATGCATGCAGTTTACCCTACAATAAAAATGATCTTGTTGCCGCAAACCAAGCTAAAGTAGTATTTTAAGCTTTCCTGATGGATCTCATGCAACAAGTCCTTATCTCTTATAATTAAATTGGTATCATTGGCGATAATGCTATTATTAAAATCAGATATAATAGATCCAATATTAGTCATAAAAATTATGAAGAGTAATGGTCCAATGACACTACCTTGTAGAACACCCATAGTAGTCTCGATCGATTGCATGCTAACTCTGTCAGTGCAACATTTTACGATTTGCTTAGGATTATTTAAGATTTGAACTAGTTTTTTGCTATTCCGCGTATATCGTAAGAATTTAGCTTCTGTAGTAATATTGAATGATCAATGCAATGACACGCTCTTGACAAGTCCGAAAGCAGACCACAGACATGCTCTTTAAGAATTGACAAAACACGATGAGTATATCGATGTCCAATACCCCTGATAGGTAGCAACCATGTTGTTCTGCACACAAAAGGTTGCTTTTAAAAAAGTAATTAGTAATATTTGGAGGATACTTTCGCATTTCAATCTGATATAGGGTTGCCACCTTTCTGATTACAGGAAACCGGCCTTTGGGGTGATTTAATGAAAAGCGCCGCAATTATCGCGAGACAGACGAAAAATTCTTGGGACCACGCCCCAATTTTGTCAAAATTTATCAATAAATATTTTTTATGGGAACCCAAAGTATGCGAGTAATAAATTCGATTTTTCAAAAGTAAAGGGTAATTAAAATTTTAAAATAAGAAAGTAAAACTTTATTTCTAAAAAATACAAATAGGTAAACATTACATCTGTTTAAAATTTGAAATGGTATTTGGTGTTTGATTTTGCTTATTTAATAAGTTCTGCTTTGTCACTTAATGATGAATAAAATTCCGAACAAGAGAGCTGGATGTTAGAACGAATGCAAAGTTCTGCTTTTACCATTTCAACTGACAATTTGTTTCTGTCATCATTCCATAGCTGATTCATGATGCTGAAAATCCTTTCCACATAAGCATTGCTACAAGGAACAGATAAAACCATCTGAACTACATTTCTTAAAATTGGAACTTCCACTCGCTTAAAAAAGATACACCATTTCTCCGCAACAGAAATATCTTGATTAATGAAAGAAGGAGATGCATTTTGGAGCAAAGATAATTCTTCATAAAGACTATCGCCATCGGCATCTTGAAGATCCATGCCAATGTGCGATGCAATTAAGATTACCTCATTCAGTTCTGGAATGCGGCCTTTCAAATTTAATGATTTAAATAACAGAAACACATTGTTTTCAAAATCAAACCATTTTTCTAAGTATTCTATTGCTCGATTGTAGACTTGAACTGCTTCCTCTTGAAACTTTAATTTAAGGTTGCTTGTAAAGATCGCTAAAGCCTGATTTGTTTTGAAGCCAAAAAATAAATCCTCTTCCCGTCTCTTTAATTTGTATCTTAAACCGGACATAATTTCATATACATCCGTAATAACCAAATGGGATTGCTCCAGTGTTTTAATTGAAGATTGGAAAATAAATAGAACATGATGGACAAAATAAATGTAGCATTCAGCAAAAGTTGGTTGATCTGATAGTTGGTCTTCTTGGTCTCCTACAAATTTCCATATGATACGATCACAATTTTCTGCCCCTTGTTGCAAGAAATAAGCTTTTATGGCATTCCAATTCAATAACAAGCGATCGAGAGCTTGAAAAAGACTTAACCATCGCACCGGTATGTGTCTTAATACTTGATGATACTCCTGCTGAACAAACTGAAAGCACTCCTTGAGATTTGCCACGTTTTTGGCGCTACAATTAAAAGAATTGAAAACCTTTAATACCAAAGACTCTACATCAAAACTCAATAATTTAAGAGAGTGCTTGGCTGCATTGTGTAATATGTGGCAGTTACAATTAGCTTTGATTATCTTTGGTTTTATTTGTGTGAGTTTTTGGTAAACAGAGCAATGTTTTCCATAGTTGACGGATGCATTATCACCTCCATATGCAGTTACATTGGCAATATCAAGTTGCAGTTGTTGCAAAGCATTCAATATACTATTTGTAATTGACTCAGAGCTTTCATCAGCCTCTTCGTAAAAATCAAGCAAACAATCCTGAATTCCTTCATTTGGGTCAAAAAAATGAACAGCAAGAGGAAAGAACTTTCTACTACCTTTGTTGGAGGCGTCGGTAGCTATCGAAAAAGGAATGTTTTTTTCTTTTATCTTTCTAGTTATTAATTCCAATGAATAGGGTGCTAGCACGTTGCGCGCGATGGCTTCCATTCTGGTTCGTCCCAGATGAATTTTGGTAGCTATAGCTGAATCTCGGTAAATCTGTCCATCAAGCTTATTACCTGAAAGAAATATCAGTCGCAAAAGTTTCATTGTACATCATAAATAAGGCTTATTAACTTTTAATCAAATTGAATCATATTTATTGAGCATTATTTAAATGATCAAATTAGTCTTTACTTACCACAATCAGTTGAAAGGTAGCTAAGACCATGTTTTACGCAATGAAACGTTTTTGATATTTCAGCCATGGTGACTAAATGGGATTCTTTCGAATCCTTGGGAGCAAAAAATTTTGTCATAACGTCACACATCTTGCTAGCTTTTTCCAAATTTAAATGCCTTGCGGTGCCACTATGGGATTTTACAGCTTTGACGCCGTCGTATTTAACGTTGAATGTAATTTTACACATAGTACATCTGGCCATATTAACATCCTTATCATTTGCTAGCCACTTGTGGTAATTAGGATTTTCAAGCCAGTCTTTATTAAATTGGCAGTTTCTTGTCTTAACTTTTTTCTTTGGTGGTGTATTTGGTGTTTCTGCTTCACCCTCATCGCTCATGCTTTACGATTATTTAGATTTATTACTGAATTAACAACACACAACCACAACGAACGTATAAATCAACTAAACTAAAAAATAAGAACGCAACACCGGTTCACAAAGATATATAACTCGGTAAATCCCTGGAAAATAGGCCAAAAATTCGCAACGAATCTGCCATCTTGTAGTGTAATGTAGAAATTAATAAATAAACAATAAATGCGGCTACCCATCAATAGATGGCAGACCGTGTTGTGGTTTCTTGAGCGATTTCATTATTGCTCCTAGCAGCTTTTCCAAATTCGGTGAAGTATCTATTGAGATTGTAAGAAAACCGGCCTTTCTTGGAGGCTAACCGGCACCCGGCTTTGTTAGTAGAAAACCGGCCAGGCCGGTGGAAAACCGGCCAGGTGGCAACCCTAATCTGATAAGTATAAATACTGGTATTCTACCACCTCATTTGTGTGTGTTGAGCAACCATCTCCTGAATCTTCCTGCTGTCTCTGGTTGTAGTATATATATTTAGCAATACTATAATAATCACGTAAATCCTAATGTTCAAGTTACCTAAAAATGTAGATGGACAAAAACTGTACATTTCTCAGTTCATACTGTTTTGTCGAGTTTAACTTTGGTATGTTTCCATTTGTTAAATAATTCATTCGATGTGGCATAAATACATTTTATTAAATCACGTTTGTTATTTTCAATGTCAAACGTAGTATTTGTTTCAAATAGGTATCATAGTTGACAATGATATCAGCTGATTACCTGTTTAAGCAGCTATCCAAATATGCACAGTACATACACTATTCAAGATTAAGATACATATTCATAACGAAATACATATATGTATACAAATTACATACATACATATTTGGACAGTTGTTTAAACATAAATTTGTTGATATTATTATGAACTATGACTTCTATTTAATAAAAAATAGTACATATGCAGGGTTGGTAATCGAAGCCTATTTGTTGGACAAGTTTCCTGGTAGAAATATGAAATAGAATTTCGTACATAAATTTTCTGGTTTAATAAATTGCGTAGTTTTAATTCCTTTTCAAGGGCTTTCCGTTATACAAGAACTGAGTACTAACATAAATAGAACATGGTGTACGTATTAGATTCCATTAATTCAAGTGCAATTTGAATAGATATAGAGTATTATAATTTATAATTACAGTTATTATATACTTTCTTGTATGTATATAAGTACACTCCGACAATGAACATTTTTGACCTCCACATTTTCTAAGAACAAAATGATTTTTCGAATGATCGGTGAACAGAAAGTAACACTTTACTTCAGCGCAAAAATCATATTTTCTCAACTGTTAGCTATATGAAAATTTATAAAAAACTACAATCGTATTTAGAGGTTCAGAACAACTTCGGTATAACTCGGACCCGCACTTTTAGTCTTATAGAAGAAAAGTTTTTACAAATAACTAGTGAATTATACATGCCAAACAGATTATTAATGGTACAAAACTGTGCTTTCCTTCATTTCTTTAAATCGTTTGATATAACTCTTCATCACCTTCAGTGCTTTAAACTGTTATACTTTGACTTGAGGCTTGACGCATCTGATAGAGTCATTTTAACTAACAGTACTCAAAGAGTAGTGATTAATGGTGTAAAGTCTGTATCACACCTGATATCGTTTGAAGTACTTCAAGATTCTATCATATACAGGCTGTCCAAGAAATAAAAAGACGGAGTAGAAGGTATGTAAAGGCCGAACAGAAACAGGCCCAAATGTACCGCAATAACCAAGAAATTAAAAATTTAATTTTCTATGTTGTTTTTTAGATAAAAAAATTACATTACGGACCTGACACAGAATGTATGTTTATAAATAGAGGCAAGAATGCTTATTTGTAAATAGAAACGAACACGCATTCATAGAAGAATACGCTTTTATTTGTATAAAACGGGAAAAAAATTTTAAATCGTACTCATTCATACATTTTTTTGCCAGATGGGGGACCCATTTTATTGCAGACAATAAAAGATTGTATTTATTTTTAAAATAGGAAGGTTGTTACTCTTTAATGTGTTTGTAGTCGGAAACAGCTGATTATTATTATTTTAGAATATTCAATAAATCGTAGTTTCTTTTTGATTACAATAAATATCAAGAATGTAATTATTTCTTTTAGCAGGTGTAAAATTAAAATAATTAATGGTTTGATATTTATTATGAAGTATGTATTCCTCCTCCTTTTTTTTTAACACAAGTAATATGGTGGTCCTGAAAAGAACCGATTGTGAAAGTGAAGCAGGTAGATATTTAGTCCAGGGTCGGCATAAGGCCAATTGAATTCTTTATTATTTTTTTTCTGCCGTCTGCGCACGAATAAAGAGTTGATATTTTGAGGGTACGTTTTTACACAATCTAGCTTCCGATTTCTGCTACTCCGTCTTTTTATTTCTGGGACAGGCTGTATTCTGCTGATTTTAACTGTATTGATCAGATATGCTAATTCTTTTTTATACTGATTCAGCAACATATTTTCTAGTATTGACTACATGTTGACATATCTGAGAAAGCCATCAGTACTGAGATGCAAGTAACCTATAGCATTCTACCAAATCTTTACCAAAGACCGACAGAACGCCATAGACTTCATTTCGAATATATTAATTGAAATTAGAGGTCTGGCGACAATTGTAGGTTAAGCTTTGCAAGGCTTTCATTCTGTCAATGTTAATTAATGGGATGTCGTCTATAGCCCATGTATTGACTAGCCAGCCATTTCTAAAATACAAAAAGTACACAACTTTTGTTTACAATTACTTTTTATATGAAACGACAGGATCAGATCTTTTATTATATGGAACAATTACGGTGGCTGAAAAAGCAAAATGGAAGAACATATCATTTGGTATATTTTATGTATAGAATTTTAAATACGACTTGCTTATGTCTATCACTAATACGTCGTCACCAGATACATGGTAAGTAATTGCAATCTTGTCCGATAGGTCCTACTCTTATTGCGCTTGGTTTATTGGCAATAAAATTCCAAACTATTTTAAATCTATGTTTCCGTTTATCCCTTACTATCATTTAGTTTCTTGTTTTATATCTTTTTTGTTATACTAGAATATGTATCATAGTTTCTTTACTGCCGTGTAAGTTTTTCAGTAAAATCGGTATATCGGAAGTAGTAGTTTACTTCAGTGAAAAAATCGAATTTTGCCAATATTTTGTCAACTACTGAGTTTAAACAAATTTATGAAGAATTCATATTGCTGTGGATGCAACAATGTTGATGAATAATAAAAATTAGAATAGTCTATTTATAAACTTATTCCTAACAGCATAACATTTTTATTTATGTTCTTACGAGTTCTTGCAGAGATTTGCATTTTATATTCTGGTACACCTCTTATTTAATTTTGTTTGGGATAAGGTCAAAATTAAACAAAGTATCTAAATCTCATATAAAAATTATCTTTATATTTTTGTAAAGATTTGACGATCATTAATAACGTTTTCACACTATATCTCTATATATTTGTTTTACAAAGGAAAAGAAAAGGAAAGCATTTGTACTCACTTTAGAGTTATAATGCTTGTGAAACACTTATACATCTATAATAATAACTGAAAGAATAATTATCTTGTTCCTTTAAATAAAACAAATTATTGATTCTTGATAGTTTGTTTATTAATACGAAACCAACTCTATTTTATCAAAACATACATTTTTACATAGTGCTTTGGCAATCTAGAACCTTGCAACGTGAATGCTCTGACACTGGCCTATACTAATCGCTAGCTGTAAACATTCTTACATTGCACCTCTAGCAGCTTAGCAGCTGCCCATCAAAAACATCCCCGCTTATTCGTATTTATTTTATTTGAATTACTAAATTAAATGACTATATAATGATTAATGATGCCCAACGATACACTAAAGGCAAATATTTTTACATAGTACCTTCAGCATGTTTAACACCATTAACTATCCTTTTATTATTTGAAAAACGAATTATTATTATAAAACAAGATAATATTCATCTAATTAATGATGCCCAACGATTTACTAAAGGCAAATATTTTCACATAGTACCTTCAGCATGTTTAGCACCTTTAACTATCCCTAAATTGAATTATTTATCCCATAACTTACTTCATTTCATCGTATATTTTGTTAAATTCTATCTTATTGATATCCTCCATCTTAAAAATTAGTAATATGAAAAGAAAAATTAATTCAATAAAATTATTTAAAAGAAAACTAAATTAAAATTGAACTCTAGATATTAATACAGATTATTTAATTGTGAGTTGATAAGTAGTGCATATCGACCCTACTCTCACTTTCGTTATCAAATTTATTAATCTTTTACAAAAATTATCATCTTTTCTGCACGAATTATAAACTTAGAACCTGCCTGTTCATTCTTGTTTCTTGCTTTATATATAAAAAAAAAACAAATGCCTATCGACAATTTTTAACGCCTCTCTCATCCAATTAAATTTTAGGTTGGCATATATTTTCAAAACGCCTGTGATAAAATTTTCTCGTTTGTTTTCTTTAAGTTGTCACGCTCGGACCAATATACGTCTATCATCTTGACAGCTACACACACAAATGGAGACGCCCCAAACTATTTGTTATTAAAATTTTACAATTTTTACTGAATACCTTCTTGGGTAAGTATAATTTATTCTCTCCTTGTTCATATAATCCTTCATTGTATTTGTATATGTATGCATTACCCTTTTCATCATTTGTTACATATTTCCTTTTACCATGAACTAATGTTATTTTGATTCTTCTTGTAGAAATCCCTCTATCCTGCAGTAAAAGAAACACATTACACACCACAAGATTTCTTCTGGCTGAACTTGGACTGCATAGAACGTCGGTCTTCGTCCTATTTTCCCCATTCTCGAACCATGCTCTTTGGTAACACATCAATTTGTAAAGTGCTATAACAACATTAACATTGTATTTTTTTCGTTTGCAGCTTTTTAAACCACACATTACCATTTCCATTGTCTTTGAAGCCCTTGAGTTATACATACAAGAACAAGTTTATTTTTAATTCATACTACTATTATTTACACAAAATATTCTTATTTACGATCTGTCATTTCACATTGGAAGTGTTTTTGATTTATATCCTTTTTTATATAACGTGTACGTATCTAATATATTTAGTTTTATGATTCCATTATTTCTTATGAATTGTCAGCATTCTTCCTGTTCAAATTCATATTTTGTTTGTTCAATTTATTTATTTCAAGACTGCATCATTTTTATGTGTCTTTTACACAACATAAAGCATATTGATTTATTTTGTGTTTGTATTGTACTTAATGTCTATAGTTATTTTAACTAAAATATACTAACAATTTATGTTTATTTTCATAAAGAAATTTGTCTTTAAATATAGACAACCCATTATACTTGTATTTACTTGTGTAACTAAACTAATTCTCAATATTATTATATCAATGAGGTGAAGATCACAGCAATATGTACTTAAAATTATATTTGAAAAGAATTTTTTTTACTCTCATCAAAAATCAGTTTTTTGCCAATATTTTGCAAGTTATGCTTTTTATACGGGTATGTTATGATCATGAAGGTATTTAGAACTTAATTTTCAATAATTTTTTTGTATAAATATAAAATTTCGACCGGAAGTGCCACTTTTACTCTGTGGAATAGCGATTTTTTTTGCAAATATGTCGTTTATTATGCATTCTATATATATTTATCAAGAGTACAAAAGCATTTAGAGCTAGATTTGCAATATTTTTTGTATAAATGAAATATCGAAATTCGGACCGGAAGTAGCACTTCTACTCTTCGCGAGTAGCACTTTTTTCAAATATCTCGCAAAGTATGCATTCGATGGAGATTTATTAAAAGAATAGAAGTATTTATAATAAAATTTTAAATATTTTTTCTATAAAAAGATTCTCAAAATCTGGACTTGAAGTAACACAACTCACAGGTTTATTTTCGGATTATTTTTCTACGATAAAAGTATTTAAAACAATTCAGAACAACTTTTGTATAATTTGAAACGCTTTATAAGTATAAGAAAGTCGTGTGTTGGCCACACCTCATTTTTTTTATTGATATTAAATCCGTTTCGGTGAATTTTCGGGGAAGAAAAGAGCTTGAAATAACTTCTATTCGGCCAAAAAGGGCTGGTTTATTAACTTTTAAGTTAAAAAAAGCACGGCAGGTCACTGATACAACGATTTAATGCCGTATCTAGTAGTCGGCCCCCAGGCCGACCAATAGCACATTATTCAAATTTTCTTTTAATATTTTTCGTACTTACCTATTCAGATCTGTGGTACTTTCAATCGCAGTCATATACAGTTTCACAAGCTGATTCTCACCACCAGTAAACGGCCGTGGGCACAGTCAACAATCAAAATGTGTCGCAACAGTGAAAGCAACGGCCGACCACTGACATAGACGTTAAATGCTGATTTTTCCATTAGTCGGCTATGAGATTATTATATTTCGGACCAAAAATTAGAAATTACTCATTTTCAGAAGATAGCAAACCTCCAAAAACGAAAATCCTGTGCATATTCTAAGGAGAATATGCAAAAGGCGTTAGAAGTAGTACAAAATGATGCAAAAAACAAGGGGTGGTAAAAATAAAAATCGAAATAACGAATCACAATCGAGTGACAGTGAAGAGGAAATATCAAATAATGCCATATTTAAAAAGCTAAAAGATATGGAAAAATCATTAGATTTTATGTCAACGCAATTCGATCAAATTCAAAAAGAAAACATAGAAATAAAAAACATGTTGAAAGAGACAGAAAAAGAAAACAAGCAATTACAGGAAAGAGTGGAGGAACTAGAGCAGGCGGTGGACACCATGGAGCGGGATAAAATAAAAAATAATATTATAATAAATGGTATAGAAAAACAGGACAAGCAAGAAAAAGTAGAGGACATTGTAAATAAAATCTTGAAGAAATTAAGCATCAGCCCAGACAACAAGATAACTAAATGCTATCGAAAAAATGCACAACAGGACAATAGTCCCATAATCGTTGAACTAAAAAGCGAAGAAGTGAAGAAAGACATTTTGAAAACCAGGAAAATAATTGGACCGATTACAGTCTATGACTGCCAACTAAAAGGGAGAGATAGCCCTATTTACGTTAACGAACAATTGACTACCATGAAAAATACTATATTTCACAATGCCCGACTACTAAAAAAAGCAAATAAAATAGCATTTGTATGGATACGTGACGGAAATGTATATGCAAGAAAAACAGAAACTAGCCAGAAAATCAAAGTAAGAACTAAAGCGGATCTACTGCGGTTGAACTGAGAAGAAAAATAAAGAAAAAATAAAAACAAAAAAAAGAAAACAAAAAAATGGAGATGTACACAGTATACATGCAAAACATAAGAAGCGTCAAAAATAAATTTCCAGAAATAGAAACTATACCAACATTACATCACAATCCAGAAATTATCGCTCTAACCGAAACATGGCTTAATCCAGCTGAGGAACATCTGTATAATCTACAAAACTACAATGCAGTATTCAACTCCAGAACTACAAGAGGAGGAGGTACTGCATTATACATTAAAGAATCAATAAAATATGATACATTATTAATTAAAACATGGAATAAAATAGAAATAATAACCATATTGCTAAACAAGGAAAGGATTGTTCTAACCCTAGTATATAAACCGCCAGATGTGCAATTACGAACGTTAGAAAAAATACTGAAAAAAAATATCCTGACAAAGGGAAAGAAACACATAATAATGGGAGACTTTAATATAAATATAGTGAAAAGAGACAGTAAGACTAATGAATATATACAAATTTATAAAGAATATAATTACAAAATTTTGAACAAGAGATCACCACAAAACTACACAAGAAGAAATCCAAACAATAACCATAGTATATTAGACCACGTAATAACGAATATAAAAACCAAAATTAAAGTCAAAGTAATACCCAGTGATATCTCAGACCACTCTGTAGTTTAAACTACAATATATGAAATAGAACCTGTGACACATTACCAATATTTCAATCTCGTAAGAACAAACTATAAACAAATCAGAAGTGATATCGAGGGAATTAGCGAGGAAAACATAAACCACTTTCACGAATTATCACATGCACTGGAAAATATTGTAGCAAAAAACCAAAAAATTGAAACCATTAAAAGAAGAGAAGAATGCCCGTGGATAAGCACAGATATAATACAACAAATAAAATTAAGAAATAAACTGTACAAAAAACACACCAAATACCCAAACAATAAAGAAATACTGAAGAGATATAATCAACAAAAGCAGTACACTGCTTACAGAGTCAAAAAAGCAAAAAAAGATTACTACATGAGACAATTTGAAAAATATAAAAAAGAACCATCAAAAACATGGAACTTAATTTCGAAGCAGTTAAACACAAGCAACAAAAAAAACAATACCATAGAACAAATTCTGAAAAAAGACGGAATCAAAACAAGCAGAAGCACGGAAATAGCAGAAGAAATAAACAAGTACTTTGCTAACATAGGAAAAGAACTAGCGGAAGAACAAATTAACAGCACCACAAAAAAACCCGTAACCACAACCTACGATAAACAAGTACCAACATTTATATTAAAAAATATAAATATACAACAGATGATCGCAATAATAGATGACATGAAGAACAGAGCTCCTGGATATGATAAAATACCATGTAAAATACTGAAACTAAACAAACCAGCATTAGTACCAATACTAACTAAATTAGTTAATGTTACATTTGCAAAAGGAAAATACCCCCAATGTCTTAAAGAAGCTATCATAATACCAGTATATAAGAAAGGTGACAAAGCAAAACCAGAGAATTACCGACCTATATCTTTACTTACAACATTAAACAAGATAATGGAAAAATGTATACAAATTCAAATTTCTGAACACCTTCGAACACACAATATAATACACTCAAAACAGTATGCATTTCAAAAGAACTCTGGGACTACATCAGCGACTAATGACTTGTTAAATAGTATAAAAGATAAATTGAAAGGAGGAAACACAGTTATAGCAATCTTTATAGACATGAAAAAAGCGTTTGATACAATTTCCAAACAGAAACTATCAGAGAAAATTGAAAAGATGGGAACAAAAGGTAAAGAGAAAGACCTAATAGACTCTTATATCACGGGAAGAAAACAGAAAACAGTAATAAATAACACTCACAGTAATTACCTTGAGCCAGAATATGGAATACCACAAGGGGGAAATCTCCCACCCATTTTGTATATAATGTACACAAACGACATTTGTCAATTAAACATAGATGGAGAAATATACTCATACGCCGACGACACCTTTTGGTTTACTGAGGCAAAAGTGTGCAGGAACTGCAAGAGCGCGTCAACAAAGACCTCGGTATAGTCGAGGATTGGTGCTACAACAACCTTCTGACCATTAACGAACATAAAACAGAATTCATGACATTCTCGAACAAATTAAATACTCCAACATTTGACATAAAAATAAAAGCCCAGGCCATCAAGCAAATAGACCAAATAAAATATTTAGGATTAAACATACAGAGAAATTTAAAATGGGATCTGCACGTAAGCAGCCTAGTGAAAAAAAATGCAACAGCAATAGCTGGCATCAAAAAGATAAGAGCCATTATACCTGAAAACCTGCGAAAACCAATTTACAATGCTGTTTTTATGTCTCACATGAATTACTTAATAAATACATGGGGAAATACAACTAACAGAAATATTAACAAGTTACAAAGACAGCAAAATAAGATCTTAAAATTAATTTATAAGCTAGATAGAAGAACATTCACCGAGGAAGTATACGATAAGACAAAGGAACTGAATCTTGAACAAACAATAAAACTAAAAAATATAATACTGCTATACAAAATAAAACATAATCTCATAAAAACTGAAGTCAAGTTAATCACTAACACACATATACATATGCACGCAACTAGAAGAAAATCAAATATAAGAACGGAAATATGTAAGCAATTAAAATATGAAAAAGTACCTACACCAGACGATATAACACATTATAACAAATTACCTAAAGAAATCAAAAACTTAAAATATCTTCACTTTAGAAAAGCAATAAAGAGCATGCTTTTAAATAAAAAGATATAGACAACCGCTGAAGGTAACCAGAGTAAGAACGGATAGGAGTCCTCAATACCATTAGTCCGGGATAGATGTACCGACCAGGAAACAACCCGCGACGAAGATGTAGGACCGTATACAAGCATATATATATATGCATCATTTGTAAGCTTAGCTTTACTATGATATGTATTACATATGTTTTTCAATAAAGTTAACTACTTAAAAAAAAAAAAAATCCGACAATTATGCAGAAATTTTGATATTCCTCGAGCAACACTACAAGACCGGTTCATGGAACGAGCTGCCAACAAACCACAAATAATAGGTCGAGATCCATATTTGAGTGTGGAAGACGAAAAAAAATCAGTCGAATGAAATAAATAAGGACTGAAGCTAGGAAAAATAGCTAAAAAGAGCGGAGGAAGAAATTTGGCAGAAAAGAATTTACTGAAGACAATTTTGAGGAAGAAAATTTGGCAAACGAATAATTAGATGAAGAGAAACTAGGTAAAAAAAAGTGGAGAAGAAAAATTAGATGATGGAAAACTCAGGTCAAGCATTCGTAGATAAATTCACGAAGCAATTAAAGTATCCCAAAGTACTAGAACAGTCTAAGAAACCCCAGTCAACACCATCCTCGTGCGCCATATCTGGCTAAGTATGGAGAGCTTATTATATTGACAGAGAAAAAGGAGAAAGAAAAAAATTAGAAAAAAAAGGAAATTAATCTGAAAGCAAAAAGAACACAATATCGAAGAAATAAAAAGTTCTAACCAAAATAAAAAGAAACCAAGAACCAAACGTGCAACTAGCAAAAGCTAAGCAAAAGTGCGATGTCTGCGAAGAAGATTTGTACAGTGATGCCGAAGAAGGGTGACAAAAATATTGGATGTGGTACTTGCCCAAGGTGATTTCGTTTAAATTGTACTAAGCTTTTCCCAACATAAATAATCGGCTTATAGGACAGTCATATGAAGATGTTAAAAATCAAGATTTCTCCTGTGATTTTTACTGATGATGTATAATTTTAGAAGTACGCATTTTGGACTACGTTTTTTTTATTTACAATTACTATGACAGATTTAGAGATCTAGATATTGTTGTTATGATCGTTTTCCTCAAAAAATGGTTTGTTTCTTGTGAATTGGAAAATAATGTTATTTTTTTTTACTGTCTTATACGTATTATAAGGAAGTATTGTGATGACGAAAATTTTCGACCTCGAGATTTTTGCAGATGTCCACGTTTTGAAGTCCCCTGATACCAAAAAACTGGTTTTTAAAAAATGTTTGTGTGTCTGTCTATTCCAAATTTTGTATTTACGTGTATAATCTCGCTCTTGAGATCTTATTCGTTTTTCAGTAAAATAGGTAGACCGGAAGTAGTAGTTTACTTCAGTGAAAAAAATCGAATTTTGCAAATATTTCGTCAATTACTAAGTTTAAAGAAATTTATAAAGAATTCAAATGTACTCAAAATTAAATTTGAGACAAATTGTCTTAAAAAAATTCAAACCGGAAGTAGGTCTTTTACTCTTATCGAAAATCAGTTTTTTGTGAATATCTCGCAAGTCATGCTTTATAGGCAGGTACATTTCGAGTATAAAAGTATTTAAATTATAATTTTAAATATCTTTTGTATAAAAGAAATTTCAAAATTCGGACCGGAAGTACCACTTTTATTCGTACCGAATAGCGATCTTTTGCAAATATGTCGTAAATTATGCATTCTATATATATTTATTAAGAGTACAAAAGTATTTAGAGTTGAATTTGCAATATTTTTTGTATATATGAAATTTCATAATTTGGACAGGAAGTAGGACTTTTACTCTTAGCGAGTAGCACTTTTTTTCGAATATCTTGCAAAGTATGCATTCTATAGCGATTTATTAAGAGAATGAAAGTACTTAGAATAGGATTTTTAATAAGTTTTGTATAAAAGAATTCTTAAAATTGTATAGTTTGAAACGCTCACACGTATAAGAAAGTCGTATGGTGGCCACACCTCATTTCTTTATATAACTGTAAGAGATTTAACGTTCAAAAATGAAAGAAGTATGGTTCATCCTAAACATTCTCTGTATTACTCATACTGTAATTGAATATATTTGTTTCTTGTTTCACTTTCAAGAATAAATTTTTAACATAATATGAGACGCCTCGATGTTATTAGTGCTGAATGATGACGTTCCTTAAAAAAGGCTGACTACTGGCGAATCCACCTTACTTCTATTGTATGTACTACGTAGGTAGTTCGATTTTAGCTTTAGTTCATTTTATCTCTATTACATTGTCCCAGAAATAAAATTGATGTCTATATTAATTTTTCCAATATTTTATGTTTGAAATATATTCACAATAAAAGACTGTAATTAAGTTATGCAATAACAATTTCCGTCAACTGCATTATTCTCCTAATAAATTATTTTCT
This sequence comes from Amphimallon solstitiale, assembly GCA_963170755.1. Taxonomy (NCBI): domain Eukaryota; kingdom Metazoa; phylum Arthropoda; class Insecta; order Coleoptera; family Scarabaeidae; genus Amphimallon; species Amphimallon solstitiale. The sequence continues at coordinate 94,169,736 of OY720683.1, read as the reverse complement.
CTCATGCTTGCTTCATTTAAGCTGCTAGTCACTGTAAATAGGCATGTATACATTCATCACTGGTGTACGATCTTATTTTGACCAATAAATCTCGCCTTAATGAAGTACACCTGTGGCAAAGCGGAATGATTCTTAAATAAAATTTAACGCACATCATACAAAAGAACTCGTTACTACATGGGATTGGCAAACCTAAGAAGTGGAAAGTTCCACTGCATTGTAGTACTTTTATACAACACATACAAACAGAGTCTTAAGTATCGTAAGATCCTATCTTGAGTTAACCTTGACCGAAGAAGTTTTTTTCTCCTCTTCTTTAAAAAAGCATTTCGCTCTCGCTCGTCCGTATTTTCCATCTTTCTCTCTCGGCACCACCTCTATAAATCTGTTTCTTCTGGATCCATTTAATAAATCTCCTGGAGTTATATAAAGGTAGCTGTTAAAGTTGAGTTTTTTTCTCCTTTTCATTGTGTGGTTTGCTGTTTCGCCCAACAATAAGTCGAGCTGAACCACATTCGAAGAAATACGTGTATTGTTTGACTTTTACGGAAGAATACGAGATTAAAAGTTGAATTTTTTTAATGTTAAAACTTTTTTTCTTTTTCAACTTCAGTTAATGGCGTTTCTTTTAAATATTCTTGTTGATTTATTATCGATTTAATTAAGAGGAAGTTTCTTTCATTAATGTGTCCACAAATGAATTATTTAATTACGATAAATTCTATGCCATGTTAAGGCTTTACGTTCGTATATGATTGCAAAGGATTCTTGGACTAATCTAATTTCAATCAATACATTAATATACAGCCCGATCCAAATTAAATTCGGTTTATTACTCTGTCTATTTTAATTGTTTATATATACGAGGGCGGTCTGAAAAGTGTTGTAAGCAACATAGAGGAAGATTGTATTTTCGAGTTTATTACTTTACTTTTCGGCATAGCATCCTTTTAGGACGATACACTTGTTCCAACGATATTCACTATCACTATAATACGATGAATCAAATGCATCAAAATTTGATCAACAGAATCTTTTATTTTTGCAATCACTTCTTCATTTGAAGAAAATAGTTTTCCACCAAGCCATTTTTTCCTATTCGGAAACCAGAAAAAGTTGGACGGAACTAAATCTGGACTGTATTTCAACTAATTTTGCCGTTGCAATTGCCGATGAGCGAGCGGGTGCATTATCGTAATAGAACTTTTTTTTCTGACCAAATGCGGCCGTTTTTTCTCTAATTTTTTATTCAGCTGTTGTTTTGCCCTTTTGGAGATATTCTATAAATATAATACCAAGAACATCCCAAAACACAGTGGCCATAACCTTGTTAGCTGATGGAACCACTTTCGCATTCTTTGGTGCACTGCAACCGGCATCTCCTCATTGTTTTGATAGATTTCTTTTCGGATGTGTATTGCTGTATCTAAGTTTTGTCAACTGTAATAAATCGACTAAAAAATTCAGTGCGATTAAGCTTGAGAAGGCTTAAACAGTACTCTGAAGTACTTATATGAATTCGTTTCTAATCTTCAGTCAATAAACGCATCCATCTTGCTGACAGTGTTCTGATATGCAACTGTTCATGTAAGCTATGATCGACACGTTCTCTTGATATGCCAAAAGTGTCGTCTATCACATGCACGTTTAATCAACGATCATTTAAAACGAGATCATGAACTTGGTGATTATTTCGTCAGTGGTAGCCACTTTCGGACGTCCTGTCCTTAATTTATCTTCGGTGCTCCTAAGACCACGTTAAAATTCATTCACCCAAAAACAAACTGTGATTGTGCAGATTCGCCATAAACACGATCTAACTCCTTTTTGATTTCGTTTGGTATTTTCCCGGCAATATAGCATATTATGCAATGAGCATTTAATGATGGCTATTAAGACACGAGAATGAAAATTATGATACGAGCCGAAGGCGAGTAACGCAATCAATACGAGTGTCTTAATAGCCATTAAATGCGAGTTGCATACACTATTTTTTCTACGACCCCCTAATAAAATATTACTTTTTTGAACATTCCATTTCATAAATTGAGCGTAAAATTTTCCGTACGTTTTTGCGAATTTATCTGCTAATAAATTGTTCGTGTCTACTAAGGCTTGTTCCATAATTTCTGGTGGAGTCAAATTTTACATTTCACTGTCATTATCCCTCATTTTTACCGTTTATATTTTCAAAAAAGCACAAACTTTAACTACTTACCAGTAAATTGCACAGAACTGTCACATTTAATTAATTTTTATATCTGTGAGATATGAAGTGACCATATTGATGAATATTGGAATGTCGCATTCCTATTTGATACAAACTTGAATCTTAATGAAAATCTGTATCTTAATGAACATCATTAAAGTACAGGTTCAGCATATCTAATAATACAATTAAAGTATGGGAGCAGAATTCATATTCACTAAACTACCGAACCTTTTATTATTTATAACTGTACAATTCAAATGACGCAGCGTATTTGTCTTAAACTTTCACAACTGTCAAATTTAAGGTTATAAATTTCGTAAATGACACACACGTGTTCATTGTGTTGTCATCTCTGTATTACTTACCGCACTTTTCAGACCACCCTCGAATACAATCAAATTTAGTACACAATTGACGACTACTGTTGTTTTAATGTGAATGAATTCAGAACATTAAATTCTGCACGATTTTGTTCATATTCACTCACTACAAAATGACATATCATATTATGTTGTTGACACACTTCATACAACGTTCACGTCTGCTGAAAATCAAAGGAATACAAATATTATTTCATATATTTATTGAAATTATTACGAGTTATAAGTTCGCCCTGTATAAATGTATATTTATCATAAACTTTTGTTGCTTCTGCCTTACTTTTGAACAGTTTGCAATTCATTTTTATTACAAATTCGGTTCCGGCATATGCGGAGCATAGGGTGTAGTATAATTGGTTGCAGGACTTTGTTGTTTTAAAAATTCGTTTATGGCTAAATTTTGAATATCTTGGGTTTCACACTAATAATAAAATATCATTTAATGTTTTTTACTTATAGTTTTGAATTATTTGTTATTACCTGCTTTTGGTGTGCTTAGTGCCATCTGTGGAGAAACTGAGCAGTTATTTTCGACTTTGCCGTGTTAGAGTTAATTAAAATTTGGTGTCTTCGGATCTTTTGAATTGACTATTAGTTTCCAAACATTTTAGAATGCATTTAGGATAATTTTGCCATGCCTTTTGTTATGTTTTACAGATTAAGTCTAATGTAAGATATGTACGCTTTTACTTGGGGATAGTGGCGGAAATTTGATCAAATATAGAAACGGGCGGTGTCGACAATTCATTATCGGATACCTCGATAATGCAACAACGCGAAGTTGACTCCTGGACACACCTTAGACTTAGATACCATGTACAAGTGATTGTAAATTTCTTACGAATTTTGAAAAATGTCCCACACAATAACCACAATTAACAGCAATCGTCGTCTTTCAATCAAACTACTGTTCCGCTCGCCCCGGGGCAAATGGGGGCCAATTATGAATCATAAATTATGACGCCGTCGATTTAATTCGATGGCCCCTCTTACCCCGCCCCCTCCACTTTTCACCACTATAGCCGCAGCTACGACAAAGCTCTTAAAATATATCAGTGATGAAATCAAGCATCCATTAACAAAGCTAGAGTAATAGCTTTTGTGTTCAGAACTAAAAATAACCATATAACGGATGATCACAAAAACTCGGAGTTAGGATGTTATGGACAAACAACATTTGTTCTAACTTAAGAATATGATTTGTAAATGTTAAATGTAACATTTTATCTATCTTATCATAGATGATTCCAAATTTCCATGAACACTCGTTATAAGGGAGGAGATAAAAACTATTGATACGCTACCCAAAGTTTCTAAAATATTAATCCTATTGATGTTAATAGAGTAATAAACTATTTCTATTATAAAACTTGTTCGACACCAAGCAACATGTTTATCGAAGGAATAAATCGACATTTAGTATAATAACGGCAGTACTAGACGAAGTCAGTCACCAAACAATACGGATAAATACATGGAACTTTAGTAAAGCATTTTATTTTGTCTACCATATTCACATATTCTTCCGAAAGAAAGGGGTTATAGCTAAAATAGTAGTGGATTTTTTTAAAGGTTTATTGCAAAAATTCAAAAATCATAAGATTGATGCAGGCTGCTGTGAACACAAGTGTAAGAGTTACAGACAACTTCAGTATAAATAACAGAATGAGACAAGAAGATGGACTGTAAACAACGCTGTTTAAGATAGCACTAGAGGGAATAATTAAGAAAGTAGATACAAATGAAAACATTTTAGAGAATTCTCTTCAGATAATAGCGTATGCGATTGATACAACCATAGTAGCCAAAGATGACAAGAGAGAGAGAAAGAAGATATATTATGGTACAAAATATCCCAATGGATAAGATGGTATAGACACATTTGCCAGAAACACAAAAGGACAGCGGTACAAGCCATCACAAAATGGAAGCCAAATGCAACGAGACTGAAGGTCTGCCAACGTTTAAGATGGAAGAACAAGGTAAGAGGTGACATAAGACGAATGGAGGTACCACGATGGACAGAAATAACCAATGACCAGAGATAATGGGAGAAAGTAATAGATAGAAGTAATGTGATGACGAAAATTTTCGACTTCGAGATTTTTACAGATGTCCACGTTTTGAAGTCCCCTGATACCGAAAAAGTGGTTTTTAAAAATGTCTCTCTCTCTCTCCGAGTGTGTGTGTGTGCGCGTCTCTCTCTCTCTCTCTGTGTGTGACCACGACAGCGGTCAAACCGCTGTAGATTTCAATACCAAATTTGGTATTTACGTGTTTAATCTCCCTCTTGGGATCTGGTTAGTTTTTCAGTAAAATCGGTAGACCGGAAGTAGCAGTTTAGTTTAGTGAAAAAATCTAATTTTCCTAATATTTCGTGAACTACTAACTTTAAACAAATTTTTAAAAAATTCATATGTACTTAAAATTAAAATTGAGAACAATTTTATTTAAAAAGTTTTTCGAAATACCTACCGGAAGTAGGTCTTTTACTCCTATCGAAAATCAGTTTCTTGCGAATATGTTGCAAGTCCTGCTTTCTAGACTGATACGTTACGGGCATAAAAGTATTTAAAATATAATTTTCAATATCTTTTGTATAAAAAAAAATTCAAAATTCAGACCGGAAGTACCATTTTTACTCTTATCGAATAGCGATTTTTTGCAATTATGTCGTAAATTATGCATTATATATACCGTAAGCGTCAAATTTTAATTTCGGTTTGCACTTCTATCATATGCAAAAGATGATCTTATCCTATGCAGCGATGCCTGCTTGCTAACAGTGGAGGGAGAGCAACGGAGCGGCGGGGGACCCCCACGCCTTACAAATGTCCAGTGTGGCAGCCTCGCTTATGTCTATCTTTAGTTTAATTCGTCGCGCTCTTTTCCACTTACTACTTTCCTATCAGAAATTAAAATATGACGACCTCGGTATGTTTATCAAGAGTACAAAAGCATTTATTGCTAGATTTGCAATATTTTTTGTATAAATAAAATTTCAAAATTCGGACCGGAAGTAACACTTTTACTCTTAGGGAGTACCACTTTTTTTCGAATATCTAGCAAAGTGTGCATTCTATAGCGATTTATTAAGAGAATAGAAGTACTTAGAAATGGTTTGAATAATTTTTGTGTAAAAAAATTCTTAAAATTGTCCTCAAACGTATAAGAAAGTCGTGTGGTGGCCACACCTAGTTTTTTATCTCGTAGGGATGTACAGCGGTGTATATAATAAGTAATTAAAGCCATATATGAATAGTTAAATTAGCTATAGGGAATCTTCACACATGTGATGTCAAGAACATGTTAGGGAGTTTCTTCGGACAGTAGACGAGTTCTTTTAAAAGAAGATCTGTGGCGCATTTTTAAAGCGGCTAGATATTTCCAGAGGCACATCATACAGACTGGACCAAAGGGATAGACACAATATACTCTCCAACGTGAAGAAAAGGTACAAATATACATGCATGTTTCTTCGACAAAATATGTACATATATATAAAGAGCTCAAAGTAACCAGATTCTGCATATTGATATTTAAAGTTAAAAAAAGGTATTCTCACTCCAAATATCTACGTACAGGGGTTAAGAAGCACTTCATTAGGTCTGTAGTAATTAAATTTAAACATTTAATAAAGGTGTTGATTGAATTTGGATCCAAGACCATATTGTTTAAAATGAATATTAATTCTTCGCAATTAATTAAAAAAAGAAAATTGCTATGTTTTTCAAAATGAATAAGTTTCTTTGTAATATTAATAAGATTAGACATAACTATTCTTAACGTGGTCGTTGTTTTAGTATACAGGGTGTTCATTTCAGAACTTTCCACCGTAAATTTCTGGAAATCTGGAAATCTATGAGAAATTCCGAAACACATAAGAGGTACAGTCGTGGGGGCCATTTCTTGATGCAAAAATTGACTCACCCACTTGATCAACGGCTATACCATTGTTTAGCAATCAACGGACAACATTGTGAACAATTATTGCATTGAATTTTTCTGTAAAAAATATTTGAATTCTTAAATAACTTTGAAAACAAAAATAAAACATTTTACGCAGTTAAAGTGTGTGTGATTAAGAGATATTTAAGCCTAAAACAAAAAATTAAACAAACCAAAAGATTTTTTTGAAAATCTTCAAAACAAGCCAGTCAATTTAAAAAAAGTTAACGCGAAAATGTACTGTTTTAAAAGACCTTTAAAATAATGTATTACTCGAATTCTATTTAAGATTTTTAATGGGTTAGCTCTCGGGGGCAGGGGGTTAAAGTGGGTGAGTCAATTTTTGCAGGAAGAAATAGCCCCCGCGACAATACTTCTTACGTGTTTCAGGAAATTTTTCATAGATTTCCAGAAATTTAGGATGGAAAGTTTTGAAATGAACAGCCTGTATATTTTTTTGAATATCATTCAACCTATAAAAGGAAAATTACCAATGCATTGGCAATTATATTAAAATACAGTTAGATAAGTTAGATTTAGAACAGTTTCATGTTCGAACGTTTATGATATGACATTTAAAAATAATAAATATAACCTCATATTTAGTAAAACAAACTTGGATGTTTTAATTGCTCATAATATGTTAGTTTTACCTCACATTTTATAAATCTTAACATTGCAACTTTCAGAAGCTATGTACACCGCAAACAGTATTCATAAGAATTATTATTCACTAAATCTTGCCCTGTAATGTTCGTTTCTCAGAGATAGATAAAAAGCAGAGAAACCACTATTACCAAAAAATTATTAACAACCAATACATACATTTACGTAACACTTACCAAATAATACCTGCTTGCATTAGTGAAAATTGTAATTGCGGTGTTTAAAAAAAAGCAGCGTTAGAAAATAAGATTAGTAACGGAGACTATAAGGAGTTTCAAGGATCCTTTTTCATCATTATCAACTATGACATAATTTCATGCAGCTACTAGTTATACACATAACTGTATTTAATCTTGTTATAAAGTGACTTCATCCGTATTGTTCAGTTATCGTTATTTAGTATTCGGCTCATCTGAATAAGAAATAATAACACAGTATATTAATAAAAAGCAGGAAATATGTTTTATGCGAACAATAAAATTGTTATCAAATATCGACCGCAAGTTCTAATCGAAATACCGCAAATTGCTGGCATACATTGCCGTTCTTATTATACTTACATGAATACGAACCACGGTAATACTAGCCATTTGTTTACATACTTAACCATATATTCTTATTATGTTCCATTTATCTCAAAACTTTTTCTTGTTTTATTACTTTATTATATCAGATTCTGAAATAAATCAAAATAAAGTTATTGATGTGTGGATAGTCTGAAAAACTGAAAATTACTGTCTGCATTTTTATAAACCTTACGGCTTAACATTTTGATACCAAAGAGCGTCCATGGTTCATTGATCAAAACACCTTTTAGTTTGTTTCGTTTCTGTAATATATGATATTATTTATAACATAAAGATAGTGTAGATATTTGATATGACAAGAATAAAACAAAAATTAATAACAACATTAATTAAACAATTCTAAATATATTAACGTAATAGACTATTTCGAAGTATAAAGTCCATAACCGTTGACCTAAATAGCCTAACCGCCAATGGCCTCCTCTCTATTTGGCAGAATAATCTTAAAATCTTTGTATATGGCACTTCCCTCCTTATACAGGGTTAGTTTTCAATAACGTCATTAGAAAAAGGGGGTAAAAGTAAAATGATTAATGCCCGCACAAAAAAAATGCGGTCCAATGTGCACGCAGTGACGAGAAATTGATTTTTTTCCTCGAGTCCGAGCCTGTCCCAGTTAATATACAAACATAATAATTTCCATATAGAGGAATTTAAGTTTCAAAATAAAATACTTTTATTTAACGGAAAAAAACATAAAGGCGGTGCTATTCACACACACAAAAAAAAAACATCGCCATAGAAAATCTTTTCAATTGCCATTTCATTCTCAAAGGTTGTAACTACATATTTGCATTTTATCGTTTTTTTGGTAGAACTGGAATTACTTGTGTTATTTACGTAAATGTGTATAGGATAAGTTATGGACCGATTTTAACTACATTTTGGCCCTAAAAATTTAAAATTTTTTGATAAGTTACAAATAAATTTCTTTTTTAATTTTCAGTTAGACATTTATACGTATCCTTCAGATTCGCATAGCCTGGTACTTAGTTAGCGGCAACGCTGTATAATCATAAAATCCGTTAGGCATCCAATTGCATTTGAATTTTTCGATTTCTAATTATGTCCTATCTGCTGGCTCTTCTGACTTTTCTTATAAGTTTCATAACGGTAGCTTAAATTTTATTCCTTTATCTATCGTTTATTACGTACTTAAATGGTTTTCAGAACTTCATGGCTGACTGCTTATGCTTTGAGGTTTTGGGGAATGGTTGCATGTGCTGAACGGAAATAATTTTACTTCATGGTCCATTAAGTCAAATAAGAAAAGGAATTGGTATTCAACTGAGGACAGAATAACTTTTCCAATGAGTGCAATAATCCTGTGCTAAACTCATGACTACTGGCTCTATTGTTTATCGTTCATCAATATTTAAAACTAATAATATTTTGCCCATAATGCCAAAATTTAATTTTCTAAACAAAACGTTTTCTTTTTCTTTTCATAGTTTAGCAGCAGTCAATAAAAAACTATATAGAAATTAAAACAATTCAGAAATATAGATGTTCCCTCATAACTTCTTCTGTGGTTAAAAGGAAATTAATTTTGTGATGTTCGAGGAACCAACAGGCTAGTCAATATGGCCGTCACGGGCTAGCCACTTCCTGAAAATATTTCATTTAAAATATTTTGTGTCTGTACCATAGATTGTGGGGATTCTCCCTCTTGTTGCGTCTCCATCTCTTAAAAATATTAGCGGAACATCTTCCAATAATTCCACTAAATTGCTTGATAGAAATTACTCATAAGCTTCGCCCTTGATACTATCTTCAAAAAAATGCGGGCCTCCAATCCAATCACCAAGAATGCCTCCGCATACATCTATGGTCCACCCATGCTGATGATCTATTTATTAGTGAAGTAAAGGTTTTTGTTGTAATATTAACGAAAATTTCTATTTTTATCTATTGCGTTACTATAAACTATAAACCAGCTTTATACACAAATAACACACTATCAAAATGAATTGCCAAGGCATTAATTTTAGTTATAGCCCATACATTGGCAAAACACTCTTCTAGTTTTAAAATGGTGGATGTGTAACTCAATATTTAAATGTATTTACTACGGATGATATTTATTATTTTAAGGTCTTTGCAATGATGGTTTGGCTAATATCCTGTGGATTTTCTGTTGTTGCTATAAGAGTTCTTTATTGATTTTAATCATTTATCACATACTTAGGTTTCATTGGTTTCGAACTAGCAATAAATACTACCAGTAGTAATAAAAATATCCATTACTCTTCTAAAGGCTTCTCTTCTGGGACATCTCCTGTCAGGATAATGCTGCTGATAAACTTTTTGGGTTAATAAATAATTTCTTTGACATTTCTTCAGTACAAAAGTACCATATTAAAATAAAAAAAACATAAAGTTGGCGAAATTATATAAAAAAATAACAATAGCTCAGTCGCCTTTAAAATACTAACCTCTTACATGTTTTGGTGCGAAATTTAGTAAGGCCTTCAAAAATTAACCGATATACAGTGTTCCATTTGAAAAAAAAATCACTTTTAGACAAAAATGTGTCTTGTAACTTTAATCCGTTTTTCTGCAAATTTAATCAGTTATTGCGAAAAAATGTTTATATTAGGACCTTTTATTATGAACAACGCTACCAAACATTGTGTCCATCTAATACTTCGGTTTGAAGAAATTTAACAAAAATAATTAAATAATTTTATAAAAACATTTTAGAATTTAGTCCTATACTATCTTATTACTTTTTGATGAAGAATTATACGGGGAATACCGTATGTAAATATAATACTATACAGGCTATTCCATTTAAAAAGGTATAACTGTTGTCAGACACCAAGTTATAGAACACTCTGTATAATAATATAATTTTGAAAGATGCTCCTACTGAGTGGCTATCATAAGAAAAAAATTGCTTTGAAATATCTTTCCTCATAGTCACAATCTGCCTTCCCCTCGAAGACGACTCACCCTGTATATACAGTATGTCCACGGATCGAGTTCCAAAGAGGAAAAACTTTTTTATTTTGCATTTTACAAGAAAAATGTATTCTTGATAAAAGTTTTTGCATGTCTCGAAACGGCCAAGTCAGTTTTAACCCTTTCAAAATTTCTTTTAGTTTAAGATAAAAATCGAAAAATTGGTCGTTTTATTTGAACATTTTTTCATAAACTCAAAAACAAAAATGATATAACTAATAACTATTTTACTCAATCCATTCACCGCCCTTTTCAACGCACAATTCTAGCCGTCGGCGCAATTCTCTATAACTTCTTCGAATTTCTTCGAGAGTTAAAGACATCACAGCGTCTCTAATCCTCTCCTTTAAATCTTCTACGTTCGGAGGAAGATTATTTGCATAAACTATTTGCTTCAAACGACCCCAAAGATAAAAATCAGTCATTGTTAAATCAGGGCTCCTTGGTGGCCATATCACGGGACCATTTCGACCTATCCAATTCTGTCCAAATTGCTGATTTAACCATTCAACAACAATCCTAGCATAATGAGCCGGACAACCATCTTGTTCGAAATAACACCTTGCGAGGTAATTAATCGGTAGATCGTCCAAACGTTCATCAACAAAATTTTGCACCATATCCAAGTAGGTATGCTGATTGACAGTATTATCAAAAAATATGGTCCAATGATACCATGGTAAGAAATTGCACACCACACATTAACTTTTGCCGAATATTGTCGATTGTGAGGCATGCGAAAATTCGGATTGTAATCGCTCCAATATCTCACATGTTGAGATGCAACAGTACCATTAGTAGAAAACGTGGCCTCATCAGAAAAAATAATATTTCGGTAAAAGTATTGATTATCCATAATTTGAGCGCCCATCCACAGACAAAAATACAAACGTTTCGCAGGAACTCCGGGTTCTAATGCATGATTAAAAATGGGCTTGTAGGGATGGAACTTCCCTTGTTTCAAAATCTTTTGAATGAGCGATTTACTAATTCCCAGATGGACTGATCTGCGCCGCAAAGAAAGTTTGGGATAGTTCCGTACTGAATCCATTACAAGAAGAGTGGCGGCGTCGTCATCATCGCGTGCTATATTTTTTTTCTTTACATACAGTATGGAACCAGTGGATAGAGATTTTTTGACCAATGCTCGTGCACCTCTATTTGAGATGTAAATATCCGAAACTTTTGATTAAATTTTTCGACAACTAGACGGATCGCTTTATTACCTTTGCCATAGCATTGAATTAGGTAAATTCGTTGGTCTTTTGACAACATTTTCAACTATTATGGTTGATTTATCTAACAGACAGTTAATTAGATAATTAAATATGGATAATTACCATGACAACGCAACTTAATTTCTGGGACTTCAAAAAATTTTCAAATAAAACGACCAATTTTTCGATTTTTATCTTAAACTAAAAGAAATTTTGAAAAGGTTATAACTGATTTGGCCGTTTTGAGACTTGCAAAAACTTTTATCAAGAATACATTTTTCTTGTAAAATGCAAAATAAAAAAGTTTTTCCTCTTTGGAACTCGATCCGTGGACATACTGTATATTGAAATTTATGTATTACATTTTTCTGTAATTATTTTGTTGAAATCACATCCATATATAGCACTACAGCTTCAGTTATGGTATAAAATTCTGCTTCAAATGTCTTTTTTAAATGCTTACGTTTCTCTCACGACACATTTAAATTTTGTGTTACTGTACTTGTTTACGTATATGTATATGTGTGTATACATAAAAAAGAGCATTTTGTAACCTTCTTTCTCAGAGGTGATTTCCTCTCATGGATCTCGAAAAGGAGATGGTTTAATTTGATCGAGTGTAGACTTGAATCATAATACATATAACGTTAATATAATGCACATGATCGATTTAATTTTAATTCTAAAGTAACATTAAATAGAATAATAACGGCTCGGTTTAATGATGTACAATTTACCAGGCTCCTTTCATATACCAAGAATTATTTATCACTATACAATGATTAAAATGTTATAAACAGAAGAAAAAATGTCATGCTTGAAGAAAGAAGTTATTTTTTTCATTCGTTTAATTGATGATAATTTGTAATATTTTTTTAATATATGGCATAAATAATGAGTTTCATATACAGTGTTGCTTTGAAAAGATGTCGTTAAATTTTATGGCTAAAAATTACTTTAAAATGTAAGCTACCTTAGACTAAGGTTGCGGGCACACCAATTATACTAAATGTTTGACAAACAATTTATTTGTCAAACATATTAAGCTGTTGTAGACAAATTAAACAAAACATATGTAAAACTAAATTATACAGTTATTTGGCATTTATAATTACTGTTAAATCAATATAATAACACATTATTAATTGAGAATTTGACAAAAATGTGTTATAATATTTTAATGGACACAGACGTACTTGAAACATTTTGTTTGACAAAAAATTGTTTAGTATAACTGGTGTGCACTCAGCCTTAGTTTTAAAATTAACCGTGGAATCTTACTCTAACCTAGTACAAATTACAAGGAAAAGTTTCAAAGTAGCGGAATAGGGAAAAAGCAGAGAAAATAAAAATACAAAATAATTTTTATTTTACTTTCTTATACGTAGTATAAGGAAGTATTGTGATGATGAAAATTTTCTCTCTCTCTCTCTCTCTCTCTCTCTCTCTCTCTCTCTCTCTCTCTCTCTGCGTGTGTGTGTGTGTGTGACCACGATAGCGGCCAAACCGCTGTAGATATCAATTCCAAATTTTGGGTTTACGTGTATAATCTCCCTCTTGAGATCTGATTAGTTTTTCAGTAAAATCGGTAGACCGGAAGTAGCAGTTTACTTCAGCGAAAAAATCGAATTTTGCCAATATTTCGTCAATTACTAAGTTTAAACAAATTTATAAAGAATTCATATATACTTAAAATTAAAATTGAGAATAATTTTATTTAGAAAGTTTTTCGAAATTCCTACCGGAAGTAGGTCTTTTACTCTTATCAAAAATCAGTTTTTTGCGAATATTTCGCATGTCATGCTTTTTAGACAAGTACGTTACGGGTATAAAAGTATTTAAAACATAATTTTCAATATTTTTTGTATAAAAAAAATTTCAAAATTCAGACCGGAAGTTCCACTTTTACTCTTATCGAATAGCGATTTTTTGCAAATATGTCGTAAGTTATGCATTCTAAATATATTTATCAAGAGTACAAAAGTATTTAGAGCTGGATTTGCAATATTTTTTGTTTATATGAAATTTCAAAACTCGGACCGGAAGTAGCACTTTTACTCTTAGCGAGGAGCACTTTTTTGATAATATCTTGCAAAGTATGCATTCTATAGAGATTTATTAAGAGAATAGAAGTACTTAGAATAGGATTTTGCATAATTTTTGTATAAAAAATTCTTAAAATTCTATAATTTGAAACGCTCATACGTATAAGAAAGTCGTGTGGTGGCCACACCTCATTTTTTCAATATATTTTACCTGCAACCTTTTCTTAGATCTTTCAATCAGCTTATTTATGCCTTCATAAAAAAATGTTTTGCTTTTGTCGGAAAAATACGCCAAAACTGCGTTCTTTACGTTTTCATCGCTTGCAAATTTTGGCCCACGCAGCTCTTTTTTCATTTTAGCGAACAGGTAAAAATCGCTAGGGGCTGTACTCTGTATTTTAATTTCGCTAACCTCCAAGCAGAGCCATATGCACACTATGCAATATATGATGACATTTATTTTTGACAAATTTATGTTCAATATTTTTAGTATAGTGCAGTTACTTTGGAATATTTATATTAAAATATGGCAACAATATTTGCATTTTGGTTAAAGAAGTTAGTTAGTTATGTACATGATATCTAAAAATAATACAAGAGATTTACTTATTATTTTAATACTTTTTCATGTTTACAGAGAGAACTGAAGAATAATATTGCTAAATAATTACCCAAAAAGTAAAGTATATTTTCTAATGTAACACAACTTTAAAAATATTTATTTATTCCTTAATCAGTATTTGAACTAAGAAAACTTCAAAATATCATTACATGGACACGCGTTTAATTATAGGAAAACTCTAATTATGCACATGTTTAATTTATTTACTATCTGTATCACTATCAGTTGCAGTTGAAATGATAAATGGTTCCACGATATTGTCAACTAAACCATCTAATAGACTCAATTTTTCATCCTCTTTAATTATATATGCTATTATACACTTTCTCCATTTAACACTATTAAAATTAACTAATGCAGTCAATAGTAATTGCTTGACTTCTCCCATTTTAAAATCTTTATTATTCGCGGCAACATAATTTTTTATTTTGGCCCATATCAATACAATGGGATTTAGTTCACAGTGGTATGGGGGTAATCTGAAAACGTATTTGTTCTTTGCTGTTGACATTTCATCAACAACATTGAAATGGTGGCAACGTTGTTTAATCAAATCCTGGTCTACTCATTTTTAGTTGAAATGGTATTTATTTTAATTGTAGCAAATTCGGCATGTTTTTATTTTTAGATGATGTACTTCGAATCTTTCCAACTTTGCGAGAATAATAATATATTTTATATACCTATTCATTTTAAAAATAAATCAAATTAATCTTTTTCATTACTAGGTATAATGATGAACGCCTCGTTTGAGGTATATTGAAATGGTTTTGAATGCCGTTAAAATTTTTATTAAGTGTAGGAGGCTCATTGTTAAAAAAAAGCTCTGTATTACTTGTCTTACATAAGTTTTTACATTTTCGTCAAGTTGTTCACTAGTGAACGTCTACTAGACCTTTACTTGGGCCGAGTAAGCGCTCCCTTGGACTTATATTCCTTTATAACATTAAAAACTGTATCTACAATAATAGAAAATGGGTAACTTCAGAAACATAAAGACATAACCTTAGAAAATACAGTATCCCCCGTTGCAGACACTTTTGCTATTTCCCTTGTACTTTTTTTTTTTGTATTTTCAATTCTCAACTTCTTATAAGTATTGAGAATTATTTGTTTTTCCAAACAGTGGCAAAATCGACCGCGTTTTCTTGGTGGAAAAATAGGTAGGTTTCTACATTTACTCGGCATTGGGTCCTTGATATATTATGGTAGACACTAAGTAAATGGTCTAGGAGTTCTAAAAGGAACTATTTTTGTTGTATAAATACGAGAACAGAGAAAATAATGTAGAAAAAAGCGCTAGAAACATACAAAATGCAACTATCAAATGACTAGAAATGTCTATCAATTAAATTAACTGAGTGTCATCGAATTTCCCACTTTTAGCGCTAAAATTTAAAGGTGATCCGCGGAATTAAAAAACAGAGTATAGATCTGGACTAGAGAGTGGGTGATTCAAAATATCGAAGCCTCGTTCATACAGAGCAGCCAACGCAATACGACTCTTGTGGACTGGAGTATTGTCGTGCAAGGATAGGACACCTTTCCTTAATTTCCCCTTCTCTTTTTACTAATGACTTCTTTCAACCGCTCCAGGATTGACACACGATATCCTTCAATTATGGAAACGCCTTTATATTTAATCAGTTAACAGTTTTCCCTTCCGAGTGTAACACATTAAACTTCTTGGGTGATGGTGTGCCTTTTTTATATCCCTGCATGAAGTCTTGCCTGGACTCAAGTTGATAATGATGAACCCAGTTTCATCTCCGGTAATAATTCGACTAAATAAAACTAATATTCTACGAATTTTCCTTTATGCAATCGTAAATTATTGTCCATTTTCATAAAACATTTGTACACAAAGTTTTCGTTGGTCAACAATTATATGCACTTTATTGACGTCACACGCATTGTAGATGACAAATGCTAAATACTGGCACCCTCTATTTCACAGAAAATAAAAGCCGCGCAATTCAAATCCTGAAATTCCAAGTGAGACACCATACATAACATGAGGATAAAACTGACTTAAATATGGATATCAGAGTTGATTCTGGATGGTAGAGCGGAAAACTTCGATAACATTTTTGGAAATGCATTTTGATGATTTATTATATCGCGAGATCAAAAATTATACTGATAAAGTGTAACGGTTCAAAAATCGCAGGCTTAATTTCTTTTATTTTTAATTAACAATTATTATTATTTATATTTTCGGATATCGTAGCGTTATCGTCTTGATTCACTTAAGTCAGTTATCTACTCGACTAACTGTTGTTGTAGGTATCTGTAATTTAAATCACATAATTTCGGTGTTTTGTTTTTAATTTGATTGTTATTTTCTTCTTAATAATCCGGTAGCATTTTAAATTGAAATAATAATTTACTTAATTCCGCTTATTGGCAATTTTCTTTAAATTGGTTTGTTCTTCCTTCCCAACTCTTGCCGACGCGCACTTGATTGAGTGTCTTGTGGCGCAGGACCGAGCGCTCATTTTTGTGCTGTCCGTCTTGATAACGACCACGTGTTGACTAGCTTGCATTTTCACTTTATTATCATAATATGGTAAATCCACTAACATCGTCTTAGCGACGGGGTTTTAATGAGTGTAATGCTGTTCTGAAAATTTGTATATATGTATTGGAATGTTTTGAAGTACAATTTTCTTATACCGGTCATGCTAGATATGTCTAGTTAAATAACATGGAACTTCGTTAATGCTTGGTATCGTCGATTGCACGTTGGAAGAATATAAGAACAATCAGTCAGGTATTTAATTATCTTTTGATTTATTTGGAATTGTTAGTATCGCATTTGCATAACCTATATAGCTCTTGTGTTGTTTGATTTTCTTGTGACTTTTAGAACCAATTTTTCTTTCTAATTAAGGAATTTTGGAGACGTTAATTTTAGTGTGACGTTTGAAATTTTGGTGACGCTATAATTTGAGTTGTTAAATCACTTTGGACGTTGAATTCGTGAGACGAATGTCACAAACTCTCCCGTCTTCATTTAGGAAAAGACGTAAATATGAACGTTTACAAATATTTTGTATTATAATATTCATCACCTGATGAAGCCCTAGTAGGGTGAGACAATTGTAGTGAAGTGAATAAATAAACTGTTTTGAACTCAGTTTGAATTTATTTCAATTTTACTTACTTTAAGTATTGTGATGATGAAAATTTTCGACCTCGAGATTTTTGCAGATGTCCACGTTTTGAAGTCCCCTGATATCCAAAAAGTGGTTTTTAAAAAATGTCTGTGTGTCTGTGTGTCTGTGTGTCTCTGTGTCTGTCTGTGTGTGTGTGACCACGATAGCGGCCAAACCGCTGTAGATATCAATTCCAAATTTTGTATTTACGTGTATAATCTCCCTCTTGAGATCTGATTAGTTTTTCAGTAAAATCGGTAGACCGGAAGTAGCAGTTTACTTCAGCGAAAAAATCGAATTTTGCGAATATTTCGTCAACTACTAAGTTTACACAAATTTATAAAGAATTCATATATACTTAAAATTACAATTGAGAATAATTTTACTTAAAAAGTTTTTCGAAATTCCTACCGGAAGTAGGTCTTTTACTCTTATCGAAAATCAGTTTTTTGCGAATATTTCGCAAGTCATGCTTTTTAGACAATTACGTTATGGGGTATAAAAGTATTTAAAACATAATTTTCAATATCTTTTGTATAAAAAAAAATTTCAAAATTCAGACCGGAAGTACCACTTTTACTCTTATCGAATAGCGACTTTTTGCAAATATGTCGTAAGTTATGCATTCTATATATATTTATCAAGAGTACAAAAGTATTTAGAACTGGATTTGCAATATTTTTTGTATATATGAAATTTCAAAATTCGGACGGGAAGTAGCACTTTTACTCTTAGCGAGGAGCACTTTCTTGATAATATCTTGCAAAGTATGCATTCTATAGCGATTTATTAAGCGAATGAAAGTACCTAGAATAGGATTTTGAATAAGTTTTGTATAGAAAATTTCTTAAAATTGTATAGTTTGAAACGCTCATACGTATAAGAAAGTCGTGTGGTGGCCACACCTCATTTTTTTACTTGTAAAAGTATAATAAATTGCAACTTAATGTGACCTCCAGACTTGTATGACAGAAAACATTCAGAGTCTCATTGATGTAAGTTCAAATCATGTAGGTATCATTCAAATTACCAAAAAGGCTACAATTTTTAAGAACTCTCCAAAAGGGATTAAAAGAGTGTACTACTTCACAGATTAAAAATAATCTTAAAAAACTATCTTGAGCATAATCTTTTACTTTAAATGACTAAGTAAGCGAAAAGAAAAGGAACTGCCTTGAACATTGAAAATGTATTGTAATATATTTGTTTAAATCCATTACGATTGTTGATTTTATAGTTATGTAACACATGTTTATTAATGTGTGTGTGCATTTGATGCACGTGTCAATTATTAAAAACAGCATGTATTAAAAATCCTTGTTTTATTTACCCGGCAACTTCTTCATTACTTTTTAAACCTGTCGCAATTTTGGAGGTTAGGTGCAGATGCAGTAACATTTAAATGTTCACTACGATTGATATTTTTACTTTCTTATACGTAGTATAGGGAAGTATTGTGATGATGAAAATTTTCGACCTCGAGATTTTTGCAGATGTCCACGTTTTGAAGTCCCCTGATACCGAAAAAGTGGTTTTTAAAAAATGTCTGTGTGTCTGTGTGTCTGTGTGTCTGTGTGTCTGTGTGTCTGTGTGTCTGTGTGTCTGTGTGTCTGTGTGTCTGTGTGTCTGTGTGTCTGTGTGTCTGTGTGTGTGTGTGTGTGTGACCACGATAGCGGTCAAACCGCTGTAGATATCAATTCCAAATTATGTATTTACGTGTCTAATCTCCCTCTTGAGATCTGATTAGTTTTTCAGTAAAATCGGTAGACCGGAAGTAGCAGTTTACTTCAGCGAAAAAATCGAATTTTGCCAATATTTCGTCAACTACTAAGTTTAAACAAATTTATAGGGAATTCATATATACTTAGAATTAAAATTGAGAAAAATTTTATTTAAAAAGTTTTTCGAAATTCCTACCGGAAGTAGGTCCTTTACTCTTATCGAAAATCAGTTTTTTGCGAATATTTCGCAAGTCATGCTTTTTAGACAGGTACGCTACGAATATAAAAGTATTTAGAACTTAATTTCCAATATTTTTTGTATAAAAAAAATTTCAAAATTCGGACCGGAAGTATCACTTTTACTTTTACCGAATAACGATTTTTTGCAAATATGTCGTAAATTATGCATTCTATGTATATTTATGAAGAGTACAAAAGTATTTAGAGTTGGATTTGGAATATTTTTTGTATAAATGAAATTTCAAAATTCGGACCGGAAGTAACACTTTCATACGTATAAGAAAGTCGTGTGGTGGCCACACCTCATTTTTTTACATTAGTGTGGTTTTTTGATAATCCTATTACTAACGTTGGTGGTACAAGTTCCCCTAAAACTTCAATTTTAATACTGTTCGGACCTTCAGGATTTCGAACCATTTGGCCCGACATGCGCATTATTATCAGAACTACTAATTCTAGAACGGTTCCGGAACTGTTAAGAACTCGAGGTTTGAACAAACGTAATGTATAAGTACTTTTTTTTATACATTTGAGTTTCAATGCCGGACCCTGTATCATATTTGTTACAATATACATATTTAAATTGACATATTTTACCGGAAAATGTACAAAGAACTGATATCACATTGTATTGATTTATTTATCCTACCGTCCTACAAATAGAAAGATCAACCACACGGATCTGCTCTAACAAAATCACTCACCCTTTTCGGGGGGATTTATCGCCCGTCCACTGAGTGGACTGTTTGCAACACTTACTGCACTAATCCCAGCTTGAGAAAAGTGTTTATCCTTTGAGATAATCTTTATTGTTGTCCACTTCCGACACGATCTCGCCGCTGAAACTATTTGATTTTCCAGTTAAACCGAAAAAGGAGATAAATCAAAGTCTATGTACGGTAGTTCGAGCTAGTTTTTTATTCGTTTAGTTTATTCAGTCTTGTTCAGGAAAATATTTAAATAAATTTTCATATTTAAATTTATATGACAGATCAATGTTATGAAAATTGAATATATATCTATATAGCATTAAATTTATGCATAGATATGTCATCGCTTCACGATATATTATCTGGTTAAAAAAAAAGTTAAAAATCGTTATCTCCCCTATTTGTGGTTACAGCCTATTATATACGAGAAAATGCGTAAAAGCGCCTAATTCCTCTGGAGATATTAATTTTAGAAATTATGGGCCGTCACAAAAACCCGCCGTAATTTATATTTAAACTTTTGATTGTGTAGTTTACAGCATCTACTGATTTATGGGACTTTTTTAATTAACTCGGTGTATACTTGGATGCCTCACTGTGAAGACATTAAATTATCAAACTGGATTTAACAATAATTAAGTGATATTAAAAAAAGTATTCCACCATGCATGAATAAATAACGGTATTTGGATTTGTACATTGCAGTAGATAATTAAGCCTTCTTTACATTTGGTCAATGAAGTTGTTTTCAAATAGAATTCAAAATAATTTTTGAGCAAGTTTGATATAGATTTTTATCTATGGCTGCCTGTCTTTTTTTTATGAAATATATGAAATTTACATTAAAATTCGGAAAACACTTTACAAGGTTCATTCTATTCCAGCACAAAACTTTACAATAAGCTTCATCGGTAAATTAAAGGTATAACAACAATATTTTTAAAGAGTCATCTTTAATCTAATTGTAAATATGGAGTTCTACACTATCGGCAAGATTTTTGAAATTTCCTACGACAATTTGTTTTAACCTATTTTAATTCATTGAGGAATTGATTCTTTCTGGGATCATAATCATTTTAATTCGCCATTAATTTGTATAATTTGTGTCTATGGATTCATGTATCTCTACTTGTTTCAGTTCAGTTTAAATATGTACGAGGTAGGCGTCATAAATTCTCGGCCTGATATATAAAAAAGAAACTTGGAACAATATAAGAATTTTTATTTTCAGTGTAATCTCCCCTAACTTCTATACATTTATTACAACGATTAATTAATAATTCGATACCCTTGTAAAAATAATCTCAAGTTTCTCCGTCAAAATGTTCTATAACAGCTGCTTGCAACTCACTGACGTCTTAAAAACTACGTCCCTTAGGGTCTTTTTTTAAATTAGAAAATAAACAGAAATCACAAGGAGCGATATCCAGACTATACGGTGGATATTCCAATTCTAGAAAGCCGCATTCGCGGATGGCAGCTTGTGAAATGGCGGCAGTATGGACGGGAGCATTATCGTGCAATAATCGCACACCTTTTGTCAATTTTACACGTTTAGCACAAATACTCTTCCCTTAATTTATGTAATAAAGACGCATAATATGCACGTTCACACTTGTATTGCGCGTTTTAAAGTCAATTAGCAAAATGCCCTCACAATTTCAGAATATTGTGGCCATCACCTTTTTCGTTGATTGAACGACTTTTGCCAAGGACAAATAATATTTTCTCAAGGTGGATTCCTTGAACACACGCAAGTCACTATACAGGGTTATGATAAAGTAACGCACAAAATTCATAAAACGTACAATGTTCATTTTTGAAAAAAATGCAAAAACACGTCAAACAGTTTATTTTATTCCGCGTCTTTTAACATAAGTCAAAAAAATAAAACGTCAAATTTGTCAAAGTTATGACGTCATCAATATTTTTTTTAAATATGAAGCTTGGTTTTTTTTTACTTTATTTGATAAAGCTTGTTTTTCTGCATTATAAAGAAATAATTGAAGTAGGGGTCACATAAGAAAAAACTGAGAGAATTAATAAAAAACAAAATAAACTTTATTATAGTAATAACATTTAAATTAACTAAGCAGTCCATTAAACCAAAACGATTTCTTACAGGAATTGTTCAAACTGTGTCCCGTTAACTATCTGACATAGGCCAAGACGATGGTAGACCTGATTTACAGAGTCGTCGATCATCTGCGGAGTTATACGAGTCATTTCATGTCTAATTCGTTCCATTAAGTCTTCTAAATTGTCTGGTTGTTTCTTATGTGACCCCTACTTCAATTATTTCTTTATAATGCAGAAAAACAAGCTTTATCAAATCAAGTAAAAAAAAACAAGCTTCATATTTAAAAAAAATATTGATGACGTCATAACTTTGACAAATTTGACGTTTTATTTTTTTGACTTATGTTAAAAGACGCGGAATAATATAAACTGTTTTACGTGTTTTTGCATTTTTTTCAAAAATGAACATTGTACGTTTTATGAATTTTGTCAATTTTGTAAAGAATGATTAAATTCAGGATTATTCACGGTATTCTATTGAAAGTTACACGTTCCTAGCACTTTAAGCAGATCCGAATTAAATGCTTTCTGTCATTTATTAGCAATTGCAGAGCCAGCAATACGTGCTTTAAGTATACGACGGCAATACGCAGGCTTTCTCTTACCACGACAGTAAAACATCAAATCTCTTATTCACCTTTCAACGGGACATATTTACGCAGCAAAACAAAAATAATTAATAAAAGTAAACAAAAGGTCGGCCTTCTACACACAGCGCTTTCGATTTAACTAGAATACTTTCAGCGCAATAGCCCCGCTCTTCGACGTCCCCTACATTCGCATCGATAGATATTAATGATACATATTGGAAGTTGTAAAGATCTTTATGAAGGCATATTCATATGAATTATTAAAATACGAGGTCTGACAATTAAGTAACCGGAAAAGTTTTTTTGCGACCCACCTGGCAACACTGTGATCCGCCACATGGTCAGGTGTGGTACAGGGGATCTTGAACTAAATGCCACCCAAGTTTCAACTTGTTTCAAGCGGCAGTCTGCGTGTTATGCCGGAGGAGTGAACGTGTGTTGCGCAATTCTGTTCATGATGTCTACGCCAGAATATTTTGAGGAAAGGGTAACGTTGAAATTTTTCGTTGAGTGGAGGAATTCGGGAATTGAAACGTTAACAACGTTGAAAGAACTGTATGGTGGCAATTTAATGCTAAAATCTTCATTCTATGAGTGGTACAAAAAGTTTGAGGAGGGGGTAGAGGAGTGCAATGACGCTCCGCGTTCTGGTCAACCAGCTGAAGTTCGCACCGCCACCTCTCTGCAAAAAGTCGAGCAAGTGTTGAAGGATGATTGTCGATAGTCGACACATATCGGAAGTTACTGGTATCAATCGTGAGACAGTTCGGTTGATTTTACGTGACGATTTAGGCATGACGAAAGTGTGCGCCAAATTGGTTTCCAGATTGCTGACTTTCGACCAAAAGGAAACTCGACAACGCATTTGTCAGGATGGCTTGACAACTGGGGAATGTGCGATCGTGTAATTACTGGTGATGAGAGTTGGATATTCCAATACGATCCAGAAACCAAACGTCAGAGTTGTGAATGGAAAAGCCTGAGGAGCCAAGAACCAAAAAAGGCGCGCATGTCGAAATCGCAGGTGAAGGCCATGATTATCAACTTTGTCGACTCCAAAGGCATCATTTTGAAACTCTGGGTGCGTAAGGGGCAAACTGTAACTGCTGCCTACTATGTTGAGGTCCTGAAAACATTGCAGCGCCAGATTGCATGAAAAAGTTGTGGGCCAACAAGAATTGGTTGCTGCATCACGACAATGCGCCAGCGCATTCAGCCATCTTTACTCGCGGATTTTTAGCATCCACAGGGACTCTTGTGTTGGAACACCCACCCTACAGCCCAGATTTAGCCCCATGAGATTTTTACCTCTTTCCTAAAAGGAAGGAGGTGCTCAAGGGGACTCAACAAACATTTCAGTTTTTGCTACTGAAATGGTCATGAAACACGCATGTACAGGGTTCATAGACGCTCTTTATGAACAAGCTTTCCAAAATTGTTTCCAGTTGTGGAAATCACGAATCGAAAAGTGTATAGCGGGCCGGAGGGGAGTAAGTATATTGAAGGATGTAATATCTAATTTGTGACCAATTTGAAATAAAAGCTCTTAAAACCAATTTTCCGGATACTTAATTGTCAGACCTCGTATATGTCTTTGGTATTTTAACACACGTAATTGTTTATTCGGAAAATAGATTTGTTTGATCCATTCTTGTCATTCATTATGTGATGTCTGTCCTGTCAATGAAATTTGATGCGTTGACGAACCCCAGTTGGAAAAAATCGTGTAATATGTACATCAGAATATTACATACATAATGTAGAGCTTCTTGCGTATTATACTGTTATTGCTATTATTGTGCCCAATTTCGAATTACAATATTCATTTAAGTCCAGTCCTGGAATGTAAACCTGACTTCAGATCACTAATTACTACTAATTAAATATAAATAAAATAATTAAATACAACTGTTTTCTTTTTAATTTCATATATAGGTTAGTGTGAAACAAATGCACTTTCTTTTATTATTATTAGTTTGACAGACATTTTTCCCTTTAGCAAAGAAGTTATAATTTTCATAATTTCGCTCGTTAATATAATTAGTGTCAATTGAAAAAATTATGATTTTCACACACATATACATAAAGTAAATGAAACCGCTATCAAAATTATGTTGCGCTTAAGTATATCAGCAATAGGGTTTGACGGTTTTTTAAACCCGCTTTTAAAAAACCGGTTTTTGAAATAAATTTGTCACATTTGAAAACCGGTTTTTAAATTTAAAAAAAACGGTTTCAAAGAATTCAAATTATTATGTAAAAATTAATTTTTTACTTATTAATTTGATTTGCTATTCATTCTATGCAACGGGCAGCAGACACATTTTTTCAATGTTGGGAGTTGCGTTAGCTACTTGCACAAACACTGCGCACTTATTTTATGTTAGTACAAATAAATAACTTAAGCATTAAGTATGTTTCTAATTTCTAAGTTTGTATTTTCTATTTTACACTTTAAAACTTTAATTTTATTATACTTATAAATTTCTTCTCTCAAAAATTAATGTAAAATAAAAAGTTCTGGTTTCTGTCTATTGGGATTTTAAATAAAACACAGGGTGTTAAGTTAAATTCATATTTTCTTTCGCAACGTTTCAACATAAATTATGGCTTTATCAAGTTTTGGAATTAGATTAAGAAGATGCTTGTTTTTTCAAAATTCCTAAAAAACTGTGTAGATTTCTTTAAATTACATTAATATTAATAGTTAAAATAATAAAATTGTAAAATAAACTTCAAAAATATTAAAAAATAAAATAATGATAACTTTAATTTCATTTTTAGATAAAAATGAATAAGTCGGAAGTTTGGGATAGTTTCAAAAAGTTAGGGATAGACATGGCAATCTGCAATCATTGTTATAAAATGTTGAGCTGCAAAGGATCATCTACGAGCAATCTACATAATCATTTGAATGCAGTTCATAAAATAATTATCGGAAAGAAATCAGAAACGATCGACGAAGAAGAAACGCCTGGATCTTCCTTCCTTCTTCAAAAAAAAAAAAAAAAAACGAATATTTTGAATTTTATGAAAGTGAAAAGGAGTAGTTTAGAAGAAATCATATCAAAACTTGCAGCAATGGATGGATTTTCTATTAATAGCATTACAAATAGCTCATTCATACGAGAGTGTCTTCAACAACAAGAATATTCATTACCAAGAAACAACTCTAGGGTAATGGATCTCATTCATGCGTTTTATGACAATGCCAAACGTGAAATTATTATTGAATTAGATTCAATAAAAAAGATTAGGAAAATATTCTCTATAACTTTAGACTAGTGGAGTAGAAAAAGAAACCATAGATATTTAAACATTAATGTACACCACTTGGCAGAAGATTTCAATTTGGGATTAGTGCCAATAGCTGGTTCCTGTGATGCTCAGAGAACATTAGAATTGGTATCTGAAGGGCTACAAAATTTCAACTTGAATCCAGAAACTGACATAGTTGCAGCAACAAATGATGGTGCTGCTGTTATGACAAAATTTGGCAAATAATCGACTATGCTATTCACACGCCATCCACTTAGCAGTTACTGATTTGTTATATAAACATAGAGAAATGGCTGAAGCTATTTTGTCTGACAATTACAAACAATCAGTTTCACAAATTAGAAAAATTTGTAAGTTCTTTTGAAAATCTCCAGTAAGAAACACCATTCTTCAAATTTATATCAAACAAGAAAAAGGGAAGGAATTAAATTAAATTCTTGACTGCAAAACAAGGTAGAATAGTATAGAGGGCATGATTGGAAGATTTCTGGCAGTAAAAGAATGTGTTGTTTTAGCATTGAATGATATTGGTTCTTCTTATATGTGGAATGAAGCTCAATATCCTAAACTTTTGGAACTTCATAAAGTCTTGGGACCGATTCGTCTAGCAGCTGAAGTTTTAGGGCGACGAGATGCCAATTTATTAACAAGTGAAGGTATATTTGAATTTCTGTTACATGAACTAAAAAATTTAAATACTGAAATAAGTTTGAAATTATTATATGCTTTAGAAGAACGAATTCAAGAAAGAAGACAAGTAGAATTAGCAACTCTTTTGCTGTATTTGGAAAATCCAAAAAACATTACCAGTTCAGCAAAGAAATCTAGTGTACCTTCTTTAGCTTCAAAAACCGAAATTATTAAGTTATCTGGAAAGATACTGTCTAGAATATTTCCAAATTTTTATGTTGAAACCGATTCTGATGAAGGGCAAATCGAAGAAACTACTCATCAGAGTAATGATTTTTTAAAGGAAGCCATGGAAAAATCAATTCATAAGTCTCTTGAAGACGCTGAAGAAAAACTTACAAATCCAAAGACACTGAAAGCTGAATTTTCATTATTATAGGCAACGAATAAAAGAACCAAAAACTTAGATTGGTATTTGATGCCCTGAAAACTATAAAACCAAGCTCAGTAGCTAGTGAACGAGTATTTTCAATTTCAGGCAATATTGTGTCCAAAATAAGAACAAAACTTAGTCGCCGTTCAGTGGATATTTTATGTTTTTTAAAATCCTATTTTCTTAGTAGAAATTATTATATTAGTGATATTTGAAAATATTTATTAGTGAAATAAATATAAATATTATTTGAAATTTTTGTTTGAGTTTTCGTTATTTTGTGTAAGTAATGTGTAATCCTTAATATTTTTTTTATATTTTGACTTTGATATTCATTTCGTTTTTTGTTATTTTATATAAATTAAATAAAATATTTTTCCTTATTCTATTTTTTTGACAAACCGGCTAAAACCGGTTTTTTGTAAATCTGGAATTCGAAAACCGGTTTTTCAAAAAGTCGGTTTTTGTATAAACCCTAATCAGCAAAGCAAAATTCTAAATTAAGATTTTCGTTTACATCGAACACACCTGGAGAAAAACTTTAAACACAAATTTTACTAGGAGCCACTAAAAGTTCATCAAATTGAAGGAAAGTATAAAGTATAAAATATGTTCAAAGCCAACAACTTCCTGGCCAAAAAATTGACCAACCCGACTCGATAAGTGTAATATAAAACATGTAGACAGTTTTCAGTGTCAGTAAGGCTGCTATTTATAGTCGTTTCTTAAGATAATGCCAAGCAATGTCTTAACCAAGACGTACTTATCGTCAAGAATTTGATAAGTACATTTTGTGTTTTATAAAGCGATCTTCGACAATTTTCGGCCGAGAATGTAATAAGAATCACAAATTTGAATTTTTATAGGGTAATTTATTTTAAGCAGTTGTCACAAGTAAAACTGCAGCTTCATAAATATTTATAAATTTATTTCAATTTGTTTACAATTTTAATGTTATGCATTTCTTATTGTAATTTAGCTTTGGAATCGATTTTTATTAACGCTATTTATATTGTGATAATTTTTAAAACGAATTTAGAATCGAAGTTGTTTTTTTCTTGTTGTAGAGTAAGTTATATGAGTAAATATATGATTTATAGTTATACAAATAATAGCTTATTTTAGGATGTCAGCTAAAAAACATATTCCATACCTATACGCTGAGTGAAAAAATGTTATTAATCAATTTAATAAAATCACATAGCATTATTGATAATAAGAAGACTGATGCATATACGGTAAAAGACAAAAACACAGCATGGAATATTTTAACCGCAAAATATAATAGTCAACCAGAAGTGAATGTGAAGAGAGAAGTAGTACAACTGAAAAAGTTATGGGCTAATATAAAGCACCTGTATTTTTTTATTTTGTTTATATTGTACGTAGTATCTAATTAAAGAAACTTTTAGAAAAAGGAAAGAGAATACAGCAAGAAGACACTGTTTATTAAGTACGGGTGGTGGATCGCCATCAGATTTTGAAAGTGATCCAATACTAGAATTGGTTGATACCGACTCTGCAAACATAGATTTTGAATTTACAAATACTTATGATAGTACAGCCATATTTGAAGAAGAAAGTAATATTTATACATCAAAGTGAGATCAAAAGTAATATGTTTTCTGTTGTAGATAATAAAGAAAATGAAGTGACAGTGGAATATTCAAATGAGCCAGAAATAGGTACATATTATTTATTCTTGACATTGAAAAGGAGTGTTTTGTTATTAATACAGCCTATAAATGCAAATGTACTAATAATTTTTTTAGATGAAAGTACAGCAAACATACCGGTGTTGGAAGTTCCACATAATGAAACAAGTCAGAATCAAGAAAGATCAAGTAAGTTTACAATTTTTTTTATTAATTTTGTAACTTACATTTTATAATGGTTCTACTTTGTTGTTAGCTTCAATCAAGCCCAAAACTGGAAGAGAGAAACTGAAATTGGAAGAAATGTTGCGGAGGCAAAAACTGGAGGAGGCAATTGCACAGCAAGCTGAATTGCATGCAATTCGAGTGTCTGCTGCAAAGTTTGAACTGCAAGTGGCAGAAGATAATGCACTTCGTATGAAGTATGAAAAAGAAGCAGCATTGCTGAAGCTTGAGAGATGCCGACAAAATCTGCCATGAGCTGTCTTCGTATCTGTTGAGTTTCATTTACTTTAGAAACAAATTTTATTTATTATGGAGAAATTAAGTTTATTTTTTGTTGTTTGAGATATTAATTATTTATTTTTGTTATTGAGATATTAATTACTCTGGTTTTTTTTTATTATAGAATTATTGTTTTTTGTTGTACTGAATTATTGTTTTTGCTTTGATATTAATGTGTAAACGTGGCTGTGAAAATAAAAGGCAAAGATTTTTACAAAGAGAGGTTTTTTTAATTTTTATAAAAGTAATAATTGTTTTAATTTACAAAATATTGTTGTACAAATCGTCTCCTAAATTGCAATCCATTTGCTTCATCCATGTTAGGAACATTTCCTAAATTAATCTCTCTTTCCACCTCCATCTCCTCGTTACACAATTCTGCATCATTTTGCCTAATGGCAATATTATGCAGGACAGCCGTGGCACAAATCACTGCTACAGTAGTTTCTAATTTAAGGCCTAAACCTCTGTTTAAGCAGGGAAACTTTCTTTTCCATATGCCAAAAGTTCTCTCCACTATGTTTCTTGTCCTGACATGCGAGAAATTATATCGATTTTCCGCTTCTCCAGCTAAAAATAATAGTTAACAATTGTTGCACTGCTACATACAAGTACAGTTTATATATGTATCTAATAATACTAACTTGGCTGAATAATAGGTGTTAATAAATAATGCGTACATGGGTATGCATTATCGCCTAGTAAGAGACCAATTGTTTCTCTTCTTTCCATTCTTACTCTCAAGCCACTGCGGTGAAATATAACACTATCGTGTGTGGACCCTGGATGTCGTACAACTATATCTAATATCTCAAGGTTTGGACCAGCTACAACCTACATATACATGTGTATAATATACAATTCAATTTACAGAAACGAACTTGTAATACCTGAACGTTCAATGAGAAGTACCCTTTTCTGGTCCTATACACTTCTCCATTATTTCCCCCAGGATTTAATATTTTAATCTGTGTCCCATCAACACACCCACAAACACGAGGAAATGCAGCAATTTCATAAAATTTTGCAATATTCATTCTTTGTGCATTAGGATCCAGTGGAAAATGAATATATTCACGTACTTTTTCTGCAAGTAAAGTGGATACTCTTTTCACTACTAAACTTACAGTGGCTTGGCTTACACCATTTAAGTCCCCGTAAACTGCCTATAAGAAATATATTAATAGAATATAAAGTTTTATATGAAGTATCTGATTACTTGAAATGTTCCTGTAGCATAGAACCTCAAACAAATTAGTAGCTGCATTAATGGCGAGATTGGTAAGCCACGATTGCTTTCTTTTTGTAATCGTTCTCTTATCAATGGCAAAATTAAGTTTGCTACTATATCTTTAGTGAATCTAAAGCGCCGGCGAAAATCTTCTGAAGGAAACCTTTCCATTGGATTCTCACTGTCTCTGATGTACCTTTTTGGTAATCGCATATTTTCTTCTTCCACTCTATTGGGATAATCTAAAAAGTCATCCAATTCATCTTGCACCGAGAAAAATAAAATGTTCAGTCAACACAAAACACTTTCAGTCAACATTCGTGTTTATTCACCTATAATCAATACCTCATCTGTTTTGATGCAATGCAAGTGAAGTTGTTGACTCTTGCACATTGGCTCAACATTTTAGTGTGTTGTATGAATAAATATTATTAATTGAATAGACAAATGAAATATATTGCAACAATTACACGTATTTGTTGGCCTAACAGAGGCAAGTTATTGTATGAATTAGAATAATTTCAAGTCAACAACTCGTATTTGTTAAACGAATATAATTTTGTCATTCTTTTAAATCTTTTTTCAGTTGAATGAAATATTCTTGTCTATTAATACAAGACATATGAGGTTTCACTTAAGAGTGTGTTAATTTTCAATATACATATTCTTGCATTTGGTCATCATGAGTTTAAAATGTATGAATAATTTATATTTATGTTGAACCGTCACTTTTAAGTTAAAGCTAGAACTGTTTTATGCAACAAGTAACTATATTTAATTTGTTTTTATATAAACTCTTGAATATGATACTAATTACTGATATTACATTCGGTAACATGAAATCTGTATAGTTTCCGAAGACATACAAATAAAATATTGTTACTTTGATGCATAGTAACAGTCCTGAGTTTTAACGTAAGTGTTCTAATTCAAGATAAATTTAAATTACCAATACATTTTAAACTCGTGAAAAATCCAATGCTAAAACTAAAACATATAATAAATGCTGAAACAAATCAAATATATTTTTTGGAATGAGAAAACATTCAGTCTGAGAAACTGAGTTTCCTGATATCAATAACAGTGGACTAATCACAGGCATAAATCAAAAATATAACTTATCAGTTGAGAAGAAATAAGTAGGTATTATTAAACGTATAGGTAACACATTTGTTTACATACTTCATCATTACAAAAAAGAAATGGATAGGTATATTTGTTGAAAGAAAAGACTCAAACATTTTCAAAGACTTTTATTAGGTAAGAAATAAACGTATAGTTAAGTACTCTTAATAAGGTAAGGCGTAATTAGTGTCTAGAAAACACAATTAAAATGTAAATACTAAAAACACAGTAAAAAATTTATATCATCTTCTGATAGGCCATTTTATCAAATAAAGTTAATTGTTCTCCGTGACTTTATCAATAGTTTTCTTATTATGTAATCACTTTTGAAAGAAGGAATCCAATTTAGAAAAGAGACTTACAGGAGAATCTGGAAACATTCTGCCAAAGTTGTTTTCAATCTAAAAATAATTTTACATGCATAGATACGAATGTCTTACATAAATAATTACTTACTAATGCTGTAGCGTCTTTGTGCTTTAATATTGGCCAATTTTCTATAAATTTGCTTATAGCTTGAACTCTACTTTCTCGTCTTAGAATGAATGTGTTTTGGGAATGCTTTAATGCTAAACTCCATGGTTCTGAAGAATACGTTAGCCAAACAGCGCTTTTTCGCATTGTATCTAAAAAGTTATACGTTGAATATTTTGTTCGCCTATTAAAACTGTTGGATTCTGTGCCATTGTTAAATGAAAAAGAATCTTCTGCAACATTGACTTTATCAAGTACTTGAGAAAGTTAACTATGTTACTACAAGTACCATGATATAGAAAAAATTATTTGCTAAATTTAGTATAGATATATGAATACTAGGATGCTCATGGTAAAAGTTTGCGCTATTTATCTGGCAAAAATGAAAAATGTTGTAATGTTTTTTTTTGGATTTCATACTGCTTTGAATTATGCTAGATATAAAAAGGCTTACCTGTAATTACGGATGACTTTTCTGTTGGTTTTTCCTCCCTTAACGGTGCCCCCGAATTGTATAATCTTTTTAAATTTCGATATTTGTCGATCAGCTTTCCTTTGGCATTTATAGATTTGCTTGTAGTGTTGTAGAAAATAGTTCACATATTTTTTTCGAAAATATTTCGAAATCAATTGCGTTAAGTGTTCTAATAGCAACGAAAAAGAAACTAGAATATAAAATCCATATTCGCTATAAAGCAGAGTTACTTACCCACCGCATGCCGTCATCGAACCGTTTATTATAAGGTTTACTAAAATATTCCTGGCTTTACTTGGTAGCCCTTGAAGGGTGCCAAGACAACATTTCCAACAGTAGTAGCTTTTAAAAGCACTTTTAACTTCATTTAGTTCTTGTTTTCCTAAATTTATTTGACAACTTATGGTTTCAGTGGTCGTCATTGTATAGTTTGGTTCATTCCCATTATCTTCACTGATAAGTGTTGCGTTTCTTGATACAGTTGGTATATGCTAAAATAATGATAAGCATAAAAAAATTAAATCTACAAATAGAAAAAATACTGCAATACCAATATATTTTCACTTTCGTCAACAGTAATTTTACACCTTTTGCAGCTTTTAGTTCTTGTAGGTATTTCAAGAATTTACTTCTAGGCCCTATCTTTGGAAATAATTCCCTTATTAAGTCGACATCCAAGTTAAGGAATGTTTCGTAATTGATTTCTTCATCTATAAGAATATTTACTTAGATTACAGAGGGATAGAAATAACATTTTTGAATTTTTCTTATAGCTGTTAAAAATCTAGGCTTCCTCATGTACCTAAAAAAATGTTTTATTACATATACTTAAACATACGCAATTGCAGAGAAAAGAATAAGTAAGATGCTGTAATATCGGTTTAATCCGTGGTGGCAATTTCTTTTATGCTATTTATATCTCCCTTATTATACGTAGGATGAATAATAAGGGAGATGGTAATAGTGCGCACTAACTTGGATCAGCCTGTATACAATACATATAATAGAGAATAAAATTTGTCGGAGCTACTTCTTCTGATAAAATGTGTCTTTTGAGAATATTTATAGAAAATGTTTTGAATAACAATGACAAGCAGTTACTTGTTTCGTTTGGTACATGCATTATACGCTATATTTTAGGTTATAGGGTTACAGATAAATACTTAAAAGTTCGAAAACACTGAAGTAATGGAATTGCAAATTACATGTATGTGCGAACAAGTTATATAAAATACATTTTACCTCGGTGTGACATAAGCAAAATTTATAAGTGCACATAGGTATAACATCTTTTGTGTAGTTTGTGATCTTTTTAGAATACCTACATATTAAACAAATATTATAAATACAAATCTTACGTACCTTTGAACTTTGTTACACATTTGAAAAATCCCGAACTAACCAACTTTTCTTCTACGTCGTCCATGTCACGTTATAGCTGTGTATGCAAGATGCAAATAATCATAGCAAATAATTGCCGAACTGTGTTATTTCCACATATGACACACCATCCCCCTCGCTACAAAGAACCCGGTGAAACAGTATTTATGATTTATTAAACTAGCAAAAACGAAGGAAACAACTGGAGACTGGACTGTGTTCTTCTCCCCAATTGCGCGTTAGTACATCTGGTTCAATCTGGATATTTTGGGCTCGCCGGCGCCGCCTTTCTCAATATTCTAAGATTGTTCAGTCAAGAGACTTTTGGAATTTCTAAGGTTGAAATAAAAATATGTTCATTCAAACGTATGGGGAGATTTAAATTTACCGATTATTTATTCAGCTGAAATACTTTTAATATACGAAATATATTGAAAATAGGAATATGTTGAGGCGAAATATTCTTATTTGAATCAACTAATTTATTATTTTATTCAACTAATAAAATTCAAATAAAATAGAAAGCTTCATTGAAGAATAAGATGGTGTTGCTTGAATATATATTTAATTTTATTCAACAAAAAAAAGTGGACAGCACATGCTTTGTTGAATTTACATTTTCATTTTTCTCAGTAGCGCATAAGCCATGACTACAGTGAATTCTTCAATTCTATAACATTGTATTTGCTAAACAAAACTTTCATGTGGTACTTCATTATTTTTAGTTAAAAACTTACTACGTTTAAAATCTTGTTAAGCAATGGTCAAGTCATCTAGAGCGAAGACTTGGACAGGACCGTGATAAGCAACGAGTTAAGTTCAATTTATTGCCAAATATTGTTTATAAAACAGATAACTGGTGTTAAGCAATTGCTTAGCACAAGCAATTGCTTAAAATCGACTATAAATTGCAGCCTAAGTGTGTCAAGAAATTGAACTGAACAAGACTTATTAGATATTAGAAAATATACTTTTGCAAAGCTCTCAGGATATGTATTCCTTTATCACCAATCCCCCATTAAGCAAACTTCACTTTTCAATAAAAATTAAATTTTTTTATCTAGTACCGAAAGCTAATCGGTCTTTATCAGCAAAACATACTAAAGTAAAGAAGAATATTGAAATAACAAGAATGTTGGACAATTGAGAGACTATATTTCTAATAAATAATATCAAAAAGAAAGGCACTTCTTCCGCTATAAAAAAAAATATTGCGCTCAACCTGAACACTTCGAAAACATTTGTTTTAAAGTTTTTTCATACAGTCCCAAAATATAATTAATCAACGTGTTCTGTTCGTTAGCTGTCAGAATAATAAAAAAAAGTTTAGGCTTTGACAATCACAATTTCATGATGTCGAATTAAGTCCACCCTCTTGTGTCCTGACGGGAAATCATGCTTTGGGTATTAGTTCTCATTAGTTAACCGATCGCCTGACACGCCACTGCTTAATTATGCGCTAGTAAAAAGGGGGGATACACCGGAGCGCTTGTTTAGGAACACAGTCGTAAAGGGGTTGAGTGGTACAGAATAGTAAATAGAAAGGTAAGTGGGCGGGCGGGGCATTGTTAAAGCAATTACTAGGGAAATGGTCGAGTCACGCAGTAGTCAATTATTTGTTTAGAAATAAACTGTTTGGGTTTGATATGTTTTGTCAGTTGGAATAAATTGAAGTTGTAGAAACTTTAATTTAGACTTTCTGTTTCTTCCAGATTGAAAAGAATTGTCATGTAATTTATCATTGTCGTGTGGTATTCGATTTATTTAACAATGTAATTAAAAGTTATCTATAATGAAATAGTCATTAAATTGCATCACTTCTCTGGTTGAGTTAAATGAACTTCAAATTGTCTTTAATAAATGCTCGCTTTTATCACAAACAAGTTGAACAGAACAGAAATACGAATTTTACATGTTTTATAGGAAATTAGAACCAGGAAAACATTTATTTCTCACATTTATTGACCTGAAGTACACGAAGGAAAACTTAATTATAACTCATTGCCTGGAGACATTCAGAGTGTTTGGAAGGACGTCAGAACAAAAGAGCAAATAAATACAGTGTGATTCTCAGAATTCACAGTGTAATGTTACCAATATTATAGTAGCTGATTTGAAAACTAACAAAATATGGGGTTGTTATGTTAATTTTGATTTTAAAAAGATGATTATAAAACATAATTTTCTTAGACGTAAATCATTCGAAATAAAATAAAATAAAATGTATTTCGCGATTCTTTTGGATCAACATTTTTATATGTATATATTAAAGGATATTATAAAGAAAAATTTAAAATATCCGAAATGAAGTTTCAAATGTCTCATAGCAATATATACACAATGATTGACATATTTTAAAATTTTAATTTAAATTATTTTTTTTTTATAATATTCTTCAAAATATATTCAAACGTTGATACATAAGAATCTCGAAACACATTCTGTTTTATTTTAGGTCTTTTGATTTAGAGTAATTTACATCTAACAAAAATTATATGTTTTCTAAACATCTTTTTAAATTCAGTAACTAACATAACAATTACAAACTTTGTTATTTTTCATATCACCTGTCGATATTCGTACCATTACAACAGAAAAAGGAATTAAAGTAATATGCATTAAGACCGTTGCTGTTGATTATGTTATAGACTAGCTACTTAAGACCATCAAATAAGAAACCTTCAAACCTACATATTGCCGCGATCCCTATATTGGTTAGGCATTATAAGATAAATAAATAATTAAGTAATAGGATAAGGAAACAATTTTTAGTAGTAAGCATAATTATGGAAAAATGTATTATGAGTTGCATAACCGCAACGGCGTAATGTTATTATGTTAGGTATATGATAATTAAAATTGCAGCAAAATTTATTTAAAAGGTATAAAAATAAACACAAAAATAAAATTCATATATTCTATATTTATAGAAACGAGGAGCACAAGATGCAATTTCAGTATACAAAGGCTGAACCAAATTTTATGCATTGTGAAAGAATAGCATTAAATATATTGAGCAGTAAACCACTATTCAAACTCAATAACGTGTTAAAAATGTA
This sequence comes from Amphimallon solstitiale, assembly GCA_963170755.1. Taxonomy (NCBI): domain Eukaryota; kingdom Metazoa; phylum Arthropoda; class Insecta; order Coleoptera; family Scarabaeidae; genus Amphimallon; species Amphimallon solstitiale. The sequence continues at coordinate 94,132,352 of OY720683.1, read as the reverse complement.
TAACAGAGAGAGAGTAATGATGAAAGATGGAATAGTCAAAAGAGTTAGTCATTTGAATGCCGTAAAGCTGTATGAGAAGGGTGAAATTACACATTCACGACATGAAAACATCTTTCATCATGAGTAGACGTAAATTTATAAAGATTGTTATTTGTTAGACATTCTATGGTCACACTTAACAATACGATAAATACCTGACACTTATACCTTAGCATAATTTTAAAAAGGAATATGTAAAAAGGTATATTTTTTTATTCGACACAATGCAATAAAGCAAAAACTTCAGTAATATCAGGTTAAATCCAGTTTAATCCAGGAAAATTCCAGAAATAACAGATTAAAATTGGTTTAATCTGAATAAATCTACAAAGAAAAAACAATGTTTATATTCTTAACAGCTGCATACAAATTAACCTACACGAAGACGAGAGAAGATGGTTTGAAGACAGGAATGGAGTTATCAAGGTCCAGGATCCTGACAATGAGATGGCTGCAAAAGAAAATACGGTTAGTGTTAAACAATGGAAAAAAGAATGTACCTACCCAAGATAAGAAAATCGCAAATGTGCAGAGACATAAACAATAAATAAATTGTGTGCGTGTATTTTTGTGTAATTTCTAAATGTCAAAATAATATGGGTACAGGTCAGCCTAGGGAAAACGTAAAGAAAATAAATATGAGCAGGACAATGCCAACGTAAACATTAGTGCGTGTATTGTGGCGCTGCGGACTAAGAATGTTTTTTTTCCGATGACCGAGAACGAATAAAAGGCCGGGAACGACGAAGAAAAAGATGTCGCTGATCTACGAGAGAAGTAGTTGAACTTTTAGAAGAAGCGGTCGATCTTTGATTTTGTTCGAATTCTGTTTAATGATTGCAGGCGTATAGATACACTGCATAGAAATCATTTGTAGTAAACGTATTAAGTTATTTTTGATTTTCAATAAGTACTTTATCATTTCATAATTAATTTTTGTCATTAGTTTAATTTCATTTATTTCTCATTATTAATATGGTAGATCAATATCAAGAGGAATTTGATGAAATGTATGAACATTATAAGTAAGTTTTTCTTAAAATAAATTATGCTAAAGATGCTATGTGAAAATATTCATTTTTAGCAAGGCATTGAAACTTATTAATATTTTGAATAAGAATATTATCTTCTTTGGTATAAGCAGATTAATATAACAAATCATGGGAGTATTGTTAATAATGTAGAAAGGGCATTGATGACACAACGTGGGAATGTTTGTTAGCGATGTTATCTAGGCATTATTAACAAGTTATTAGACACAAAATTAAAGGAGGATTTCAAATATATTTATATACGTAAAGGTAGGAGCATTTTTGGTAGACAATAGCCAATTTGTGGTATGTACAACGTGTAAATATTTGCATATGATGATTGGTGACAGTCTTATCAAGGTGTTTTCTGCTCTGCGAGATTCTGTATCTTCAGAGGCATGTCGTGAGAATGAATGTCTTTGTTGAAGCGAAATTTAGCGTCGTATAAGAAAATTTATATTTCTTTGAAACTACACAATGTTAAAATTTAAATATAGCAAAGAGTGATATTTATTTTGAATCTATATGATATTTGTAATGCAATGTGTTTTCGTATTAATAAAATACACGTTTTTTTTTGCTTATAATTGGAAAGTAAAAAGGACGATTTCTTTTTACAGCAACATGTGGCAAGAGAATTACTTCACCAATATTGTTATAAGATATTAAATTGAATATATATATATATATTTTATGAGATTTAGTTTTTATTAGTAACCTTATCCTATCTAATTTTAGATAAGAAATGTTGTTATTACTTGCTTATATAAGAAATGTTGTTGGAAAAATAAAAGGAATATCACTGCAAGAACCTACAAGAAAAATACGAATGTTAATAGGGATTAAATTTATAAATTTAACAAAGAATTTTTTTACATGTCAACGCTATCTCTGCATTCGTTGTATATTATGCTGCTTTGTATTATCGTAGTTTGATTAAGTTATGCTGGTACAAGATTACCATATTTTAATTTGAAAGCAAAGTTATAGTACTCGTATATATATCTGGTGATGCCCAACGTATAGCAATAATACATTTATTATAAATAAAGAATAATAAAAATTTATCATCAGATATATGCTATCATAGCAATATGTAGATATGTAGAAAGCGACCACCTATTATAATTTTATTAATTGTAGGTAGGTAGAGTGGAAATATGGACAGAAGAAACTGGAAAACTAAAAATGCTGATTAACATATATGAAAGAAAACTCATGATTACAAATTGACAATAGAAGGATATCCCCTCTCGCCCAATCAACTAAAAACGAGTAATATTAAAATAAGTATCCTCTTCTGAATATCTGGCCAGCTTCATTACAAACGACGAAAAACAGGTATTAACATATAAAATAAGATTTAGAACAACGACAAATATTTACTAGAAAGTCAGTGAAAATGTATTCAGAAAGAATGTTGCAAACAAAGAAAACCACAATAATTAAGGCTCCGGACTACTTATTTTAATATTGCGATTTTAAGTAATACGGGTTGCATAGCATATACTGAATTAAAAGTGTGAAAATGTCCCCGTAACTTCCCCTCTTCAATACTTCTCCTATAAGGGCGTGGCCTACACTTAGGAGACTGCAACGGAATACTTTTTAGAGAATATCTTATAAACATCATATTTATATGTAATGGGACTGTAAGGAAGACATACAAGTGGGGGGCTCGGGGTGTTTGTTTGGCGAAATACACATATGTTTCGGTTTCGGAATGAATATTCCCTTATTGAATAAAAATTTGGTGACACAATTTTTGTGTTTTCTTACATATACATATCTGAAATACACCCGTCTAATAGAAGATTTCTATATTGTTTTCTCATTTATTCATTGTTCTGTTATTATAGATCAAAACCATACTTTCTAAAAATTCAAGAAATATAAGATAATTTCCAAAGCTTTTTACTGATCTTGTTTACCACACTGATAAATGAGTGGTTTTTATTTTTCGGTCAGACATACCAAGTTATTTTCTTATTATTGATTTTCGATTTCTTGATAGTTCTTTCATATGATATTTTATTTTAATATGGTGTTCAAAATAACTAATTTATATATTATTTATTATATAATATTTTAAATAATGTGTAACAGGTATAACCATATTAAAGTATGAAGTAAGTAAAAGAAAATGGATTTTATATTAATTTAGTACCTAAATGAATCAAGGGAATACACAAATATTATTAATTTACAAAGTACATAAATATAAGATTAATAATAAAATATATCAGTTTTAGTGAAAAATTAAAGCGACAGTGCTAGTTAGTAGAAAATTATTTCCTACATATACAACAGGAAATTAATTTTTTGTTTTCTAACTTATTCTAGATATTTGACAAAATTTTGTTTCTATGTTGTTTTTTTTTTTGTTACTTTAAAGCAATCAATTATTAATTTGCTAAAAACTAAACTGTACATACTGTGTGTCCAAAAAGTCTGGAAACACCCAAATAAAATCGAAACGGATGATTTTTGAGAAAAATGCAAAAACAGGTCAATTAGTATTTTCAAAAAACTACTGGCTGATGGTATCTGTTTGGAATTTTTGATGATCTTGAAAAAGTTATGATGTCATAAAAAAAAATTAAATGGCAACGTCGCATTTTTAATTTTATTTTCGATAGATCTTTTAATTGTTTAAACGACAGTCAAAAAATTTTTCATTCTGCTTGAGAAACATTTTGAAAAAAAAATCATTATAGAAAACAAAGAAAATTTTAATCGTAGAAATCAGCAAAAACTCTTACAATAAATGTTCAAAATGTTGTCCTTGAGCATCTTGGCAATACCCTAAACGATAATAAAATTCATTTTGAACGTTTTCTATCATTTCAGGAGTGATCATTCGTACTTCAATCTCAATCCGTTGACGCAAGCGTTCCAAATTTTCAGGTTTAGTTGCGTATACCTTATTTTTTAGGTAACCCCCCAAAAAATAATCAATAGGCGTTAGATTTGGCGACCTAGCAGGCCACTCGATACCCCCCCTCCTGCCAATCCATCTGTTTGGGAAGGTATTCTCGAGATAATGCCGAACATTTCCCGCATAGTGGGGTGGAGCCCCATCTTGTTGAAACCAAATTCTTTGGCTGGACAAATTAGGATCTTCATGGTTCGGAAATATTTCTGCTAATGACGGAATTAAATAATTTTGTAAAAAATTCAAATACATATCCGCCGTCAGGTTACCGTTGATGAAAAAAGGTCCTATAATTCTGTTACCAATTAAACCAGCCCATACATTTAATTTCTGAGGATACTGAGTTCGTACCTCTCTCATCCAGCTTGGATTTTGGCGTGCCCAGTACCTGCAGTTTTGTCTATTAACAGTCCCATGTAAAGTGAACGTAGCTTCATCTATTTCTGATAAAAAACGGATCATTATCACACATAGGCATCGTTGTTCGCAAAACTGTACACGCCTGTCAAAGTCGTCTTCAGACAGCTCATGAACCAAACAGATTTTGTAGGGATGATACTTAGTTTTCCGGAAAATATTACCAATTGTACTCTTCGACACGTTAAATTCCCGCGCAAGCTGCCGTGTACTAGAATTTGGAGTTTCCTCTACTGACAATAATACGTCGAGTTGCGTATCTTCTGCGATCTTTGGACGACCACTTCTAGGGCTATCTCGAACATGGCCTTCTTGAAATTTTTTGTGAATCTTACTCACTGCAGAAATACTAATTGGGGCACGCTCCGGATGTTCTGTATTAAATAAGTCGCAAACTTCTCTAACTGAACGAGCCCTATCCCCAAAACCAATCATCATCAATATTTGAATACGTTCCCTCTCACTTAAAACCATTTTTAAACAGATTTTTTTAACTTACGCACAATTCGTATTTGACAGAATGTCACAAATAAAACAAAATGTGTTTGAAAAATAATCGACTTTAAACCAACTATGTTTTTTTTTTAAAGACAAACTTTTCCATTTTCGAAGAAGTAATTCTCGGTAATTTTCTTAAGTAAAATGAAATTTTTTTTTATAGTCATTTAGACAATTAAAAGATCTATCAAAAATAAAATTAAAAATGCGACGTTGCCATTTAATTTTTTTTTGATGACATCATAACTTTTTCAAGGTCATCAAAAATTCCAAACAGATGCCATCAGCCAGTAGTTTTCTGAAAATACTAATTGACCTGTTTTTGTATTTTTCTCAAAAATCATCCGTTTCGATTTTACTTGGGTGTTTCCAGACTTTTTGGACACACAGTATAGTTTACATAAGCGTCCCTAGTTGTAGTCTTTTGTTCTTGTGTTTCCTGCCTGTAAATACCTTAGTCACCCAGCCCCCCTTTTTTCGAAAATTGAAATTCTAAGTGTTCCAGGTTGTTTTAGTTGTTCAAAAGAATCTCCGGACAAAAATCAAAATTGTCAGAGATAATCGGAAAAAACGAGCTTTTGCCCCCCCCTCTCTTAAAAATTGTAATTCTGACGGTTGTTCCAGGTTGCTCTAAGTTTGTTCTCAACTGTTCCAAAGTATTTCAAAAATAAATAATAATTGGCCGAAAAAATGGCAAAAAGCAATTTTTCGCCAATGCCTCTTTTTTCGAAAATCGAAATTCTGGCAAAATCTCGTTTTTTCCGATTATCTCGGCCAGTTTTGATTTTTTCCCGACATTCTTTGGAACAATGTTTAGAACAACTAGAACAGCCTGGAAAACCCATTAAAATTTCAATTTTCGAAAAAAGAAGGGCTTCAATTATTTCGGCCAAATTTGACATTTCTTTTAAAATACTTTAGAACAAACCTAGAACAACCTGGAACAACTGTCAGATATCCGATATTCGAAAAAAATGGGGGCTCTTCACACACTCGAAAAAGACACATGTTAATAAATGTCGAAACACTCAAGAAAATGTAGTTTTATTTATGGTATTTATGGCCGCTATTTGCCAAGAAAAGAAAAAATTATCTTAATTTAGGAACATTATCAATACGAACAGGGCGGCAAAAATAAGTTCTTCTTATTTTCATTTTCATATTATATACGTATATATATGTGTGTGTCTATTTCTAACAAAAAATAGGTAAACAAATTGCGAGAAGCAATATTCACACTCTAAGTACAAACAGTGTTTTTATGACGCACCTGTTATTTACCGCCTTTTATTCTGCATTGCTGTATAACGTGTTAGCAAAGTATTCCGGAGAGTTCAGACAAAAAATAATGTGCATACTACGCCTACAGTTTGTGTAATTAGGAATTGATCAACTAAAAAAACACATTTAGCAGAAGATTTGTAGTACATATAAATATAAAAAAATTCGTTAGCGGTAGGTAGAAGGATATACATTTTGAAAAAGAATTAAATTCCCATCTTACGAATCAAAAACAAATTGTGTGTTCTATTTGCAAAAGAAATATTTTCAGCGTCAAAAAAAAGTGGAGGTATATCTTTCAAAGAACCAGCATAAAATACCATAAATATATTGGAAATTATAACTCATTTTTTTTTAGGGAGACACGAACACTTTTCGTAAAAGTGCCCAGATTATATATCTACACTACAATATCCAAGAGAATAAAAATTCATTTATCCCCGAATATTTACACATTTGTACCCGCCCTCCAGACAAACTGTTGGTCGGAAATCTATCCCTACCTTCTGCCTGTTCCCTTGAGTGTAATGTGGGCTGCCTAATTTTAATTTCTTTTATATCAAATATCTAAGAAAATATCAATTTTGAAAAAAAAAGTACTTCATAGCGAGCAAGAGTTTTAAACGCTCTATCAAACAAAAAAAAAATTATTCTTCTATGTTAAGAAATAAAGGAAGAAAAAGAAAAAAATGGTTCGACGTTTTATTTTTTTTTAAACACATTTAAAGACTATTTTGAAAAAAGGGCGTCATAGATAGATTGCATTCATTCATACGTATATAAGAAAAAATAGTGCATTGCTTCATGTTACCAAATAAGCAAGTAAAAAGAAAAAAACGGTTACATGTAATAGCATATACCTATAATTTGGGTAGCCCGGGGCCTTAATATACAAGATGTTTCCAAAAAAGTGCGAAAGTTTTCAGAGGGTGATTCCTTGTCAAATATTAAAGGGGGGTCCTTCATGTAAACAAAAGTTCTTAGGCTTGTCCTTAAAAAGTTACACGCTTCCAAATATGAGATAAAACAATTGTTTTTTTTTGCGTTTTGTGGGCGTGTTCTACCAATAAAAAAGGCTAGCTATGAATATTTTTTTTAATTTTGTTGTGACTTTTAAAGGGGTGTAACATGCAACTACTATTCCTTTTTTCCAAAATAAAATTTCTTGATTTAAAAATATCTGTTGAAAAGAATGATTTACTCCTAAACTTTTTTAAACCTTGAGTTTTTTCCGTAAAAGTAATTGTTTGTTAATAAAAAATGAAATACTATATCGTGAATGGACGAATCTTCTGTGAATGAAATCGAAAAAATCTAGTAGGTGGATGTCTGATTTGATTTGTATGTGATAGTTGACAGTTCAATTCGTTTAGATTTTTATGCGGTAGTTGAAAGTTAAATTGTGGTTTTTAACTCTTCAATATGAATAATTACACTAACTCTGAAATGGCCGATATGCATTTTATGTATGGTCGTGCAAATGGAAATTCTTGGGAAGCTAAACGGCTCTATGCAGAGATATTTCCTCAGCGCGTGATACCTCATCACACAATTTTTGCACGTCTTCACCAACATCTCTGTGAAAGAGGGACATTTCGAGAACGAAAAACTGATTGTGGTCGTCCACGAGTAATAAGAACGGTGGCACTGGAAGAAGAGGTTCTTAAAGTGATTGAAGATCGTCCGGAATTAAGTACAAGGCAAATTGCTAACACACTAAATGTTTGCAATAAACTAATCTGGAAAATTTCATAGGATCACTAAATGTATCCTTACCATATTCAACGAGTCCAGGCACTTTTGCCCCATCGAATACACTTTTGTCAATCGAGTCTTCAAATGATTACCCATTATTATTATTATTCACTGACGAATCCAACTTTTCAAGACACAGGATTACAAATTTTCGTAACAACCATCTACGGGCCGCAGATAACCCACGTGCAATTCAAGAAAGTCGGTACCAATATGATTTTTCACTTAACGTGTGGGTCAGAATTATTGGCGAAAATGTTATTGGTTCGTATTTTCTACCATTGAGGTTAAATGGTGCATCCTATACAAATTTTCTCCAGGAGCAGCTTCCCATTTAAGCATAACTGCTCGTCATTACTTGGAATACGTGTATCCAAATTGTTGGATAGGCCAAGCAGGACCTCAACCGATCATCAGACTTAAACCCCTTGGACTTTTGCATCTGGGGTAACCTTAAGTCTTTGGTTTATACGAACCCCATTGAATGCGTAAATGATTTAAGGAATCGCATCATTGCAGGTTGCGACAAAATCCAAAACACACCCGGAATATTTCAACGTTTGCGCTATGAGACGACGACTTGATTCCTGTCTAATGATTGGAGGTGGTCATTTCGAGCAGTTTTTATAACTCTGTTCCGTTTGATCTTGTTGTCGTTTTTGTTTTCGTAATACAGATAATTTTATTTTGTTTGCGTTTTTTATTTTATATTCTATTAAGACATAACATGGTACTGGTACATGCCTACATTGAAAGTCAAAAGAAGCGGAATAATTATAAAATACTATGATTAAAGTCATAATTTGTGCAAATAAAACGTATCATCCACCTACTAGATTTTTTCGATTTCATTCACAGAAGATGCACGATATTTTATTTTATTTGTTTTATTAATAAACTATTACTTTTACGGAAAAAACACAAGTTTAGCACTAAATCATTCTTTTCAACGGATATTTTTAATCAAAAAATGTTATTTTGTTAAAAAGGTCTGGTAAAAAAAGGAATAGGGGATGCATGTTTCACCTCTCTAAAAGATCAAAACAAAATTAAAAAAAATATTCATTGGTAGCCTTTTTATTGGTAGAACACGCCCACAAAATGACATTTGCTTAACTCCTTAGCAGTTTTAAGAAAAAACTCTTTTTTTTATCTCATTTTTGGAAGCGTGTAACTTTTCAAGGACAAGCCTAAGAGCTTTTGTTTACATGAAAGACCCTCATTAATTTTTAACAAGGAATCATTTTCTGAAAACTTTCACACTTATTTGCAAACATCCTGTATAACTCAATAATAGTGGTAGCTCTAACATATGGAATTGAGAAATAAATTCTCCAAAAATACCAAAAGAGCAGACTGATAGTTGAAATGTCCAGGAATTTTAGCACCAAAAACGGGGTTCGCTCCGCAAAAAATCCTATCAATTGATTTTTCCCCCAAGTATAAAACCAAATTTGTGTCGTTCAAAACCGCGAGCGTTAGCCGCAATCTTGAAAAGCGCGAAAACGGTGAGCTTTACGTTAAAAATTGTAAGTACCCTTTTTGTATAAGATAACATTTCCCGTCTTTTTTGATTGAAACTTTTTTCCCTATTGTCAATATTTGCCAAGATATAGTCGATTGAAAAAAACGATTTTTTGTTTTTGGAAAATATCTCGATAATTTTTGGAAATACAAAAAAAAATGTGATCATCGAAGTTGTAGAGCATAACATTTTCTACAATTTTTGTACGATACTTTTTTTTTGTTCAATCGATAGTTGCTAAGTTATAGCGCATTGAAAGTTGCCGTCAGGTCTAGGAAAACAGCGATTATTGGTAATACGTTGCTCTAGCATGCCAAGAACAAGTATTGCAGGAGGTAATTAGTACCATCCATCGACTCTCTCCGATGCAAGAACTTCGGCAAGTTAGCTCGGAACACCAAGCTGAACTTATCCATTCTAACACCGACGCAGGATACAGCCCTTTACCATTCCTTCAGGGTGTATCATCACGTCCAAAGTTGGCTGGGATTTCACCATGACCCGGAAGAATGGGGCTGGAAGCGCGCTACGGATCGCTTATGAACGATCACAATGAAAAAAGTTCCCGCGCCGCAAAATTTGCTACAAATAATATCCTGCAAATGCAAGACAAATTGCGGGGCTGCCTGCGGATGCCGGAAGAGTGACTTAAAATGTTCCGTTATCTGTTCAAACTGTTCAAACATGCGATAACGCAATCCCTACAGTGGACGATAGCGACGAAGAGAATGCCCACAATGATCCTTTGACTATTAATGACTCGAACATGGAAGAGCAACATCGGCGAACCATCGAAAATCGCCCTTCCTGGTCTAAACAAAGGAAGGAAGGAACGTTTGAAATTTTGCAACAATATTAATAAAGATGTTATACTCCTCCAGTGTAGATTAACCTGTGAAAAACGGTCTCTAGAAGCCAAAGATGTTAAAAATTCATGTTAACTCATAATCTAAAATAATTTAATAATTTTAGATTATGGTCCTAGAGACCATTTTTCACAAATTGAATTTTTTAATTATTATAACGAATAATGAATATGAACAGTAGATGAATACATTTTCATGTCTTTCTCAAACGATTCGTCAGACAGTTTTTATTGCGCAAACTTTTCTCCTATCGCCCATATCCCTCCTATTCATGACAAATATTATTTTTAGCGTCTCTATTATAAAATTCTTCGATTACACTTGTTCTTGGCATGCTAGATCAACGTATTACAAATAATCGCTGTTTCCTAGACCTGACGGCAACCTTCAATGAGCTATAACGTAGCAACTATCGACTAAACAAAAAAAAGTTTCCTACAAAAATTGTAGAAAATCTTATGCTCTACAACTTCTATAATCTCATTTTTTTTGTATTTCCAAAAATTATCGAGATTTTTTCCAAAAACAAAAAAACGTTGTCTTCAATCGACTATATCTTGGCAAATATTGACAATAGGGAAGAAAGTTTCAAACAAAAAAGACGGGAAATGTTATCTTCTACAAGAAAGGTTCTTACAATTTTTAACGTAAAACTCACCGTTTTCGAGATATTTGCAAAAAGGTGTTTTTCAAGATGGCGGCTAACGCTCGCGGTTATGGACGACACAAATTTGGTTTTATACTTAGGGGACACCCTCTGACATAATCCAATCGAAAAATCAATTGATAGGATTTTTTGCGGAGCGAATATCTAAAAATCCTGGACTGCATTAGTAGTTTTCGAGGCTTAAATCTATTTGGTAGCACAATAATGCATTTTTTTAAATTACTGATGATTTACACATAATGATGAATATATTCGCACATATTCGCAGGATGTTGTCAAATTAATTTTAGAATTTAAACAACTTCCACACATAGCATATCAATTATTAAACTATACCGGGTGTCCCGTAAAAAACTCCGTTATTTATTGTCCGATTTTATTGAAACAAAAAGTTAGTTAATTAGCATCAAAAATACTACAAGAAAGTAGTGTTTTAGTTGTTTTCAGTTGTTTTCATTAATGTCAAACGATAGTCAACTTTTTTATTTTAAATGGAAACAGATATATTTTTGGCAATATTCGGATTGGATTTTCTTTTCTGAATTCATCGATGTATAACATGTCTATTTTTTTTTAACGATTATTGAAAGAAAACCATTTATTAAAATTGACCATGTTTTTAATAAATTATGTATAACATTTCGAATGTGCTATGAAACATTGAAAACGTAAGTATTATAAGTATTATTCTAAAAAACAAAACAAAACACTTCACAATAATTGTTCAAATTGCCCGCCACCCTGTTCAATACATAACGCACATCTCCTAATTACTCCACGAGTCGCATTTAAAAGACAAACGACAGGTATTTCTCGACAAGTGTTAATAATTCTTTGTCTTAAAATGTCAACATTTTCTGGAGGTGTCAAATAAACTCAATCTTGTAGATAAGCCCACAACCAAAAATCTAGGAGCGAAAGATCGGGTGAACGCGCAGGCCACTCGATAGGACCGGATGTTCCTATCCACCTATTTCCAAATTGGGTGTTCAACCAATCAGTATTTACTCTGGCGTTGTGAGCGGGGGCATCTTGTTGATAAAATATTCTATTTAAATTTGCCAAAGGTAATTCATCTAAAAAGTTTTGGAGATTTTCGTTTAATAAAGTGTGATACTTTTCTTGATTTAAGCAACCATCTATGAAAAACGGCCCAATTAATTGATCGCCTAAAATACCACACCAAACATTTACGCTGAAACGTCTTTGAAAACTATTTTCAATGACAAATCTCGGATTGTCTTGGCTTCATTGTCGATGTATGTTTCTATTAAAAATACCATTGTTGCTAAAAGTGCATTCATCAGACCAAATTATCATTCTGTAAAAACTCCGGTCTTGTTCTAATGCATTTAAAAAAATGAGGTGTGGCCACCACACGACTTTCTTATACGTATGAAAGTGTTACTTCCGGTCCGAATTTTGAAATTTCATTTATACAAAAAATATTCCAAATCCAAATCTAAATACTTTTGTACTCTTCATAAATATACATAGAATGCATAACTTACGACATATTTGCAAAAAATCGCTATTCGATAAGAGTAAAAGTGGTACTTCCGGTCTGAATTTTGAAATTTTTTTTATATAAAAGATTTTGAAAATTATGTTTTAAATACTTTTATACTCGCAACGTACTTGTCTTAAAAGCATGACTTGCGAGATATTCGCAAAAAACTGATTTCCGATAAGAGTAAAAGATCTAGTTCCGATTGGAATTTCAAAAAACTTTTTTAAGACAATTTGTTTCAAACTTAATTCTAAGTACATATGAATTCTTTATAAATTTGTTTAAACTTAGTAATTGACGAAATATTTGCAAATTTCGATTTTTTCACTGAAGTAAACTACTACTTCCGGTGTGCCGATTTTGCTCAAAATCTAATCAGTTCTCAAGAGGCAGATTATATACGTAAATACAAAATTTGGAATTGATATCTACAGCGGTTTGACCGCTATCGTGGTCACACACACACAGACACACACACACACACACAGACACACAGACATTTTTTAAAAACCACTTTTTTGGTATCAGGGGACCTCGAAACGTGGACATCTGCAAAAATCTCGAGGTCGAAAATTTTCATCATCACAATACTTCCTTATACTATGTATAAGAAAGTAAAAAGTCGACAAAACTGTATTCTTCGGCGTTGATCATTTTGTTCTAATGCATTAACTTTTCGAGCTATGTACGGTTTAAATTTGTGTTTTCTTAAAATACTATGGACTGTAGTTTTTGATACCCCAATATTATGTGCAATTTCGCGAGTCGAAGTTCGTGAATTTTCTTGCAGTGCAAGAAGAACATCATATTCCGTATCTTCGGCGAATCTCCGTCGCTGTGTTCTAGGTTTTTTAAATGATCCATAATTCCTCAAATTCGTTTCAATTCTCTGTAATATTTTCGAATCTGGAACTTCTCTGTCCGGAAAACGAACGCTGTAACGCCGAACTGCTTGAAGACGATTTTTATTACATTCAAAAAACACTTGCAACATGTCTGTTAACTCATTGTTATTCATTTTTACGAATATACTTTTTTTTGTGGCAAAACGTTCAAGCAGATCAATAAATAAGACTTAATAGACACTCACACTGACGTTTATTGACGTTTATCGCATTTTTATTTTTTCATGGCACATTCCAAAATTTATAAATAATGGAATACAAAGATGAAATTTATAAAGTGTTTTACATTTTTTTTTAATAAGTTGACTATCGTTTGACATTAATAAAAACAACTGCTTTTTTGTAGCATTTTTGATGCAAATTAACTTTCTTTTTGTTTGAATAAAATCGGACAATAAATAACAGAGTTATTATTGTTGGCGTTTTTTACGGGACACCCGGTATATATCTGGTATCATAACACACGTAATTGATTATTCAAAAAATAGATTTGATTTGATCCTTTCTTGTCATTCATTATGTGATTTCTGACCTGTCAATGAAATATGAAACACACAACAAAAATATTTTCAATCGATATCAGTCATTTCGTCGATAACAAGCTAAGCTAACGTGTTTAATGGGCTTTCACAAATTATTATCCAATAAACCATATTCTATCTAATTGGCGTATTTTTTCCAGCAGATTAGTAAGTGTCATATATACGAATGATGGGTTGTATACGGTATATAATTACGTACATATATACGTATACGTGTTACATATGTTCGAAGGCTTGCCTCTTCATGAGGCAACGATAAGTAAACGTTGTTTATAATAGAAGTATGTTCATAAGTTTATATTGTATAACTTGTTTGCTTTTTGTTTCCGCTAGTGTTGTCGACTAGGTATACAGTATGTCGGATTGTACAAGTTTACCAATGAAATCCTTGTTGTTCGAAATGAAACTACTATAATTAAATTAGTTATATTACATTATTTGAAATAATAATAAAGAAATTAGTTAATTTCAGTGTCTACTAGAAAAGTATTTTTTATTATATCTGAATCATAATCCGGGTATCTGAACGCATTTGCTTGCGAAATCGGGCCTTTAAAACACCGTGGCTACTTGCAAAGTAGTAGATTCGATTTTCTGGTTTTCTGTGATGACAGGGACGTCGATATCTGATGACGTTGATGCAACCATCTGTTCCATTAACAGCACCAGTAATACGTTTGGAAACACGTAATTTGTTTACGGTGGATTCACAGATATAACCACTAGCTACAATCGATGATTTCCATCCAACTTGACGTTTGAGTTCATCCACACTAATCCAACTATTCGCCATGATCGTAGCAGACGACCGTCTAAAAGCGTGACCCGTATATTTGACAGCATATGGAAGATCCAAGAAACGAGTAACAAGAGCAGGATATCTACCAAAAGTATTAATCCTGACCGTTTGTTTAATGCATTTTCCATTATTATATTTCAAAAACACTTCGGACGTAGTGAAATATATTGATTAAACAACTTCGCATAAAATTTATCAGAATCAACAACAGCAAATGAGCTTTTTCTCCTAATGTTCGACATATTGCTGTGATCTTCACATTATTGATATAATAATATTAAGAATTAGTTAAGTTATTGAAAAAGAACACTAATTTTATTTTTAAAATCGTTTATTTAAGATTTAAGCATTAATTAAGACATGTAGTAGGAAGTAAAATAGGTTGCCAACATTCAAGGGGCAATGCTATTATCAAAATGTATACGTTATGATATATACTAAGTTAAATAAGTATAAATATTAAGCATAAAATTAAACATAAAATAAATCAATGCACTCTATATTTTGTAGAAAAGACAAGCACGAGATATGGTTTGAATATAAAAATACAGAACCTAATTTTGGACAAGGCGTTAGAACAGCTTTAAACATCTTAAGAAATGGACCATTATTTAAAAACAAAAAGGTATTGAAAGTGAATAACAGAGAAAGCGTTATGTTAAGATACGGTACAATAAAGAGAGTGAATCATTTAAATGCTATTAAGTTATATGGGCAAGATAACATCAGGTGTGATCGAGAAGAGAATGTGATTTAAATAAATAAAAACAAAAGAGGAATATAAATTCAAACACACATAATGGTACCAATTTATTAGAAAGACTTTGATAATAATACTTAAGATATAGTAAATACCTGTAACTTAATATCTATGTACAGAAAAAGGATATAAAAATCTAGTGCGAAGTGACAGATCGTACCTGTAACTTAATATCTATGTACAGAAAAAGGATATAAAAATCTAGTGCGAAGTGACAGATCGTAACAAGAATGTTTCATGTAAACAGTAACTGTATAGATTAAAAATACACTTGTTAGTGTGAAGCACGAGTGGGACGAACATATAGGTCGAATGGACGAACTAAGAATAGTAAGGATAGCAAGAGACAAATCACCAATGGGGAAAAGAAGTATGGGGAGGTCGCGAAAGAGAGGGAGTGACAATCTTGTAATTGATTGAAATGAAGGCACGCTGCGAAGTTTGAACAGGCAATTTGCCTAGAATAGAGAGAGAAGAAGAAGAAGAAGAACTTGTTAGTTCTTGTATGCATAACACAAGGGCTTAGAAGACTATGGAAATGGTCATGTGTGGTTTAAAAACCTGCAAAAGAAAAATGCAGTGTCAATATTGTTTACAGCTTTCTGCAAATCAATGTACTACCAGAAGAGAGGGCATGGATAGAATTTGGAGAGACAATGTGACAGGGGCGACTGATCTTTGTGGTGCAAGCTCCGTGAGAAAAAATCCAGTTGTCTATAACGTGTTCCCAATACTACCTAAACGAAGAAAAATAAGGATAACTTTAGTAAATGGAAAAAGAAAATATGTGACAAACAATGAAAAAGGCAATGCGTTCATATACATACTAAGATGAAAGGAAAGATATACCTACCGAAGACAAAACATAACAACTTTGTGAAAAACTTTTAATAACAAACAATTCAAGGTGCCGCCATTAGCGTATAAACTGTGCGTGTTGGTGCGAATGTGGCAACTTAAAGAAAACAGACAAGAAAGATTTCATCACGAACATTTCAAAAAATCAATGCCAACCTAAATTTTGGTTTGACGGGAAAGGCGCTACAAATTGCCGAAAGCAATTGTTTTTTTTATATAAGCGAAAAACAACAATCGACTTGTTGAAGATTAAGTTTGGATTTCGAGCTACAAAGATGTAAAATTTTCTAAAAAAAATAAATTTTTGCGTTACACTACCTTTCAACTCACGATTAGTTTATTTGTATTAAGAATTAGAGTTCAATTTTAATTTAGTTTTCCTTTTTAAATAATTTTCATTCAATTAATTTTTTTTTTGTATTACTAACTTTTAAGATGGAAGATATGAGTAAGCCAGAATTTGATAAAATATATGACGAAATAAAGTAAGTTATGAAATAAACGATTCAATTTGGGGATAATTAATGGTGTTAGACGTGCTGAAAGTACTATGTGAAAATATTTGCTTTTAGTAAAACGTTGAATATTATTAAGTAGATGAATATTATCTTGTTTAGTATTAATAATTCATTTTTTTAAAAAGCAATGAATGGATAGTTAATGCTGTTGGACGTGCTGAGAGTACTATGTGAGAATATTTGCTTTCAGTAAATCATTAGGCATCATTAATTATATATAGTGACTTTAATTTAATATTGCAAACAAAAGAAGTACGAATAAATGGGGATGTTTTTGATGGGCAGGTGCTAAGCCGCTAGAGGTACAATGTGAGAATGTTTACAGCTAGCGATTAGTCTAGGCCAGTTTCAGAGCATTCACGTTGCAAAGTTCTAGATTACCAAGGCACTATGTAAAAATGTATGCTTTGGTGAAATAGAATCTGCTTCGTATTAATAAAATTTCTTATCAAGTATCAACGATTTTCTTTTATTTAAAAGAACAGGATAATTATTATTACAACTATCATTATAGATATATAAGCTTTAAACAAGCATTATAACTCGAAAATGGGTAGAAATGTTTTTCTTTCTCATTGTTTGTAAAACAAAAATAGATATAGATACAGTATAGCAATGCTATCTACGATTGATATTCTAATAAAATATAAATATATTTTCTATTTGAGATTTAGACTTTTCGTTTAATTTTTAACCTTATCCCAAACAAAAACTAAATAAAAGGTATATCAGAAAAGAAGAAGTAAATCACTGCAAGAACCCATAAGAACTTTTAAAATACTATGCTGTTAAGGAATAAGCTTACAAGTAGACTATTCTAATTTTTTTATTATTCATTAGCATTGTTGCATCCACATCATATATATTTTAATAGCTGTGCTCAACGTGTGGCAATGTTATATTTTCATTTCAAATAAGAAATTTAACATTTTATAACAGTGTAACAGCTACAGCAATATGAAAATCACACATTTCATGTCTTCTGCATGAGCCAAATTTGCCACAGATAACGACAACCTGAAAAACAAAATATTACTCTCAATATTTGTAACAACTATCAAAATAAGACAGCTCTTACCTTCAAAAACACAAAAGTACGATCAGATATTTGAACAAAAAAATTTCATGTCCTCTTCTCGTAATACCAAAGATTTCTTAGGGCCGTAACCTTTGTTTGTCCCCTTCATAAACGCATGTAACTTATAAAATGAAGCTATGTTCACCCCTTATTTAATTGTTAGCTTTGTTTGTAATGATGAATGCATGTACCATAGTGTTGACGATTTATAGATAGCGTACTAATACGAAACACAAGAATAATGACCCTTTTTAATAATGTTACCTACCAGTTCTTTCAAGTACGCAAGCATCAATGTTTCATCCACGGTGTGGTAATTCTTTTTTGTCATCCAAGCCAATAACTTCTCATATTCTTTATAATATGCAGTTTTTAATTTTTGTGGAATTAATTTCAATTCGGCTTGCTCAGCTAATCGTTCAACTTCCGATGAAATCTCTTCAATCATTTTGTACAGTGCAAATTCAGAAAATTTGTGAAAAATGTAAGTAACAACCATATAACAACTAAACAACAATAATTGCTAACCGTTTGTATGTTAATTATTAAAAATTAGATAGACAGGCTGCCTTGTAAAATATACCAATTTCTCTATTCTTTTTTTGATTTTCGCATTATAGTGCAAGTATAATATAAAAAAGAATAGCGTATAATATGTCTGTATAACGGCCTCTAAAACATTTGCTTCTTGTTAAAAACATCTTTGGGTGGACATATTTTAAAAATAAACGCAGACCACATGGTCAAGCAAAACAGAGTACAGAGACCATTTGAAGTAGGCCTTCCAGAAGGACTTGAATAGGAAAATTATCAGCAGGCGGGATCAGACCCGGTACACAGACGGGTAGAAAACAACAACTTGCACTGGAGTGGGAATCTACTTTGCAAGTTAGAGTAAATACTATGGATTAGGGAGGTATGCCTCTGTGTCTCAAGCAGATATGTATGCTATACTCCAATGTGCCATAGAAAACAATAAGAATGCAGTCGTCCACCGGAGTATTCTAATATAATCCGACAGTCGAACGGCACTGATTGCCCTCAGTGCCGCTCGACTGCCAAAATGAAGAATCAAGCCAAGAGGTGTCGTCAAGACTGGTAATACTAATCTGGGTATCAGGACATAGAGGAATGGAGGACAATAAAAAAAACTGAAGAACTTGCTACGAGAGGACCAGAAACAAGATTCGTAGGCCCAGAATCAGCTCTGGGGGTATCAAAAAATATGACCGCAAGTATTTTAGAAAACAGTATGCGCGGGTTTAATTTCTACAAACCTATTACCACAACTACCTGTTTTGTCCCGTCATGGCTATCGTAAATTAATAAGTAAAGATATTAAAAGACTACCAACTTCGTAAAAAAGAGGAATTGAAGCGTGTTCGTTCAATTTTTTTTTGGTGAAAATTGCATTAGTTTTCCAGAATTTCTTCTTGAGTTTAATAGATCAGCCTGTATAATGTTCTTTTGTCTAAGTATTTATAACACTATTATTTGTGAAAATGGATAAACATTTAGTATTATTATTGTTATTATAGATAATAATCTTTACAGAAGAAACCAGTCATAATATACAGACTTAGTAAACAACAGTATTCTGTTCATGAAGCTAATCATTTTCCATAAAAAGTAATAAAAAAATTGTTATCTAGCCAACAATCTTTTTTTTTTTATTATTTTATTTAAGTATGAAGGAATGTAACAGGAACGAATTTATATGACAGGCATTTACAACTGGAAAAAAACTATCAAACTTTAATTACATATACACAAAACAGAAGACGCACTAATTGCAATGGAAAAAAGCAAAACAGCAGGAAATGTATATGCTAGCGTTGTATAAGCGTACACAACTAACACACACGTCTCGGAGAGGAAACAAGATTAATTTGCAAAAAACTAGAAAACAACATTAAGTAGTTTAAGTAATTACGTAACATCTGTTTCAATTTAAAGAACATAATGATGTTGCCAAGCGATAACACAATGTTAAACCTATCCTTCTATTCAAAGCACGAAAATATACTTAAAAATCTCGTAAGTAGGCGGGCGGCAGATGCACATTTTGTAATATGTACCATCTAATTTTACACAATAGCAATGTATTTCTTTATCTTCAATTAAATACAATGTATATAATGCAGTGATAAATATATGCAGTAATAATTTTGTTTTAGTAATAATAACAATAATGACCATTTAGGCAATTCTAGCGTAAGCATTTTATAAAAAAATGTTTTGGTAGCTTTGTCTTGAATGAGAACATCATGGCAATTACTTGTTTAGCCACAAGTAAATGATTAAATACAGATAAGTCAACAGAAATAACACTAGTTTTAGATAAAGTATTCAACATATACATTTCGAACCTGTACTGACAAATTCTTAACCCTCCGATAGTCGCGTGTATCTGACATATACAGGAAGAGTTTGTATTTCGCGCCACCCACTAATTTAGGCGCTGACCACTCCCATCATCCCAGTACCTTCCTGACTCACGAGATTCGTTCGAACAGTGCGCTAATCAAGTTTGTACAGAGAAGTGCCTTTGAAATATTCACGTTTTGTATCTCACACATACACGCGACTTTTGCGGTAAGTTTTATGAATATTTTTTTTCCTTGGATGTTTTTACTAGATTCAAAAGTACATTGAACAGTTATTAGCTGTATGAAATAACGCCGCTCAATTTCATTAGCTGCTAATAAAAAGGATGATATGTATCTAGGAGATACACGCGACCATTAATGCAATTTCTAAGGTTTTTAGAAAACAAAATGGAATTTGGACGTGAAAAGTACGATTTGAATAATGAACAGCACTGTGAGGAGCTGAGAAATATATTATTACAACATGATAGTAATGCTGAAGATGAAAGAGTAGATATAGAAGACGAAAACAGCGAAACAGACGTGTCTGTTTGTTTTGAGGAGAGGAAAGAAAATTCTGAGAGCGAACAAAGTGATTCTTGTGCAAGTGAAGAAGAGGAGGAAGACAATGTAACATATTTTATGGCTGTTCAAAAGAGAGCAAACGTTGTGGTAAGTGAATGGAAATGGCAGAAGCATCCCCCTTCTCAAAGAACACGAACGCCAGCTCAAAATATTGTTATGCAACTACCTGGGGTAATTGGAGACGCTAAACAAGCTAATGGGATATTCGAAAGTTGGAACTTATTGATTACGGATACAATGATACAAGAAATTGTTGAATGTACCAATAAATACATTCAAAGTATTCAAGCACAATTCAGTCGGTCTAGAGATGCAAAAATAACAGATATTATTGAAATTAAAGCAGTTATTGGCTTGTTGTATTTAGCTGGCGTTTACCATGCAAATCGGTTAAGTTTAGATGAACTGTGGTCTGAGGACGGCGTACAAAGATTTAGGAAGACCATGACTTTGAGGAGATTTCGTTTCATAATGCGCTGTATGAGGTTTGATGACATAGAAACTCGAGACGAGAGGAAACAAATCGATCGTTTGGCAGCAATAAGGAATATTTTCGATGCATTTGTAACTAATTGCCAAAAATCATACTCTTTGGGCCAGAACGTGACGATAGATGAGAAACTAGAAGCGTTCAGAGGACGGTGTCGGTTTCGCCAGTATATACCTTCTAAGCCGGCTAAGTATGGCATTAAAATCTTTGCCCTTGTAGATGCAAAAGTTTGTTATACCTACAATATGGAGATATATGCGGGAGAACAACCCGAAGGACCATATGCCATAAGCAATAAACCAGTTGATGTTGTGAACAGACTTGTTACTCCTATTCATAATTCTGGCCGCAACATCACGATTGATAACTGGTTCACAAGCTACGATTTAGTAGAAGATCTTAGAAAGAAAAAACTCTCTTGTAGGCACCTTGAAAAAGAATAAGCCTCAAATACCTAGTGCATTCAAAGATATCAAAGGTCGAAATGTTCCATCTAGTATGTTCGGTTTTCAGAAAACCTGTACTCTAGTCTCATATGTACCAAAACCGAAAAAAATTGTCCTTTTATTATCAAGTATGCATTTTGATAATAACATAGATTTAGCAACAAATGAGCAACAGAAACCGGAAATAGTAACGTTCTATAACGGAACTAAAGGTGGAGTAGACACTCTTGACAGAATGTGTGCAAGTTATAACGTTGCTCGGAACACAAAACGGTGGCCCATGGTGGTGTTTTTTTCTTTGTTGAACGTTGGTGGAATTAATTCCCAAATACTTTTTGTTGGAAACCAAAATGAAGTGAAAAGTAGAAAAAGTTATTTACATGAACTGGCTAAGAAATTAACGGAACCAGAGATACAAAGGCGACGAGTGACAAACGTAGAAGTTCCACTGGATGCCGCAACTGCAAATGATTTGGCTCCTGTGCTATCCGAGAATGAGAACATACCCAGGAAAAGAAAAAGATGTAGTACGTGCTACTCACAAATAAAAAAATCCCGTCTCACCAAATTTTCCTGTATAAAATGCTTAAAACCTTTGTGTCTTGAACACTGCAAAAATATTTGTCAAGATTGTGTTCCTGAGTAAATAATGTAAATATTTATGTTTAATTTAATATTTTTAAGTATATGTTTGTCCTATTTTTTGTTTTGTAAAGCAAAAGTATAAAAAAAGTAAAATAAAACAATTCTCGACTTTTTTGTATTTGTTTCTAACACAAAAATGGTACGTATCTATCAGATACATGGGCGACCAATCCTGAAAGTTTTTTGACGCGACTATCCGAGGGTTAATTAATAAATTATATACCACCAATTATGAACGTCATTGAAACAGACTGCGTAAAAAGTTTAGAAAATAATCGTAAAACAAAGCTACAGCGTGCATTAAATTCAAAAGATAGAATGGAATCGCAATATAGATCCCATTTTATCCTTTGAATATTATACTTGGGAAATGTCGATTTTTGTGCAAAAATTGTGGCATTTGGTAGTCGTTAACTCCGTAAAAATTGTGAGTAGTGTGGTAAGAATCAAATTTGAACAGTTGTTGCGTGCATGACTACTGCTTTATACGCAAAATAAATTGCCGTTGTATCTACAAGTTCAAAACATACATTTAATATCACATAAATAATTCCAAAATATATTTGAATCGAAGTCTAAATTCCAAAGACACACGAAAGAAAAATATGTAATATTTAGTTAAACAAAAATACGGTTATCGGCAAGCACAATGACGATTACACGTAAATGTCAACGTTAAGTTTATTAATATAACATAAATTGTCAGAATTGACGGACAGAGAATCCATCTGACGTTTGATTTGCGATGACAGTCGTTCGAAAATTTGACAACATTCAAGAATAATCAATAGATGTTTAATTTGCAATGTCATTTTATAGGCTGTATAATTACTCTAGACATACATAAAGAATTAAAGTATTACTAATTTTATACAAAGAAAGACTTGAAACATCAATGAAAAATGAAATATTGGATCCACCTTAATTTCGGTTTTTCAGAGTATCAACATTCAACTTATGCTCAACTTATGCCCACGTAAGCTCGCTTGAGCTGTTAATGACGTCATTGCAAAGCAAGTCAGATTTGACAGTTGTCCTCTTGACTATGTTTTGAGTTCATATATTAAGTTATTTTGATAATTAGGTATGCCACATTGCGCAATTTAGTAGTAGTTTCTTCTATTATAGTTGTTTCTTTAATAATACGAAGGGGTTATATTTCCGGACTAGACATTTTTCAACAGTAAGATCATAAGTGCTCAACTCTTGTCGGCAAGATTTTTATTTTGTATGAGCATTGGTTGCTTGGCAATTAAACTAGATCAAATTGACTATTCTTTTCCCAAGAATTTGATCGAGTTTAATTGCCAAGCAACCAATGCTCATACAAAATAAAAATCTTGCCTGACAAGAGTTGAGAACGAATGATCTTCGGTTGGAGAATTAACTGAATGAAGCGTTAAATACGTCAAATTTTTAACAACTTTATTTATGAGAACAATTATAATTATAATTAAAAGTACAATTAGTGAACGTAGCTTGAGAATTATTTTGTTTTGAAGTTGATGGAAATGCGACATGAGGTAAATCTGAACTAGAATTTTGATGAATGATGTTCGAGTTGGTGTGTCGTATTTGGTTGATGATGTTGGTGTGGTGGTTCTCGTCAATATGAAGATATGGTTTTATTGAAGATGCATTACTGTGGCCAGTAATCTTAATTAATTCTTGTTCATTTATTCCAGATTTTGTTAAATGCGAAACAATACTAGAACGATGCGAGTGATTTGTCAATTTCCTTTTTTTAATATCTAATCCAATTTTTACCGCGGAGGACTTGGTCCACTTCGCAATCTCATTGTGACCTACAGGAGAATTTTTGTACCATTTTCCAGTTGTTTTCCAGTGAGGATTTGCAGTTAAAAATAGTCTATTAGATGTAATGTGTGGACTACGTTTTTCTTGCAGTTTGTTGAATAACCTTACTGGACATCGGTCTATGTTTTCCTTGTTAGGCGTAAGCCACTTATTCTCTGCGCATTTTTCAGCACCACCTATATTATTTAAAGTTTAATGAATTTCTTTAGTTATTGTTAACCTACCTTGACAAGTTTTTGTAAATATAGGATTATAAATAATCCTGCCTGTCGCACATCCATCGTTTCCTATTTCTTCTTTAAAATAGTCCGTGATACAATTGCTTCCTTCCCCACCGCGCCACGCTAATTCAAAAGAAACAATGTGGAAAAACTTTTTCTGAAGACCTTCTGGAGTATCTTCGTCAAAGCTGTTTATAATCTTGTCAATTTCTTCAAGAGAGAATGCTTCAGCGCTTACTTTCCGTTTCTCCGGAATTGATTGCAGCTGCTTGCATTTGGTGTTCCTCGCTTCTCGTGCAGCTTTGAAGACTATATCCGAGAATGGGTCAATTCTTCAATTATATTTGTTAAAATACAAGTCTTGCACTAACTTGGCGGTTGTATTCCATAGCGTTTTGACACAAGATTCCTTATAATCTTCTCCATTACGTTTCCGCATATTAAATGCATAATCTTTTAAAATACTTGCAATCATATCAGTGGACAAAGATTCGCTTAATTCATATTTGCGTTGTTGGCAAAATTCTGCAAATTGATTCCACACACTTTCTCTACACTGAGTTGTCTTTCTCGGAATCGAATTTTGAATGTTTTCATTAATTGAAGCGTCAGGAATGTTGCCGAAGCGCGACATTTTTACTTTTGTCAAAATGACATTTGATTTTTTAAATATTAATGGTTGCTAAAATAATGCTAAAACAATGAGGTATCGGCAAGAAAAATAGCATACATTCTTTTCAGTTAAAGAAATCATTTCTAACTTGTGATTGGTGCATGTGACACTGTTTTTAATGTCTCATTGGTCTACAACACTATGAAGTTAATTATCAATTTTAATATAATTTTTCATTATAGTGTTTTATTATTATACATGCCCTGGTAACGACTTTGACAATGTACAAAACAATTGCAGGAGTATTAGTTTTAATATCTGTCAGTTTGTGTTGTCACGTATCAAAATGCGCAAACTTGAATATCGAGCAGTTATCAAATTCTTGACAAAACAAGAAAAATCTCCAAAAATAATTTGTGAAGAAAGGCTGTATACGGGGATGATTGTCCTTCAATGTCGACTACTTACGAATGGTCAAAATTGTTTAAACACAGCCAAGAATCACATGATGGTTATCTCCGTCTAAGTCGGCTGTTGATATGATCACCGCCGATGTTATTGAAAAAAATCAAGTGTTTGGTACTGGAGAATGCAAGATTAAAGAAGCGACAATTAGCAGCTTTATTAAAAGTTTCAGAAAGCACGGTTTTCAGAATTCTACTCGAATACCTTGGAATCACAAAAGCTAGTGCCAGATGGGTTTCGCGAATGCTTTCGGCATTCCAAATGCGTGTGGAGACGTGTGAACAGTTATTGGCGCTTTGTGGAGACGAACCACGTTTAATTAACAATCGACTTGTCACCGCAGATGAGACCTGGCTCCATCATTTTAACTCTTAGTCAAAACAATAATCAATGCAGTGGCATATTAAGGGTTCCAGCCCTCCCAAGAAGTTTAAAGTCACCTCTTCTGCAGGAAAAATAATGGCAGCGATTCATTGCGATTGTCAAGGAATACTAATGATTGATTATCTACGTAAGCATAGTACGGTAATAGGAGAGTATTACGCAAGATTAATACATCGCCGAAGAGATTCTATTAAAGCGAACAAGCGCGGATAACCGGCGCCAAGTGTTCTGTTGCTTCACGATAACGCACCAGTCCACAAATTCAGACTTGCAAAAGCTGCCGTTGCCGAATGAGGTTTCACAGAAGTAGACCATCCACCTTATTAATAGTCCAGATCTCGCTCCGTGCGATTATTTTTTGTTTTCTAATCTCAAAAGAACTCTAAAGAGAAGAAAATTTATGGAGGATGACGAACTTATAGAGAGGCTGTTGAAAGGTATTTTGCAGACAAATCAAAGGAATTTTCTTATAATGGATTAGAGATCTTATTAAAACGATGTAACACTTGCATCCAAAAGCAAGGGGGCTATATTGAAAAATAAATTTTATTGCTGTTCATAATTTTTTTTCATGCCTAGTCCGGGAATATAAAAACGACGCCTCGTATAAGCAATACTGTAAAAGAGGTATTAATAAATGTTTCACTGAGTGAATAAAATCATTGCCAAAATGTAAATAAATATTTTTATTTAAGATATATTTTGAGGCTTATAATATTTTCTTTTGTACAAAAGGTAAATCCCATTCTGTGAATCGCATAGATCTGAAGTTCTGAAGTATTCGATATTGGTAATGCACAGCTACATCACTTTTACTAGAAGGGTCTCAGGAAATTGATAAACCAACATTAGGCAATCAACCTTTTGTTTTTTAAAGATTTTGAACTCACTATTTATTGCTTCAAGTTGTCTTGTCTTTGAATCTGGAAGAAATAATGTGCCAACTGCATCTGAATTTACATCTCTGTATGATTTATTGGAAAACTGTAGTTCTTATTGGAGTGATGTGTGAAAATATGGTGGCTCAAAATGAATGGAACAGATACATGCTAAAATAAGTTATTATTTTAATTATGAACAATAATAAAATCAGCCCTTCTGGAAATATCAATTTTTAAATTTATTAAATTCTGCCTTTTACACGCAATTAATCACATATTTCGTACCGTCTCTTCCTTGGAAACCCGTAGTATTTAATATGGCTAACTCTATATACTTTTTCGATTGTAATTACGACAACCGTATACAACACAGCCAGGAATATTAAATAGAATATTATTTAAAAGACGATAAATTAACTTAAAACTGATTCTCAAAATGCAGCAGAAATGAGAACTGTCAAATCTAACTTGTTTCGCAATGACATCATTGACAGCTCAAACGAACGGACCGGATATAATACAAAACAATTTGATTGTCAACAAAATGTTTGAAGCATGTCAGCCTTTGTTTGAAAGCAACGCACGCCAGTGAAACAACATAATCAATAAACATTTTGGGCACTTTATTGAAAAATTCATACATACTAATAAGACAATAGATCATAATAGTATATTATACACCTAGGGAGTGAAATGATGTTTTTTTCCGAGGTGCAGTTTGTAGCCCGAGGGCGAAGCCCGAGGGCTCTACAAAGCACCGAGGAGAAATTCATTCACTCCCGAGGTGTATATACTATTTTTTGCACGACCCAAACGATTTTAATTGAAGAAATCTAACTTTTTTTAAAAATTGTCAACATGACGTTTCCAGTTGTCGAACGCAAAAATCATGCTGGTTCTGATGGAAACCCTTGACGACCGATAAATAAGGGTAGCCATATTGGTTTTTTGTGAATATCGAGAAACTGCCCGTATTTTCTTCGCTTCGTTAAATAAGCATAAGTGGATATTAATGTAAAAGAAAATCGACTGTCCAATTCTAGCGGCTTTAAGCAACGTGTGATTAGTCCATTAACATCTTTGTTCACTATTAATGGTGGTACTAACATTAATGTCAATATTAATATTAAATAAACGATTAAATTCATAAATTGAGTTGGCTATGTTTTTTATACCAAGGGAGCAAAAGAGTCACTTCACTCCCTCATTTAAGGGAGTGAACGTGCCTATTATGCAAGGGTCGTGCAAAAATATTTTTAAATCCATATGATATTATTGTCTGTTTATTCTTTCATTATGGTAACTGAGGGAGCTAAGACATTGGGCCAACTTATTGATAACACTTTTAGAGTTTGAAAACAAATCAACATTAATATACAAAGTGCATACTCGAGCTGAAAGTTGATTTTCTATGACAAGGGATATCTATCCGTAAAGACTAAAATGATTCTTTGCAACGTACTGTTCCTTTCGCAATTTTCACACTTACGAACGGTATATGTCTGGATAATAATGCCTGAAATAAAATACAAAGGGTCAAAAACTTTTCACTTACATATACTAAGGTCTTCCTAAGCACGACCATGTCTTATCGTAAGTTGAGTATGAATGGACATTCTGCCTATCTATATCGCGGCATAATGTGGCGAGATCTCCACCCCATCTATTCCGCGAAATATATTTTGAGACAGACGTGCATAATTTGAATATAAGAAATAGAAGTTAATCACCTTTACAAAAAACAGCTATTTCTACACGTTATTTTTCATTTAATATTTATAAATTGTATAATGCTGTTTCTTGGTAGTTCGCTAGGGGTTCGACCAGACATTTAGATATAGAATGTTTTTCATCACGCTTTCGAGAAACAATCTGTCATTAATGATTGCGAATGGAGGCATGGCGCGCTTTAATTATTATTCTTCCATTAACTTTATGAGGGCCACACAAAATTAGGTTAGTTTAATTACAGGCAAGTGTAGTTTCATAATAATATAACTGTATTATATCAAGGTTAAGGTGGAAGACTGGTCGCGGTATTACGTAATCCAAATTCATTACTGGTTCCTTCCAAGAAGCATTGTTATGATGATTTCATTTTAAAAAGGCGTTTTTCTCTTGCAATCTTCAAGAAATGAAGATTATGAGTATTATTGTTTAAATTATATGGTACAAAATTCATTGGATATAAATAGTATTTGAATCGAAATTCACAAAACTTACATAATATGTACGAGGACTAGTTCGTCTGTAAGTTATTTAATATATAAAATAAATGAAAGAAATTATTTCGGAAAAGAGTAGCACGGTTGCCAAGAGTGAGAAGAAATACACTTTAACCTTCAAAATTATCAAAAATTACAATGAGTAACTTCGCTAATTGACGATATGATATGTACGTCTTTTACTTTCTTATACGTAGTATAAGGAAGTATTGTGATGATGAAAATTTTCGACCTCGAGATTTTTACAGATGTCCACGTTTTGTAGTCCCCTAATACCGAAAAAGTGGTTTTTAAAAAATGTCTCTCTGTGTGTGTGTGACCACGATAGCGGTCAAACCGCTGTAGCTATCAATTCCAAATTTTGCATCTACGAGTATAATCTCTCTCTTGAGATCTGATTACATTTTCAGTAAAATCGGCAGACCTGAAGTAGTAGTTTACTTCACTGAAAAAATCAAATTTGGCCAATATTTCGTCAACTACTACAACAAATTTATAAAGAATAATGAAGACATAAGTGGATAAAGGTGTCATGTCACATTTTTAAAGTTCGGAGTAAATTAGCATAACGCATCTTAAGCTGGAACTTTTTTATTTAGTTTTTGATTGAAATGATTTTAACTTCAAAGAATAGATACAAACGGCTTCTTTTCGTTCATGGATTTTCATATTAAACAAAAACATCCATTTGTGGAAAAATGAAGTTATAGTGTACATAACACCTTTATCCACCAATTGTCAACTCGAAGTTTTACCATGAATGAAGGTGTCTTGTATCTTCTAATTGTAAATAGATATATCAAAGTAACCTTAATAGAATCAACATGTTCTTCTTTTCTGTTTGGGATTAAGACTAGTTTCATCCAAAACACCTTCATAGTACCATCTGTAATCCTCTTCAACGAATTTTAGTTGCTCTCTGATACTGGAATTTTTTTCTACTGTTTAACTCCCACATTTAGGTAACATGCTTGGAATAACTTCGTCAGTTCTAACTTCTCTTGTAACTTTCTTATGTAAATCAACCTGCAGAAATGGGGAATGAGAGTCTAATTGGTCTTATATAAATATAATCCAAAACTGACTACTCTAGTTCTAGTTCTTCGAATTTATAAAAAAAATGTTCCATATTCAAGCATAAATTATGACTAGTACTTGCAGATCTGATGATTTCCCGATATTGCTCTGGAGTGAACATTTTCTGGTGGATCCTCAGTACTTTTTCGATACGACCTAAATCCCAATCGGAATCGAGGTAGCTGTGGCCAACCTCTGAACATGTATGCTCTATAACTCGAATATACTTGTTTAGTATTAAATACTGGTAAAGACAGAGGATGAAGAAGTTCTTATTTTGGCCCCCGCATGAATCAGACCAAATTATTAAGTGATCGACATCAGGATGCTCTTTTTTCAGTAGCATGCAGAACCGTAATAAGCAACTTCGGATTTCATTATTGCCTCTATTGGCAATGTCTCTGTCCAATTAAAATAATACGACTTGTGACCAGAATGAGTTATGCAGTGAATACCAAAGTTGTAAAACCACATGTGCCTTAAGTAGAAAGCCGTGGATGTCGATAACTTTGGTAGTGGTATGGTTTGTTGTAAATCCATTGTAATGTAACATTTCTTTCTATCACCTGTCGGTATTTGCCTATCTGCCTTTTGGAAATAAAATGCATATTCCCAGTTTTGTTCAGTTGTATTTGCTCCAATATCGCATATGCTAAAGGTGTTACCTTTTGGGCCGTCAACAGGAAAATTAAACTTCGTTTCAAAAATATTCCTATAGAATGAAAGTTTGACCATGTATTTATCGTCCAAATTGTTCTCCTTAGAATGTTCTAAATAAAGGTGGTAAAGCCGATTCACATTATAAGTAACAGAGACAGATATTTTTTGTTATATAACCCCAGTACCAGTGGTACCAGCTTCTTGGATATTTTCATGAGTTAGTGATCCTGTGTCGTTATCTAAGTCTGCCTTATTATACGGAGTCAGGTACGTCTAAACTCGAAGATAGATCCGATATCATCTGCAGTATACAAGTTAAATTACTTACGGGGATTTGAAGAGTCCGAGTTTTGATTATTTAATACTTGTACTAATTCCAGCATTCGGTTACCTCTACTTCACATCGTGATATATTTAATATTTCCGCTAAAAACCGCTTTTTTTTACGTGAACTATTGCGTACACACTGTCCAATGAATGTAACACAGGATGTACACAGTGATGTTAACATGAGGGAAATTTCCCTACATGTAGGGAAAAAGGCACATTTTTTTTGCGTGTAGGGAAATTGTGAGGGAAATATCTGAAGTTCAATATTGTAGGGAAAAAGTTGTTGTAGTTTGCGGTTGGCAGCATATAGATCAATTTTAATTTGTTTTGGTCTCTTCGGTGCGTATTCTGTGCTACAGGAACACTATTCTGTGGTATCTGTTCCAGGGTTAATTTTTCTGTGGTTCCAAAGTTATGACGGTACTGTGAAGTGTTCTGTGGTTCTGTGTATGACGGTGATGACAGGTTGACAGGTGACATTTGTGATTTGTGGTGGTACAATCACTATTGCTATCAGTCTATCAGTACAAATAATAGGTACCATCGTACCACTTCAAATAAGATCACAGGTAGGTATAATAAATGAAGCCATTAGTCACTTATCTTCAATTTCCTTACTAATTGTTATTTAGGTTATATGGTTAAAATGAATACTAGTGCTGCTAGCAGCTGCAACAGTAGTGAAAATGTCAGCCCAAGTAAACCTAAAAAATACAAATATAGAAAAAAGAAGTTTAATGAAGATTGGTTAAACATTGAAGAATTTCAAGGGTGGTTAGAGAAAGTCCCAAATGATATTTATAAATGCAGATGTAGTGCTTGCAACGTTATTATTACCTGTGGAAAATCTGAATTACATAAACATTCTCAAGGTGAGGGGCATATAAAAAAAGTGAAGTTAATTAAGACAAATCAAAAGTGCGAAAACTATGTTATACAGAAAAATGAAGAACAAGATAAAGACGTAAAAAACTTTGAAATACGTTTAAGCATGTTTTTTGCTGAGCACAATGTAGCACTGCAAATTGTGGACCATTTACTCCCACTTCTCAAGGATATTGTTCCCGATTCAAAAATTATTGAGAAAGCTGTATTGGGACGACAAAAATGTACTGCAATTATTAAGAATGTGATTACACCTAATCTAAAAAAATGCCTTATAGAAAAATTACGAGAGGTACCTTTTTCTATAATGATTGATGAAAGCACAGACATCAGCTCGAATAAAACAATGTGTCTTTTAGTAAGATATTATGATAGTGTAAATGGAAGAATACATACTGAATTACTTGATTTAATGAAAATTGATTATAATGAATGTACTGCAGAAAATTTATATAACAGTTTTAAGAAGATTTTAAATGATTTGGACATTCCCATAAAAAATGTTATTGGCATGGCATCAGATGGAGCAAGCGTAATGGTGGGAAACAACAACTCATTTGCTTCTAGGCTTACTGCAGAAAACCCAAATGTTACAGTTGTTAAATGTATATGCCACACTTCTGCCATTATTGCAAATAAAGCGTGCTTAACATTACCAAGGGCTCCTGAGGAATTATTACGTCAAATATCTTCATACATTTCCCACAGTTCAAAAAGGTGTCTTCAACTAGAAGACATCCAAGAACATTTCAATGTGGAGAAGAAAAAAATACTCAAGGTGGCTTCAACTAGATGGCTATCTGTGCATCAGTGTGTAACCAGGATTTTGGAAAACTGGGAGGTGTTAATAAGTTATTTCAGAGTAGCTGCGATAGATGATAAATTAAAATCTGCAGAAATAATTTTAAATGACTTGAACAATGTATGTAACAAAGCTTACTTACTGTTTTTACAATATGTGCTTAACTATTTTAACTCGATCAATGCTTTATTTCAGTCAAAAAATATACTAGTCCAGGAATTATATAGTGAGACAAAAAAAATATTTTTCAGATTAGGTCAGAACTTCATTAAATTACATAAGTTGAAAGTAGATATGATTGTAAATAGTCCTGATAATTTTTTAGATATAGAATCATTTTTTCTGAGAAATGAGTGCAATAATTTAGTTAGTAAATTACCAAAGCCTGAAGCACATCGAGTTAGATTAGACTGTTTGCGTTTTTATATTGTTGCTTTGGAAGAAATTCAGAATAGGTTTCCCATTAGTGATGACTCCTTTTTTAAAGGTTTACAATTTTTAAAGCCGGAAAATGCTTTAAATTCTCAAAATAGAGATTTATTTAAATTTGATAGATTATGTTCAAAATTTAAAATAGATTTAGGTAAGGTAACAGCTGAATGGCGTGAAATGCCATTTCACTTCGATGATATAGAATTAGCTCGACTAAAAGAAAAGGATATTGCTGACTTTTGGTCCTATATATCCAAACAAAAGAATTTCGAGAATGTACTGGTTTTTCCAAATTTGTCGAATCTAGCAAAATATGTTCTTACGTTACCTCATGCGAACGCAGACAGCGAACGCATATTTTCAACAGTAACTGATATTAAAACTAAAAATGAGGTGTGGCCACCACACGACTTTCTTATACGCATGAGCGTTTCAAATTACAGAATTTTAAGAATTTTTTTTACAGATATTATTCAAAATCCTATTCTAAGTACTTCTATTCTCTTAATAAATTTCTATAGAATGCATACTTTGCAAGATATCAAAAAAGTGCTCCTCGCTAAGAGTAAAAGTGCTACTTCCGGTCCGAATTTTGAAATTTCATATATACAAAAAATATTGCAAATCTAGTTTTAAATACTTTTCTACTCTTGATAAATTTATATAGAATGCATAACTTACGACATATTTGCAAAAAATCGCTATTCGATAAGAGTAAAAGTGGTACTTCCGTTCTGAATTTTGAAATTTTTTTTATACAAAAGATATTGAAAATTATGTTCTAAATACTTTTATATCCGTAACGTACTAGCCAAAAAGGCATGACTTGCGAAATATTCGCAAAAAACTGATTTTCGATAAGAGTAAAAGACCTACTTCCGGTAGGAATTTCGGAAAACTTTTTAGATAAAATTATACTCAATTTTAATTTTAAGTATATATGAATTCTTTATAAATTTGTTAAAACTTAGTAGTTGACGAAATATTGGCAAAATTCGATTTTTTCGATGAAGTAAACTGCTACTTCCGGTCTACCGATTTTACTGAAAAACTAATCAGATCTCAAGAGGGAGATTATACACGTAAATACAAAATTTGGAATTGATATCTACAGCGGCTTGACCGCTATCGTGGTCACACACACACACACGCACACACAGATACACACAGACACAGACACACAGACATTTTTTTAAAACCACTTTTTCGGTATCAGGGGACTTCAAAACGTGGACATCTGCAAAAATCTCGAGGTCGAAAATTTTCATCATCACAATACTTCCTTATACTACGTATAAGAAAGTAAAAAGCGTAATCGTTTATCGCATGAGGTTCTTAACTCAATTTGTGTTATTCGCTCATTTTTACAAAGTAAAGAATTAAATTGCATAAAATTTAATTGTGTAACCATGATCAAAGATATGAAATATAATATATTATATAGTCATAAACAATAAAGATTAATTTGAAGTCTTAATGTTGTGTTTTAGAATGGGCGAAAATAAAGAAGTTGCAGATTATTTGTTGCCCTTTTTCCCATAAATCTGTTAAAATTCTAAAACATATTTTTTTGCTTACAGTACTGAGATTTCGTGTATTTATTTTTTTTGATTTGTTTTGTAATAGCAATGATAATAGTTAAATAAGTAATAAATTTTGATAATAATTTTGGTGTTTTGACTGAGGGAAAAAAGGCGGGAAAATTTAAAGGCAGCGTATAAGGGAAATGTAGGGATTTTATATCATGTGATGAGGGGAAAAGCAGTTTAAAAGGTTAACATCACTGGATGTACATAACCTCAAAATTTCACAAGATACATACATGACACTTCACTATTAATCTGCACTCTTCGGTTTTTAAGTTAATAAAGGTGGTCATGTAACAAAAATGTGACATAACTCTCTTATCCACTGAATAATGTCTACAGTATGTGCGACATGACACCTTTATCACCTGAAAACTATCAGATAATAAAGAAAATATGGAATCCGTATTTATTGAAGGTTAAATTTACACTAGAGATGCCCAAAAAATGCATTAACTCATTTTGTGAAAAAATGTGACATGACACCTTTATCCACTTACGTCTTTAATTCATATGTACTCAGAATTAAATTTGAGAAAAATTTTATTATGAAAGTTTTTGAAATTCCTACTAAAAATAGGTCTTTTACTCTTATCTAAAAACAGTCTTTTGCAAATATTTCGCAAGTCATGCATTTGATAACGGGTACATTACGACTATAAAAGTATTTAGAACTTAATTTTCAATATCTCTTGTATAAAATTCAAAATTCGGACCGGAAGTAACACTTTTACTCTTAGCTAGTAGCACTTTCTTTCGAATATTTCGCCAAGTATGCATTCTATAGAGATGAAAGAAATGAAAAGTTCTCGACCTAACAATGTATTTTTTTTTTAAATTTTGTAATGTAATCTCCAAAAACTTCAATTAATTTATGCCAACGTTTTTCCAAAAATAATAACATTATTACAGTGTGATCAATGATTACAATGGCTTCGTTATTTGATGTAAAACGATTTCCAACCAAGAATTTTTCTGAGGGAACCAAATCTGGTGAATATTCTGGATGTTCAAGCAATTCGCATTTTATTTCGTTGAATATTGTCATCGTCAAAGCGCGTCAATACGTGCATTGTCTTCATGAAAAATGATTGTTTTTTCCTTAGAGCAGGTTTTCTTCGCAAATTTTTGCAGCCATGTGATTTTAAAGGTTATAATAATATTTGGTTTTTATTATTTTACCTTTCTTAACAAAACTTCTTTATAATCCCATAAACCTGTTGCCATAACCTTTCTTGCTGATGGAACAGTTTTTGTCTTCTTTGATCCACTTCCATAGGCTTCAATCCATTGTTTCGACTGTTCTTTTCATTCCAGCGTAAATCCACATTTTGTCAACATTTATGAACGACGCTTAAAATTCATTTTATTTTGTTTAAAACGATCCAAACACGTTTGAGAAATTCGCATTCCAACACTTTTTGGTCAATTGTCGGCAAATGCGGCAGCAACCTTCTAGAAGACTTCATATGCAAATATTAATGCAAACTATTTCTAATTCATTCTTTTGGGATGCATGTATTCTCAGGTATTTCACGCACTTTCACTCGTCGGTCATCTAACATCTTATAATGAATATGTTGAGGTGTTGTAACACTTTTTGGACAACTTTCGCGTGGATCATTATCGAGATTTGTACGACCAGGTTTAATAACAGCAGCCTATAAGACTATAAGTTGTCTTCAGTGCTATTTTCGGACCAAAAATTTGAAGTTACTCATCTTCAGAAGAAGGCAAACCACCAAAAACGAAAATTCTTTGCATATTCTGAGGATAATATTCAAAAAGCGTTGGAAGCCATACAAAATGATTCAAAAAGCCGAGTATCTTGCAGACATTTCGATATTCCTCGAGCAACACTATAGGACCGATTCAAGGAACGCGCTGCCAACAAGCCTCGCATAATGGATCCATATTTGAGTGTGAAAAGTGACAAAAAAAGTAGGCTTAATAAAGAGAAATTGAAATTAGAAAAAATAACTAAAAAAAATTGGAGGAAGAAAATTTGGAAAACGAACAATTAAATGAAGAAAAACTGGATAAAGGAAAAGTTGATAAGTAAAATTAGATGATGGAAAACTTAGCTCAGCCAAGCATCTGTATATATATTCATAAAGCATTTGAAGTATCCCAAAATACTAGAACAATCTAAGAAACCCAAGTCGGGACTATCCACAAGCGCCATACCTGCCAAAGCATGGACAGCTTATTATATTGACAGAGAAAGACAGAAAGAGGGGAAAGAAAAATGAAAAACCAGAAAGCAAATATATCTGAAACCAAATAGAACACAACATCGAAGAAAAGAGTTCTTACCAACATAAAAAGAAATCAAGAACCAAACGTACAACTAGCAGAAACGAAGCAGAAGTGCGGTGTATGCGAAGAAAAATTGTACAGTGATGCCGAAGAAGAAGGTGAGGAAAATGTTGGATGTGATACTTGCCCAAGGTGGTTTCATTTAAATTGTACTGAGCTTGTTGGTCATATGAAGATGTTAAAAATCAAGATTTCTTCAGCGATTTCTACTGACGATGAATAATTTAAAAAGCATTAGGTGTTGAATTTTTGTATTTACAATTATCATGGCAGATTTAGATATTTAGTTATTGTTTTTATTCCTCAAGAGTTCATTTCTGTTTCTTGTGAATCAGAAAATAATGTTATTTTTTAAATTTATATGACTATTAGAGATTTAGTGTTTTTGTCTTGTTTGATGCACTTCCACATGCTTCAATCCATTGTTTCGACTGTTCTTTTCATTCTATCGTATAGCAGTGAATCCACATTTTGCCAACATTTATGAAACGACGCTTAAAATTCATTTTATTTTGCTTAAAACAATCCAAACGCGCTTGAGAAATCCGCATTCGAAGCATTTTTGATCAATTGTCGGAAAATGAGGCGACAACATTGTACAAGGCTCTTTCATATGTAAATCCTAATGAAAATTATTTCTAATTCGTTCTTTTGGAATGCATGTATCCTCAGGTATTTCACGCACTTTGACTCGTCGGTGATCTAACGTCTTATAATGAACATGTTGAATGATTTGTGGTGTTCTAGCAGTTTTTGGACAACCTTCACGTGGATCATTATCGAGATTTGTACGACCAGGTTTAATAAGAGCAGCCCATTTTTTCACAATGGAATGTGAAGGTGATGCATTCATATACATTTTTAAAAATTTTGGATGAATTTCTGTTGGTGCTAAACCATTCAAAACAATTAGGTAATTTAATGACAGCACTATGTTAATTTTTTTCCATTTTACACAAACCAATGACACGTATACATTGTGTTAGATTTTATGTGTTACAGCAAATATCTCAGTATTATTGCATATTCTGAAACTACATGAATTTATCTTTACAACGGTATATCACATATTGCACTTATTTCATTCATTTATGACGTAATAGAATAAATAATAGAGCGCGTTCAAAACGTAGACAGTTCAAAAAAGTTATTTTCCATTCTAAAAAAACATAAAACCGTCCCATATAAAATTAAATTAATTTACAGTTTAAGAAATAGTGATTCTGATAGCAGGTTAATATTTTGTAACTGGCTTAATAATAATCAACATTTATAATTAAGAGAAAATCGAAAAAAAATAATGAAGTAAGTACATGTGTGATACCCCGTTGTAAAGATAAATTCATTTAGTTTCAGAACATACAATAATAGTGGGTAGAGGAGAGTAGGATAATTACGAACACCTAAGAAAAAAATCCAATAAAACAAGTCTCGTTTAGAAACCTATATTTATTTTTTAGTATCAGTGTTCGTGATTACCCGACAGGCTGGTGTAATCACGAACACTGTATGAGGTAATTACGAACAGTATGTTATTCAAAATTATCCAACACAAAACTCACAAAGAAAACCTCTAGTTGTAGATTCCCCACTAGTACGTGTGCCCATAAATTGCATTTATAACACATAATCCAGTCTTCACTTGGGGGATCTTTATATTTTTCAGCCCAATAGATGCATAAATAGTTGTCTTCTGCATTGGTGGTTTCATTTCCTTTTTTCTCTTCTTTGGAATTTCATGAATTTGTTTTATTTTGCCAATTCCAAAATTTTCGAGGTTGCATAAACCTTTCTTAGTCTTAGTTTTAGTCTTTTAAGTCTCGTCTCTTATTTGCTTATTCTTTTTTCTCCTTTTCTCCTTTTCTTCCAAAACCTCTTTCATTGGAGTACTAGTTATAATAGTTGAATGTTGGCTGTCTGCTTGTTGGTTGTATTTTTTAGTATATTGGGCAAAGCAAAAATATGCGAAAGAGGTATTGACTGTTTTAATGAATCTTTAGGACATTTTTTCACTGTCTGCAAATTATCAGGCGAAATTTGAGTTGTGGTGTCAGAGTTGTGAAAAAGTTATCAAATTTAGAAGGGTCCAAAGGCAATTTGCTGCTTTCCCTACATTGCTGATGCGATTAAATGCTTTGGTGAAAAGACCAACAATTTCATATTGTATAATCCCTCGCCCTTGAAGTAATTTGATTCCACTTTGGCGACAGAATAGATAACAATTAAGACTAATATGGCTGTCATGATTATCAAAAATTAACAATAATGAACTTTCTTTAGTTGGTTTAGCAACGAAGTAAAATAACGTAACCAGCCTACGAATAAGTTTTCGTTTATCCAACATGAATCACTCACAGCAGCAATCATGTTGTCATTACCTCCATGTAATAACTGAACATCCATCTGCTTCCTCTTGAAAATAAAAAATGGTGGAATATATTTTCGCGAAGCACTGAATGCGCATACAACAGTCGTTGTTTTTGTTCTTTAATAGCCAAAACTTTTGAATTCCTTTGGACATTTGTTACGTCTAATAAAGACTATTATTATTATTAAAAAACCTTATCACTTTTGTTTCGTTAAATGCATTTATTCTATTTAAAGACATTGCCTCCGGTTTTCGTAACGAAATATTGGGGTCTCTGTATGAAATTATAGGACCAGCCATTCCAAATTTTCTTGTCAAAATTGTGCTTGAGCTTATTTTATTCAGAAAACTTTTCCGTACCATTTCAATTGTATTCCATAAAAAGGTGGCTAGACTTAACAATGTATTCTTCCAATTTTTTTTCTTGGGAATCAGAGAATAGTCTTTCTTCCACGGTTCAGCTGTTCTATAACTTTGATCATATAGAGTCGTTTTCGGTACAAGATAAACAGTTGCCGCTTTTCCCAGAGATTATTTTTTATTCCTCACATCGTCAATAGCTGTTTGTAAATCTTCTAACTGATATTTTGATTCTGTTTTTTTCTTGTAATTACGAAACCGAATGCAAACCAAATAAATACCTATAAATAACATAACCACTGTACGAGGAGCACCTTTTATATTTTTACAAAATCTGGGATGAAAACAAAATTTTTGGGAACAAAATTATTTTATTGTTTTTCAAAATATTCGCCTTTATGGTCTATACACTTTTGCATGCGTTGGAACCAGTTCTCAAGACATTTTTCCACTCTGAAGGTTGTATCTCAAAAATAAGGTTTTGAAAGACTTCGACTGCTTCTTGAGGTGCTGAAAATCGCTGTCCACGAATTTTTTGTTGGAAACAATAAGAAATCATTCGACGACAAGTCAGGTGAATATGGGCAATGAGTCATTATTTCAACACTTTTCTCCTTCAAATAGTCAATTGTTGTATGGGAACTCGCATTGTCGTAATGAAGAATAATGCGATCTTCTCGGTTGTTCTTCCTGATTTCATCTATAACTTTTGGCAAACAAATAACTGTATACCATTAAGCGTTAACAGTTCTTCGATCCTCTAAGAGAATTGTTGCAATGTGTCCTGTACAGCCGAATAAACAAGCTATCATTTTCTTGGAAGTGCTCCTTGCACGAACAACTTTTGTGGGTTTCGATTCATCTTGGAACACCCATACAGTAGATTTTTGCTTGGATTCCGGCTGATACGCATATATCCATGTTTCGTCACCTGTGACGATGTTGTATACAGATTTTGCTGTTCATACGTCGAATTTTTTGCTGTTTACACCAATTGACACGAGCTGCTTTCTGTGCTTCGGTCAATTTATGTGGAATCCATCTGGAACATGTTCTTTTTACAAATAAATGTTCATGTAAATTCGAATGTACCGCAGTCTGCGATATGCCAAGAGATGCCTCTATCTCACTATAAGACACATGTCGATCGTGTTCTATCATTTTCCGCACATCATCGATGTTTTTTTGGAATCACAATAGATTTTGGTCGACCTTCACGTGATTCATCACTCACTGAGGCACGACCATGACCAAATTCTGCAAGCCAATTGTAAACTGACTTCTCTGATGGGGCTACATTACCAAAAGTTGACTGAAGCAATATAATGCATTCTTGTGGAGTTAGGCCCTTTTTGAAATCGTAAAAAATCATCCAACGAAAATCTTTACGAGTAATCTCCATTATTTTACAAACTCACTGTCTTAAAACTGTCACTATCAACAAACTACTGACTCGATTTCAAAGCTATCGCGGATACTTCATTAACAAATGTCAAACTTTAAGAATATAGTGTTTACATTTGTCAAAAGCACCATCTAGTGGTCGATTGAAAAAATATGAAGGTGCCCCTCGTATATATATTAGAGTTATTAAACATCTTGAATTTAACACCATACAATAATTGAAGTGAACATTTCTATAACAACTTGGCGATTGCTTAAAGATAATTTTAATACTTTAAAATAAGAGTTCCATAATATTTGCAAAAAAAAAGGAATTCAAAAAAGTCGTAGAAGTAAATCAGTATCACGTAATCGATATTATTGAAACCAGATATGGACAAGAAAATTAAACTGAAAAAGGACAAGCCATATGGGAATTAATTATTTGTGGAGTAACAAGGTTAATTCTATATGAGAGTGCGAGCGTTGTAATGATATGACAGAGACCAAAAATTTAAACGATGCTATCACGCAAAGCATTTTCATTCGAGTTATCCTTACATGTATACATGGATATTACATACAAATTTATGGTATATTGATTTGTGGGTGGAGTAATTTTGTAGATTTGAAACATATGCCGATTGTAGGTAATTTCATAAAGTAAATTAAAAAATAACGATTCGCCATCAGATTATTTATTCATAATCGGTTTAATTAAATGAAATTGATAGTTTTATATGTCCATATAAGTACACTGACTGATCTGATAAACTGTTCATTTTTGGAGGGTTCATTCATTGAGCAGCTTAAAATCGCTAAAATAATTTCGGTCTTTAAAAAAGGGTCTTGTACATCAATGAATAATTATCGTCCTATATCGATATTAAGCACTTTCTCCAAAATTATTGAAAAAATAGTGGCTGAGATGGTCATAGGCTTCCTTAATATACATAAACTCCTAAACTTAAATCAATTTGGTTTTATGAAGGGGCGAAATACCACATCCGCAATTTTGGTATTTCTTGATACAATGTATAGAGACATGGATGCGGGTCTTGTATGGGATGTTTCGTGGATTTGAGTAAAGCCTTTGATCTTGTGGATCACAGGGTTTTGCTCAGGAAGTTGGACTGCTACGGTATAAGGGGTACATCACATGAATGGTTTGAAAGCTATCTCAGCAATAGACTGCAGCATGTGGAGATTGGGGATAGCAAATCGAACTATATAACAATGAACCGAGGCGTTCCTCAGGCTGGTGTCCTTAGACCGTTGTTATTTATAATATATATGAACGATTTGAAGTAACAAAAGCCTGTAATGTTTGCGGACGACATATCATTTATTGTATCCAGCACTAACACAAAGGATATGTGTGCAGCTTTAACTAATACGATGGTGACCTTGGGAAACTATTTTACACACAATAACTTATACATGAATATAAAGAAAACTGTTTTTATTGATTTCAAACTGAGAGCCACTTGTCGGGACTTGTCTCATTATATTAGAATGAACGAAGATAGTGTAGTAAAGGTTGATTCTACCAGGTTTTTGAGCATCGCTATCGATTCGCGCTGTGATTTCAGGAAACCTATTGACGATCTATGCAAGAAATTGAATAGTATTTATTTCTTATTTAATGATGAGGGAGGCTTAAATAGCTACTAAAGTTGGAAATTTTGTGAATGTTTTACTACGCACACTTTCATTTTCTTATTACGTATGGGCTGCTGGCGTGGGGACTTTCGGTGGACATTGGGAGGGTATTTAGATTGCAAAAACGCGTTGTTTGTGTTATGGCGAGCGGTGCCGCTAGGGAGAGTTGCAGGGATTTGTTCTTGTTGTTGATGTATGCCAGGCGGAGTATTGTGTCTATTCCTAGATTGAACCACCATTACACGTACTGCACTAGAAATGCGAATATGCTTGAAATTCGCTCACATAGGCTAGCGTTCAGTGAGAAGAACCTTCCCTATTTAGCTATTGTGGCCTTCAACAAGTTATCTGGCAATTTGTGGGATTTGCCGGTTCCATTATTCAAAACCAACGTTAAAAATATGCTATTAAAGAAAAGTTATTACTCTTTCAAGGAATCCATCAATGCCCCTGAAACTTGAGGCTGTGTGCTGTGTATTGTATTTTATAGTGTAAGATATGACAATGTCAATGCTTTGTAATGAAAGTCGAAGACAATAAAGATTATTATTATTATCTATAATTTTACTCTTTCATCTCCAGTTGTGTATGATATTTACTTTTCAGTTATGTACACAAGTTTGGCATTTTTTTCTTGAAAAGCTATATTTGCTTTCAATGTTTGCCTGAACCAGTGGCACAGCCTGGCTAACATTGCTATGGGAGCAAATAGTGACCAAGGAATAGTTGGGAGAGCGTGTGCTTAATGTTTCTTGGTGAAAATTTGCTTCCAAAATAACTTTCTTTCCTTGGAGTTGCACATGCTATGAGGGCTGTTCGTTCCGCTGAGCCTGGTATAGTAAAACACAATTTATTTACAGAAAACATTTATTTATAATTTTACAAAGTATTCTCCTCCACAGTCAATGCATTCTTGCATCCGTGAAAACCAATTTTGAAAACATTTCTCCAATCTTCCGGCCGTAGTTTGTTTATTTAGTTTTTAAAGGCATCAACCGCTTCTTCAGCTTCTTCGGCCGATGTAAAACGTAAACCCTGTAATTTAGCCTTTACTCGCGGAAATAAGAAATGATTGGGTGCTAGGTATTGACTATACGGTGAGTGACCCTTTATTTCCATGTTTTAGGCATTCAAATACTCAGTTGTTTGAGCGGCAGTGTGGGCCCGAGCTTTAGCTTCATGCAAGATGATCTTTTTTTTTGATGATTTTGCCAAACATTTTGGAGAATCTGAGGCAAACAAACTAAAGTGTGCGATTCTGAATTAACAGTACGTCTATCAGCCAGTGCTTATCGATTTTTCGATTTTTGATCAACTTTTTGGGAAACTTGTTTCACTGTGAAACGGTCAAATACATCCAATACATACCCCACACTCCCACAATAGGTGAGACTCGCCTATCAGTGTTTGGTATTATTTTAAAATAGGCTACAAGTTTACAAGAGGAAATTTGAATTTTCAATATTGCCTGACGTTCAGTTTGACATTTTGACAACATTGATAATGATGATTATAAACCTAGTACTCCAGTGTTGCTGGTTCAAGTACGAGGCTAATCCAGAAAGTAACAAACGTTTTGGCCTGGCGCGACAGAGGGCGGGGCTAGCGCCGCAATTTTGGCGTCAGAGTGTTCCTACGCTCAGTACGCAACCAGCCGTGGTAATTTGCGGTTTGTGCCTGTCGTACTTTGTATACAACGGAGTGTTAAAATGAGCGTTGCTATTGAAAATCCCGCCAGTTGTGAAGTGCAATCTGTAGTATGATTCTTGTTAGCAAAAAATCACAAATCAATTGAA
Source organism: Amphimallon solstitiale (assembly GCA_963170755.1). Taxonomy (NCBI): domain Eukaryota; kingdom Metazoa; phylum Arthropoda; class Insecta; order Coleoptera; family Scarabaeidae; genus Amphimallon; species Amphimallon solstitiale. Next base: position 94,087,566 of record OY720683.1, on the reverse strand, counting down.
ATTTATCGCCAGATTTGTGATGTGTACGGCCAAGGAATAATGAGTGAAAGCCGAGTGAGGCAGTGGTGTATTGATTTTAGAAATGGCCGAGCCAGTGTTCACGATGAGTCTCGCAGTGGCAGGCCTAGTCTTGTGACAGATGAATTGGTGGTGAAAATCAACGAAAAAGTTCGTGGAAATCGTCGTTTCACGATTATGGAACTCTCAGAACATTTCCCTCAAATTTCACGGAGTTTAGTTCATGAAATTGTGGTTGATAAACTTGGTTACCACAAATTTTGTTCCAGGTGGGTTCCGAAAATTCTAACGGAAGACCACAAAAAACAGAGACTTGCTGCAGCACTAACATTTCTGGAAGACTACGACAAAAGTGGAAACCATGTTATCGATCGTATCGTAACTGGCGACGAGACTTGGGTAAAGCACGTCAACTGTGAAACAAAACGGCAGTCGATGGAATGGGGACACACGCATTCGCCCAAGAAACCGAGGATGTGTTTGCAAACGCTTTCAGCAAAAAAAATCATGGCTACTGTGTGTTGAGACGCTCAGGGAGTGATTCTCGTTGATATTCTCGAGCGTGGGCAAATAATCAACTCAGAAAGGTATTGCAAAACAATAAAAAAATTAAGACGCGCGATACAAAACAAGCGCCGGGGAAAACTTAGCGAGAAGGTTTTGTTTTTTCACGACAACGCTTGTCCACACACGGCAAATGCAGGCGGCAGATTTCTATAGAGATGGTATTGAAAAGTTTGTACCACGTTATGATAAATGCCTTAATTTAAATAGCGATTATGTAGAAAAATAACCTAAGAGTTTGCCTTCAAAATGTATATAATAAACATTGTTCTTTTCACTTCGTTTATTTTTTATTTCAAAACGTCTGTTACTTTCTGGACAGCCCTCGTATATCAATATTAAAATAAAATTTAAAAAGAAAATCCGTAATTCAAGTGTTGTGCTTTTCAGTATCGCCTTCCATCAAACCATCCTCGTATATTATTTATTGGTAATATATCAAATATTGTCTTTCTATTTTTCATTCTCTTTCAGCTTTCTATATATACGATAAGTTTACTGATGCAGTTTGATAATGACATGTATTGTCAAACTGTGTCGCAAACAGTAAATAAATAATGTGATAAAAAAGTAAAGTAATTGTTTTATTATGTAAATATTTCCAAATTAAGAAAATTCCTCTTTCATTGAAATATTGTGTTTAGAAATGTACACGAACTCCACATAAACGAAGTTCCTCGGATAGTTTTTCCTACGAATTTAAAAGCAAGTAGTTCATGGGACGATTTGCCAATTCTATTAGTTGACTTCGTCTTCGTTTAACTCGTGCACACTGTCGTGCCGCTATTAATGTGGCTGTTGTTGACGTTGCGGTCGTTATATACACGAATAGATTGCATAATCTCAGTTCTAGGCAAGTAGCGAGAGGTAAACGACCTGGCACACTACACTATGTTAATGAAACGAAAGCCATTTATTTTATATACTCACTCCGCGCTCACGGTGGACTTGTCCAAATGCGTTGATATTCTGGTCACTTGTGGTTTGAGATCAGCTGTTGCTAACGGAGTGGAACTATTTATTTCTTCTTCAGTACGACATTATTTTTTCTTCCTATATAACAGAACTGCACTTTTATATTTAATTTCAATTATAAGGAATCGCTTAGATAGGTATACCCGTACAGGTCAGTTTTCGATTTTTATACAATTTTGTATTACGCTTTTGTTGGTATGCAAATGTAACATTATAATTATGGCGCCCAGCGTGGGGCTATTTAAATTAAAATTAGTATTAAGCTATTTTCAATAATATATAAAAGAAGTAGTATTATACACAGACTTTTATTGCCAAACGAACTGCAGAAGAATAAATTAGTAATTTGCAAAACAATCGCCGCATTATTCATTTTATCTAATGAATAAAATAAAATATATCAGTGTTATTAAATTCCTCACAAGACTAAGAAAATATTTGAAAATTATACTTGAAGAAACAGTACACGATAATTATTAGCCTTTCAAGCCAAAAATTTAGACGAAATTTAAAAATAAATCGTTTAAGGTTTGTGTCTAATTAACTTTAAACATATTTAATTACATTCGCATTAAATCTATACAAAACGGCAAATTTGCACAATATAGAAACTGCTTCTCGATAAGAATAAAAGTGATACTTTAGGTGTATTTCTATAGAAAAGTTGTTCCACTGATAGACATTATTACAGAAACCGCTTTTTAGTTATCAGGAGAAATTAAAACTTGCATATCTGCAAAAATAAGAAAATGTGTTTATGGTCACTTAGAACTGATTTCCTTCATTTTACCACCAGAGTCGTGTCTAAATTCGACAGGTTAATTTAACCTGTCGTATTGATTCCTTTAACACTATTACTTATTAATTGGGACAAATGTTCAACTATTTATTTTAATCAGAAGGTTCTTTGAGTTAAATTATATCTACAATAATATGTACAATTTAACAGGCAACTAATAATACATTATAAGTTCATCATATTTATTAACCAAACGGCAATAACTACTGGGATATTTCATTTATTTCAGTCAAACCTAAATATCATTTCCTAACAAATTGGTTTAGGTTAGTTTTACGTATTTCTTTCTCTGTGTTTAATTAACATTAGTAATTCTATTAATACAAAGCCAAATGTTTATAAAACAAACACTGACTTCGCTCTAATACCACAATTGGAGAAATTAAAATTTCTGCGAATAAAGCATTAAGAAACGTACATTTCGAAACTTCTTTTGTATTATTTTATATATTATCACATAGTCAAACAAATGTGGAAGTTTTCTGGAACAGTTAATCATTTTGTTTATCACTGCAGACCACGAAACTATTTAAAAATAAACTATAACAGACACACATCGAGATATCTCTGCCGCCAGACCACAAAGGTGTCACTTTCTTTTTAGTGAATTTATGACATTTATTATCCATCTGTGTACAAACATATTCTCCTAGAAACATGCCTGCTACGTTAGTAATATTAATACAAACACGAATTAATAAAATAATTATGTGTACATATGTATATGAAATCTAAAAATATATTGTACTCGTTTATACTTATAAGTATTGAAATGTTATTGCATTATTCATGAGCGTAGGCGAACTAATGAAGCAAAAATGTTAGAGAATTATAATGAGAATAGAAATTGTATAGTGTTTAATCAGAAAATATGCATTTACTTAACGAGATAATTGCAGTAATATATAGTTGTTATAAGAAAAATCACTATAATTTAGATCGTAAGTAATTGGCTTTCTGTTCGAATTAACAATCAACTGTATTGAAAGTATATAAGGCGTCCTGCATTATGCTTTAGCCGTTATTGTACTTATTTAGCAGGAGGCAAAAGCAAAATCTAGAGCCTTATTTTAAGAAACTTGATTGATTAATAACCTGCCCAAATTACTCTGTTTTATTGCCTAATCACGTCTTTCTGATTTCTGCTAGTAAAATATTAAACAATTTTTTTAAAAAAACAAGAAATGTGATTGATTCATATATACGTATTTTACCTTAATTGATATACAGAAACATTAGATTAATCGCACTGCTATCATAGTAAACTAATAACAAAGCGAGAAAGACACGCTAGCAATGTTAGCTTCTGGCAGAAGATTCTCAATTTATCCGGGAAAACAACCAACTTAACCACACGACAGACAATGCCATCCTGCGTACCAATTGAGTAATTATTTGTAAGTTCTGGTGTAGTTCAGACTCATTAGTACTCATCATTACGGTATAGCTAAAAGTCTGTGTTGATTAAGTAATATGTGTATTATACATTCTTACCCTTAATTATGTCAATACTACAAATCCCTATTTATATATTATGTATGCTGTAAATGTCACACTTTCAACCAGCCAAAAATAGGAAGACAGCCTGCTATTTGTAGTTTCTGTCAGAGAACCCTCAATTTCTTAGGAACAGCCACCAACTTCACCGCATTGTAGACGATCTATGCGTTAAATGACCCACTAGTGACAAAACGTAGAAAGATGATAACGTGTCAATTAAAAATGAATTATTGGAAAGTTCTTAGTGTAATACAACCCCAGCCGTAAGCACGTGTTTCACACTCATTAGTCTTCTTTAGTACACTGTAACAGTAAGTGTATCTTAATTGAATAATACGTGTAAAAAAAAAACTATCCATGCTCATATGGCAGGCTGTCTTTCTATTTTTGTTATTAGTTTACTATATTTATCAATCTACCACTACGTCAAGATGTAATTTTAGATTAATTTTTGACGTTTCTTTAATATGTTAGATAATACTAATAATAATACTGGAAAAGTAAATTACTGAGCAATACTGCTGAACAAGCTACTGTAGACACTTGTTTCTGACTTATCGATCATCGTCAGTGCAGTGTAGCCCAAGAATAAGGCAAAGTAACTTTGGTAATAAGAAATAACAATCAGAGACCATACATGTGACAGATTACCAATTGAAGCTTCAGTCAGAATCTCTTCCAGGATTCATCTGACGTAACCAGAAGGTAGACATTGTCCACTTACGTGGCATCCGAGCCTATAGGAAATGAGAAGAATATTAAGAATAATACTGGTAAAAAAGCATGTGGCAATACCCTCTGAACATGCAACTACAAATACGGGTTTCTGACTCATTAGTTATCGTCAATGCAGTGTAGCCAAAGAATAAGGCGGCATAACCTTGGAGATAGAAGGAAACAATTGGAGACCATACAAGCAGCAGACTACTTAGTCGAAGATAGAAAACTTGTTCTTTTGAACCTTGACGCTTTATAACGGTAACTGGTAGGCTTTTTTTTTATTGTGATTTCTGCAGGTCAGTTCAGAATAAACTGTTTTCCCCGAAATTTCGCATAATTCTTCGAAAAAGATAACCATTATATAGGATATGCAGTGTTTCTATAATTTTTTCTTTTTGAGAGAGAAAGTAAGTATTATTTAATCCGTCTATAATTTCATTGATTGTACACATAAAGATCGTACTATATTGATTTTAAGAATCATTCATTAATCAATTTTATTGTATTAATAACATTCTGCTGAAAATTGGTCTTACGAATTTTTTACTGCCAAGCTCACAGCTATAATAATAATAATAATAATACATACCTTAAGATCTCCAACAGATTTTAATTAAGCATAGGGATTTCAGCGGCGACATACGTTGGAATGCGTCTCCGCATTTACCAAAAAGTGTCAAATTCATAGAAAACTAACACTTAGAATTGTTCAAAAAAGATTTATCTACTGAAGAATAGGTCTACCAAAAAATGCTTTTTAATAACTGTTCTAGTTTTGATAATTGAATTAAAATAATCAAGATTTACGATAGTATTACCTTGTCAGCGTATTCCAGGGACATAGACACATTTGCAGAATAACATCCTCAAGCAGAAATATCTTCGCATTAATCTAATTTCTTGTATTGATTTGCATAATAAAATATAATAATTTTATTGATATCATTTCCATGGCTACGATTTATAAATGTATTAATTTGTGTGTAAATTTTGCTTGATTATACGACGTATGTATCCAAGTCCTAAAACGATTAAACGTATTAAAAACATGAATTATTATTCAAGTAGAATATTAGTTTCACTAAATTTGCTAAATTTTAGAAATTAAGTGTCATACAAGATTTATTAAATTATAATTTATTTGGAACAAGCGATACCTGGCGGGCGTTGCTACGCCCAAAAAGAAATACATGTATTTAGAGCTTTGAAATTGAAGCCACATACATACATCGTGTTATACATATAAATTTTAAGTAACTTTGCACTAATGCAATATGTAAAAGTATGTTTTCTTTTATTTTTTATTGAAAAAGCCTTAATGTTGTGGGTCTGTACTTTCTCTGTGATTATTAGTGCAACTTCATGGGTTAGTACTAATCTAGCCATTGAATAATTACAGGTGATCTTATATCAGTAAGATTAAATAATGGGAAATATTTTTATTTTTAGTCCGATCGACACCAAGCTTCAACAGGAACACGCTTCAGACTATGCTTGAGTTTTCCTGACAATTTCACCAAAATCGGTTTAGCGGTTTCTATATCCGAAAAAAAAGAATAACGTAAGAATGAATTTTATACAGTCAAAATTACTTACCTATCAGATATTATAAAAACTTCTATTTTATCATATTTTGAGACTGATAGATATGTTTCAATAATAGACTAATATACTTGGAGTAAATGATTTATTTTAATATAATATACTCTAATCTACATGGCGGCTTCGCCAGTGTAGGCCTTTTTTGATGAATGTCAACTTTCAGCTTTAATAACATTGAGGCGTTCCATGTTATATTAAAAATTTATTCTTGAGAGTGAAACAAATATATTTAATTAAGGTATGAGTAAGACAGATAATGTTTAGGATAAAGCATACTTTTTTTCTTTTTTGATTCTTTTGATAAAGAATATATTTGTCAGTAGTCGGCCATTGGTAGTCCAGTTGTCGGCCTAGTCAATTTTCACCAGGTCCGTATAAACTATTTGTGCCCTCATATTAATCGTTTCGTTTTTTTTTTTTTGTCTTTTGAATGAAAGTGAGTAAGTAAAAGGATCAAATCAGTAGATAAAAAATAAATGTATATTTTCCCCTAAATAAATAAGTGTACAAAACCAAAAATAAATTCTCTATAAATAAGGTAACAAAAAAAAAACACTAAACAGTCACTAACAGTCATATAAATAAAAAAAATAACATTATTTTCTGATTCACAACTCTTGAGGAAAAAATGAATAACTAGTTATCTAATTATCTGTCATGGTAATTGTAAATACAAAAATTCAATACTTAATGTTTTTCAAATTAGTCATCGTCAGTAGAAATAATAATAATAATAATATCTTTATTGCGAAAGTAGAAAAGTAACATTCTAAATAAGATATAATTCAATTTAACCTTCGCAAGTCACAGGGCGAGGTTCAGTCGAAGACTGCTCTACCACCTAAACCCTGGCTGCAGCATAAATCCTCACAAGAGATTATGCCTAAAATAAAGTGATAGTTTGTCACTGCAGTAAAGCACGGCTACTGAAACCAACGGAAGTATGTAAAGAAAGTAATATAGAGTGGTCGACCATGTCAAATGCTTTGCTAAAGTCAAGCAATACTAGGGTAGTTACGAGGCCACTATCCCCAGCAGTCAGTATGTCATCTGTAATTCCGAGAAGTGCCGTCTCACAACTATAACCCCTCCTGAACCCAGATTGGGTATCAGGCAGAATACTGTACTCCTGTACATACGTTGTGATTTGGTGATGCATAATTTTTTCCAGAATTTTGGACATGACAGGAAGCAAACTTATTGGTCTGAGATCCTTAAATTCTTTAGGCTGATTGATCTTCGGAAGAGGAAGAACAAGTGCACACTTCCATTCCAGAGGGAATACCGCCTCCAGTAAGCAGACATTGATGAGATGCGCCAGGTAGGGAATAATAGCGGGACAGCACAGCCTGATCATTTGCAATGAAACACCATCCGCGCCAGTAGATTTGGAGGTGATGCTACTGATGACCCCAAGCACCTCGTGCTCCTCCATATGATGAAAGGAAAAAACACTTGGGAGATTGAGAGAATGAACAGGGACCGAGTTATTCGACACAACCGCAGCCGTGCAATTTACAAAATGGTTGTTCATCCTGTCGACGTCGGACAGATGCACAGGGATAGCAGGTCTATCCTTAACATTCAAGGCCAGGAGCTGCACCTGCCTAAATAGGTCATTTTTGGGTTTAGTTCTACTGATGTGATCGAAGTACGCCTTCTTCTCGTTACCTATACTCACATTGATATAGTTGCGTAGAGTCTTATAATAGTCCCAATCTGCTGCGAGTTTGGTCCTCCGAAACTTAGCTTTTGCCTTGTCTCGCAAGTTCACTAGTAACCTTATGTTCTCGGTCAGCCATGGAGCTGGAGGTTTAGTGATCCTTCGAGTTCTAATAGGAGCATGTCTATCAAAAAGGGATAAGATGCAATTATTGAGAAAGCTCAATTTATCATCAATTCCAGCTATCCTGAATATGAAGTGACAAGGTATGCAGTTAAGGTCTCGATTGAAATCATTGATGTTGATGTTGTTATAATTGCGAAACGTAATCAGCCTGGGCACAGAGGTCGGCCTAATAATCGAGAGCTCACAACAGACAATGTCATGATCAGAAATTTCCTAATTAATCACATCAGCCGTGTGCATCCAGGACAAATCACTCACATAAATATAGTCAATCAGGCTGAATGAGTGACGAGTAACACGAGTAGGCTTATTTATTACTTGAGTCAAATTAAAAGATTCTGCAATATCACATAAATGAATCGATGCTGGATTCTCGGGTTTTAATAAATCTATGTTGAGGTCCCCACAAAAAAGTACATTATCCGAATAAACATAACAACTAGCAATCGAATCTTCTAATTCTGAAAGAAAAGTGTTATGATCCAGTAATCTTGATTTTTAACATCATTATATGACTGCCCCACATGCTTAGTACAATTTAAATGAAACCACCTTGGGCAAGTATCACATCCAACATTTTCGTCACCAGATAAGAACTCTTTTCTTCGATGTTGTTGGTTTCTTTTTATTTTGGTAAGAACTCTTTTCTTGGATGTTGTGTTCTTTTTGGTTTCAGATTCATCATCTTTCCGTTTCTTCATTTTTCTTTCTCGTCTTTCTATGTTTCTTTGTCAATATAATAAGCTCTCCATACCTTGGCAGATATGGCGCTCGTGGATGGTCCCGACTTGGGTTTCTTAGATTGTTCTTGCTTTATGAATATATCTACGGATGTTTGGCCTGAGTTAAGTTTTGCCTCATCTAATTTTACTTGTCCACTTTTTTTTATCCAGTTTTTCTTCATCTAATTGTCGTTTTCCATGTTTTCTTCTTATAATTTTTCTTCAGTTAAATTTTCTGCTACTAAATTTTCTTCCTCAATTTTTTTGTAGTTATTTTTTCTTTTTATTCTTCTTTATTAAGGTTTTCTTCGTATAATTATCCATTCGGGAACATTTTTGTCACTTTCGACACTTAAATATGGATCTGGATCCATTATTCGTGGCTTAATGGCAGCTCGTTCCTTTAACCAGTCCTGCAGTGTTGCTCGAAAAATATCGAAACGTCTGCGCAAGATACTCGGATTTTTGAATCAGAATATGCAAATAATTTTCGTTTTTGGTGGTTTGCCATCTTCTGCAGATGAGTAATTTCAAATTTTTGGTCCGAAAATAGGACTATAAACAACTTATAATCTTTTGGCCAACAAATGGCAAAATCAGCATTTGACGTCTATGCTAGTGGTCGGCCGTTGCTATCAATGTTGCAAAACATTTTTATTATTGACTGTTCCCACGGCTTGTGAAACTGTATATGACTACAAATGAGACGAACATGTATCTGAATAGGTAAGTAAGAAAAAAGTGAAAATAAAATTTGAATAATGTGGTAATGGTCGGCATGGGGGGGGGGGCTACTAGATACTGGAGTAAATCTTTATACTAGTGACCGACCGTGCCCTTTTTAACTTCAAAGTTGATAAATCAGGCCTCTTTGGCCGAATAGAAGTTATTTCAAGCTCTGTTCATCCCCGAGAACCCACCGAAACGGGTTTAATAGTAATAAATAAAATGATACAAGGAAAGAAAGACGGATTCAACATTTGCCAACCATTGCATAGAACTAAACCATAAATTTAATAAAGAATTTCAAATTTTACATGTACAAGATAAAGGAAAAAAACTTTATTTGAAGCTTTAGAAATTAATAGATATAAGAAAATAGGTCAGGCACTAAACGAGTAAACAGATTTAAATCACTCCCCTTTACTGTCTTTCTAAATTTGTTAAAACACCCCTTCTTTGAAATTTATGTAAAATAAGTATATATAACGCTGTATTGATTTTGTAAACATTATTCCGTCAACTGATGAAGCCAAAGTTTGGCGAAACAATATTGTTGTGAGTGAAACAATAAAAATTATTTGAAACTATCTTTACGTTTATTATTTTCTAACATGGAGTTTCAACAATTAACATCCCGTTCAATTAATTATTTAAGTAAAATTTGACTTACTTATATATTTCCGGCTATCTAAGTTTACCACTTTTTAAACATATCGGTGCTCCAATCAGCACACGACACTTATATCTGCGCGCAAATTACAGGTATAAAATATTTATATACGGGAATGAGAAACTGATATTCACACTGTATGAAGACGTAAGATTTCAAAAAAAAAGTCACCAGTGGCCGACTATATTGGATGATGGCCGGTTACAGCCGAACTTACCCTATACAACCCTCAATGAGATAAGATTCGAATGTGATTTTTTTTGATAGCTGGCAGGTAAAGGTGATACAAAATCTTATAAATACTTGGCATCATTTAAATTATAAAAGGGAGATTTATAATAAAAAAAAAACAAATTTTTATATTCAATTAAAAGTATGTTATTGGTGGTATATTATAATCGCTCTATGCACACCAATAAATAATTAATACATTATACCGGGCTCTTTTTTTATCATTACACGTAGCATTTTCCCTATGTGTAATGATAAAAAAAAATTGTCAATGCATTAGCGATATAGTCACTGTATAGTAGACAACCAGTTATACACTCGTATTTTGACAAGCAGGAACAGTGAGCCGTCATAAGATTTTTATCAGTCAATTTTCGTTAAACTTTTTATTAAAATTTTAAAATAAAAATTGAGTTTGTAGCAGAAACACTGTACGACACACGTGTTAAAATGTTATTTTATTTTGCTTATTTTAAATTGCTCCAGTTCCTAATCACCCTCGTGTCGCAAATCTTACTCGCAAAATAAAATAGCACTTTTAACAATTATATCGTAAATAACTAATTTTGTACAATTTTTCTTACAATTTTAAAATTCGAAATATATCACATCGTCAACATCATAATTGCTACATTAAGGATTTCCCGCCATTTCCCACTGGCCGATACAAATAAAATAATATTCTGGAGATCCGTTTCTCTTCTACCATAAATTATTTGTACGGAAAAATTAAACTTTGCAGCGTACATAAAACCTTTTACATTTATTACGAAACTGTTAAAATTTAGCGCGAAAGTATTTGATTCGGCAATAATACTTGTACTGGTAACACTGGGCGATACAGAGCAAAATAAAGCTTAGAAAAATTAGGTTATGTTTTTAATAAAGAAAATGCAGAATATCACTTGGAACAAAATAATTAGTTTATTATAACAATTAAACGAACTTAAATGTGAAGTCTAATATCATAACAAGTTCTCGAAATGTCCACCTTGTCTTTCAAGGCAATAAGCAAGGCGATCTTGAAAGTGTATTTCTAATAAATTCTGGCCTTATTCCATTACATGCAGTACGTATACGCTCTTTTAGTTCATTCAAGTTGCGTATTCGTACATTGTTGTAAATTTTACTTTTTAGGTAACCCCAAAGAAAATAGTCATTTGGAGATAAATCAGCGGATCTTGGAGGCCATAGAATGGGACCAAATCTACCAATCCACCGTCTTTGAAATAAGTTATTTAAAAAATTCCTGATAGCTTTAGTAGAATGTGGCGGGGCCCCATCCATTTGGAACCAGGGTTCATCAACATTCATCATCTCAATTGATGGAATGATATGGTCTCTCAACAAATTCAAATATTTCACTGCAGTGAGGTTACCGTCAATAAAAAAATGGGCCAATAAGTCTATCGCTTATTATTCCAATCCAGACATTAACTTTTTGAGGGTACTGTGTTCGGGTCAGGTTTTGAGCGTGAGGATTTGTACGGGACCAGTACCTAATGGATTAATGGATAGGAAATTTAATAATTTTTCATGGATAAATGTAGGGTACAAACCGAAAGTTCTGAGAGTTGACTTCACCGTTTACGTAGCCTCATCAGTAAAAATTATTTTATTTAAAATTTCTTGGTTTTCATTTAACATGTTAAACATTATTTCACAAAACTCAGTTCGTTTTATCTTATCCTCTTCGAAAAGCTCTTGATGATTTGATATTTTGTATGGCCTATATTTAAATTCTTTCAGAGTTTTGTATACCGAACTGTACGATACTCCAAAATGTTTAGCTACATCTAAAAGAGATCCCACAGACCGTTCCTCTACGTAACACAGGATATTTAATTTCATGTCTTCTGTTCGAACATGATTGGTTCTATTTCTTTTTTTGTGAGAATTTAGAACACAACCATCTTCTTGAAATTTTTTAAAAAAAAGTTCAGAATTGTTTTTGCACAAGGTATAGGCCTGTCTGGATAATTGACGGAAACATGTCCCTAACTTGCCTTAAACTATTATTTTTCTGGTACCACATTACTATAGCCACCTTTGCATTTCTGTTGTATTTATCCATGATTTATAAATAAATTATCTATTTTTTAATAAAACGTATATCATTTATGACTTATGTTTGAATAAAAATTCAGAAATATTAGACATAAAAAATGTTTTTCCCGTCATGGCAACCTGATTTAAAAATTAAGGTATGCTATACGTAAATTCTTCATTGCTGTATAACTGGTTGTCTACTATACAGTGACTATATCGCTAATGCATTGACAATTTTTTTTTTATCATTACACATAGGGAAAATGCTATGTGTAATGATAAAAATAGAGCCCGGTATAATAATTTATAATCTTCGTTTCAGATATTACTCGTCAATATACTGTAATTTACAAGGAAATATAACGATTCTCTGTCTTCCTTATCTTATCTCGCTTTCGTAATTATATTCTTTTGGCTTTGCGACAACACGATTTATCAATTCCGTTTTCCACTTCTGACGTATTTATTCAATATTCTCAATTCGATTCAACGCGATAATTCATTTATCTATAATTTATTGTGAATCTCGTTTTGAATAAGTGCCATTGTAGAAGATCCAAGTTGTCTACATTCACGAATGACGATACTTTCCCATATATAATTTACACCATACCGTATATAACACAGCTGATCATTAGTTATCTCAATTGCCTATTCAAAACCCGTCTGTCATAGCGAACAGAATGATAGAATGAGAGAGATGGCGAACGGTTCGAGCAGAAATATAGTCTTTTTTAATCACCATTCACTGCCGGTGTATATAGAACTCTCTCTCTCTCTCTTTCTTCTTCTTATCTATCTCTTTCTCTCTGTAACATCAAGCGTTTGGTAAAATGGTAGTCTTATTGCTTTGCCCCTAGTAAGTAAGTAAGTGACAGACGCGCAGTTATCTCCTTCCTCCTTCTAAGGCCAGGACCATTAATGGTGCAGCACACAGGAAAAAGAACTGTGCCATTTACTAAAGGCACCATTTATCACTGACATTCGTCTTGAGATTTTTTTTGCTTTTCCCATTTCCAGAGAATATACATCTTAATTATTACTTTGGAAATTTATCGTAGTTCTTGTAAGAGGCTCATAGTCTCAATTGATGTACGACATATCTTGAAAAGGATGTGGGAACATGGTATGATGCACTTACGGCCAAAGCAAAAAGCGTTTATTTAATTAGAAATTTTCAGTAATATTATGTGCATGCTTACGATTAAATTAGAAAATAAATTACTTGGACTTGTGGATTTATTATTGTAGAAGTAGTAAGCATTAACTTTGCTGTAGTATTAATCAATAATACTGGTTAATATTACATATGAAAAGAGTGTTAATTATCTTCGTAGACGTATTTACATTTTTTATTGTAGGTCTACCATAGAGAATACACCAAATTCTTTGTGTACGGTGGCTATTCATGATATTCCTATAGTGAACAACTTGGCGATGAGAATTAGGTAAATACATATCAGATGGTATCAAAACGTTTTAAAATAAGGACGTGTGTCCACCACATGACTCTCTTATACGTATGAGCGTTTCAAATTATACAACATTGTCCTAAATTGTTTTAAATACTTTTATATTCTTAGAAAAATAAACTTGAGAGTAAGAACGTTACTTCAAGTTATTTAAAACTCTATTTAAGTACTTCTATTCACTTAATAAATCTCTATAGAATAATAATAATATTTATTGCCCAACATTAAGCATTTACAGGACAAAAATTATATGAGTGCAGTACAAAGGCAAATATAACAAATACATAAATTCTTAAATACTAATACATAATAACAAAAATAATAACAATAATAATAAAGAAACAAAAATGAAATGAAATTAATGTGAATATGCTACATGTAAAGAAACACGAAAGCGAGAGCAACTCGCAACTGACAAAGGGTAGATATACGATTGAAAATCAGAACTACAACTGCTTCCTAAAGTTACCAACTGTGTCATTAAATATATCGTCATATAGAGTATTCCCTAATCGCGACATATTGTAAAACGGTGAATGTAAGAGACTATTCGTCCGTGGAGTCGGCATAGTAAAAGTCAACGTGAAGATGCTCTAGGGACAAAGACGTTAAGGCAAGATAGTAACATAGGGCTATCAATTTTATTGTTCACAAGCTTCCAGACAAACCGAGCAGCATATAAGTAAGTCTCTTCGTGCAGCAAGAGACCGCATGTCATGACTCTGCAGAAGATGATGGTAGTCTATGCCATGAGGAGAATAGACACCTTGTATCTTAACCCGTAACTACAACAGACGGGTCAGATTGACATTGCGTTATAACTTAATGGTGGGGGTTGGCCTTCTAGCTATTCCACAATTTTCTGGTGCTCTTTTCAGTAGGAGCAAAGCAGTCGCGGAGAGAGGTTCCTATTTTGCTGTGTATTGTTTTTCGGGTCAAAGTGACCCGTCTGTAGCAAATACGTTAGGAAAATATAGGAGTACTTGGTAAGTTATTTTCAAAATTCATACTTGTTTATTCTGCGTAATATAGTTATAGGATTTTTATACAAATAAAAACTTATTTTTACTATTCTTACAGCATAATGGCAGGTCTTTCTGATGAACAACTTGCTAAGATTCTCAACAGTGAAGAATTTTGGGAAGATATGGAATCGGATAAGGAACCGGAAATGTCTCAAAACCAACCATCAGGATCAAAAACAAATGTAGTTACAATCAATGACCAAGCTGATGCTCTAAGGATTATAACAGAAGAAGGAGATCAAAGTAATGAAGAAGATGATTTGGAATTATTAAGCGAACACGATACAAATAGCGAATATTCAATTTCCAGTGATGATAATAGTGACGATGAAAATATAGATGGTGAAACTTTATCACAGAAAGCATGGTACGGAAAAGATGGTACAAAATGGGGAAAGGATCCTCCCAGTACAAGTAAAGTTAAAAGGGAAAATATAATAACTTTTAAGGCAGGCAATACAGGGTCTGCTTTAGCAACACCACCAGAAAATCCACTATTTGCATGGTTACTGTTCATAACTGAAGATATACTTCATAATGATAGTGGATTGCACAAACAAAAAAATTGAAAGTATGTGTATCAAATATAAGCACTGTAAACGACGCAGGGATTCACGTACTTTATTCACTATCTCATTCATCAATAAAACTACATTCAAAGAACTAAAAGCATTCCTGGGTCTGCTCTATTTACAATCAATATTCAAATCGAACCATGAAGATATTCGTTCTATGTGGTGCACTGACGGTACAGGAAGAGATATATTTAGGTGCACAATGTCATTACCACGTTTTGCCTTTTTGCTAAGTTGCTTGAGGTTTGATGATGAGACAACTAGAAAAAATAGAGTTTCTATTAATAAATTGGCGCCTATATCTGAAATATTTGATTTGTTTGTTGCTAATTGCAAAGAAAACTATATACCCGGAGAATATTTAACCATTGATGAAATGCTCGTTCCATTTAGAGGAAGATGCGGTTTCCGTATGTATATTCCTAACAAACCCGCAAAGTATGGGATTAAAGTGCAAGTTTTAGCTGATTCCAAGACACATTACATGTGTAATGCGGAAGTTTACACTGGTGCAAAACCCTTAAAACCAGCTAAGAATTTACTGCCAAATCCAACTCAAGTTGTATTACGTCTTGTGGAATATTTACCTGTGAATTCAAATAGGAACATAACTGCTGATAATTGGTACTCTGCAATTGAAACAGTAAATGAATTACGTAAACGAAATTTTACATATGTTGGAACACTAAGGAAAAACAAAAGGCAAATTCCACCAGAATTTCAAGCAAACCGTAAGCGCGAGATATCATCATCAATATTTGGATTTCAAGGTGGAATAACTTTGGTATCCCATGTACCAAAACAGGGAAAATCAGTAATCCTTATATCCAGTATGCACCACACTAACACTGTGAATAGAAATACAAAAAAACCTGATATCATACACTTCTATAATGAGACCAACGCAGGGGTGGATGCACTCGATGAAAAATGTGCTGTATATTCAACTTCCCGACGAACCAGACGTTGGCCGATGGCTTTATTTCATTCTATTCTGAATATTGCTGGTGTCAATAGTAGAGTTGTATACGAAGCCTCGCCCTTGGGTAAGAAAATTTCTAGATATGCCTTCATAAAACAAGTAGGACTGCGTTGTGTGAACCATACATGCATGAACGACTGTGCAACCAAAAGGTTCCCCGAAACCTTAGATTACTAATTGCAAATATCCTGAAAGTGAAAATACCTATTGAAACACAATGTACTGAACGTATTCCTACATCGAAAAGGAAGAGATGCTTTTTTTGTCCAAGCAAGAGCGACAAAAAGACGGCAACGCTTTGTGATACCTGCAAAAAACCAATTTGTACAACATGTGCAAAAAAAATTTGCCCAGAATGTTATGAACAATAATTATAGTTTAAAATAATGTTAAATTCATTAAATAATAAGAAGTAATATTTGTTTGTTGTAAGAATCAATATTTTGTTATATTTTTTTAATATTTAATAAACGGGTCATATTGACCCATGGGTAGTACTTGTGTTTCATTTATTTGTCTGTAGTAGTTGCGGGTTAAAAGAAAGATACTTTAAGATGCGACGGTGTATCTTTTCTAAAGACAATTGATAGCTAATATAATTAGGAGACCAAGCAAAAGATTAATATTCAAGTTTGGTTACCACAAACGAATAATATAAAGTCTTAAGGACAGAAGTATCATCGAAATATCTAGAGCTACGCATCAGGAATCCCAAGGGTTTGGACGCAGCCAGACATGAAGACAATATATGGTCATAGAAGGAAATACGAGAATCAAACAACACACCCAAGGATATAACAACATTTAGGAATATTGAGAACCAACCTATTGTCCACCACTGGTAAAGAACATCAGGATCTTTCTGCAATAATAGTGAATCATCTTGCGAAGAAATACTTGAATAAATCTTCAAATCATCAGCAGAACACAAAACAGGGGAAGTCAGAAAGGTTAATAGATCATCAATGAAAAGAGTAAAAAGAAGTGGTCCCAAGTTAAATCCCTGTGGTACACCCGAGCCAGAGATATATGTCCTAGACGCATAACCAGAATAAAAGACATAATTGATCTTATTGTGCAAGTAAGACTGCATCAAATGTATGAACGAAGAGCTCATACCAAAGGAAGACAATTTCCTAGGTAGAATTCCATGGTCAACCATGTCAAAAGCACTAGAAATGTCAGTGTAGATGACATTAACTTGGTTGCGACCATCCAAATGATCTGATATATATTGTGTAAGCGTGACTGTAGACCTACCAGGTAAGAAACCATGCTGATATGGAGATATATATGACCGAACATTGTTATAAATCGCTTTCTAAATTACTATCTCCAAGATTTTTGCGAAATTTGATAGAATGGCAATTGGTCTGTAGTTGTGAACTTGTTTTGAATCATTTTTCTTAAATATGGGACATATTCGGGCACGCTTCCAGATATCAGGAAAAGCGTGCGTTTTTATAGCTAGGTTGAATAAGTGGGCTAAAGGTTTAGAAAGAATATGCCTAGCATCTCTAACCAAAAAAGTCGGTATAAAATCATCTCCCGCTGTAGTGTTTTGCGGCATACGTGCCATAATTTCGACCAAGTCCTGATCTGAAACAGAGTGCAGTGAGAATCCAGCCAAAGTAGTATTTACATCAGTACAATCATAGTCAGAACTAATTATGAAAGAGTTTAAAAAGTGGTCAGCAAATCCATCCACAATATCCTGAGGAGAATCCAAAAGACAATCGCTGTATACCATACTACTAGGAATTCTGGAGGTTCCTTGTCTTGAGCGAATATACTTGAACACTTCCTTAGGATTAGTTTTAATAGTTTGTTGTATTTTATCCAAATAAGCAACATAAGCTAGCGATATTTCTTCTTTACAGATTGCACGTAATCTCACAAATTCACCACGATAGTATGAACTACTCAAACTTTTCCATGTACGGTGATACAATGCTTTTAGGTTTACGTAGAATGCATATTTTGCAAGATATTCCAAACAAAATTCTACTCGTTTAGAGCAAATGTGTTACTTCCGGTCAGATTTTTGAAATTTCATTTAAACAAAAAATATTCCAAATCCAGCTCTAAATACTTTTGTACGCTTGATAAATATATATATAACGCATAGTTTACGACATATTTGCAAAAAATCGATATCCAATAAGAGTAAAAGTGTTACTTCCGTTTCGAATTTTGTAATCTTTTTCTATACAAAAGATATAGAAAATTAATTTCTAAATGCTTTTATACTCGTAATGTACCTGCATAAAAGCATGACTTGCGAAATATGATTTTCAATAAGAGTATAAGCCCTACGACCGGTAGGAATTTCGAAAAATTTTTTTAATAAAATTCTTATCAATTTAATTTTGAGTACATTTGAATTATTTATAAATTTGTTTAAACTCAGTAGTTGACCAAATATTGGGCAAATTTGACTTTTTCAATGAAGTAAACTGCAACTTCCGGTCTGCCGATTTTACTGAAAATCTAATAAGATCTCAAAAGGGAAATTATACTCGTAAATACAAAATTTGGAATTCGTCGTTGTGAGAGAGAGAGAGAGAGAGAGAGAGAGAGAGAGAGAGAGAGAGAGAGAGAGAGAGAGAGAGAGAGAGAGAGAGAGAGAGAGAGAGAGAGATTTTTTTAAAAACACATATGCAAAAATCTCGAGGTCGAAAATGTTCATCTTCACAATACTTTCTAAAAGCTAGTGCCGTATAAAATAGAAGTATGGCTTATGCTAGAGCCAGTATAGGTTTCATCTAGCATGGTTAGTAATATATATCTTAAATTTTAAAACCATCCTTTACAAGAATTGCAGAAAAAAGATTGAGGAAGCAAGTAACAAGTAAATTGGAAGATGAACAGGAAGCATTTGGAGCACATAGATCAGCAACGACAATATAAGCATGATGAGAAATTTTACTCGTGTTCTGCGCAACAATCGGGCCGAAGATCCGTGAAAGACGCAAGTGCTGTCTTAAGCCATATATTAAATTTAAATTTATTAAATTTACGTCTATTCTGCAACACTTGCTTTGACCAGAATAAAAATTCTTACATGCTTCATGTAATGCTATATTGGTTACACATCACCCGAATCTGTCCAATGGATTCATTTCTCATTTTCCAGCAAGGGGCTTTCTTTTCTCCTAGCTAATCGAGTGTTTGGGCGAGTTGAAAAACTCATTCGAGAAAAGACAACAATAATACACAAGGACAAAATCACTAAAAATAGCAGCCGATTGGAAACTTACGACATAACGTCTTTGGAGAAAGTTTGTATACTACTGAACGGAATTAGCAAGGTGAAGAGAGTTTCACAAATAAAGAGGAAAAGGAAAACTGGCATTTCTGTTGAAGTCGTTGGCGTAGAAGATTTTTAATTCATTTCCATACTGGACCAACCGAGCAACAGTTGTTAAAAAGAGGAAAAAACTCAAGAGTTATTCTTGCAGAATTATCACTTGGACGTGCACTGTAGAAAGAAAAAAAATTACTATAGAAAAGCTGCTTAGAGCACAATTGTAGGCAAATTGGAGAAAAGATAATCTTAATTTTCCCAAAAATATTTTAGGTGATATTGCTAACAGGAATAAATTCTGGTTTGAAATGAGGTATATAGTGCCTGTGATTGTTGTGAAGAAAACTTGCAGTCTTAGAATTTAAAAATTCTTATTTAAAAAAAAATAAATATTTATTGTTTTTTGTTTATTTTTTAAGTTAATAAAAACAAAATTTTATTTTTCGTTCAAAAATATCATTCAATTCTTCTAAACCTAAATAACTGACGATGACCAGCGAGTCTGTGATATTACATGAATTTATGTAGGGGGAGGGTGAGAGAGAGAGCAAGAGAGAGAGAGAGCGAGAGAGAGAGTGAGAGAGAGAGAGTGAGAGAGAGAGAGAGAGAGAGAGAGAGATGGAATAGGGAAGAATATTGTGTATCCAAAAGCATTGAGTTAACAGATTGGTTATAAAAAAAAAAATTAATTGATACATTGTTTAGCTAGAGAATAAAGAAAAATTGTATATCAGTTAATGGCAGTAAACACAAAGCAAGTTTTAGTTTTTCTATAGAATGTGGTCGAGCAACGCCGGGCTACGGGCAGCTAGTGTATAATAATATACAGCAAGAGCGCGCGAGTTATGATCAGCCGATGGTATACGTAAACTCGCATCTAAACGTGGTCCGATAATACATATTAGAGTAACGGCACAACATACTAGCATTGCCTGCTCATATTCGAACTCATAGTGATCTGATTATTTTTTTGCAGATTGACAAAAAGAACAATTTAAATTTTGTCTTTAAGTGATGACGATTGCTTAGATAATTAAGTCGATAATAACGCGAAGATTGTAATACTTATAACGTAATTATGATTATCCTAATGAAATTAAATAATAATGTAGTTGTGTACAAAGTTATAGCAGTACAACTGGGTTTTAGAATGAAATAAAAACAACCCGCCTGAAACATCTGCAGAATAAACTAAGATGTCTAGAGAAAAATAAATAAATAGAAATTTCATGGTAAAAAAAAACTATAAATAAGTATAACAGGAATACCATAAAATAACATAAAAACGACCCTTGAAATAGAAATTAAAATTAGAGATTCTCTCCAGTAAATATAACGAAATAACAACTCTGGAAAAATAAATCTATATATCTATATCTGGCGAACACAGCTAGCGGAGATCATTTGCCGAATATACGTCCGAAGAATATCGACTAGCATCGGGTGATCATACCCCGCGCGCTCAAGCTGTATAGATTTTGTGTAAATTATTTTAGTGAATGTAGTCTAAAGTGAAGAAATACATGTATTTAGAGTTGGTTGTATGTTTTGTAAACATAAGGCATTTTCGGAAACTAAATCCGGGCATTAGGATTACAATACGACTAACACAAATGCGTTAGTTAATTCAGTCGGGTAAAAGAAAAGCAACCGTGTTCGTAAAATCGAATAAGTAACTGCATTCAGTTCCCTCTTCGAACATAATCCTACAAAGCGTTAATGTCAATACACAAAATTATTATATTTTTTTCAGACGAAACAATTTAAAAAAAAAACTGATAAATAGCATTTTGTGACATCTGCTTTATAGTTTTTAAGCAAACTCTTTTTCTTAGTATCATCATCATCGTCAGATTCAAGTACAAACAAACTTGCTAATACAAATATTTTACCAATATCTGAAGTTGGAGTAGCACCCTGGTAACCATTTATTCCGTCGTTCTGTCCATTACTATACGTGTAAATTGCTTTCGGAAATGTTTCAAATAACAGGGTAAAATTTGCGAATCTCTCAGATATTTTCTGACCGTGTCAGTTAAATGCCCTACATTTTTCAAAGACGCCTACTTATAGTCTAATAATTTAAGAGATATTTACTTTTCATTTTTAATTGTTAGAAATGCATCATGGGCATTTCCTGTACAAAAATATAAATCCCAATTACTGGTGTGGTGTTTATCGTTCGAGAATTGTGTGTGTTTATTATACCCATAAGGTATCTATTATGTATGAGCATATTCAGCTTTATACATAGTACCCTATTTGTTTATAAAATAGAGCTGGGGAAATACCATGTACATGTGCGATGTTATTTCTCTTTAGTTTAGTTGTACAGATACGCTTATATTGAATACACACATATACTATGCCTTTCATTTAATACCTATTCCCAATATTAATAATTTAGAGTGTCAGCTTACCCTTAACCTTGCATTATTTACAAACAACAGCTTACTCAAAGTAATGCAATTTGTCAAAACTGTTATGACATGACAATGTCGTTGTTTATGAGGTAACTCGTCAGTTTCTTTAAAGACACATTGCGTTTGAATATATTTCCTTAAACTTTTAAATGGTTATACGGTAGTATTTTCATGTATATGGTAATACTAGAAGTACTGACTACTCACTGTAATATATTTAATATTTTTTAAAGGAAATCCCAAACGTATAAACTTCGATGGATGCTTTCATCCTATCAAAACGAACTTAAAACTATGGCGGATATTCTATTATGAGAAAAACTTACTTTTTAATGAACTTTTATATGTGATTGTATTCAATTTTACGCCTATTTATCTTCTATTCTAGTCTATTTGTTTCTCGCCTACTTATGCATTCATAAAAGAAAACGTGCACCTATTATTCCTAACATTTAACAGTTTTATTATGTTCGTATCTTTTATTTTAATATTAATGTCTGTATCGATGGAAACCTTTTGTTTCCGTATTGTGATATTTACATACATACAAATAAATATACAAGAATAACTGACTGATTGAAAATAAATGAACTTGAATGGCATTATTGTAAGTTCATTTGTGTATTTCACATGCAGATACGATTACACAATGGTTTATATTTAATTTCAGGGCCATCCGTCCTCTCTATCGTCTTGTTTACTATACTACCAGAAAAATATTATTATTATTCAACTTGAACAGTCCTCTAGATGTCGAGAGACTTCCTGGGAGCAGCGCGGGGTTTTAATAAAACACAAATTGTTGTCGAACTGACAGAGTCCATATTGCCTCTTCTTAATGCGCTGCGCGAATGGGAAAAGCAATTAATCAAGCTGAATTAGTTCTGACAGTAAACAGATCAACTATTCCAATGGATTTTATTTACGAAGCGAATTTTATTATTAAAAGTTTACCAAATTGGATCCATTTATATTTTCCTACTACTAGGTCGAAGTTCAATTTGCTATGTTTTTCTTTATATAGATCAATAACTTCAGTAGTTAAGCGTTCATTAATATTACGATTTTAATTAATAAATTTTATTATTTATTCTATTTCATTGCTTATATTGAATATATGCAAGAAGAAACATAAATATCGAAATAAGATAAATCACTGTATTTTGTCGAGATACGAAGGCGGTTTGACGGAAAACTGACTTTTTAAAGTTTGGCAACACTTACACTACGGTGATTATGTTGCTGGCTCCTTCCATGTTTCTGATATACACAGTCGAAATTTCAAACAAATCTCACAGTTAGGTTATGTATTATACATATTTAAAAAAAACTATTTTCGATATTGTGTAAATATGGAGAGAAGAAGAAAGAATTGCGAGTGGAAAAACAATTGAAGAAACCGAGAAAAAATTGCATGGAGGAAGCTCTTGTACAGTTATATAGGTTAGGGTTATTTATTATAAATTATCCACACTTTATCATCGTTATTATTGCATATACAAGAAAAGTTTCGATAAATAATGTGTGGCTGTGACTGAAATTTATTTGCATGCCATCGAAAATACAGTGGCGTACAGACAACAGGGTAAAAAAAAAATTAAAGGAATATTCTGTATATTATTATATTTTTATTATGGTCTTTTGCTTCTGATTTCAAAAATATTCTATATGATACCAGTATCTTAAAGCGATTTTTCAACTCCCATACTTTAATTGTATTATTAGATATGCTGAACCTGCACTGCAGATTTTCATTAAGATAAAAGTTTATACCCAATAGGAATACAGATTTTTCATTAAGATACAAGTTTATATCCAATAGGAATGCGACATTCCAATATTCATCAATATTCAATATGGCCACTTCATATCTGACTCTGACAGATATAAAATCCCAAAAAGGCCGAATCGTTATATTGATGGACAGACTATAACATGTTTCACATTAATACAATATTGCATTGAACCGAATGAATAAACCGAAAAATCTTGTAAAGAAATTTTATAGCAAAAAATCAGGCAATTATATTTAAAGCAATACATGTGTATTAAAATGAGGTGTTGCCACCACACGACTTTCTTATACGTATGAGCCTTTCAAATTATACAAAATTGTTCTATATTGTTTTAAATGGTTTTATCTTCTTACAAAAATAAGCCAAATTTTAAGAATTTTTTTTATATAAGCATTATTCAAAATCTTATTATAAATACTTCTATTCCCATAGTAATCCCTATAGAATACATACTTTGCGAGATATTCGAGTATTACTCGATAAGAGTAAAATTGTTATTTCCGGTCTGAATTTTAAAGCTTCATTTATATAAAAAATGTGCCAAATTCATCTTTAATTACTTTTGTACTCTTGATAAATATATATAGAATGCATAATTTACAACATATTTGCAAAAAATCGCTATTCGCTAAGAGTAAAAGTGTTACTTTACCGGTCCGAATTTTGAATTTCTTTTTTATACAAGAGGTATTGAAAATTAAGTTCTAAATATTTTTATACTCGTAACGTACTTGTCTAAAAAGCATGACTTGCGAAATATTGCCAAAAGACTGATTTTCGAATAGAGTAAAAGACCTACTTCCGGTAGGAATTTCGAAAAACTTTCATAATAAAATTCTTTTCAAATTTCATTTTGAGTACATATGAGTTCTTTATAAATTTGTTTAGACTTAGTAATTGACGAAATATTGGTAAAATTCAATTCTTTCACTGAAGTAAACCATTACTTCCGGTCTGCCAATTTTACTGAAAATCTTGTCGGATCTCAAGAGGGAGATTATACTCCTAAATACAAATTTTGGAATTGATAGCTATAGGGATTTGACCGCTATCATAGTCACACACGCAGATAGACACACACACAGAGAGAGAGAGAGACATAAATTTTTTTAAAACCACTTTTTCGGTATCAGGGGACTTCAAAACGTGGACATCAAAAATGTGGATGTCGAAAATTTTCATCATCACAATACTTCCTTTAATTCACCGAAAATAATATTCTCATTATAAAGTAACCCGATATTTAATTTAGCAACAGTCTCAAAGAGTAGCCGAAACACATGTATATCTTTAAATCGCATTTATATATAAAAATAATGTTTGTAACAAATGTTTTTAATTAAAGACGACTTATAAACCGTCCATTTATTAAATGAGTTTCCTAAATACGTATATGTCATAGAAATTTACACATATATGTATATGAAATGTTTGGTATATTGTTATGGATCAGAGGGCCCATTAAGGATTAAAGGGACTATTTAGTCCTAAATTATGAAATATATCAGAAACGATTACGATCGTCCCATAAAATACGCCCACATATGTTTAATGGCATTATAAAATGTAGTATAAGGTGCTTTGACACCTGCTCACTAGATAAAAGATTTAATATATTTCCACTACAGTCTGAGAGCTTAATCGTAAGGCTCTAAAGGTTTTTACCGTAAAACAAAAATGTGGTCTTAGAAACACAAGATTTTCTTATGCGTTTGTCTGTCCGAACTGTTTATTTAAAAGTTGTTTTTAGATGTGACAGAGCATCCCGTACTACAGAACAAGACCTGACGTCTGTGAAGTTAAATTTGCTAGTTGTTATAAGACAGAGAAGCAAGCAGTTTTTACGTTTTCTTGTTTTGATCAATTTTAGAAGAAGTAAATTCGGTATTTCTATTTAGTGTGCAGTTTAATTAAAAATATAAACCGTGGAGCTTTGTCGTTTCCCTCGGATATTATTGTTTGTGTTAATTTGTTAAGTATTGTTTAATAAATCACTACTTATGAATATTGGCAACAAAAGCCATTTTGTAATGAATTTATTTTTTGAGTATTGGGAACTGCACAAATATTAATACGTTGTTTTAACGTTTAAGTTAATGTGAAATAAAACAAACAAATGTTTAAGATTTACACTATATTTAATAACAACGACAGCTGTTTCGCTACACTGTAGCTTCGTCAGGTTGACATATACAATAATAACTATCTACATACACTTGACTCTTATATATAGTGTGTGGTTATTAGGAATTCTAAGAACTAATATATAAAGAACAATTTCTTGTCTAAAAGTGTCGGATCTACACAAAAAGTACGTGTAACTAACTATATTGCTAACAGATGTTATGTGTGAAATTAGGGAAACGTATTACTGACTGAATATATTTAACAATGGTGATGAGTTTAGGTCCACTTTATCGTTTAATAAATTATCTGAATGTTTATATTTATTAATTTCTAATGTCTCTAGTAAATCTAGTTTAATACTTTTATTTTCAACATGAAGGATATCAAAATCTTTCTTAAAACTGTGATTATTCTCTATCAAATGATTCGCGTAAGTCGAATAATTTTTTTGGTTTATGTAAGCGGAGTAATTACCAGCGATCCGTGTTTTAAACGCTCTTCCTGTTTGACCTATATATCCTTTAGTACATGTACCACAAGTTACCTTATAGACTCCCGATTTATTGTTGTGATTAGTTTTTCGTTTATTGTTCTTGATGTATTTTGCAAGGTTATTGTTTGTGTTGTATACAATATTGATTTTATGTTTTCTCTTAGAAATCTCTTAGAAATTAATATATGTCAACCTGACGAAGCTACAGTATAGCGAAACAGCTGTCGTTGTTATTAAATATAGTGTAAATCTTAAGCATTTGTTGTTTGGATTTACATCAAGTAAAGACCAACTCAATCCAAGGTTTAAGTTAATACTTTTTTGCTGGTTATTTCAAGCATTTAAACTATTGCTCACTCATAAAAGTTTAAAACTGTTCACTTCACCAATTATTGGTTAACTAAACACTTTTTCTTTCTTTTCGTGTATAGGGTCTACCAGTAAACGTACCTATCTGGCTATATTCACCTTATTGATATCGATATAATGCAAAGTTCAATATCTTATATCGTTAGAATATTATTGATAATCCAGTTTGAGAGCGCAAATTCTGACCATTTTTTCCAAAAAAAATATTCTGCTTTTATAATTTTGTTACATGTCCCGCACTTTACATATTTGCAGGTAATTGTTCATTTCATATAAAAATATGTATATATGTTGTATTAGTTTTTTAATTTTTTACATTACTTTTGTATTTGTCAATAGGAGTAGTCAATGAATATCCTTCAGTAACACTCAAGTTTGTCACTCACTCTCTGCTTATATGCTATATTTACAAAATAAATACCCACAATTTATTTACTAAAATGAAATTCGTAATTATACACAACAAATCCTTAAAACAATAAAATAAGGGAAAAACAAACAAGGAACAAATTCAATTGAAGAAAATGTCGCCAATATTATTAGACTAGTTATGACTTCAATATGTGATTTGGATTATATACACTAGCAGATATGCTGTCAACTTTATACATTAAATCTTTAAACACTGTTTCGATAACCGACGTTTTTCTTGTATTGAAAAACACCGGTTAGAGATAATTAATTAACTTCTTCTTCTTCTTCACGAAAGCTAACAGCTTGTTTCACCCATTCCCATTCCTCTCTTCCCGTTCTTGCGATATTGATGTCCAACTATCCCTCCATCTCTTTGGTGGTCTTCCTGGGGGTCGTGTGGACGCTGGTTTCCCTTGCAATCCTTGCCATTCTATCACTAGTCATGCGCGACACATGTTCATTCCAAAATCTCCTCCTCTCGCGACTCCATCTCACTACATCCTCCACTTGACACTCCTCTCTGATCTCCTCACTCCTCCTCTGGTCTCTAAGTGTGTTCCCCGTTATTGCCCTTAGTACCCTCATTTCACTTGCACGTGCCATTCTTTTTGTTTCCGCCGTGTCCGCTCTTGTTTCGGCTGTGTATGTCGTCATAGGCATGTTTTGTAAATCCTTACTTTGCTCGCTGTTGACATACTTTTATTTTTCCAAATGATGTCCCTCAGTCCGCCCGCTATTCTCGTTGCTTTGTTCATTTGGTGTCTTACGCTCTCTTTCAAGCTCCCGTATGGCGAGATCATGGTGCCCAGATAGTTGAATTCGAACACTTGTTGGATGTTCCTCTAGTTCACTTGAAGCTTGCATCGTCGCGGTTCCCTGGCTATTACCATGCTTTTCGTTTTGGATGACGATATTTCCATATTACACTTCTTCGCTTCTATGTTGAATGTTTGTAGTAACCACTGCAATCGATCTTCGTCCTCCGCAAACAACACCGCGTCATCCGCATAGCAGAGTATTTTTATGAATTTGTTTCCCATTTTATAGCCATAATTAATCTTCCGTACGCCTTCTATTATCTTATCCATTATCATATTGAAAAGCAGTGGGCTGAGGCTATCCCCCTGTCTGACTCCTGCATTGACTTTTATTTCTTCGGTCGTAGCTGTTCTTGTTTTAATTACGGTGGTGTTGGCTTTATTAAGTTGTTTGATCGTTTCTACTATGGTTGGGTGGACTTTCCTTCGCCTCAGTTCATCAACAACATCCTCCAGTTGTATCCTGTCATATGCCTTCGTTAGATCTACAAAACATATATACGCTGGTTTGTTGTACTCTATGGCTTTTTCAATTACCTGTCTAACGATGAATACCGCATCGACCGTCGAGCGGTTCCTTCGAAAGCCCTGTTGTTCTTCACTTAGTGTGGTATCCTTTAATATATGGTGACCCAGTATGCGTGTGAAAAGCTTCATTGAGGTATTTAGCAGTGTTATCCCTCGGTAGTTTTCCGGATCCGATCTTTCTCCCTTCTTGAAGAGTGGTATTGTGATGCTCTTTCTCCACTCTGTCAGGTGTAATTAATTAACATAACAGAGAATTTTAATCGGTGCTGGAAAAACTGGCACTTAATTTATTAACAATTTAAAATTATATAGTACTTAGGATTGAAAAAGCCGTACAATCACTAGATTTTACAGAAGTACAGAGGCTTTTTACTAAATCACCAACACAGTACTAGAATCACTACATTTAGCAGCAACACTGCTTAGGGTTTTGTTTACGACTGGCAGCCCTGTTTAAAAACAAAATCCTAATTTACGGTGGCGGCACGTGAGTTTAATAACAGATGAAGCAATGTGGGCAACATCCAAATCTAGCGCAGGTTTTTCACTTTTAGTGGTAATGACATTTTACACGACATTGTAAAATATGCCTAGAGATAGAGATACATAACAGACACAGACCGAACGAATGTCAAGTGAAATAACGAACTGTGTTGCTTCACTGGGATGACATAATGCGATTCCCTCTCGCTCACGGCCTAGGTGTCGCTGTCATGGCAACCGCATAAACAAGGGAATCAAGTTGTGGTGAATAGTGAATTGATTCACTTTGTCAAGTTTGTCGTTTTGCTTAAGGGAAGAGCGTTCCACTCTAGTTTAAAATATGAACATATTAATAATAGTTTTTAATTGTAATATTATTAGTATAAATAAAACTATTTTTCTTATACGAAAGAAATTAGTTTTAACTTATTTACCGATTGAAAAAGAATAAGAAACATGAAATAAAATATTCACTAATTACACAGAAATTTAAGGTAAATCACTTGCTCTTTTGATTCGTCAAGAAAACCGCCACTGCTAATTTATTAAATTTTCAATACATATATATACGGCTCTCCTTCGTACTAAAATAGTAGTCGTCTATATCGCATACGCGACTACCAGTAAACACGTCTCGAGCCAACTGACAGGTTGTTCTTAAGTAGATAATGGATATATTCCAATTAAGTATCCAGTTACAACGCTAAAGCTTTTTAATACACAGGCAAATACTATTATTGTTTAACAATATCAAAACCCAATCTTATTTAGAAGCGCAACACAATTGAATAAATTTCCATAGCAAGTTATTTCTTCATTGACACTTTTTTATAAAAACTCAATTATAATATCGATGTTGTTATACTGATTTTTTTGTCAAAATTACATTTTATACTTCGCTTCTCACAAAACAACAAAATAATATTATTATTAGAGAAACGGAATGTTAACTATTCGTCCTACATTCAGATATTTTTAAACAAAAATATTTGTATTCTATATTTATTTAAATTAACATTTTTATAGCCCATGATAAAGTAACTCATTCTTTTATTTTTACAAAGCGAGTAGCAATAATATGTATGCAAATTTTTTCCGCGTTTATATTTAGTGAACGTTCGGGGTCACACGAGATGACCTTTCAATTACTTACTATAAGTTTATCTTAAAATGTGTTTTTTGGCCTAAATTACCACACAAAATTTACTACTCCGCACCCTTTAACATACAAAGACAATTCTTAGGAGACCGCCGAATATTCCGTGTGCCGTGACGCGGAGGGGGTTAGAAGAATATTTTAACATCCAATGCTGTGGTGAAATTTTATGAACACTTATAATTTACTGCTTTTCATGTTCCATTATGTGGAGCTCAGCTAAGAACTCATTACCATTAATACATAAATAAACCAAAGGCGGAAAAGTTTCTTTACTGTTTATGACAAGGAAGGTCTCGAAAATGAAATGACCACTTTAGAAATGAAGATTTTTAATATTCTCTTTTTTTTTCGTTTGTTAACGTTTTCCGGCGCATTAAAATGTTAATTTTGTGGACGTAATTTGAATAATGAAACATTATTATCTCTGGAATAAATTCGTAATTATGTGGAATAGTTTTTAGAACTATTTACAAGAGCAAAATATCCATGAATGTACAGATAACGACACATGAAGATGTATTTTTTCTTTGTTTTTCTATATCAATATCAATATATTTATTAATGAAGATTACAATAATAGTCAATATAAAAATATAAATATAGATATAAATATATAACAAGAAAGAGAATAATAAAGGGTAAATTCCGCTGTATAGCAATCGTAGACACGTGTTTCTGACTATTGGTCGTCATCAGTACGGTGTAGCCATGGAATAAGGTGGGATAACCTTGGAGATGTAAGCTATACGGAAGACCATCAGGTGACAGACTCCCATTTGTAGCTTCATCTAGAAGATCCTCAAATTTGAAGACAACAACTAACGTCGCCACGAGGAAGACTAATGTCAACCTGCGTGCCATCCGAGACCCAGGAAATATAAACCAAAAAAGGAAATAACGCGGATACATGAAATAACAAGAAAGAGAATAATAACAGGTAAATTCCGCTGTAGAGCAACCGTAGACACGTGTTTCTGACTATTGGTCGTCATCAGTACCGTTTAGCCAAGGAATAAGGTGGGATAACCGTACTGATGACGACCAATAGTCGGAAACACGTGTCTACTGTTGCTCTATAGCGGAATTTACCTGTTATTAATCTCTTTCTTGTTATTTCATGTATACGCGTTATTTCCTTTTTTGATTTATCTTTCCTGGGTCTCGGATGGCACGCAGGTTGACATTAGTCTTCCTCGTGGCGACGTTAGTTGTTGTATTCAAATTTGAGGATCTTCTAGCTGAAGCTACAAATGGGAGTCTGTCACCTGATGGTCTTCCGTATAGCTTACATCTCCAAGGTGTTCCCACCTTATTCCTTGGCTACACCGTACTGATGACGACCAATATTCAGAAACACGTGTGTACGGTTGCTCTACAGCGGAATTTACCCGTTATTATTATCTTTCTTGTTATTTCATGTATTCGCGTTATTTCCTTTTTTGATATAAATATATATATGGGTATATAACAGGCAAACACGACAGTTTACATACAATCTACAAGATTGAAAAATATAAGTACTTATATAACAAAGAAATGAATATGTAGCAAAACGGCAGTCATCTCTCCTCCATGAAATAATATTCCTTTTCTAATAGGTGGGCCATTTAAAATTTTGTTTTAAAAAACGCTATAAAATTAGTCTATTGTGAAGGTTGGGGTCTCCGATTTAACAATCAAAAACTATTTCGTTCATGTGGCTCCCTCTGCTGGTTTTACAGTAAGCCATCCTCTGAGTCCAGTTTTGAAGAACTTTTTCGATAATTTTGCCGCCTATTTTGCCAACAACAGTCGCAATGTTACGTCTCAAAGCTGGAATTGTCTTAGGATTATTCGCATAACATCGATACTTAACGGCACTTCACAGGAAAAAATCCAATGACGTGAAATCGCTGCTCCGCGCAGGCCAATTGACATCTCCAAAACGACTGATTATTCGGTTGTCAAACTTAACGCGTAAGAGATCTATTGTCAGTCGACTTATATGGCATGTGGTGCCATCTTGTCGGAACTAAAGGTCGTCCACATTCATAGCGTCGATATGGAGCCATAAACAGTAACGGCGTTTCCAGCAGCATTTTCAAAGGAAAATGGTCCAATTATGCTACCAATCCAAAATCCACACCTCTGCCACTCTTCGTTGACCTCTCTACCATTACGTGCGGCTGTTCCGAATCTCAAATCCAGCAGTTCTGCTTGTTTACATAGCCTCCGAGATGGAAATGAGCTTCGTCTGAAAGATGATTTTTCGACAAAAATCGACGTCATTATTGAGCTGGTCTATGCCCACACAGCGAACTTATATCGAAGTGGATGGTCCTTTGCTTTCAACTCCTGAGTCATCTGGACCTTGTGGGCGAATAATCTGAGGTCTTTGTGCAGTATTCTCCTCAGGTGGGTGCGACCAATGGCCAGTTGCTGCGATTGGCATCGAGATGAGGTCGATGGATTCTGTTCCACACTACGGGCCACAGCCTCAATATTCTCGGGAGTGCGCACTGTTCGAGCTCGGGGATCACTTCTGTTATCCAATAGCAAAAGCCTATCTCACGAACTTTCTTTACCAATTTCACTACAACGGTTCGGCTTGGCGCTTTTTCACGTCCCATATTTCTTTTCAAAATTCGCACGATTTAGGCTACACAACACTGACTTTGAAAATACGTTCTCAATATTTCGAAACGCTCCTCAAGCGAAAACATGATTGTTTCGTACCGCGGAATATCAGAATATCAAAATTTAAATTGGTCCAACCAGTGTTGCCATACCCTATGATTTAAAAACAAACCAGTAGATGGCCCCACTTTTTATTAATGCTCGTTTAATTTTTTTTGAGAAGCATGCGTTATTCAGTTGTTTCATATCTTCTGGTAGGTGGTTGTATAGCTTTATACCATAATAATGAATGTTGCCCTGTGTCATCGGTAGTCTTTGCCTGGGAATACGCATTTTATTACGTTCTCGTGTGTTGAATTGGTGTTCTATTCCATTTGTCTCGTATTGGTGAAGGTGTTGGTGAACGTAATTCAAAGCATGATAATACAACGTGTCCCCAAATTTGCGGAACAGCTCTACACTACGGTTTGAAGTAGCGATAAAGAGACAGGGAAAAAATATTTAAAAAATTCCACGTTGTTCATTCTAGAAGATATTGGTTTTTTGCAAAGGTAAATTTGGCAACACGTTTGATTTATCCTAATAATGGATAAGGTACTAGATTTGCCCGTATCCATGGGAATAAGAGAGAATAATGTGTAAATTCAGGACAACGTTGCATATGTTTTTTCAGGTAAAATTAGCGTAATATGATTTTCTGGAAATGGTATAATTAGAAGAGTAATTAATTACAAACCTGGTTATAGTTGTTCAAAATTGTTATCCCATTGACGATATCAAAACCAATCTTTAAAATGTTTTACAGTAAATCAGACATCTAAAGTGTTAACTTTGAATATTAATTTCTTTGAAATTAACAGTGATGGATTTTTTTCCATATTTTTCTCATGATCTTTGGTCCTCCCATAATAACGCATCATCCAGGTGTTTCGCGAATTTTGAGATACGTCGTTTACACAGATACCAGAAGAAGAATGTTTTTTTTTTGTTTGAAGAACCTCCTGCACGATTCGTTTTACCTCAAACCACATAGAGCTAGTATTGCCATCATTTGTACAACAAATATTCCACTCGCTGCCCCAGACGTGCCTCAAAACTGGATTCCATATGAGAGGTGGCTATGGAAAACGGAGTGATAGGTGAGCACGGCAACCTAATGTACTGCTATTGAATTTATTATCTTAATAGCATAGACCCCTGATGGCAGTTTTTTTGCCAGGTGATCTATGTGCCTTCCCCACTTTAATCCAGTATTCATAATCAGGCCCAAAAACGTAACACTTGTATCATTGCCTGTTCTTGTTTTAACGACTAATTGTTGTATTTTGTCGGCATTTAGTTTGAGTTTATGGGCTGCGAACCACAATTCAGCTCCTTCAACAGATTGGATTGTACCTTCAGTATTTCCTCATCGCTATGTTTGGTGATGATGGTGGTATCATAGGTATATTGGCATATCTCGACCGCGGGCATGACCCCCGGCAGATCGTTGACATACGCAATAAACAGCAGTGAACCCAGAATCGACCCTTGGGGCACACCATAGGTAGTATGTCTTACTTGCGATATATTAGACTTCCATCGAACCGTCTGCCTCCTATTTGATAAGTAGGACCTAATTAATTGCAAGGGTCGACCCCTTACCCCATAGTATTCCAACTTGTGTTTAAGTATACCATGGTCCACCGTGTCAAATGCCTTGCTTAAGTCGAATAGATTTAGGCTTGCTAGCTTTTGTTCTTCCACTTTTTCCCTCCACCACCCCAACTTCTGACATCACGTGACCGAAAGCAACACCCCCGTTAACGGCTTCAGAAGCTGTTCAAAGCTCTTCAGAAGCTGTTCAAAGCTCTTCAGAAGCCGCTCAAAGCTCTTCAGAAGCCGTTCAAAGCTGTTCAAAACTCTTCAGAAGCCGTTAACGGGGGTGTTGCTTTCAGTCACGCGATGTCAGAAGTTGGAGTGGTGGGGGGGGGGGAGTGAATTTAGACCCCCTATGTTAACCTTATGGGATTTTGCACCAGAACTGTCATAGCTTATCTACTGATATAATCGGTATCACTTTTGTATGCTTCAATTGATCCGGGAAATATCCCTCCACAATGCAGGCATTAATTACCTTTGTCAAAGTCTCACTTACTCATTAGAAACATACTTCATGACTTTGGTATTCTTATATCTTATTATATACTTATATAGTGTAGGAGCCGCTGTATTCTAGCGAAAAGGGCTAAAATCAGATTCGAATCAACAACAGTTACATTTGTTCTAACTCCATTTCAATTCAAGCACTTGAAAAAGACACATATAAGTAAAGCTTAGCGGGGATAATATTAGTGACCGTTGTCTAAACTGACTGCAGCATTTCAAAATATTCGCCTCCAAGATGCATAGCATGTGTGGAAACATGTTTACGATTTTGAAATTGGTGTCTCAAAAACATGTTTTTTCAAGACTTCAACTTCTTGAGGAAGTGATACAAATCGCTGCTCACGCAAGTTTTAGATTTTATTTGGAAAGATAAAGAGTGGTTAGGCGACAAATCATAGTTCATTCAATATTCAATCGTTTGACGTGCTCTGCGAGAAGTGGCATTATCATCATGAAGGATGATGCGATGTTTTCGGTTGTTATTGTAAACACATTTTGTACCATTCAGCATTGACTGCTTTTCGATCCTTCAAAAAAGGAACGGAAGGAAGCAAGAAAGGAAGTGAACAACTTTTGTGGAATTCTGTTCATCTTGGAATATCCAAACAGTGAATTGTTCGTCAGTTCATATAAATATATCCAAATTTCGACTGCTGCAATGATATTGTATATGGATCTTGCGGTTCCTCGGTTGAATCTTTTGATAATTTTCTTACGCCAATTTACATCGAGGTTCATTTAAACTATGCCGAATCCACTGGGAACAGACCAGACATTGTTCACTGTTAAATAATTTGCACTGTAAGTCGTATGCCTATCTAGTTCAATCATATTGCGCAGAGCATCGACGTTTTTTGGAGTAACAACAGATTTTGGTCAAACTTCACAAAATTTATCACTGTCGGACGCAGGGCCACGACATTATTTTCCGAACCAATTGTAAACAGTATTTTTTGATGGTGCTTTATTACCAAAAATTGTTAAAAACGGTTCTATGCATTGTTGTTCAGTTAGACTTTTAATAAAATCGTGAAAGATCATCCAACGAAAACCTTCACGTGAAGTTGCCATTTTTTTCACAAAATTATTCTTTTTCTACTTAGCCATTTCCTAAATTACCACGTTTTCACAACAACAAATGTCAAGCTTACAAAAATGTAATAACACATTTCAATGGCGCCACCTAGTGACTGTCCGAAACTGCGGCCTTTTATAAGGATGTACCAAAAAGTTTTAAGAGGTAACATTCTTCTGGCAACAAACAATGAGTTTTCCATACTTATTAAGAAAACACATTGTTTCTATTGTATATAGTTCGACTGAAAATTTACTACAGGATGATTAACTTCTGGCGCTCACTATTGGAATCTCGATTATTATTATGAATAAATGGTAGGTTTAAGTTTTCAAAATTCGATAAATTTATTATGTGCTTGCTATGGACTCGAAGAGTAAATGAGCCTCAAACAAATGGCAATTGAGATTTAAAAAGGAAACGAAAATGCTTTTAACTTTAGCAGCTTTATTATGACCTCCAGAGAAAATCTAAAAGCACAATCGTAAGGCATCTTTTAATCTCCTACCTAACGACTTAATCGAATTTTTGTAACACGTTTCGATTTTTTCTAGACATTATCAAGTTATTTAGTTCTTATAAATTATTTCATATTCAAGTCTACTACTATTATAAATAGCAATTAAAAATATATAACACATTGACAACAGTTTTTGATAACAGGAATTCATTGCCATATTTGAGGAAACGAAACCGAAACATACAATGAAGATGATCATAAAATTACAATCTGTCACACGATAAGTTATTAGTAATAGAAAAATATACCCCAATGAAGAGAAACAAGATGTATTAAGTATATTTTATACAATTTACGTACAGACATCCATGTCTAAATCTTAGCAAAAGCCTTGGTGGAGTAAAAAGTATTTTAGGTTAACACTAATTTGGATTACGAGATAGGGAATATTTTGCAAATGGGAAACTGAAGGCATGAGTTAATGTAAATCATGCGTTCTTAAGGTAAAGAGTAATCCTACATCCTCGACACATGGAGCTAAAGCCATAAGAAAATTATATTAATCACAATACACACTGTCAATAAGACAAATAACCCTCATTAAACAAGATCATCTGGTTAGATCAAAATTTACAGATTTTATTATATCTAACGTAAGTAGGGAGCATTGATAAGTATGACAGAATACTAGCAGAAAACAGGATAAGAAGCCCACCTTCGTTTTGGTCTAAACGTCGGGTTGGACATTTCTAAAAAAAAGTTATGTATAAAGGAACATCACATGGTAAAGATATCTCAGCCTAATACGTGCTGACGTGTTTAATTTCTTGGATAACAATATACCACAAATCAATTTAGAGATTTATTCATTTACCAGATCACAGCGCTGCAATTGTAAGAAGCAACTTAAGACAGGAGTTTGTAAAGTCTTAGATTGGAAATACTGGAGTTTATGTATGTCCGTATAGATTTGCTAATTGAAGTTCTAACCGTGTTAGAATTCAATATGGCGACATAAAAAATAAGACCGTTGCTGCTGTCTAAAAAAAAATAGAAAAATCTTATAAAAATTTTGAGAACACTAGATAGAAGACCAAAAGTGTCCCTAAGAATGTATTATTTTTGGTGTGAGACCAAATAAAGGTACTATTAGAAGAAGAAAATGAAAACTTTGCCTAATCTAAACCCACTCTCTATTCCCAATAATAAGATTCACA
This sequence comes from Amphimallon solstitiale, assembly GCA_963170755.1. Lineage (NCBI taxonomy): Eukaryota > Metazoa > Arthropoda > Insecta > Coleoptera > Scarabaeidae > Amphimallon > Amphimallon solstitiale. The sequence continues at coordinate 94,049,657 of OY720683.1, read as the reverse complement.
CGGTGAATTCTGATATATAATCAGGCTGTATAACAAATTTGAAGTGCGATGTGCATATAAACTGCATATCTCCCTAATCAATACAGGAATTCTGCTTTGTTCAACCTCTTATTTCTTATTCTTATTATATTTTTTCTACCAAGGTTTAAGACGATAAAATTGTGAAAGTGAAGCGCTTCCTTTCGATGAAAAACAAAAAATTAAACTAAAAAATGAGGTGTGGCCACCACACGACTTTCTTATATTTCTAAAAAAAAGTTATGTATAAAGGAACATCACATGGTAAAGATATCTCAGCCTAATACGTGCTGACGTGTTTAATTTCTTGGATAACAATATACCACAAATCAATTTAGAGATTTATTCATTTACCAGATCACAGCGCTGCAATTGTAAGAAGCAACTTAAGACAGGAGTTTGTAAAGTCTTAGATTGGAAATACTGGAGTTTATGTATGTCCGTATAGATTTGCTAATTGAAGTTCTAACCGTGTTAGAATTCAATATGGCGACATAAAAAATAAGACCGTTGCTGCTGTCTAAAAAAAAATAGAAAAATCTTATAAAAATTTTGAGAACACTAGATAGAAGACCAAAAGTGTCCCTAAGAATGTATTATTTTTGGTGTGAGACCAAATAAAGGTACTATTAGAAGAAGAAAATGAAAACTTTGCCTAATCTAAACCCACTCTCTATTCCCAATAATAAGATTCACACGGTGAATTCTGATATATAATCAGGCTGTATAACAAATTTGAAGTGCGATGTGCATATAAACTGCATATCTCCCTAATCAATACAGGAATTCTGCTTTGTTCAACCTCTTATTTCTTATTCTTATTATATTTTTTCTACCAAGGTTTAAGACGATAAAATTGTGAAAGTGAAGCGCTTCCTTTCGATGAAAAACAAAAAATTAAACTAAAAAATGAGGTGTGGCCACCACACGACTTTCTTATATGTATGAGCATTTCAAATTATAGAATTTTTTTATACAAAAATTATTCAAAATCCTATTATAAATACTTCTATTTTTTTAATAAATCCTATAGAATGCATACTTTGCAAGATATTCGAAAAAAAGTGCTACTCGATAGGAGTAAAAGTGTTACTTCCGGTCCGAATTTTGAAATTTCATATATATAAAAGACATTGCAAATTCAGTTCTAAATACTTTTATACTCTTGATAAATATATATAGAATACATAATTTACGATATATTTGCAAAAAATCGCTATTTGATAAAAGTAAGAGTGGTACTTTCGGTCCGAATTATGAATTTTTTTTTATACAAACGATATTTAAAATTATGTTTTGAATACTTTTATACTCGTAATGTACCTGTCTATAAAACATAACTTGCGAGATATTCGCAAAAAACTTATTTTCAATAAGAGTAAAAGATCTACGTCCGCTAGAAATATCGAAAAATTTTTTAATATAGTTTTTCTCAAATTTAATTTTGAGTACATTTCAATTCTTCTTAAATTTGTTTAAACTTAGTAATTGACGAAATATTGGCAAAATTCAATTTTTTCACTACAGTAAACTAGTACTTCCGGTCTACCGATTTTACTGAAAAAATAATCAGATCTCAAGAGGGAGACTTATACACGTAAATACAAAATTTGGATTTAATATCTACACCGGTTTGACCGCTATCGTGGTCACACACACACAGAGAGAGAAAGAGACATTTTTTAAAAACTACTTTTTTGGTATCAGGGGACTTCAAAACGTGGACATCTGCAAAAATCTCGAGGTCGAAAATTTTCGTCATCACAATACTTCCTTATACTACGTATAAGAAAGTAAAATCAATGTTAATATTAAAATATTCTTTTTTCTTGGTGTTTACAACGTTTCACCAGCATGTTGTGCTTTTATAAAGACCTTGAATAATAGAAATTGTATCAAAAAAGAATGCGGTATTATTTTTTTCGATAAGCACAAGGAAATGTAAACACAGTTATAATTCATGCACATGTCGGAATTAGCTATTAAAAAATTGTTTACTACATTATATTTAACACGTTCATTAACTTTATTAATATCTGGAATAAATTGTTTTTTACTATTTTTTTACAATATAATAAATATGTTTTCCTTATTGTTAAAACATGTTTTTTTTGTACAGTGATTGGATTTTTAAACGAACGGCCTATGTTGATCAGTTAAATTTTCTACAAGATGGGGCACATCCTCACTTACAGCACTAATTAAACAGTCGTTAAATGATCATTATCCCAACCAGTAGGCTAAAGGTAAAGGTCCTTTTGTGTGACCACCCAGAATACCTGATCTATCATCACAAAGTATGCGGACAGTAGGGATAATTACCCCCTTCCCATATCCACACATCAAGCCACTACACTTTTAAATTTTTAGAAGAAGACTTAAAACTAACCACAAATTCTTTTCATTCTTCAGTAACTTATATAATTCTGGAAGATTAATTTTTTATAATTTTTATTTGGACATAAAAATAAACTAATAATTAAAATTTTCGATTTGAAGTAGAGATAACAATATGGTCAATATCATGTTAGTGTGCCGAATTCAATATTTGTAGCAATAAGTGAATGCCAGGAAATCTGTCAAACATTAAGACTTGTCAGATCGTTAATATACGAGGGCTATTCTCTTCTATTCGCTGAACCCAGCAAAGTAAAACACAATTTATTTACAAAAAACATTTGTTTATAATTTTTCAAATTATTCTCCTCTGATGTCAACGCATTTTTGCATTCGTAGAAACCAATCTTGAAAACATTTTCTCCAATCTTCTGGCCGTAGTGTGTTTATTTCATTTGAAAGGGGAAATAAGAAGGCATTAGGTGCTAGGTTTGGACTATACGCGGAATGACTCGTTATTTCTATGTTTGGGGTATTCAAATACACAGTTGTTTGAGCGGCAGTATGGGCCCGAGCGTTATCTAGATACAAGATGATCCTTCCTCTTGGACGTTTTTCGCGAACATTTTGGAGAACCTCAGGCAAACAAACTGTAGTGTACCATTCTGAATTAACAGTACGTCTATCGTTCAGTGCTATAGTGGAAACTTGCCCAGTAATTCCAATAAAATGTCGCGACCATCTTCTTGTTTCGATTTTTTTCACGAACAACTTTTGCTGGAGCCGATTCATTCTCAAAGACCCAAACTGTCGATTTTTGCTTTTTTTCGGAATCGGAATCATAGCAGTATATACCTATGTTTCATCGCCTCTGATAATATTGTTCACTAAATTAGACGATCCACGGTTAAAGCGATCTAGTGTAGATCTGCACAATCTCACATGGTCTTCTTTTTGAATTGATGTCAAGTTGTGGGGAATGCAGCGAACAAAGCTTACGGACCTTCAAATGTTTGTGTTCACACCAATCTTTAAAGTTGCTTTAATGCTTTTGATAGTAGTATGCCTGTCTTCTTCAATCATGTTTCGAATAATAGCAATATTTTTTTCTGTAACTGTCGTTTTTGGCTTAGGAGATCGAAAACTGTCATTTAATGGAAGTCGACCACGTTGAAATTCATTATACCAGCGCTTTATGGTAGCGAAGCAACACGGCTTGTCGCCAAAAACTCGATTGACTTCCCCAAAACATTCTTGACGGCTTAAACTTGTAAACAACTGATTAAAATTGTCATACAAAAATAGTCAGCGGAAGAAGAACATCCCTCCCTCGTATAATAGGAGCAACAGAGATCTAACGTCAACCCTTGTCGAACTTAAAGCAGTAAGGTCATTGTTATTACAACTAGAGCTCAGTAATATTTATATCCAAAGATATCTTACCAAAACTAGAAATTGTTTTGGATTCCCAAGTATTGGTTTCTAATTTTTATGTCGTGTTGTAATATATCATTTTATGCACTCGAGTTTCAATGAATACAAGTCATAAGATCCTCACAGAACTCCATTTTCACTTTCACATACATATAACAATTGCTTTTAGTTTTTGCTTTCTTAATTATACATAGTATGAGAAAGTATTGTAAATTTTCGATCTCGAGACTTTTGCATATGTATATGGTTTTTGCAGACATCTCCCTGTCTATTTCTTGCTCTTGCACTGTCTCTCACTCTCGCCGGCTCACGCCCCCCCCTCTCTCTATGTGTGTGTGTGTCCACGATAGCGGCCAAACGGTTATTTCAAACTTTATATCTTGTATAATCTTCCCTTGAAGCTCGACTGAACAACTTACGCCTCACCTTTTTATACAATTGACTGATTAATTTATTTTATACTCCCCAAATAAAACCCCTCTATGGTTACAATTCAATTTTTCATTGCCAAAGTGAATTTTCTTTATACTACCCTCGAAATGCATTATGTATTTGTATTGTGTTTGATTTTACATAAAATTTGATTTCACTTTAACATCCGTCTAATTCTAAAATAGTAATATACCGGGCTCTTTTTCATCATTACACATAGCATTTTCCCTATGTGTAATGATAAAAAAAATTGTCAATGCATTAGCGTTATAGTCACTGTATAGTAGACAACCAGTTATACACTAATGAAGAATTGACGTATAATTAATTTTTAAATCAGGTTGCCATGACGGGAAAAACATTTTTTATGTCTAATATTTTTGAATTTTTATTCAAACATAAGTCATAAATTAAATACATTTTATTAAAAAATAGATAATTTATTTATAAATCAAACGGTGAAGTCAACTCTCAGAACTTTCGGTTTGTACCCTACATTTATCCATGAAAAATTATTAAATTTCCTATCCATTAATCCATTAGGTACTGGTCCCGTACAAATCCTAACGCTCAAAACCTGACCCGAACACAGTACCCTCAAAAAGTTAATGTCTGGATTGGAATAATAAGCGATAGACCTATTGGCCCATTTTTATTGACGGTAACCTCACTGCAGTGAAATATTTGAATTTGTTGAGAGACCATATCATTCCATCAATTGAGATGATGAATGTTGATGAACCCTGGTTCCAAATGGATGGGGCCCCGCCACATTCTACTAACGCTATCAGGAATTTTTTAAATAACTTATTTCAAAGACGGTGGATTGGTAGATTTGGTCCCATACTATGGCCTCCAAGATCCGCTGATTTATCTCCAAATGACTATTTTCTTTGGGGTTACCTAAAAAGTAAAATTTACAACAATGTACGAATACGCAACTTGAATGAACTAAAGAGCGTATACATACTGCATGTAATGGAATAAGGCCAGAATTTATTAGAAATACACTTCGTTGCTTTCAAGATCGCCTTGCTTATTGCCTTGAAAGACAATGTGGACATTTCGAGAACTTGTTATGATATTAGACTTCACATTTAAGTTCGTTTAATTGTTATAATAAACTAATTATTTTGTTCCAAGTGATATTCTGCATTTTCTTTACTAAAAACATAACCTAATTCTTCTAAGCTTTATTTTGCTCTGTATCGCCCAGTGTTACCAGTACAAGTATTATTGCCGAATCAAATACTTTCGCGCTAAATTTTAACAGTTTCGTAATAAATGTAAAAGGTTTTATGTACGCTGCAAAGTTTAATTTTTCCGTACAAATAATTTATGGTAGAAGTAAGAGAAACGGATCTCCAGAATATTATTTTATTTGTATCGGCCAGTGGGAAATGGTGGGAAATCCTTAGTGTAGCAATTATGATGTTGACGACGTGATATATTTCGAATTTTAAAATTGTAAGAAAAATTGTACAAAATTAGTTATTTACGATATAATTGTTAAAAGTGCTATTTTATTTTGCGAGTAAGATTTGCGACACGAGGGTGATTAGGAACTGGAGCAATTTAAAATAAGCAAAATAAAATAACATTTTAACACGTGTATCGTACAGTGTTTCTGCTACAAACTCAATTTTTATTTTAAAATTTTAATAAAAAGTTTAACGAAAATTGACTGATAAAAATCTTATGACAGCTCACTGTTCCTGCTTGTCAAAATACGAGTGTATAACTGGTTGTCTACTATACAGTGACTATATCGCTAATGCATTGACAATTTTTTTTTTATCATTACACATAGGGAAAATGCTATGTGTAATGATAAAAAAAGGAGTGTAATTTTTCTGTATTGGTATGCGAAATATGAAAACACAGGAACATGAAACAAAACTAATATTAGTTAAATATAAAATACACTAGGTAAGCAGTTATTTCATAACATTACGTTTATAAGATATGGCTGACTCATATTACCAATGCAATACATATAGGTAACTATACAGCACGTGTCAATTTTCATTAGCCATAGGCGATTAATTCATGCAATACGTGACAACATGGCCCCCACCTTTCCTCTTCAATGCGAGCGCAACCGATACAAGCTCAAGATAGCAGTAGCTGTTGGACTATTGACTAGGGTGTTTGTACTGCGCTCAGAAATAATATTTACGCATTGGAAGGATTTTTCTTTTTCCTTTCAGTAAATGCAGAGAATTATTAAGCTGCGCTCACGCTGCATATCACAAACAAAAGCGTAATTCTAATAAAATTAAAAATAAGGTAAATAAAAAAGGATTCTGAAAATAATAATAAACTACTAGATCGCGGCGGCCATTTGATGATGACGGCTTTTATTGCAGACTAGATTGCAACGTGTTCGCAGCTAAACATTTAATGTAGAAGTGGGAAGATCGGAGAAAGCCGTTGTGATGTCGATTATTGTCGGGATTGGTGACGGATGGCAGGGGTGACACACGTTGCCCACATATTATTTGTATACGTATAAATCGCATGTAAACATTGAATCCATATACCTAATGAAAATTGACACATACGGTATACAGAAGAAATATGCTTAAATAAATACTGTGTTTAGTATAGGTTTTCATAATACAATTTTGCCATAGAGAATAGGAATAACTCTGTGTAATACTGTTCTGTCAAAAAACGTATTTGACATTACATTTATTGCATTTCAAATAACAGTTTTTAATCTTTAAAACGCCTATTCGAAAGCAATAGTATCTTGCCCTTATCGCTAATTTTTAGAAATTGACGTTAAAAAGCTGCTCGTTGAAAGTGTTTTTTACATCAACACTAATTTACTCGTCAGTCAACTATGTTAATGGGCTTTTTGTTTACATCCACCGCGAGGATATGCTACAATAACAACGTTTGCTTGGTTCAAGATACACATTAATTTAATTGCATACTAATTAAGAGATAAATTATTATTGTTGTAACTTCTGGTGTAATTTAATATTTAGGATGGCTGATGTAAATGTATATCTACATATATTATATGAAACGTCCCCGGTATCGGTGCCTTTTCTTAATTATAAGCAAATATAAGTTACCTTACAAATTACAGTAATAAATAAACAAACATTGTCCCAATTTACAAAAGGGGCGATCCTAATTGCATGGAAAATTATCGACCTATCAGTATTTTGTCTGTGTTTTCTAAGGTATATGAAATGCTTATTAATGAAATGATCATTTCATACTTCAGAGTAAATAATCTCTTCACGACTTGCCAACATGGATTCCTGCCGGGCCGATCTATTGATACGGCTTTGTATGGGTTTGTTAATTCAATCTTGCGCGACATTGATGCTGGTACCCCTTGCCTTGCAATGTTTGTCGACCTATCGAAAGCTTTTGATGCTGTCGATCACAATGTTCTGCTCAATAAATTACAAAGTTATGGTATTAGGGGTGAGGCTTACTGTTGGTTTGAGAGTTACCTGTTAAATCGCAGACAGAGGGTGGTGATTGATCGACTTTCGTCTGATACCAGAGTTTCGTGTAGGGGGGTTCCACAGGGGTCGGTCCTTGGACCCACTCTTTTCTTAATTTATATCAATGACCTTTCTTCATTTCTCGGGATGGATTCTGATCTTGTATTATATGCTGATGATATTAATATAGTGATTCGATCTAGCAATTTGGCTGGTTTGTTTGAGAGTGCTAATTGTCTTTATGAAAGATTGTGTGAATGGCTTTGTGCTAATGGTTTGGTTGTTAACACCCAAAAAACCAAATGTATTTTGTTCCGCAACCGGCGTGGATATAATGTGGATAGTTTTTCTTTGGGTGGGAATGATGTGAAATTGAGCAGGTCTGCCAGACTTCTTGGTGTCACCATTGATGAGGATCTTAGGTGGATTACCCATATAGATAATATCTGTAATGAACTATCTAGAACATGTTATGCTTTGTACAACCTGAGAAGGTCTTGCAGTGCTCATGTTCTTAAAACTTATTACTACGCCAATTTCCATTCCAGGCTGAGGTTTGGAATAATTCATTGGGGATCTGGTCTTGGAACGGAGCGTCTTCTTATATTGCAGAAACGCGCGATTCGTACCATTTTCAATCTTTCTTCTCGTGAATCTTGTAGAACAATCTTTGGTAGACACAATATTCTTACTGTTTATGACGTGTATATCCTTGAAGTCTTGTGCTATGTTTATAAATTTAAATGTCGATTTTCGGCTGATACTCCGCATAATTACAACATGCGTCAAACGGATTATTTGCTGCCTCCGACCCACAAAACCACTCTGTTTCAAAAGAACTTAGGTTTCATGGGATGTAAGTTGTATAATAAACTGCCAAACAGCATAAAATCTTGTAAAACTTATTGTAAATTTAAGTATAGTGTTAGGGCGTATTTGTTAACGTTGTCTTGTTATTCTATTAATGAATATATGTCGCAGTGATACTAAATTTTAATTAATGTAGTTTTCAAATATTTTAATAATATAATAGTATTTTTTTAATTTATGATATATATGTATATTTTATGATTGCAAAAAAACTGCTATTCGATAAGAGTGAAAGTGCTGCTTCCGTTTCGATGTTTGAATTTTTTGTTCTAGAAAAATATTTAAAATCAAGCTTTAAATACTTTTATATAAGAATAACTTGCCAGATATTCTCAAAAAATCTACTATTTTTCGATAAGAGTAAGGATTTTCTTCCGGTAGGAATATCGAAAATATTTCTTTCCAATAATTCTTGGATCTTCTGGATACCATGTCGTAAATAACTAGTAAAAATATACTTACAAAATATTTTCTGTGGTTTTAGGGGTTTTTTTTTCGGATAAATTTATAGCTTTTAACGAAGTTTTATTACTGGGTAACTGTGCGAAACAAATTCCTTGATTTTTCTTATAGACTGTGTCATATATAGACTGTATCATATAGGTGGTTTTCTTCTTTGAATTATGTAATTTTTGTTATAAGACTTTATATTTTAATACGGACTTCCTACTAAAACACCAAGCTTCTATGACAAGGGCATAGGGTATTCTTGGTTTTTGTATAATTTTTATACAAATTAATCAAATTTAAATACTTCAGTATTTCATTCAACTTGCAAGATACAATTTGATTCGTTGCATTTAAGTTTCTTATTTTAAGTTGCTTGGAAACAAAATGATCACTTTAGATTTGTTTTTATTTATATACCAATTAACACCTATTATATATTGTTCAAATTCAATAATGTCAATAGTTTCATATTACAATTTCTTCATATTCTTTCTTTAATCGTTCCCCGAGTTTCTTTTTACTTTCTTATACGTAGTATAAGGAAGTATTGTGATAGTGAAAATTTTCGACCTCGAGATTTTTGCAGTTGTCCACGTTTTGAAGTCCCCTGATACCGAAAAAGTGGTTTTAAAAAATTTTCTCTCTCTCTCTCTCTCTCTCTCTCTCTCTCTCTCTCTCTCTCTCTCTCTCTCTGTGTGTGTGTGTGTGTGTGTCTGAGTGTGTGACCACGATAGCGGTCAAACCGCTGTAGATATCAATTCCAAATTTTGTATTTACGTGTATAATCTCCCTCTCGAGATCTGATTAGTTTTTCAGTAAAATCGGTAGCCCGGAAGTAACAGTTTACTTCAGCGAAAAAATCGAATTTTGCCAATATTTCGTCAACTACTAAGTTTAAACAAATTTATAAAGAATTCATATATACTTAAAATTAAAATTGAGAATAATTTTATTTAAAAAGTTTCTCGAAATTCCTACCGGAAGTAGGTCTTTTACTCTTATCGAAAATCAGTTTTTTGCGAATATATCGCAAGTCATGCTTTCGAGACAAGTACGTTACGAGTATAAAAGTATTTAAAACATAATTTTCAATGTCTTTTGTATAAAAAAATTTCAAAATTCAGACCAGAAGTACTTTTACTCTTATCGAATAGCGATTTTTTGCAAATATGTCGTAAGTTATGCATTCTATATATATTTATCAAGAGTACAAAAGTATTTAGAATTGGATTTGCAATATTTTTTGTGTATATGAAATTTCAAAATTCGGATCGGAAGTAGCACTTTTACTCTTAGCGAGGAGCACTTTTTTGATAATATCTTGCAAAGTATGCATTCTATAGAGATTTATTAAAAGAATAGAAGTACTTAGAATAGGATTTTGAATAATTTTTGTAAAAAAAATTCTTAAAATTCTATAATTTGAAACGCTCATACGTATAAGAAAGTCGTGTGGTGGCCACACCTCATTTTTTTGGTTTTGTTGGGTTGATGTTGGTATAATCACCACTTGGCTTCTGACCTAATATCCCTACCTTTTATGTTATCTAGTGGTCTCACACACGCATGAACTTGACAGAATTCTTTCGTATGCCTGGCGCCAAATGTTGCACTTGTTTCGAAACCCCGACCATTTTAAACTGAGCCGGCGGCGGTCTAAGTGATAGGCGGAGTAGAAGCTAGGTAGGTTAGACAGTGTTTTGGGACGTTACACTTTTTTTTAGTAATGTGTAGTTTCTTTATTATTTTTACCCACAACTGGCGCTGTTAACGTAACAAATGACATTTGAATATTAATATATCTCAGAGTTCATTATATCACCCTGTATAGTAATTGTGGATTAAAACTGTGTTATTTAGATAGGATGGTAATTTCGAAAAACTAATAAAATAAATATTTATTATTTGATAGTCACTTCTTTTGAAAACCGTTAATGTGAAGAAGATCAACAAGTAATGACATAATAGTATATTATGCAATGAACATTTAATGATAGCTATTAAGACACGAGTAAGAAAATTACAATACGAGGCGAAGCCGAGTATTGTAATGAATACGAATGTCTTAATAGCCATTAAATGCGAGTTGCATACACTATTTTTTCTACGACCCCATAATAAAACATTATTTTTTGAACATTCCATTTCATAAATTGAGGTTAAAATTTTCCATACACCTTTGCGAATTTAGCTGGTAATAAATTGTTCGTGGTTACTAAGGCTTGTTCCATAATTTCTGGTGGACTCAAATTTTACATTTCACTGTCATTATTCCTCATTTTTACCGTTTATATTTTCAAAAAAGTACAAATTTTATGTACTTACTTGTAAATTGCAGAGAACTGTCACATTTATTTAATTTGTATATCTGTCAGATATGCAGTCGCCATATTGAATATTGGAATGTTGCATTCCTGTTGGATATAAACTTGTATCATAATGAAAATCTGTATTGTAATGGACATCATTATAGTACAGGTTCGGCATATCTAATAATACAATTAAAGTGTGGGAATAGAAAAAAATAATTATAACTGTTTTATGGAAAATCTTATACAACATCAAGTAGTATAAAAGCATGCAGGTGTTAACATTCTCCAATAATCTTTTTCTTATATCTTCATGAAGAAATATATTCAAATAGAAATAAATCTCATTAATTTATTGTTACAAAGGCTAAGAAATATAACATTATCCCAACTCAGCCCAAAGAAGTAAAATATTTTGGTATTTTTATCTACTCGATATATCTATTGCACGTCACCATTAATTTTGATTATTGGAATATTGCATGTTTACCATGAGTAAAGGGTGATGTAGTATTGAAGAATAACTTCAACACTATACGTTTACGACTGTACTATTTCAGAAAACAAATATGGAAAATGATATAGACGTTGCATTATAGAAAACATAAATTATTCTATCTCACGATAATTGTTATAAAACATTCTGACATATATTCAAGGGTTTATGAAAGAACTAATTAAGTGTTCCTTGTTCCTTCTGCTTGTTGTACGATCGATAATTTATATTTTTGGAAGTACATAATTCCCTTTTAATTAAGAAGATATCGTAATTTACCGTTATCTAGACGTTCTATATCCATAAAATATCGAATGTCAGGTACCGATAAAAATTAAATATTCACACAATAGCTAAATAAAACCAGTCAATAAATGGTAATGTAAAATAACACAATTTTAATATATTACCGCATTTATTATCTTTGTAAGTGATATTTTGAGAAATGTTATATTTGGCATTATATCGTATAGTATTTAAACTGACTTTTGGCAAAGCAAATTGTAATTATATATTGTCGTAACCCTGAGTGTAACAAAATACCTAAGTAAACTCAAACTATAAAATTATCATTCACTCATAATATCCCTTAATTACACCCTGAGTTAGACATTTTACTTCTTATTACGTCACACGTTGGGTAAGCCAATAAATTATAGTAGAATGTTTTCAATATATTACCTTACTTGTATATAAGTTAAATATTTATATGCCCTAACTAACTCAGTCGTTAAAATTTCTAATACTTGAATATTCTTTTCTAAATAAAAAAAAACAAATACACTTCTTTATCAGGTACTTCTAATATCATAAATCATATATTTACTATAAACAAATTTATTTCTTTATTATTTGTACTTTCATATTCTCATTACTAATAAAAAAACTTAGTCCGGACCTGTCTCTTTTATATTATCTAAGAAAGATTATTGTCCAAGTACTTTTTACTATATAAGTTGGTAATCCGCAACTAAACGATTTTACCGCTACACATGTGAACTAACTTTGATAAATCTACTAAATATTTTATTCAATCGATACAAAAAAACTTTCTATTCAGTTTAATTTCAAGTCTACACCATTTATTATCTCACAGTATGGTAAGTTAATTTTGAACTGTTACTATATCTTCCCTATACATTAATCTGTATGTTTACTTTTATTTTTAGGAGGTCAAACAACCATAAATGCAGAATGTTTACCTATCAAATACATCTACGTAAATGAAAATCAAAAATGACTGAGTAACAATAAATATAGTGTATTGCAGAGAAATAACATACAATAAACATGTATTTGAAGAAAATGCCAGTATTTTAACAATTACTTATTCAAACTTGTCCAATCTCTAGGTACTCATATATGGTTATGATAAGAATTGAAGATATAACCCTATTATATTTTTAAAGGTAGGTTTATTTAACGCATGTACTAAAACTTTTAAAATATATACCATTGATTTCTAATACAAATAGTACTATGTAGCTGTTATTTATGATTCAGTATTTAATTTCTGATACATTTAGTCATTTAATTTTTAATCTATTATGTGCCAATTCATTGAATAAAAGAGATATTCATATAAATAGTAACAATTAAATGATACAACCTTATTTTACATATGTGTAACTTCTTGACAAGGAATTTCTAAGTGATCTCTTTTCTCTTTTTAGTCTCGGTTGAACTGGAATCCTCGGTGATGTTTTACCTCTTCAATGGAACAGCTGTTTGTGCCTCGTAAAGATGATTTCTTGTGCTGGAATTATGAAGAATAGACCTATCTCGTTCGGATTTTCCCTCCTGCTGTATTTGAATAGTGTTGCAATTTAAATATAATTCCGTCCAGGAAGTTCTTCACCGCCTTGATAGATAAACTTGCTAGGGATCCACTTCGGTACGGATATCTTACAGAAACTGCACGTCAGATGAGCCTATTATACTATGATTTCGTCCCAGGAATCCTTCGATAAATAAATCCCCTCTATGGTTAAACTTGTAATGGAACTACTTCGCTTCAGGAATTCTTCGATACATTTAATCCTTTTGTGGTAAGTAAATTTAATTTAGATTTTATGCTTTTAATCACTATAATCTCCTTCTCTTCTTCATTCACTTGATACTGCCTATGTTAATACGATATTTCACTAATGCTTCGTTTTGGTCATAAATTATGTACCAATATATTAAATTTATAATTTAATACACACAATATGTATTTCTTTTGCTTCAAATCACTTAATTTCGGCTTAAATCTATTCTCACCGAAATTATCATACATCTCTTCTCATAATTTTTAAGAAGTCTCCCTCTTATTTACTCTGATTACCTTAGTGATAATTTATATATTTGAATTGGCCAATCTCTATTAAACACCTCTTATTTATATTCAAAATACATTCTATTATTTTAATATTCTCTTGTATGCCTTTCTATATTTCAATACTCATATTTTAACAATTTTAACCATGAATTTATAAATGTATTTAAGTATTCAAAACAATTTTAAAACATACTATATCAAAAAATCTGTAAATGTCAAAATCTGTCAACCATTGACTTTTCCTCTAATTAAATTATGGCGGGAGTTTTTTTATCTATTTTGACGTTACCTTTAAACAAAGTTTCCCTTTTAAAATCAATTCTCATCATTTAAGACAATTGAACAAGTTTTTACAATTTTATATTACATAACAAACACTCCATTAATATCAAAATCTCTCTTTTACAGGTTTTGGTATCATTTGCTGAACTATGGACCTTAACCAAAGGACTTTACTACAATATCAATTCAACAATTGTAAATAATAATACTAGGATAATAAACACTATTCTTCATAATACTATTTCTATTTATAAGTTTCTTAAACTTTTAACATCAAAATACATTTCATACCATAACCAAATATAAATATTGATGGTTAGTACCTAGTACTACCTCAATATATTACGTATAGAGTAGAAATGATACAGATAGTGAAAAACAGCAATTTAGTAAATGACAGGGATGAAAATAACGTCAAAACTCTATTTCCCAGTATTCAAATAACTAATAATAGTATTTTAGAAATCCAAAAAGAAAAACATGATAAAAGCAACCTAGGTGTCTTAATATGTAACAAAGTGTTGTTTTAGATAAAGTTTCAGAAGTGTGGCTAGGAGTTTCCGTCATTAACACTTATTGTTTTTTGCAGTTTATATTTGTGAAGCATTTTAAAACTTTTTTATATACAAATGAAAAATTATTAAAAAAAATTGTTCAAACGTTTAACTAAAACTTTCAAAGTTTTAATAATATATTATTTTTTATTTAAAAAAAAAGGATATTAATGAATTTATATCCTCCTATTTTCTTAGCCTTTCATAAATAATATGTATAGGTTTCTTGGTTTTGAGGATTCAATTGATGTAGAATAAATATTTTAACGTTTCGTCATGAGGATAAAATGTTTAGAAATATGATTTATATTTTTAAGTAACGTTTTGTCCTGCCATTTAACAAAAATAATCTAGCAGAGAAAGTTAATATTTCACACAAAATATAACGTTACGAATGGATTTGATTGTATCCCAATATTTCTCCAAAAGCGGGGGACATTTAGGACATTATTTATTCTGTTTTCATAAGAAATTCTATAAATATAATAGTATTCCTATTGTAGATATAAAATTTGTGTAAAAAATAAATGTCATTTAAAAATTATTGACATATTTCAATAGTCAATTATCAATGTCATTATGAATTTTATGATTTCTAGATTAATTCAGATACAATGAAATTATATTTACATAATAAATAATAAATCAACTGATTTTTGTAATTATAAAAGGAAAATTCTTTGGATTATGTCAATAAGAAAAAGCAAATTTTAGATAGTGCATTAATTTCATTACAGTCATTTACACAAACTGACTCATTTTTCTTAATTTAGATGAGTTCCAATATTGATCGGGATTTATTGTTAATCTCACTATTTAAAATGTTAGTATTAATAAAATCAAATCTGAGTTTTAAATTCTGACAATGTTTTTTAAAAGCAATAGAATTTTTTATTTATGACCTTTAATTCTTTCTTCTAGATATTGCATTGATTGTCCAATATATATTTTTTCACAATTATTACAAGGTATACTATAAACAGTGTGGAGGTTTTTTTTAAAATGGAGTTCTAGATTTAATATTTGTATTTATAAACTTTAAATTATTATAAAAATAATATATAAATGAATTTAATTTGATTATTATTTACATATTGATTGCAATGTTGTTGTTGGTTGTAGAATTCATAAGTCCCTTTCTTTAATATACTTTTTATTAAATTTAGTGGATAATTGTTATTTGTTAAAGTTATGGTATTATTTTCTAGACCTTGTTTTCTAAAATTTGGGCTTGTTCATTGCTCTATCTGTAATGTTTATGATAACACTTTTCTTAAAAGAAAATGGTTGACATGATTGTAAATTCATTAATCTTCCGGAAGATGTGGATTTAGAATACCAATAAGTTAATGTTTTGTTATCTTTTCTTATTAAAGTTATATCTAGAAAGTTGATTTTATTATCAATTTCTGTTTCATTTGTGAATTTTTTCATGATAACTATTAAATAATTTGGCTATTTGATCTATTTTGTATTCAGGAATGGCAAGAATACAATCATCAACATATCTTTTGTAAAATGGAATTTCGAAATTAATATTTGATATAATTGTTTCTTCAAGATCCTCCATTACTAATTGCGCTACAACACTTGATATTTGAGCACCCATAGCACATTCGTATATTTGTTTATAGTACTTATCTTTATAGTTGAAAAATGTTAAAAGTAATGATATATCTAAACCTTCTATTCTTTTAATTTAAGTCAATGTTTTATAATAATGTTTTTAGCTAGAGCAATAGGAATATTTGTATATATTGACATAACATCAAGAAAATTAATCTATGATATTTGTTTAATTCAACTTTGTCAATAAATTCTTTAAAAGTAAAGGAATTTTTAATATAATATTTATTTTTTCCTGTAATATTAGATATGCATTTGGCATTTAATTCAATAAAGAATAAAAATTTCATAAAATAATTCGACATATAATTTAAGAAATACTTCTATTTAAAAAAAAGAATGCTGCAAGTAATTAGTGCTACGTAAGTATCAGCTTCTTTATATAGGTAACGCAAGAGTCAGTTTATGAATAACAAGAAGCAAACGCAGACAGTTATCGCAGACCTGAAGATGGTGTGATTTTGCCTAAACGTCGGCGTCATTCAGAAACCAGCACCGGTCTTCTCAAAGAAGAAGCAGTGAAAACGCGGAAGAAAACCCGGAATCCAGTGACGACATATACATATAGATATATAGATACTAGTATCAAGATGAAAAACCACCTGTTACTATCATAATTATAATTATTTTTATTGTTTATTTATTGAGCCATACTTAATACTTAGAAATTTGCTAGATACATATCACCCAACGCAATTGACATTCATATTACTGCTCTCGTAAATACAGAAGAAACAAACAATAATTTACATTTTATGGAAATTAAATATGCAAATAGATTACTCTATATTTGCAAATTAAACAAAGAAGAAATACTTGTGGTGGTGTTCCAATGAATCAAATCAAAGAAAGGCAATTCAATAATTGCGCGGCAAAAAAATTAAAAAAAAACTATTACATATACACACAGCAAAAAAATATTAATAAACTTAAAGAGTGTGAGTCATATGTTACAGTTTCGTTGAGCAATTGAAGGAAACAAAATTTTTAATAGATATTGTAATTTTTAGAGATATCTAAATTGCAGGATGTTGTAAATTTATTATTATGTATGTATGTATCCACAGCGCCGCGTGAGTCATTGATTAAATTATATAAATGAATTTTGTATAATATTTATACGGGTATATCTAGTACATGGTATGCAGATATATACGAGAACTCGCATAAAATATACACATTTAATGAATGGTCTATTTAATCCTTGAAAAAACAAATTAGATAGTTTATTTTCTTATGTCGAATAATGGCACGTTGCTTATGAAATTTTATTTGATTGAAGAGATTATGAGTTATGTTTGGAACTAAAGACTTTAATTTTTAAACTTCTATTGGATAATGTACCCATGAATATTTATAGTAATCATTCTCCATCTATAAGAAAATAACGACATAGCTATAACAATCAAAGATTACACATTTGAATCTGGTACTGTAATAGAATTAATTAAAACTATAGATCGCTACACAAAGAGAAAGTACTTCTACATTCAATAACTAATTTTTTCTTGAAGTATTTCCAATAACATAAATAAATTTGTATAAAGGAAAAAATTTGGTCAAAAAGGTCAGTTTGTCGCATAATTATAAAGATTGTGTTTCTTTTATGTTTACTAAAACATATTAATTTGACCCTAACTTAAGATGTAGTGATTTAGTTTAGTAATAATATTTATACATATAAATATATAATAATCATGTGTGTTTGTTTATAAAATTAACAACAATAGTATAAAAATGAACGCTACCTTATATTCTAGAGATTCTGACTAGTAACTTTCCTGAGGCACATAAAAAGCTAGACTTCCAGGAAAAGGTTTTGATGGTAAGACCCCGCTTAACGCTGATCCCTTTAGCGCTGTTTCGGTTTAACGCGTTTTAATGGAATAGTGGGATTTACTCCACCCAATACAAAGTAATTTATCTGCATTGCTTCTTCTCTGTGGTGATACACAAACGTATTCATATTATTTCAAACATTTGTTGCCGTTATTGTATGTAAATATAAACGTACGTAATATAATGATTGATATGGTGATAAATATTATAATTTTTAGTTTTTAATATGGGTGATAATAAAAAATACGAAAATAAAGCGACAAGAAAAAGCATTTTGCTAGAAAGTAAAGGCAAGTGCTTAGAAGATTAAATAGTGGTGAACGTCAATGTCAAATTGGTGTTGCATTGAACTTATCAACTTCAACAATAAGGACAATTCTCAAGAATAAATAAAAAATAGTATCATCAGCAACTACAGCTACAAAAACCTCTGCAACTAGAATTACCCGTTCTAGAAATAATACGATAGAGGAAATGGAAAAACGACTTTCTATAGGTATTAACGACGACATCAGCGTAATTAGTTCACTGAACATTTTTGCCCGTTTGTTCTCCGCTATTGCGAAATCAGAAAAACTTGAACTAAAAGCGGTACTTTTAATGGATAATGCTCCAAACCACCCAACGAATTTATCGGACTTAAAAACACGCTTTCCGGTCGAAGTGGTTTTCTTGCCGCCTAACACAAACTGCATTAAGGGTGTTGTATAGGTACATTTTCAAATATTTACAGATTAAAGGCTACCTTTAAACTTTATGCAAAAATGATTTAGATGAAATATTCTTATAATGTTAATCTACACGTCCCTAGGCATTTTGTTTTTTCAATTTTTTATTAATTGTTATAAAAAATTAAATATAAATAGACCATCGAAAAATAAAATGCGTACCGACGTATAACATATTATTGTGAACATTAATTTCTAGCAAAATTTTTTCGTATTTATTAAGATAAATGTGTAATTTGATAAGAAAGAAATGCATTTTTGGCACTGCTTTAGTACGCCACCTGCAGTCAAATATTTGATATATCCTTGCAATCCAAGACAGGGCGGAGTTACTTTGTTTAGGTGGGGATTCACTTTACGAGCGATATTCGGAATACAGAAATCGTTGTTACGGTTTTGAGTAGGTATTTGATTAAACATTTTTTATATTATTTTACATATCATAAAATTGAAAACATTATCGCGTAACCTTGATTTAACTTTATAAAATTAATATATATTTTCTTTTTGTGAAATTTACTTATATTATTTTGTATTACATTTCATAAAATTGTACACATTGGCTGGCAGGCTTTGATAACTTTTACATAAATACAAACTTAAACAAAAACATTACATATGATTCATAAATAATACTAGCTCTTATAGTTCTTCCACTATTTTACATTTATCAAGATAAAATACTACTGACATTTATAAGTGAGTTAAAAATAATATAAAACTAATATAGAAAATGAGATGGATATAGATGGTGCCTACTTCCTCTGTACAGATATTGTACCAGACTGGTAGACGTTCAAAAGATTAATTTACGACCTAGCAAAAAATTACTCTCAAACGATTCAGTGTTCGGACAGTTATAAAAAGATTTGAAGTAAACCAGAAATTGCTCCGAAAGGATATCTTTTATTTTAAAAATTTAGCTACATTACTTTTCCTGTTATGGCAAATAAAGAACAGACAGAAACAGGACTTATTATTTTACAGATGTAGTTACATAATAATAATGAATAAACATTAAACTTTAAATAATTTATATATAATAATAAAATAATGAAATTCCATTCAATACATGATATTATAGTACAGTCATTCTGTATTTTTTTAGAAAAAAATATGCGAGACTATTTTATTTGATTAATCGTTAGTGGGGTATGCGACGACTCTAAAACCAAACAGTTGGAACCCCCCTTCCCTCCTTGTGGGTTTTTGGTAATCTCAAAAGTTTTTGAATGGAGTTTCCGAGTAAATGGTTGGTCGAACAACAAATTTTTTTAACAAAAAAAAAATATTATCTACAAATTATCTAATGTAGGTACTCGCTGCGATAATGAAGATGGCAGTAAAGTGAAAGAGATACCACGTGACTTGGATCCGGCGCATTCAACAATTTCAACAATCTTGAAGGACAGGACTAAAGTAAAAGATGCATTAAAATCATCGACAGGTTTTAGAGCCGTAATAACTAGGCAGCGGAAAGGTCTGATTCTTGAGATGGAAAAGCTCCTCGCGATTTGGTTGATGACCAGATACAAAATAGAATGCCGATGGGCCTACTAATTATTCAGGCAAAGGCGCGAATGATCTCTGAAGTTTAATAGAAGTATTAGCGGTGAAGCAGCAAGCGTTGACGTCGAAGCAGTGGAATAATTTATTGAGCAATTTGATAAAATTATGGATGAAAAAATGTTAAATTTCAGAAAGTGTTCACGAATAATTTAGATTTTGACAAAGACGAGTACACTAATGCCATACATAAAGTAGTGGAACTTACTAACATACTTAATTTAGAAGCTGAAGTGGAGGATATTGAAGCATTAGTTGAGTATATTGAGGGAGAATTAACAAACGAAGATTTAATAGAGTTGGAAGTACAACGGCTCCCGGAAGAGGAACCAGTAGAGGAAAGTGAATGAAACTACTAAAACTAGAAGATATGGATTCAAATATTGAACGGTTCACGAAAGTTGAACGGCCAATAAGTGAAGTTTTACAAGTTACAAAGCATACTACATTAACGACATTCTTTTCAAAAGCTATAGCCAGAACTCCTGCCCTTGTAAATACTTCTATTTCTTCGCCTCCATCTCCCTTACCAGGCCCCTCTACAGCTTTTGATAGCTCTGGTGATAAATACAATGACGACGTTGATGAACCACATTTTGCACTACATATCATGAATAGTTATTCTTTGTTTTCACACAATGAATTTAAATTTTTTAATACGTCACTTTTTAATTTTTGTATGTATTCTTATGTTCTGTAATATATAAGGGATGCAATTAAAAAGTTTCCTTAATGATTCACTATAGAATGCACACTTTGCAAGATATTCGAAAATAATAAAGTGTGGCCACCACACAACTTTCTTATACGTATGAGCGCTTCAAACTATAAATTTTATGAATCTTTTTATACAAAAATTATTCAAATTCCAATTTTGTATAATTTGAAACGCTCATATGTACAAGAAAGTCGTGTGGTGGCTACACTTCATTATTTATAATGGTCCTCCGGCCCATTGTGGAAGAGGTGTCACTAATTTTCTCAATGAACAGTCTCCAAATCGATGGATAGGTCGTGGTGGTTCCATAGCTTAGCCACCGCGATTTCTGGATCTCTACCCACTAGATTTTCTCATATGGGACATGAAAAAATCTAGACACTCACATATTCAAGGGGAAAGCCTAAAAATACCGGCAGATCCATAAGATTCATGACATTTTATGAGGCGAAAAACAATATGGAGAACTACAACTGGGAACGAGGACTCTGACGGAAGATTTAGTTATGCATTGTACAATGCGGTGGCCACATTGAGCTGCTTTAGTAATGTTCTGTAGGCTTTCCATAAAATAAATCACATTTTCTTCTAAACCCTCTAGTAATTAATTACAGCTTCGAACACCGATATTTCAAGAACCGTTAGGAATTCGGAAAAAGTGAATAAGAACATTTTTGCTTAAAATTAGTCATTGAATTCATGTACGAGGTTTCGCGGATACCTTGCCGACCACCTTGTATAATAATAGTACCTATAGATATAAATAATTATCCTGTGATTTTCAATACGGCCAATGGAAAAGATAATCAAGACGATGACATTAGTGCCTTTCAACAAAATATTATTATTATTATATAGTATTCACAGGCACTAAGTAATATTTCTTTTAATCACCCCCCCTCTTACATATTAACTTACTGAACACATGTCCGACTAAAAAAATTTACGATCTACATTCCTGTAGCGCCAAGACACCAGACTAAATAAATCATACAAAATATTACTAGCACCTACGTTACGTAGAGTATGTGTAGCCTGAACAGAGACAATAAGCACTTAACGCATCAGACGTATGTCATTTCGAATGCATCGCTCCATAAGGGCGGTACTTATAAACTGGGAACTGTACAATTTAGATTTTTACTATAGCATTTAGCAAAACAGTACATGGTAGTGGGGTATTGGCAAGTCCCACCCATGAGCACTACCCCCCGATACCCGCGCCGAAGACTTCGAAATTTTTAGTTTGCTATACAACACCCTTAATCCAACCGATGGATCAAGGTGTTATATGAAATTTTAAAGTTTATTACCTGCGGCGAACACATTTAGACAAATGTTTGAAACAACAGACGAAGACGATAAACAATCAATAAGAGATTTTTGGAAGAACTATAATATCATGGATGCAAATAGAAAACATAAATTTTTCATGGGATGAGGTAACGGAAAAATGTTTGAAAAGAGTGTGGAAAAACATTCGTACATATCTAAACAAGGACGATGACACTAGAGACTCTGTTGTTGATATGAACGAAATAGTGAAATTAGCGAAACAAACTGGTTTAGATGAAGTAAATGTGGAAGATATCAATATTTTTTTGCAAGATACAGTAGAAAGTCTTTCTTATGTTGAGCCCAAGGAATTAGCGGATTAAGGAGAACACAAAAATATTGACAATAGCGATTCTGAAAAAGAGCAAAAAGGACTTTCAACGACATTTCTCAAAAACCAGTTCAGCCTCTATAACGGAAATTATAGACCAATTTATTGAAAATGGCGTAGATGTCGATAGGTGTTCAAAGACAGCAAAATGCCTTGTCCACTTATCGACAACTTCTTACAGAGAGCAAAAGAAAAATGCAAATGACTTGGATAACTTCTTGAAAAAAAGCAGAAGAATCTGAATGATCTCAAACATAAATGGTGACTTCGAATTTTATTTATTTTTATATATTCATTTGTTATGTTTCTATATTTGTAAGAAATATTTGTTGTTGTATTGTTATAATAAGCATATTTAATGAACGTAATTGACAAAATACTTAAACAATTTTTTTTATTTTGTACCAGGCTTAACCTAACCCCATTATTTAGTCGAAATCCTATTTTGCGACCTTTCGACCATTCGATTGCGTATGTCACACAGTCCTTCTGTCCAAACTCGAATATTACGGCTATAGAAATGTCGCTCTTCAGATCATAGAAAGCTGTTTTAAGAAACGACACCAATTTGTTATAAACAATGAGAGCAACAGTAGCTTGACGTAAAGCAGCACAGGAATAGCCCAGGAATCCATTATTGGCCTGGAGCTACTCATAATTTATATAAATGATCTACCAGTGACTTTGACATTTTGAAAAATTCTATATGCAGGTGATATTACAATCATACTGCCAAACATGTGGACCCACAAACTGCTAAGCGGCAGGCTAAAGATTTGTTTGGTTGCAGGTGCCTACTCAATAAGGAAAATCTCTAATGTAGTTCACAAAAATGCAGGTAAATTGATTGATTGATTTATTTACTTACAAAAAAAGTACAGGGTATGTATTGTTACGCTCGCTTCGCCTTAGGATCGTCCTGGCAGAAAGGGAGGCACATATGCGCTAACGGTAACTAGAATAGTGTCATCCGGTCGAAAATTAGATATGTGACCGTTTGTCGGAGTTTCACACCTGTAGCATCGTCCAACCAAATTTATGAAACTTTCGGAAATTTTTTGTGTGTCACCTTCAACCTGCCTTACCTTACTTCCCTAGTGTGCATTGGAAAAGATGGGGTGAAGCCTGTGCCTCTACCTCTCGGTTTTAGGGGATGGGTCACTCAGAATACTGAAGGTGGATGACTCTTAGGCGCCTGCTGTCATTCTATTTCAGGCCCACTCCAATAAATTACTTATTCCGATAGCGAAAATAACTTAGGTACACAAGGTATAGTAAGACATTCATACACGATATAAACAACAATAACAATTTTATTGTCAGTAGTATGGAAAAATAGAATGCTAAGATGCACAGAGAAAATTATGATAATTCCACAAATGGATGGATCACCCTATATATAATACAAATTAAATTTCAAAAATAAACAACATTTAAAGCATCCATACCACGCCAAAAGAGCATAAATGCGCTTACAAATTAAATTAAATTTGAAAATAATCAACTGTCTAAAATTCAAATAAGATATAAAACGCCAAAAGAGCATAAATGCGCTTAAAAATTGAAAATTCAGGTCTGGCAACCGCAAGAGAGCACTTAAGAAAAATTGAATCTTTTTTTTTTAACTTGTATACATTCAAATCCTGATTAATTAATTAACTTACAAAAGAAATTAAGTCGAAACGAGATGTCGCTGTACATTTAAGCCCCTACAGTCATTACATGCTGTAGATGTGTATTAAAAAAACAAATAATTAACTAGTTATAACACTTATGAGTACAAAAATTAATTAAAAACTGCAAAATAGGCTACTGACCTGACGGAAATTAACTAGCAATTAAATTGGATAGCTACTCAAAACGTTAATGAAAATGAATTTACAGGTAAAAGCGCAACGTATTCTAATGAAATTAATTAAAGCAAAACAGATAAACAAGTTTCCAAATAAGAATAATTATATATACATTTCTTGACATTGTATTTGATCCACACGGGGCATCGGTTTTCAATAAGGCATCCACAATAGAAATATAATAATTCCGGGTCCAAAATGAGGTAGATTTGCCCACAAAGGCGGTGGATGGTTCAACAATTCCAATATATATTTAATCGCATACGTGCTTAGTAGAAGAAAGGTTAACGTAATGGCGACGATACTTCTGGAACCACAAACGTGTTCGTACAAAAATGTGTACTACAGTACGACATAGAATAAAAAGCTAAAAAAAGAAGACACAAAACAAGCATTAATCACTAGAAAGAAATTACGAAAAGTTAGAACCCTTACCGATCCATATATATGTACTTCAAACTAATTAAATCCTGCGTAATGCAGCAAAAAAACTAAGGAACTACAAAAAATATATTGCCACTGTTAAACATCCACGATTTTAACGTGTGACTTGTACGGTAATTAGACAAATCCAGTCCATTAATTATACAGTGAGCACTGAATGAAGTAACTGGATCGCCTTTTTAATCCAAATAAATAGTTAGATCGATAGCGGAAGAATGAATTGACAAGAACACAAGGCTGCGATTTAGGAAGCCACCCGCTCAATGTGGAGCGACATCTGACCAGTTAAAAGAGAATTGTTACATAAAATATTTAACGGATAAGGGACAGATTAATAAGAACAAAACAAAGAAATAATTAATTTGAAATAGTCGCAGATAATTAGGCATCGACGTAAGGAATATAACAAGATTAAACGGAAAGACATTCTTAATGCTCCCTATAGCATAATCAGTCGCACACACACGAGATGGCGTCAGCATGACTAACTTGACCTACAAATTAAAAAAAAAGGTAAACTTAAGGTAATTAACATAAGAAAACAATCTAATTATTCCCAATAACAATTAAAAATAATTCGAAAAGAAATGTACAACTCATTCGCAAATTAAAAGAAAATTCTACATTCCACAGAAAATATTTATACGTAGTTCCAACAGTAAACAAAAGATTAATTCTAGGCGTAACCTAATACGCATGGAAGAGTTCAAGACAAATATACAGGGACACTCACCGGAAGAAAAAAAAGCGTAACAGTATATAGATGTTTGACATAGTCATGAAATATATACAAAGTAAAAAAACACAATATGCACAAGTAAAACTATATCAAAAATATAGACAAGAAGTAAAACCACCCACTAGGCCTTGTTTCATTCGCACATGATTCATGAAATATAATAATAATAATAAATATGTATGTTTTATTTTCAGTTCTCGCAACAATAGTATAACATCCCAGACGCAGATATGAATATAGAACTATAAAATCACAGGGTGATAGTTCATGATTAGGTATTAACCCGTGGTCTTCCACTATTACCCTGAAATACAATGAATAAAAAAGAATAGAATAATATGCTTGTCTATTACTAACTTAACCTAACTTAATCTAATGTGAAGTGCAACATAAGCAACAACAAAAAGAATGACGTATTGTAGAACTTATACATTTGTACAGTCAAACAAATATCCATCCAATATTGGAAAGTGATGTGTTCAGGATCATTTTTTTTTTCAATTTTGGTAGTTTTTTTTATTCGCTTACCGTGAAATTTGGCGTTTTTTGACAAATAAAGGAAATTAAAAAATATATAAATTTTGAATACATCTTCCGAATGCCTTTCAAATGAGGAGTCGCTCGACCCCCTTTGTCATTTAACATTTTTAAATTGATACTTTCTACAGCGCCATTTGTCAAAATTTTCTTTTGCCAAGAGGATGTTCGTTTTGAACATTTAATTTAAAATGACAGTGATGTATTCAGGATTAATTTTTTTTCCAATTTTAGTAGTTTTTTTTAATCGCTTACTGTCAAATTTGGCGTTTTTTGACAAATAAAGGGAATTAAAAAAAAGTATACATTTTGAATAGATCTTCTGAATACCTTTCAAATGAGGGGTCACTCAACCCCCTTTGTCATTGAAAGTTTTTAAGTTGATACATCGTACAGCGCCATTTGTCAAAATTATCTATTGGCTAGAGGGTGCTCATTTTGAACATTTAATTTAAAATCACAGTCATGTGTTCCGGATTATTTGTTTTTTTTTTTAAATTATAGTAGTTTTTTTATTCGCTTACTGTGAATTTTTGGCGTTTTTTGACAAATAAAGGAAATTAAAAAAAATATAAATTTTGAAATGATGTTCCGAATACATTTGAAATGAGGGGTCACTCGACCTCCTTTGCCATTTAAAATGTTTAAGTTGATACATTTCATTTTAAAATGACACATGGTCATCAGGTTAGTATTTTTATAGTGGTTTTTAGCAAAATCTCATGATCCACCAAAGTCTAATAGTACCAACCAGTAATCATGTTCCTATCCGTAGCATTAATTTGATTAATTATGTCATCAGTAACCGAAAGGTGCACAGTGATGCAACTGGACCCTCTCCGAAACCCCGACCTTACCGACGGCAGTAGCTTTTTAACATTGACATACTCAGGAAACTCAGCACTAATTATCTTTACAAGAATGCACAAATAATACTATAGTTATATCCAAATGTTATCTAAGAGACAATAAAATGGTAAAAACATTGTTCTTTTAGATAATATGCATTCACATTCACTCGTGTACGCACGTCTGTTTTCATTCTGTATCCACAATTCATCATTTCCCTAGTTTAGCTAGGTTGATGCTAAAAAAGGAAACTCAATATTTCCCGGCCGTTTCTATGAACACGGGAATAAATGGGCTGCCGAACGGTTCAAGCTTGCGCCATATACGGAATCTCAGTCAGTGGGCAGCGAAAGCCCGGGCAAATTTGAATGAAACCCATCCGATAATGCATACAGAAGGGTGACAGAGACTGACTGGGCTGATTCATTTCGGAGAAAGCAGCGCGTTATGAATGCCTGGCTGGTCCCGGACCAAGTTATTCCCGATCTCCCGAGGGTGCGACAGTGAGGGAAAATGACGGAGGAAAAGGAAGGGAAAACCGTTAAAGGAAGAGAACGATCAGGGGTAGGTTTATATATAAAAAGATCGTTTTTGCTAAGCAACGGTAACGGTAACATTTCAAGACAGTTTAGCGTTGCGTTCTCTTTGTATCTCGTTCGTATTTTTTTTTGTATTTACTCCGAATGTAAACACATATAAGGATAACATTTAATTTATTTGTACCAAAAAAAGAGAGGTTTCTGTTTTCTTTATTTCTTTTAACTCAATACCTTACTTACATGTTTGTTTTGTTGATGTTTTGGTATATTTTATTTGTCTCTTATTTTTTTCTTTTTAAGAAAGTCTGCTGAAATATAAAGTTCCATTTTAATTAAATTCTTGTTATTTTTATATTTTACATTTCATGAGAAAAGTTCATTTGTATTTGCCCTGAATCTAAAAACACATAAGAGTAACGTTTTAATTTACTTCCCAAGATGTTTCATGTTTCTTTTCCCACAAACGGACAATGTATAGGCAAGTGCTTCGATCAGTGTGGATCTATATCTAATATGGCAAGTTATCGGGAAGACATTATTATACGAAGAAGATTTTCCAAGTTAACATGTCCCAGCGAACACTTGCGCACTAACAGGGCATTTAACTTTCTCTTAGTCCTTCTAGGAAGTCCTTTACCACGTTAATCTACAACTAGGTTGTGTTTACAACCTACAGAAATTATTTGTGGCTTTGAAAAAGCCATACGTATTGGCATTAAGAATATTTTTTCCGAAATTAATATTATAGAATATCGGTTTCATTTATGACAATTGTGGTTAAGAAAAATACAAAATTTGGGATTAGTTTCGGAGTATAGAACCACAAATTCAGAAATAGGTCAGTGGTTGCGATGGAGCTTCGGTTTATTGTTTTTAGCTCCAGCCGATGTAGGGAATTGTTTTATAGAAGATTTGTATTCTAGAATTCCTCCAAGTGATCGTATCGTTCAATATGCTGACTATTTAGTAGATAACTATATATCTGAAGATTCTCTATTTACACCAGAAATATGACCATCTTGTTGTAGTAATATAGAACGCACCACGAATGATTGTGTATCTTTTCACAGCCAATTTAATTGAAGTTTTTTAAGTCCCACATTCATACATTTGCAAGTGTAAGTAATTTAATTAATTCGTATAGAAACAATATTTTCAGTAGATTAGATTTTATAAAAAGTATTTGCTATCAATATGTCAAGTAATGGAATACACAGGGTAACCTTCGAGGGTAAAGCTGATTGTGGCTTTACAAGTAAACATATTTTGAGGCGGTTTCTTTTCTTATGATAGTTGTTCATTAGGAGCACATTTTAAAAATATTCTGTATTATACAGAGTGTTCCATAACTTCGTGTCTGATCATAGTAATCATTTTTGAAGTGTAAACTTCTTTGGGCGCGTTACGTTGATTGTGGGCACTGAACAAGACTGAGCCGTCACGCTCGGCTATGTAACGCTCGTTCGGGTAATGTCGGCTTGAGTCGACTAAGGGAACGAGATAAACATATCATATAGAGGTATTTAATTTCAATTAAATTGAAATTTAAATAAATAAGTAAATTCATGTCCCCGAGCAGATTCGATCCCGAGCCGCACGGGTGAGAAGCCGGCACGTTAGAATCAGACCAGCGCGGGACTCGTAAGCGAGTACTTATATCGTCTATTTATATTGCTATGGGGGTATGTGACATGCGTATCCCCTTTAAAGCGCACTTGAATATAATACGGTAAGTACCGTTTAGAAGTTCTTGTAATTATTTTATAAATTGAATATTACTTTTTATACGCCTCCAGCTAGCTATATTGGTTGCCTACCTATAAGGTGTGCAAAGTTTTGTATTTGTTTTGCATGAGACTCGGATTTTTATTTTATCTATTTGAAAGTTACGTATTAACAAAAGTAAAATTAATGTTTGCTTTTTTTTATTGACTGCTCCCTGTATAGAGACTATGGATTAGTTATTAAGCGACTGAATTTGTAACAGTTCAAATTTATTTCCACAGTTGGTGTACCTGGGCACACACACGTGGATGCAGAGAAATTCAAAAAAATGTACGCGCTCTTATGATAGCTAGGTTATGCGAACCTTAAACAATCAGTTTGGTGTCGGTCTTGACGTTCTGAGTTTGAACGTTAATAAAATTAAATCTCATTAAAATGGGTAGTTATTTGGCTTCAGTTACCCTGAGGAAAGGTACACGACTTACTTCTATGTTATATCTTCCTCCAAAGGGGTTCCACATGACGTTCTCGGAGGATCTACTAATATAACAAATGTACGATCGAGCATGCTTTTTTAAAACAGCTGTTCGGTCAAGGTTAAGGATGATGTAACTGGGTCAAATGAAAACAGGTATTTTTTGGATTATGCTCTTTATTATTATTGAATTAAGTGTAACTTTATATTTACAGTTTAAAACATCTTTATCAAGAATGTCTTTAGGCATAATCTTTACTTGGAATATCATGAACAAATAACTCTACGCAAGTCATATTAGGCATACACATAACAATATTTAATCTGTCTACTTTACTAATGGTAAATAATTGGATTCAACATTGGATGATTATCTGACTCTTCGTCTCCCAAAAAAAAAAACTAATGCGCAACGTAAGTATTAAACTTAGAATGTAGTCTAATCAAAATGCATGAACGGTAATTGAATTATAGGTTAAATATTTAAATATATCCGGCTATTATGTACTATTTAAAACGGGCTACGTGAGAAATGAACGTTTAGTCTTGGTAAAAAAACTCGGATTACAATTAAGTTGACTATCAGTCATTTACAAGTTTATCTTGGTTCCTTCTAATGAACGTGAAATTATACAATTGTCACTTTACATACTGTTCTTGTTTGTTTAACTTTAAGTTGGCTGGCTGGAAAGGGTGCAGGTACTGCTGTCCTTCTTGGATGTAGGTCCACTGGTGCTCGTAGATGAAGGTGTGCCTTGATCCTCCCTGTTGATTCTCTTGGTATGTTGTCCAGGTGGGTCGTCTTGGTGGCTCTGCGTACAGATGAGTAGACTCGTAGTAGATAGGCAGGTACGTATTCTTTAATCCCTTGGTAGTGGAGGCTAAGGTCCTTGTTGATTATTTGTTTATTTCCAGTACGTTCTTGCAATCCCTGGGTTTGTCCAATATTTAAACAAGGGATGAACTTAAGTTCGAAGTGACACTGACTAGCACTTTGTTTGAGCCTATCGCACGTTATTTCACAGACGTGGGATGCTCGCGAATATTTAGAACAACCTTACTGGTTGTGTTTAAATCTTGAAGGCACTGTTCTTTTCACAACCTAACTGGTTGGTTAATGTAGAAGAAGTCCCTTTCTCATGTGATTACTCCCTTTTATATGAAGTTAATGTTTGTATGGTGGTTGTCAAGGCAACCAACAAAATTCAATCAAGCCGACAATTATCCGTTCATTTCAAAGTGCAAACCCCATTGTTTTTCGATTTTATTGCATCTATAAAGTCTTTTGAAATTTATTTCTCCTATTTACAAATTTAGAATTCTGATTTTTGACAATTAAACGCGTGTTAAAAACTTTAATAGTACTCTCTTTGATATTATAGTACAGCCATGCTCATAAAAATTATCGCTTTTTATAATGTTTGATTTCTCTAACAATAATTGATATGTGTATCTCTAATTATACCGCGTTTACAAATGTTTTCTTAACTACTAAGTACATGTTCTGTTTATTTTATTTCCGTTTCTTTTTACCAGACAAAAATTCATTTATAAAAATTAAAATTATTTAATGGTGATTTTTGACAACCTATATTCAAACATGTGGTGAAATCTTAATAATGCTCATGCCCTGTTTGTACAGTACTTGAATATGTAAAGGGCTTTTGGTTCCATATGTCTGTATGCAAAAGTTTGTTTGTTTACCTAATTAAAGTTATTTTTGACCTGATAAAGACATTTATTGCGAACGTCCATTCGTTCCATTTCATGATGCTAACAAAATTTACACTGTTTTTAAATTTCCAATTGTTTACAAAAACCTATGATACATCAAGTATTGATATTGAAGTATCCCTATTAATTTGCAAATTTAACAATTTTAGTCGATTTTTATTATAAATCATACTTTTGCAATGGCCATATTTGTCGACCCAAAGCAAACATTTTTATAAGTAAACCAATGAGCAGAATACAAATGTTTTATATCTTTGTTATGTGTGATGCGAGTCTGCGCACATTGTATGCGCATTTGACCTTAATTATATGCCCAACACAACAATAATTATTTTACCCACAATGTACGAGGGTTCGTCCAAAAGCGAATTTTTTTTAAAACATGAACGAAAATCTAAATAATCATATTTTACATATTTGACTGGTCGTGGCTAAGATACAAGACCAGTTCAATATATATATATATATATATATATATACATGCCTCCGAACCGACCCAGAAGCGTATCGGAAAATCTCTCCGTCGAGAAACCCTTTAAAGTTGTCCGTACACCCACGCGATTGTATTTCGCGGACTGTGTTGCGTTCGCTAATTGGTAACTTCGCGGACGGTTAACCAAAAAATTTGTTGTGTGTATTAGACATTATCTTTATAATAATATAATATAATATTTCGCGCTCAGATAAGTTTTAGCATTTTTATTAAAATGATATGGATGACTCGGAATTCGTCGATGCAGGATGACCCTAATGTAATATAGAACGAAAAAAAAAAGTTGGATTTCGTATTATTAACCTCGCCTTGATGAAGTTTTCTTTTCTGCCGTGTTGTTTTAAGCACACCCATTTTCTTTTTTTAAATGGAGCACCCTATATATTATTACATTTTTGTATTCCTGTATAATTTTTAGGCAAAAAGTAAGTAGTATAGGCCTAAAATATGAAGTTTTTGACTTATTCCCATTTTTCTGAAAAATTTAAAGTTTCTACAAAATTATATTTCTCGAAAACGACGTATTAGATTCGCACAATTTTTTGTAGTATTGTTCACGATAAGAGGTCTTAATAGAAGCATATTTCATTTTTCCTTCAGTTACTAATTGCATGTGCAGAAAACTGGATTAAAATTACATGACACGTTTTTGGATAAAAGTAAATTTTTTCAAATGGAACAACCTCTATATCAGTTCATTTTTGAATTTCTTATTAAATTTCACATCAAAAACATGTAGGATGTTAATACTTCAAAAGTGACTATTACTGAGCTATTGTCGTTTTTTGATATAATTTTGACAACTTTATGTTTTTTATTTGAATACGGTATAATGAGCCATGATATTTGTTGCAACATTGATAATTGAATGGATGCCATTTAATAAGTTGTTACTTAGTTGAGAGCATGATTTTATAATGCATTTTTCTAAACATTAGTTTAGAGATATGATTTTTGTACGTATTGAGGGAATGAAAAAAAAAAATTTACCTACTAGCTTAAGATTTTTTTTTTATAAAACTGCATTCCATAAATGTATAGTATATCATTGCTCATCTTTTTCTTTTACTTATATAATCTTGGTAAGTGTCTCATTTCTATATCTACATATTTATACAAAAATTGGATATATTCTATTCACAATACACTCTACGGTAGCAATATATTTCATAAAATTAACATGGTACAATAAACAAATTTTAAAACAAAACAAATTAATACCTTAATTATAGTAAGTGCAGAAACATGATTTAGGAGGTATTAAAGGACCTGTAATTAGTGAAAAACAAACTACAAATTAACATAAGCAACATTGCCAGTAGTAATGAAAGTGTCCATTACTCTTCTAAAGGCATATGTTGTGGGACATCTCCTTCCAGGGTAACGCTGCCGGTAAATCCCCTGAGCTAATAAATAATATCTTTGATTTTACCCAAGTACAAAAATCATATATGTAAGCTCTACTTTAGAAAACCTCATTATAAAATCTCTTCAATTATTTTAAGATTAATAATATCAACAAATTACACCTGTCAACTAAAAAGTAATTTTTTAAACGTCATCCATCACCATCACAGCTAATTTCACGGCATGTTATGCTATATTAATATAAAACCATAAAACTGACAAAATTATATCAAAAAGTGACAATAGCTCAGTAATAGTCACTTTTAAAGTATTAACGTGTTACATGTTTTTGATGCGAAATTTAATAAGAAATTCAAAAATTAACTGATATACAAGGTGTTCCATTTGAAAAAATTGATTTTTATACAAAAACGTGTCGCGTAATTCTAATCCAGTTTTCTGCACATGCAGTTAGTAACTAAAAAAAAATAAAATATGCTTCTATTACAACCTCTTATTGTGAACAATACTGCAAAAAATTGTGTCTATCTAATACATCGTTTTCGAGAAATATAATTTTATACAAACATTGAATTTTTCAGAAAAAATGGGAATAAATCAAAAACTTTAGACTTTAGGCCTATGCTAACAAAATAAACAAAAATGTAATAATATATAGGGTGTTCCACTTAAAAAACTATAACTATGGTCATCCACCAAGTTATGGAACACTCTGTATAACACAAAATATTTTTAAAATGTGCTCCTATTGAGCAGCTATCAAAAGAAAAAAAGGACCAAAAACCCGTATTTGATTTGAATTTGGGGGACTTGAGAAACTTATTGATTTATTTAGGCATTATTCCTGTTTATGGAAACATAAAACCAAAGATTAATCGAATTAAGAAAAATTGTATATTTTCGTTATTTGTTTAGTATGTAATAATATTAACAGTATAATTTATTATGTTAAAAAAATTAACTTTAATACAGAATTAGGTAGAATATATACTATTGCTACAAATAATGGCTATACTAAAGTTATGATCAATAATATCCTTCGAAACAAACAAATGCACATACCCCTTTTTTAATTTTCCCCAAAATTTCTAGTAAAAATTCAGTACATTATTCTACCCCTTACGTATATTGGTAAACCTTCAGACAAAATTAGCAAATTGATTAAAAAAGCCACTAATGGTAAAACAGCTTACAAAACTAATAATACTTTAGAATGATTTTTAAAAAACAATAAGGACAAAACAGGCAAAAAATCAAACGTAGGGGTATATAAGTTAACTTGTGATGTCTTATATTGCCACGGAAATTTCCATAGATAAAATAAATATAAGAAATATGTGTAACGTCGTTCGATACACCGGAACCGAATCAGCGTCTTTACTAGCCGCGGATGTTCGACAGACAGCAAAGGCGCTGAGGAGGCAATGGGAGGTATCGAGCGAAGTAAGATTGGAGGAATGAGGAGAACTAATTTAGGCACGAATACAAACAGTTGTGATTGAGTAATAAATAAGTATAGCTTTTATAAGTGTTTTAATTATAATTATTTAAGGGTGATTAGTAGAAGTGAGTTTTAGAGAGCTACCCCCAGTAAGAAGTCACGAAAAAGTAAGTACCTCTCGCATATAGTTATATATTAATAGTTTAAGTAGTATAAGGAAAAGGGTACGTGACAATATTGGCCAAACTGGAGGATCCTTCGCCCAGAGAGTGTCCGAACATAATAGAAGTTACCGGGATAAATAATCTGCATTTGCGAACCATTGCTTAGAATATAAAAATACTTTTAATAATAATTTTAAAATACTTTTTATTCAAGAAAAAAGTAAAAAACTTAATCTCCTAGAATCATTAGAAATTTCTAGAATTACAAAATTTGGGTTAGCGTTAAATGATCAAACCAACTTTTGTCCTTAAATTTGTAATATGTATGTCCACTATATAATTTCTCGCACTAATGTAAATTCTTCATTATTCATCCACCTGATGAAGTCGCTGTGCGACGAAACAACGTTGTAGTGCTTTACTATAATTAAAATTTTGAAACTTTAAAATCAGTGTTTTATTTTTATTATTATTTATTATGTATCTTGTACTACATCCATATTCGTTTTTGAAACTTAAAGTCAATTTCTGACATGTTTACCTGCAAAAACAACAACATAAAAAATTATAAAAATGGGTGTGCTTAAGACCACACGGTAGAAGTGAAAACTTCATCAAGGCGAGGTTAATAATACGAAATACAACTTTTTTTCGTTCTATATTCATTTCCTTTCAAATTATAGAATTTTAAGAATTTTTTTATATAAAAATTATTCAAAATCCTATTATAAATACTTCTATTCTCTTAATAAATCTCTATAGAATGCATACTTTGCGAGATATTCGAAAGAACGTACTACTCGCTAAGAGTAATAGTGTTACTTCCGGTCCGAATTTTGAAATTTAATTCATACAAAACATATTCCAAATCCAGCTCTAAATACTTTTGTACTATTGATATATGTACATTGTACATAGAATACGCAATTTACGATATATTTGCAAATAATCGCTATTCGGTAAAAGTAAATGTGTTAGTTCCGGTCCGAATTTTAAATTTTTTTTTATACAAAAGGTATTGAAAATTAAGTTCTTAATACTGTTATACTCGTAACGTACCTGTCTAAAAAGCATGACTTGCAAGATATTTGCAAAAAACTGATTTTCGATAAGAGTAAAAGACCTACTTCCGGTAGGAATTTCGAAAAACTTTATTAATAAAATTGTTCTCAATTTTAATTTTAAGTACATATGAATTCTTTATAAATTTGTTTCAACTTAGTAGTTGACGAAATATTGGCAAAATTCGATCCTTTCACTGAAGTAAACTACTTCCGGTCTGCCGATTTTACTGAAAACCTAATCAGTTCTCAAGAGGTAGATTATAATAGTAAATGCAAAATTTGGAATTGATAGCTATAACGGTTTGATCGCTATCGTGGTCACACACAGACACACTGACACACATAGAGAGAGAGAGAGAGAGAGAGAGAGAAAGAGAGAGAGAGACATTTTTTAAAAAAAAACACTTTTTCGTTACCAGAGAACTTTAAAACGTGGACATCTGCAAAAATCTCGAGGTCGAAAATTTTCATCATCACAATACTTCCTTGTACTACGTATAAGAAAGTAAAAAGAATTGAGTTTTGTCCATTATCCATTTGACAGCTGTCAGAACACTTTCAATATAAACCAGTTCCACTACAACAGTCGCCGGTCTAATTTATGTAACAACGGCCCCAAAAAAGAATAAGCAGGTAAAACGTCGATTAAAAATGAAGACATGTTCATGTGTGTATTGTTATGTATTGTTATTTTGAAAACGGAAGCAGCATCGTCCTTCCTCTTCTTCTGCTGACGTTTCGTCTATTATCCTAAGGGACATCTTCAGTACTATTAATTCATCAGACTTATTTATCACTTAGCCTATTCCACCAGTGGTGAAGAGATGATGAATGTTCACCAACCGTTTCTATTTTTACTATTCTCTTCGACTAAGTCTAGTTAAGGCCGTTTCTAGATGTTAGTCTGCATTTTGTTCTCTTCCAGCAAAACCATTCAAAAAAGTGGACGGAAAGTGGTTAAACCCGAAGACAAACTAAAAATTAACAAAATCTCAATTTTCAAATTTCGAAATAGCTATATAAATTAAGACTAGGGAGGAACTTGTACTTATAACGCGAAACACCCGGTATATTACTTTATCCTTCAATTTTCGTTCTATATTAACAAACAACCTATTTTGGATTTGTTTTCAAGATATTTTAATTGCCGGATTCATTAAAATATGTAAGCGAGAAACAAATATTGTAGTATTTCATTTTATTCCAAATTGATATTATCATTCTGTTTACTAATAATAAAAGTGACCCAACAATAACCTTGAATGCGTAACTACAGTCTAAAAATTGATGAATGTATATTTGCCACTATAGTCAATAAATTTGTATTAAAAATATTGACTTTTAATACACACATTTTGAACGCATAAAAAATATTACAAATGAAAGATAAATGGCAAAGATTAATCTAATTGACTTTATGGAGTATAGCCAATTTTTGGTCTTATTGTATATTTTTATATAATTTAAATAAATTCTAACTACTTAATGAATATTTTTCATTCCATACATGATTAATTAAAAATGATGAAATTGACGCTTTCATATCTACTTATACTTATATCGACAGTTAAAGAAGTACTGAACAAAACTATTATTTGGAAACACCCAAAATCTGTTTTTCTCTGCTTATTTGTATACTTACAAAAGGATGAAAGTTTTATTGTATACATCCTCTAACTTTGGTCAACAAATAATTAGCTTTGAAAGGTCCACTTGAAAATGTCAGGTAGGTAACAATAACGAAACCTTTTAGAATGTAAATAATTTTAGGTCTGCATTATTACACGCTCACCCCCGCGGGCAGGGATGACTGTTAGAAAATGACCCTAATTTGTCAGCTTTAGAGCTTCTTTCATCATAGACCCAAATGTTGTGAATTATTTAATTTACTGAGAGCCAGGGGGCGCTGTTGGTGAAGCTTTGTTGATTTGTGTATTAAATGAAATATTTGTACATCAGAAAGTTGCTATATAAATATTCGGTATATAATAATAATAATTTATTTATTTCAGTGGCATGCGTAAACAAAGAAAAACATACATGTGAACTATAAAAATATAGTCCACAAAACATTACATATTCAACAGAAGTAGTAATTTAATGTTAATAGTAATTCCTTAACTTTGAGTTTAAGCTTTTTTAAACCTTCATGTTTTATCTGGGATGAACGATTATTGTATAATTTGCAACCCTTATAAAGAAGATTTCTTTGAAAAATGTTGGCACATGAATAAATATCTTCATTTTATCTTTAGAACGTTACCATTATTGCTTCCTTTTCATCACAATTTATTTTTTGGACCCATCAGACTTTCCTTTTTTAAAGGAAATCCAAAGAGTATTGCTATTTATGTTACTATAACATGGCATATTTAATTTAAATCAATTTGGTCTATTATTCTGATAATTCGCAAAATATGATTTTCATTTTTGTCAAGAGGACAGTTCTTATTCACAAACCCTTTTATTTGTATTTAAATCTTTTAGATTAATTTACATTGATCAAAAATTTGTGCATACTAAAAATGTTCACACCAGTGATCAATAATCAAACATCAATCAAATGTAAGCATCAGTAATATGACATTAGGTAAATGAGCAGGATATGTACTTAAGTATAAATGTGTCCCGAAATTGAAAATATCTGTTTAATTATTTTGTTCAACACGAGAGTTAATTCGTGCCTTTTCGTCGAAAAACATACTTTTCCTTGAAAAACTGGTGTCTTGTATCCACATTTCTATGAAGCCTAGCAATGTTGACAAAGTGCATCAGGTTTTGGATGAAAAGTGGCTTCTGTCAAAGTTTTGCCCTTTTGTTTCAAAATATTTCCATGTACTTTGTTCAACCTGTCTTTGATTCCTTTAATTTGCTTTCTTGTTTTGCATACTGTCTTGGAACATTGTTTTTCAATATTTGCAGTGACCCCACCAACCTACATTCTATAAAATCATGCGCTTATTTGTTATCAAGCTGTATTCTAATTCTTTCGTTTCTAATCCTATTTCATTTTATCACTTCCTTAACTCTTCGAAGATATCTCCCCAAGATCCGCATCCGTAGGTCTGTATATACTTGTGGTTCTTTCAGTTTTGTTTATTTTGTTCTTTACTTTTTGTCGATGATTTCTCTGTTCATAGCATAATACAGCTTGTAGCCTTTTTGATTTTTTTATTTATTTCAATATTGTTCTGCCCATTCCTTTCAGTCCGAAAATCTATACATATACGAGGTAGGCGCCATAAATTCTCGGCTTGATATATAAAAAAGAAACTTGGAACAATATAAGAATTTTTATTTTTCAATGTAATCTCCTCTAATTTCTATACATTTATTACAACGATTAATTAATAATTCGATACCCTTGTGAAAATAATCTGAAGTTTTTCCGTCAAAATGTTCTATAACAGCAGCTTGCAACTCATTGTCATCCTTAAAACTACGTCCTCTAAAGTCTTTTTTTTTAAATTAGAAAACAAACAAAATTACAAGGAGCCATATCCGGACTAAACAGTGGATGTTCCAATTCTTGAAAGCCGCATTGGCGGATGGCAGCTTGTGAAATGGCGGCAGCATGGACGAAAGCATTGTTGTGCAATAATCGCACACCTTTTGTTAATTTTCCACGACGTTTTGAACGAATACTGTACCTTAATTTATGCAATAAAGACGCATTATATGTGCCGTTCACACTTGTATTGCGCCCTTTAAAGTCAATTAGCAAAATGCCCTCACAATCCCAGAATATTGTGGCCATCACCTTTTTCGTTGATTAAACGACTTTCGCCTTTCTGGGACGAAGTTCATCAGGTCGCCGCCATTCCATGGACTCCCTTTTCGATAGAGGATCGTAAAACAGAACCATTGTTTCATCCCCTGTGACAATGGACTCCAAAATCGGTTTTGGGTCGTCTCCGCACATGTTTAAAAACGAATGCGCACATTCGACTCGACGTTCATCTTGGATAGCTGAAAGAAGTCGCGGTACTCATCTAGCACTAATTTAATTCATACCCAAATGGTCATGAAGAATTCGGCAAACACTTGTTTCGGAAATGTTTGTTATCACTGCTAATTCCTTCACTTTCAAACGGCGATCTTCTAGGACTAAATGTTCAATAATTGAAATTTGTTGAGGCGTTATCGCTTCAATTGGCCGACCCGACCGATCAGCATCTTCCAGGGATTCTTGTCCCAAACGGAAACATTTGGCCCACTTTTTTACAGTTGAATACGAAGGAGATGAATCACCGTAAACGCCGTCTAAACGTTGTTTAATGCGATAAGGTGTATGCCCTTCTTTTGTTAAAAATTTAATGACCGCGCGGTACTCAATTTCCGTTACTTCAAATATTTTCGTGTGCTGGTCACGTTGGTTGACTGGTTACTAAAAACTACTAGGCTTCGAACCGTCATATTTATAGTGTACACCTCGCGTATGTGCATACATGACGTGACGGAGTTTGAACACGTTTGAACCTGTATAAACCTGTCAGGCCGAGAATTTATGGCGCCTACCTTGTAGATATTCATATTTACTTTTTCTCTTGCTACTATCATTACTTTTGGTTTTAACTTAACTTAATTTAACTCCTTTTTTCTCCACTACATCATTCTAAACTTCTAAATCTCTTTGAACTTCTACTCACTATTTGAAATAATCACTACGTCATTTGGCAGTGTGTAATTTCGACACACTTTAGTTCACTATAATCGATAGTCTTGGTCCTTTTTGTGGTTTCTTTGATGATGTCCTTCATATCTGTCCTACTTCTTGTGTAATTCCTTATATTGTTCTAAATATTTCTGATTTAAGATTATTTTTCAGTATATAGTTATAGATTTCTTCATATAGATATTTTTACTAATTAATTGTAATATTTCTTTCCTCCAAGCTTTTCGATATACTTCCTTTGGGAATTATGTTGCTTTTTCTTTTTCTATAATTGCAAAGTTGGTATTTTTGTTTATACAGTTTGCGTTCTGTTCGTTATTTATTTAATTGTCAATATATATTCCTGGATATTTCTGGCTTTACTATACACGCTTTGCAACTCAGTAAGAAATGGCCCCACCATTGCTCTAAGTTTTCTTTCCAAAATTGGTTTATTTTTGTCCAAGAGAACAGTTCTTATTCCAAAATGATTTTAAGATTTTTAACTTAGATTAATTTACATTAGTCAAAAAGTTAGAACTAGAAATTTTCATACCATCAATAATCACCTGATGGATTAGATAAATCAGGAGGATATGGAATAAACTTAAGTAGAAGTGTGTCGTGAAATTGAAAATATCCGTTTAATCATTTTATTCAACCTGATTTTTGTCAAAAGACATACTTTTCAGTGACAAACTGGCGCCTTGTATCCACATTTCTATGAAGTCTAGCAATGTTGACAAAGTGCACCAGATTTTGGATGAAAAGTGTATTTCTCGACAAACAGTCTTCTGTTTTCTATATAGTTGTTAGAGTATTTTGTCTTCGTGCTTATGAATTTGGAGTATAATATTATTCGTCCAACCTCTACGTAGCCTTCCTGTCTTCCATACCTTATTATAGATCGCGAAAAGTAGTAGATCATACATATTTTTAAAATAACTCTACTGTTATTCCGCCATAACCGTTTATATTTCCATTCCTTAATTTACTTATTGCTTCTACCAAGTCTTCTTTTGATATATCTTCGTCATAGCTTTCTTGGATGGTGTTTGTGGTTGTTACGTTTTCTATAATTTGATCTTTTATTTCTTTTTCTGTGTTCAGTATACTTTCTAAGTACTATACTTCCACCAGTTCATTACATGCATTTCACCTGCCATTTTTGTAAAAAAATCCTCCTAACATTATAGCCCAGGGTTTTTCATACATTAATATCCTTGTTGATTTTACTAATTTTTCTTTTGCCATGTCTTTTTCATGGCTCGTTTGGATGGAGTTTCTTGTTGCTACGTGTTCCATAATTTGATCTTTTATTATTTCTGTGTTTCGAAGTAATCCTTCCTAATACTCATTACATGTTCTTATCTCCTGGCAATGTACTTTCTGCACTTTTTTATTGATATGGTTTTGTTTACTTTTCCATTTCTTATAGTTTCAATATTAATTTTCTTTACTGCAGTAATGTCGACAAAATACACCAGTTTTCAAATGAAAAATGGGTTCTCCAACAAATAACCACAAATTTAAACTAAGGCTGAATCAAACTAACATTTTCAATTTATGGAAACATGCACCTCGGCATTTTTATAAAAAAGTTCTAGCTCATTGGCGCACAATGACTAAAGAATTTGGCCTCCCATATAAACCCCTGGACAAAATTAAAGCATCACTTATAGTAAGTGACAAAACTCGCCAAAAACCTTTATTTCTGAAATTATAAAGCATGAATTGTAACAAAAAACATTATAACTAACTTTTAACAATATTTTCAACGTGATACAATGATAATATAACAAAGATGTTACAGTAATATCTAAACTTGAAGGCACCGTGAACATTTAGAAATAATAAAAGTTCTTCCAAAATTAAATTAAATTATAAAATTAATATCGGGGATTGCCTCCCTTTGGTTTTATCACTGATTCCATTCATCTAGGCATACTACTAATTAAGTTGCAGATGGTGGCTTGAGGAATATTCTCCCATTCAACTACCACATCTTCTTCAAATTTCCTAAGAGTTGTAGGAGCGGATATGTGGCGTCTAACTAGCCGTTTAAGTGCATCCCACAGATGCTCTATGAGATTTATGTCCGGGCTTTTAAGTGGTCACTCCATAACCTGAAGATTCACCTCTCGAACTAGTCCGTTAGTCCATAGAGAGGAAGTTGGCGCCGATAAATGGGGCAAATGGCATCACATGCTCTTTTACAATATTCTCCATATAAGAATTTGTATTCATTGATTTCCTGTGAATAGATACCAACTCCGTGCGAGCGTCAAAACAAATTGCTCTCCAGAATATACTGACTCACCACCAACTGGAACTCTTGCAGAGATGTTGCAGTCAGCAAACTTCTCATGTGGTCTTCTGCAAGCACGCTCACGTTCATCTGGTGACATCAGACTGACTTGTGTTTCATCCGAAAACAAAACTTCTTTCCAGTCGTCAATTGTCCAGTTGACTCTAGCAAAACGCAATCTAGCAACTCTATGTTGCCTGGTGAGCAGTGGTGCAATTGCTGGTCTTCTACTCTTTAATCTTGCTTCATTAAGCCTTCTCCCTACTGTTCTTCTAGAAATCTCTAC
The DNA here is from genome assembly GCA_963170755.1 of Amphimallon solstitiale. Lineage (NCBI taxonomy): Eukaryota > Metazoa > Arthropoda > Insecta > Coleoptera > Scarabaeidae > Amphimallon > Amphimallon solstitiale. Next base: position 94,005,869 of record OY720683.1, on the reverse strand, counting down.
GTTTCGGACTCCTGTTAGAGCTCTGAGTAACTCAACTCGGAACCGGTCGAAAGTGTCGTCCTTACGGCAAGTTGTCTAAGAAATGGATCATCTACTTCATTTGTAGATCTTCTATGACCTTGTCCTCTTGCTTTAGAGAAAGTCCGACGTTCATTAAAACTTTTAACCGTCCGACTTATTGTTGGCTGCTTAACGCCTAACAAATTAGCCACATAACGCTGCTACGACCAACTAGAACCAGAGTTATTGCTTGCGCCGCTTCGTGTTCACTTAAATTGCGGTGACGATTCATATGTTCAACTCTAGCTGTACAAGACAGTGTATTTTATTATTTTAAACAAATTAAAATCAAACTAATGATCAACAAAATTAAACTGACCAAGAGATGACATCCTAAGCTACCTAGATAGGGTAACGGGGGTAAGAGTACGCAGGCGGCTGAGAGTTGGCCGGGAAATTTCATGTTGTTGGCAGCTCTGCAGAGAACAGTTGTTGTGTCGTGTTAGTGTGTCTACTGAAGTAGAAGAGTAAGCTTTAATAGTGTTGGTCTTCTTCTATTTGTTTGAAATATACAAGGTAAAGTTCATTTTTCGTACTTTTTATGTAACTTTTAGAACGTAGGATGCAAGTAGTTTCTACGAATAAGGCAAGAAATTTATTCTAAACAAACATTATAGTAAAGAACATGTGTTTGCCTTCAAAATGTCGTGCCCAGAGTTTCTTTATCTGGTAAGTGGTGTTACCTATCGGTTATTTTGTGAAACTCCACGAGGGAGGCTAAGAGTGCGCACAACAGTTTTTGTTTAAAAGAAATAAATATCCGCTGCTGCTATTTTCTTGGATTTTATTGTACCTATAGCAGTTTAGAGGTGATGGTTTTTTCTTCTACAGTTATTTCATTCCAGTGAAATGGCACCTTATACGAGAAAAACAAATAGAAAACTCGTTACTGGAGACATAATTGATGAAGCTCGCCGTAAATTAGAGGCTGGGAAGAGCAAAAGGGAAGAGGCTAGAGAAGTAGGCATCAACGAGTGCACCTTGAGAAAAAGATAAGATCATAAAAGTTAATATTTAAATTTATTAGACGTATCTTTCCTTTAACCTTCAGCCTGTATTAAAATAATAATATTTTATTACGCCGTAGTTACTGTTTTAAATCGCTTAAAGCAAAATTTCGACTAGCCTATCTTTTTTTCTGTTTCAGGGTACAATTCCGGTATCGCTAGAACGTTTTAAGCGGGCGCTGACTAATAAGATGGAAATAGATCTGGCTCAGCATTGCGAAGATGTGGATTCAAGATTTTATGCCTTGACGAGAAAACATATTATGAAATTTGCATTTGATTGTGCTGATATGAACAAGGTATCCACTAGGTTTAACCAAGAAAAGAAAACTGCTGGCAAGAACTGGTAAAGGGGTTTTGCAAAAGATACAAATTCTCTGCGAGGGTTCCAGAGAACTGTAGCATGGCAAGAGCTACTGGTTTCAATAAAGTCCAAGTCTTAACAAGAAATTTCTTGCTCATAGGAAATTTAACATGGATGAGACAGGGTTGTTTACTATTCCAAAAAGAAAGCCAAAAGTTTTGACCCCCACTGGTAAAAAAACTGTATGTAAGATTTCCAGCGCAGAAAGAGGGGAGACTGTTAAAGCGGTATGTTGCATGAGTGTTACAGGAATTTTTGTGCCACCAGTATTAATTTTTCCCAGAAAAAGAATGAACCCCCATTTGTTCAAAGATACTCTTACTGGATCTTTAGCTCTTGTTACTGAGGCAGGATGTATGAACTTTGACCTCTTTCTCAAGTGGTTAACACATTTTGTTCAGCACGTCAAGCCATCAGAAGAGGATCTGGTGCTACTCATTGCCGATAACCATTGAACACACTGCTCACTTCCAGCAATTTTGTTCTGCCGAAAAAATCACATCACATTTGTGACCCTTCCTCCTCACGCATGCCATATCATTCAACCATTAGATCGAGGCTTTTTTGCTCTTCTGAAAGCCGCAAACGCCGCGGAAGTAGAAAAATGGCTAGTGCAACATCCAGGAGAGGTACTGCGGCTTACAGACTTAGCAGGTGTGTTTAAACAAGCCTACTCAGCGCCTGCAAGGATGAAGCTTGCAGAAAAATCTTTTGAATTAACGGGAGTTCAATCCTGATGTGATAGATGAACTTTTTGCACCGTCACTAATAACCGACAAACCTTTAAATGAATGTCTGCAAATATCTGAGAAACCAGGTGCTGAAGAAGACAAAGCGCTACCATAGCAAAATGTGCTACCTGCAAAAAACTCCACAAGTAAAATTGATGTCAGCATTCATGAAATTTTGCCACTTGCAAAACACAAGGGAAATAACCATACAAACCAAAAAAAGAAAACACGAGCACATAGGTCAGAAATTGTTACAGCCTCTCCATACAAAAAAAGCTTTGGAAGATAAAGAGACCCAAAAAAAAGGATTAGGGAGATTAAAAAAGAAAAGAGCTACCAAAAAAATAAACAAGGGAAGCAAGTCCAACTCTGAACAAATGATCAGGAAACATGCGAAAAGAGACCTGAACTTTGGAGAACTGCAGCCATTTACTAGCTCTGAGCAAGTAGACCCGCTACCTTCCTGTAGGTCATGGCAAGATAAGGTGCAAACTTCCACTAGCTCAACACAACCTGAAAATGAAGATCTTGGGTCCGTTAATTGACCAGGATGTGGAACTTCATGCACCGAAAACTGGGTCGAGTATGGACTGTGCAAAGAGTGGTAACAAATTGTAATTTTTACGTTTTTCATAATTTTGGCAAGATACATAAAGAAGCTTTTGTACAATTTTGAAGTCTCTGTGTAATTTATTTTAGCACCTGTAGATGAAAATCCACTAAGTGCGTACTCTTACCCTCCCTTACCCTACTATATTTCACGAATTAAAACTGTGAAAATTACAAGTAATAGTAAAGGTAATAAGTGATGCGTTAATTTTGTCCAAAGGTTTATTTGTTGTGTTTTGCCCTTTTACGACTGTTGTTTTATCCTATACAATCCCATATATCAGTATGTAATATCAGTTCGCTTTTAGTAGGTACATTAACAAATAAACCTAATTAAACAAAATTTACAGGAACATGATTATATACAAATGCATTTATATCATCTATACAGGGTGTAGATAAAGTCTGGAACAAAATTAATATTTCTGTTATCTTCGGTTTGATGGAAAAACCCTGAAACAGGTCGATTTTATTTTTATCCCGTGCACTTTATAACATCGTGAATTTAATTCTGTCGTCATCTGGTTGCGCGCGGGCGTGACGTCATTAGTTTTTTCAAATGGTAACCTGCCACATTTATTACCCCTTGTCGTTGGGTATTCCATTGTGCATGCAACGGTATAAAAAGTTTGGTACCTTACATAACAATTTTTGGGAGAAAAATGCTTTCGAATTTCAAAAAATTTAAATTTTATTTCTAATGAAAAACTAATCAAAAATTATTTTAAAAAATCAGATAAATTATAATCCGAGGTTTATCTTGGATTGTCGTCAAACAAGACACCAAAAAAATGTCAACGGAAGTGTTCAAATTGTCCGCCATTGGCCATTTGACACTGGCCGAGACGGACGTACACGCTTTCTACGACACGTCATATTGACAGTTCATTACTTGGTGTTTGAACTTATCCATTCACAATACTTGCTCCATTGGTAGTGTTGAACGTGCATTGCGAAAATGGCGAATTTGAGCGAAAAAGAGCGGATTCAAATTCTCATTATTGTTGGTTGTGGTGATAAAATACGTAGCCATGAAGAAGCCTGTCAGTTTTTCAATGCAGAAAATCCAAACCGCGCACCGATTTCGCGGTCAACGGTGAGCAAAATTGTCGCAAAATTTGCTGAAACTGGTAGTGTAAAAGACAGGGCTCGTCAAGGTCGACCAAGAATTGAGGAAGATAGAAGGGTCAATATTCTCTTGGAACTTCAGGACAACCCACACACTTCAACAAGGAACATTGCCAGGGATCATGCAGTCGATTTTACCACAGTAGCCAAATTGCTGAAGAAGGAAAAACTTCATCCGTACAAAATCAATCGGGTTCAGGAACTGAATGAAGATGACTTCGACCGCCGACTCGAGTTCTGTGAACAAATCATGCTACGGTGCGATGAGAATCCCGGATTTGTCGACAATGTGGTTTTTAGTGACGAAGCAACTTTTACCTTGAACGGTGAAGTGAATCGCCACAATTGTAGGTACTGGTCGGGCGAAAATCCTCGATGGGTTCGAGAGGAGCACACCCAACACCGGCAAAAAGTTAATGTATGGGCGGGAATAGTGGGAGATCGCATTGTGGGGCCTTTCTTTCTGGACAGAAATTTAAACGCTGAAACATACTTACATTTCCTAAGATTTACGCTAGTGCCAACATTGGTAGAATTATTTCCGGATGAAAACACCCCCGACAAGCCTCACCCCAGAATCTGGTTTCAACAAGATGGAGCACCTCCACATTTTGGCTGGCGTGTTCGGAGTTACCTCGACGAAATTTTCCCCGGGAGATGGATCGGACGAAGGGGAACAATTGAATGGAGTGCCCGTTCGCCAGATCTCACACCATTTGATTTTTTTCTATGGGGTCATGTGAAATCAAAGGTGTACACCAATAAGCCAAATAACTTGGATGATCTGAAACATCGTATCCGCGAGGAAATGCGAAATATCGAAATATCTGATTTTTTAAAATAATTTTTGATTAGTTTTTCATTAGAAATAAAATTTTAATTTTTTGAAATTCGAAAGCATTTTTCTCCCAAAAATTGTTATGTAAGGTACCAAACTTTTTATACCGTTGCATGCACAATGGAATATCTAACGACAAGGGGTAATAAATGTGGCGGGTTATCATTTGAAAAAACTAATGACGTCACGCCCGCGCGCAACCAGATCACGACAGAATTAAATTCACGATGTTATAAAGTGCACGGGATAAAAACAAAATCGACTTGTTTCAGGGTTTTTCCATCAAACCGAATATAACAGAAATATTAATTTTGTTCCAGACTTTATCTACACCCTGTATATACCTACTACAACAACATCATATTCATACATAGTGAACAATATACCTACAAATATCATAAGTGTACATTCTAGTTTAAGATGGGAAGATATAATAAGATTTATTTTTATTCACGGAGACTATTATTTTAATTTAGATGGCCTTGTTTGTTGAGGCGTTTTCTACAAATTAAACTATTATCTTTTATTGCTTTGAACTTGAAAATAATAAATTACCTTTTTTTCTAATCTCCTGTATACCATTATTCCTCCCGATATGCTTTAAAATGTGGGTTAGGTCGCTAACTGATGGATATACCGGCTTGCAGCGCTAATAATATGGTTATTTTCCATTAAGAGTCGCGTCCTGTTGCTCGTAATTTCGTCACGAAGAGTATACTCAATAGAATAAAACGTTGAAAAAAAAAGTTCCTACAATTTTATTATGAGTGTAATTTCTTTCTGTACATGTTTCTTTCGCTGACATGTTTGCCTAACTGTACTTTTATATATGTATTTCTTTATTGCGTAGGTTCTTAATAATACGAGTAGCATTTTTTATTGTGCTTTACCTACCATTAGTATGATGAAACATGAATGTATAAAATAGTGTGATAGGTTAATGAAATACATACATATAATTTTTCCACAAGCGTCTACTTGTTACTTTTTGTAACATCAATATTGTAGAATACAAAAATGATTCAGTATCACCCATAGTTTTTGGTTATTGGAAGGTTCTTAGTGTTTTACAAACTATAAACAATGCATGAAAATGTTAAAAAGCTCATCTAAGGTAGGCGCCATAAATACTCGGTCTGATATACAAAAAAGAAACTTGGAACAATATAAGAATTTTTATTTTTCAATGTAATCTCCCCTAACTTCTATACATTTATTACAACGATTAATTAATAATTTCATACCCTTGTAAAAATAATGTGAAGTTTTTCGTCAAAATGTTCTATAACAGCTGCTAGCAACTCACTGTCGTCCTTAAAACTACGTCCCGTAAGGTCTTTTCTTAAATTAAAAAACAAACAGAAAATCACAAGGAGCCATATCCGGACAATACGGTGGATGTTCCAATTCTTGTCAGCCGCATTCGCGAGATGTCGGCAGTATGGACGGGAGAATTGTCGTGCAATACTCGCACACCTTTTGTCAGTTTTCCACGACGTTTTGCACGAATACTGTCCCTTAATTTATGCAATAAAGACGCATCATATGTGCCGCTCACACATGTATTGCTCTCTTTAAAGTCAATTTGCAAAATACCCTCACATTCCCAGAATATTGTGGCCATCACCCTTTTCGTTGATTGAACGACTTTCGTCCTTCTGGGACGAGGTTCATCAGGTCGCCGCCATGGACCCTTTTTCGATAGAGGATCGTAAAACAGAACCATTGTTTCATCGCCTATGACAATGGACTCCAAAATCGGTTTTGGGTCGTCTACACACATGTTTAAAAACGACTGCGCACATTCGACTCGACGATCACATTGGAGAGCAGAAAGAAGTTGCGGTACCCATCTAGCACTAATTTTATTCATACCCAAATGGTCATGGAGACTTCGGCGAACACTTGTTTCGGAGATGCTTGTTATCACTGCTAATTTCTTCACTTTCAAACGGCGATCTTCTAGCACTAAATGTTTAATAATTGAAATTTGTTGAGGTGTTATCACTTCAATTGGTCGACCCGACCGATCAGCATCTTCCAGGGATTCTTGTCCCAAACGGAAACATTTGGCCCACTTTTCTACAGTTGAATACGAAGGAGATGAATCACCGTAAACGCCGTCTAAACGTTGTTTAATGTGATAAGGTGCATGTCCTTCTTTTGTTAAAAATTTAATAATTGCGCGGTACTCAATTTTTGTTACTTCAGACATTTTCGTGCGTTAGTCACGTTGGCTGGCTGGTTACTAAAAACTACTAGGCTTCGAACGGTCATATTTATACTGTACACCTCGCGTATGTGCATGCATGACATGACGGAGTTTGAACACGTTTGAACCTGTATAAGCCTGTCAGGCCGAGAATTTATGGCGCCTACCTCGTATATTTCATATTTATATATTACCTGAAGAAAAAGCTTTCTACCCCTTCTTAATCATATTGCACCCACCGAGGAGTGTGAGATTTGGCATACTTAAAGTTCATATAGAGAAGGAGTGTAGAAAGATAAAATGTATATATAATATGTGTTACAAATACATTAAATTAAATAAAATAAAACATTCATTGTTTATGTAACGTTCAAACTTAAAAGTTTAATGAATTAATTTCGAATTTCGACCACTGGGCGAACACTATTTCCAATAAAAATGCTATAGACGGAAAAGGTGTTTATTTGATTTTCTGTATTAATCAAAAGCCAAATGGATATATAACGCTGAAGTATAAAATTATGCACAATCAAATTTCTGTATTATTTCTTGAGGCTGTAAACAAACAAGTGGGGCACTTCAATTTATTATTATTTAACATATATACTATAGCAACACCACTATTAAATACTAAGATGAAAACCAGAAAAATTTCAAGGAAAAATATAACTAAAGGATATTTTGTTAATGGACTTGTGTAATAGAAGGAACAATTCTTTTTTTTTTTTTAAAGTATTGTTCAATAACGAGGCGACTTTTACGAAAAATGGTAATGCAAATCGATATAACCTCCAGATTTTTTATGGTGTTGAATACAATCTTGTTTTCTACAACTTTTGCAGAGGATACTCCCAAATATTATAGAAAATCTGTGGTGTTAATATAACATACTTGTGGTAAAAAACTTTTTGAATGGACACTATCCAAGCAGGTGAATATGAAGATGTGGCCCAATCGGTTCGGCAACTAGATCTGCAGATATCGCCATGCTAGATTTATTTATTGGGATACGTTAAAAATATAGTCCTGCCACATGCCTACAACTCGCGAAGATATGAAGTAAAGCCTAAAGTAACGCTTTCGATTCTATCTCCATCGATACATTACTAAGGGTAAAAAGCATTTCTACAGAGATAATGCAAATGTATTGAGCAAAACAGTGGTCATTTTAAACACTTAAATCTTGACAAAAAAAATATGTTTTAGCTGTTAAACTTAACACCTTAAGACACAGTTATAAATAAAATAGTTAATAATAAAATACTATACTAAGAACAAGCTTTTAATATGTATATTAATCGGATATTTGGCATACTAGGTTAATGTAGATATTATAATTAACAATATTTGATTAAAACTTTTGAATTAACTCTCATAACTCAAAAAATCGCTAGGTTTAGAAATACGAAGCGTATGGTTCTTGCAGCATCCAACAGTAGTTCGCCGTCATATTCACCTTCTACTTATCTTGGTATCTACGCTACGTCTCATTGATATCTTGGTGAAATCTTTATTCGTGTTCATTACTAACAGCACCAAGATTTTCGGGAAAGCAGTTCATATGCGATTTTAAGAACTGAACTTTCAAGCTCATCCAGCAACCTAAATCCTTAAATTTTGATAACAAAAGTTCTCGAGGAATTTTTTAATAATTTCCTTAAAAGCTCTCCAGACCTCCTTTTTCTACTAATTTCCATTTTACTTCAGATGTCTTGAAAAGAATTCCAAATATCTGAACTGAAAACACCCTCCTTTACTTTTGCTTCAGACAGTGCTGGCCAAGCCTTACTAAATTGTTTCATGTGAAGTGATGAAAAGAGGATTTTACTGAGATCAGCCAAGCTTTCCTTAACTCCATTTTGGTTTCCACCCTTTAATGCTTTCCTAGGCGGCCACTCCTTTGTGATTCAGTGTTTGCTCTTATTTCGACTGCCCCACTTACACAAAAAGCAAGTGGTACTTGTCCAAGAAGCATGGAAGGCACTGCATATCGGTCGTCTAATATCTTTATATATCAATTTGGTGAGAATCACGGTTAAATTCATTCGCGAAACATTTTGTTGGTACACATTCTCCTTACTAATAGCTCACGGTCATCCTTTAAAAATGACGTGAGAAAACAGGGGATAGAGATAGGACCGTGCAACGGGTGACGTTTCTCGAAATTGTGCAACACCCTGTATAGGTTGCGCGTTCGGACCGATCGTCGCGTGAAGAGGAATGTCCGAGCTAATTACGGTTAAAATTTCGGCTTTATAGCTCTGTCCGATGGCCGGATATTTACGGACAAATTTAAACGTTGTTTTTTAAGACGTTGCCGATTTTCTGAAGGGATCTCCTTTTAAACGAAAATATAACACGCATAGGGAAAAGTACGGTTAAAAAGCCCGTACTTTCTGCTTTTCAACGCGCTCGAAAGCATATTTTAAGGTCGAGGGACGCGTGAGCAATTACAATATACGTTCCGTCGAATTTTTCAAAACACGCGAAATTAAGCCATGACGTGCCTAAAGAATGCACATTTTACGTAAATAAAAACGAGGACTAAACACATAATTGACTTTTCGCAAATCTGACAGCTCCAACGAGAAATTTTGCACGTTTGACTTTTAAGCCTTCAATTCCAAATTTTGAAGGTTCTGACGGCCCAACAAGGTACATAATCGTAAAGTCAGACATTTCTGTACCGATCGCATGTCTATTGCGACTTCATCGACGTACGATATCGATAGTGCGTGTAAATTAAATTCCTCATGCAGACGGACATCGTAGAAAAATGGCTGAAATACGTCACAAATGAATGTACACAATAAATCAAGTGAAATGCTCATAATATATTATGTACACACATATACATTCATGTGCACTGCCCGTAAATATATTATGTATTGGTAGCTTGACTTAACATTTTTACATACAGGCTGATATCTTTTAATTACTATAAATTTGAATTTTTAAATACGATCATTCCAGAACGGGGAAAAGGATTGCTTTTAATTATTAACGTCAGATGAGATTCAAGGCAAATAAACACACATAATATAGGACAAGGACAAGGCACTAAATTAATTATTTGAACGCAATTAAAACGTTTTTTTTTAATATTCTTTTGAAGATTACACGTCTATTTTCTCTGAAATTTTAAAAAAAAATTGCAAATTTCAACATAGAGTCTAGCCTACATATAAATATGGCAGTTGAACAAACTATTTACATGAGGTCGATAGCCCGATGCACAAGATTGACGGCTTCTTAATACAATGACTTTGCTGGGTCCGGTTCGAACCCAGGCCGGGGCAAAACATTTTTTTTTTCGAATGAGATATTGTGTATTTATTTCGAATATTTTACCGGCAATTTATAAGACATGACGCCGGACTGCTCGACATAATTTTCCCGGTCGATGAAATAACCATTCACATGTACAGCATGATTTTTTCTTAATTATTATAAATTCCATTTAAAATACAATAATTCTAAAACGGGTATGCCGTTTTCTTAAATAATTTTATTTAAATAATTACGCACTGCGGAGTGGGTAGAGCCAAATCAACTTTTTCTTCTGATTAAGGTAAAACTCGGTACTCGGGGGCTCTTGGTGCCGGTGATCTCAAGCCGAATGTCAAAATTTCAAACAAAAAAAATGGTGCATCTAATATGGCGGAAGAATTTTTTGAAAATTGACGTATAAATGTGAAATTTTAGATACGGGGGTGTCTTAGGTCGCCGATCACGAATCGAAAGTGAAAATGTCAAAAAAAACAAAATGGCCGAAGTTTTTTGAAAATTGACGTATGAATGTGAAATTTTAGATACGGGGGTGTCTTAGGTCGCCGATCACGAATCCAAAGTCAAAATGACAAAAAAAACCAAAATGGCGGAAGTTTTTTGAAAATTGACGTATGAATGTGAAATTTTAGGTACGGGGGTATCTTAGGTCGCCGATTACGAATCGAAAGTCAAAATGTCAAAAAAAAAAAATGGCGGAAGTTTTTTGAAAATTGACGTATGAATGTGAAATTTTAGGTACGGGGGTGTCTTAGCTCGCCAATCACAAATCGAAAGTCAAAATGTAAAAAAAAAAAAAAAATGGCCAAAGTTTTTTCAAAATTGACGTATGAATGTGAAATCTTAGATACGGGGGTTTTGGGGGTCGCGGATCATGATTCCAAAGTCAAAATGTCAAAAAAATCAAAATGGCTGACCAGTTTTTTGAAAATTGACGTATGAATGTGAAATTTTAGATACGGGGGTGTGTTAGGTCGCCGATCACGAATCTAAAGTCAAAATGTCAAAAAAATACAAAATGGCGGACAAGTTTTTTGAAAATTAACTTATGAATGTGAAATTTTAGATACGGGGGTTTTGGGGGTCGCCGATCATGATTCCAAAGTCAAAATATCAAAAAAATCAAAATGGCGGACCAGTTTTTTTAAAATTGACGTATGAATGTGAAATTTTAGATACGGGCGTTTATGGGGTCGCCGATCACAAATCCAAAGTCGAAATGTCAAAAAACATAATGGCGGATTCAATATGGCGGAAAGGTTCTTCAAAATGTCGTTAATCTTGGTGTAAAGTGCTTGGACCTGAGCACATCCTTCCTTCGTAAACTTTAACATGATTTATGTTTACCATTAAATTATCCTTCTCGCTCTTCAGTGTTCAGTGTAACGGTTTGTGTAAGAAGGAAAGAAAGTTCTAAGTAATATTACGATTGGCATAACAAAATTCTAACTAACTAAATAACATTCTAAGAGGCGTCATGACAGTGATTGCCTTTTACAGGAAAACGAAAAGGGCGATTCAAACTAGAGGAGATTCACGGGCCGCTGTAAGCGGACGCAAAGTTGAAGCTGGCATGTTCACGTTAGGAGCTTATGCAGACACTGTATAAATTACTCTTGACTAAACTGGGCGTGGATAAATAGTGTGTTTGTTCAGTTAATGTGTAGTTAAATTTTACATTAATAATTATATTTATTATTGGCACTCTGATTCCTCCAGAATATAACATTTTGTCAGTCAAAATTATGTATACCAATTTGGAGGCAAGGTTTTCTCAATCAACTTTCTTTGAGTTAAGAAATTTGTACAATCAGTAAAATATAATGTTTTTAGTAAACAGTTGATATATGATTTTTCAGTAAATGTTTCTGGCCTTATTCATCCTATACAAATTTGTGCAAGTTAAATTGTCTCAAATATGACATGTGAAAGTGCCGTCATAAACTGGATTACTGATCATAGCTTAAGAATATGATCGATAATCCAGTTTATGACGGCAGATGAAGTGTTTTCTTTTTCAACAAACTGTTCCCACTTTTATAATTTTTTACATGTCACATGTTTCACATATTTGTAGGTAACTGTTAATTTCACATCGATGTACGTTGTATTAGTTTTTTTTATTTTTACTATATTGTTGTATTTGTCAATAGCAGTAAGTAATCAATAAATTTCTATCAGTATCACTGCAGTTTGTTGTACTTTGCTATTTATTCCATAATATAAATTTTAAATATGTGCTATTTACACAAAAATTTCCAGATGTATTCACAAAATAAATGTCTACAGATTATTTACTAAAATTAAGTTTCTAAAGCGGCTCTAAAGATGATTCAGTGCTTATGAAATCTATGTACTTCTGTAGGACACTTCGTGTGCTGAAGTTTAAGTTTCTTATTGTTGGTAATGGCCAGATGGATACTCTTTAATTTTCAATTTTCAAAATATGAAACAGTTAATTTATGCATTTCTTATTGTTTAATTTTTTTAATTTTAACATGTCCAATAGGTTCAGGCTCATTTTTGCAAATCATTTTTTTTGGACATCATTAGATTTTTATTATGGATAAAAGTAACAACACGAACACAATAAAATCAACCTATTTTGCCTTTTTTATTTACATAATGACGGATCCAACATCCGAAAGGGTTCTTCAGAAACTTTCAGTATCCCTCAAATTGTTTCACCTTTCACTATTATTCCATAATAGAAATTTTAAATATGTGCTAAATGTCGACAGATTATTTACTAAAATTAAATATCTAATTATATAGAATATAAACTAAAACAAAAAAAAGTGCAAAAAGCACAAAAAACAAATTCAAATGTAGAAAATGGCGCAAACATGAGAAAGATATTGACTAATTTAAAAAAAAAATCCCTATACAAACGTTTTGGACACATGCGTAGTTTCGATATAGTAAATGACACGATCAAGCTACGAACTAGAAACGACGGTTCAATGCTACTACTAATATACATTGGCCGCAACAACTTCAAAATAACGAAAGTAAACTAACTAATTAATGTTTTAGAATATATAGCTTCCGCTACAAAAATACCATTAAATGAAAGCCGGTTACAAAATGAATATTATAAAAAATGTTATTGTATGTTACTTTCTTACACCGACATTTTATTTAATGCATAGCTATTCTGTGTAGTAGGCAGGTATTGTTGACAATTTTACATTATTTTGATGACAATTATAACAAACGTCAAAATAAAATTAAGACACATGTCAAAAGGTGAATGCAGTTGTCTGTTGTGTTTATTGGAAAACGTATTTTGAGTTTACAAGTATGTATTTCTGTAATTTACTTCACACGTTTTGTTTACTTTTGTGCTGAAAGGAGAGATGTTATTTTCCATACAACAGAATCAAACATTTTTAATCACGTCTAATAATACTTTTTTCACTTAGTCCAATTTAAATAATTTATTATAACCAACATGTTCCTTAACATGTCAGGTTACAATCATATAATTATTCATACTCAATAACACATATAGTGCACGTAATAAATAAATAATAAAATAAATTAAATCTACATTCCATAAATATTTATAAAGGAATCTCCATTCGCTCATAAACAAAAGCAACACAACCAACAACTGCAATAATTTTCTATATGGTTATGTCGCTTTGGCAACCAACATGCGCCAGTAGTTTAAAATGGCGTGAAATTTGAGATGTTGCATAAGTTTATTTGTTAAACATGATATTTGTCATAATTACCTTTTGATGTTCATTATAATTGTCTTTCAAACCCTCTTTATTTATCAAAAATGCTTGCCCATTATACAGAGTAGCCAAGTATTAAATAAAATGTATGTATAGAAAGAGTCGGTATATTTGTAACTGGTTTTCATGTAATAATATTCACTAGCGGAATCTACTTGGGGTTTCTAGGTTCGCTGATGAAGAATCTGAAGTTTATATTTAAAAATAAAATGGCGTGTCCAATATAGCGTAATGGTTCTTCGAAAACGTATTGGATCCGCGTGGAATTCAATATTTGGGATTCTTATTGTCGCTGATAACGAATTGGAAGTCGAAATATCAAAAAAAAAGTGGGGCGACCAACATGGTTGAAATGTGCGAAACATAATTATATCTTTCTCAAATTTATTACTTGAGGGTTTTTGGGGTCCCTGTTGACGCTTCCGAAGTCAATCTTTCAAAATGCCAAATGACGAGTGCAATTTGACGGTTCTTACTTGGCCCCTTTTGAGTCTTTGATGAAATTGAATTTTCGGTTCATTTTTATTATTATTGTTTATGTCTATCTTAAATTGTTTTTGAGTTATTACCATTCTTTTGATTTTTTCTTAAAAACTGTAGACTTTGAAACAGTCGTCAAACTTTTCTATTGTCGCATCAGAAGCGTATTGCAGACTGTAAATGGTGCTGTCTTTGAGCACATTATTTCTTCGGATACCTTAAAATGACTTTTATGTTAAACATTAAATTATCTTTCTTATTCGTATACCGGTCTGTGTTAAAAACAGTTTGAGAAGAATTCTGAGTAATATATACGATTGACCTTACAAAATATAATGGCATAATGTATATACAGGGATGTGTCAAAAGTTTATAAAAACGGAAATTCTAACAACGGTCCTGACAGTGATCAGGTTTTACTGAAAGCTGTAAAAAGGCTGTAAGCAGACGCGCAAAAGGCTATTCAAGCATGAAGAGATTGAAAAATAGCTATTGCGAAGTAATATCGTACGTATTCACAAGAGATTGTTTAATTATCATTGATGAAAATGAAAGGTGCTTCAATAGGGCTTAAATTTTAAGCTTGGGCTTTTTACTTTTATTATTATTTTGTGCTGCTCTTTTATTAATGATAGTGGACTTCGAAAAGGTAGTAAGAAAGTAATATACTTTATAAATTAAATTTACCTTACCCATTCACATACATATGTTTGCGAGCTATACGTATGTTTGAAGTTCATCAGCATTCATTAGCATTCTATAATAATGTTTGAAAGCGACGCCCATTTATCAAACAAAATTTGTTATAAACATGTTAAACACTATGCAGATACTATGTATATTTGAGCATGTCAATTAAAATGACGAGCCCGCGATAGCGGGCGAGTAGTATATTCTTTCTATCGTCAGAGAGAGAACAGTACGAATAATAATATAATTCAGTGAAAATTTAAAAGTTCTTCAATACAAGTCCTTCATTTTCAATTGACGTGCGAACTAATGTGACAGACGAATATTTCAAATCTGCTGACCAAAATTTCATAATGAAAGCGCTGTTCCACTTCAAATAATTTGGGTGATATATCTTTGTCAAATTGATTATTAGGTTCTTTTTTATTAATATTGTGCATGCCTATCTTAAATTGTTTCCGAGCAATTGACATACTTTTTGTTAATATACTACATTTTCCACTGTTCTTTCAATAGCGTATTATCCCGATTGTCTCAATGAAAATGATGCACTTATTGAGCATATTGTTTCTCGCTCTTCAGTGTCTAACAGTTTGTGTAAAAAGAAATTCTAGAAGAATTCTAAATGAAGTATACAATTCGCTTTACAAAATATATGTATATACAGGGTGCGCCAAAAGTCTATAAAATCGTACATTCTAAAAACCACCATGAGAGTGATCGCGTTTTACAGGAAACTGTAAAAGAGCTGTAAGCGGACGCGAAAATGGCGAATTCAAGCTCGAAAAGACTGAAGCATTGGCTCACAAACATTCAACTCAATATGTATTGCAATATATAATAATTGGCCCAATGATAATAGTATATAGGTAAGAAATTAATACATTCGATTCCTTATTTTTGTTTATAAATACTGTCTACTCATTTTTAGCAATTATCATTACATGACTGGAGTCATTTCGTCCATGAATTAAGTTGTAAAAATACTTCAAAATATTATAAGATATTGTAAATAGAAAAAAGAAACTAAAATATATTCCTACCAGATTAAACAAGCACTTAATCATGTTGTTACTGTGCCAGGCAAATTGAGAAGTAATATCATACGTATTCAAAAAAGATTGTTTAATTATCATTGATGAAAATGTACCTCCCGCGACATCGTCAATTACAATAATTCAAAATAGAAATTCTATAAGGATGTTTTACAGTATTTTCGAATATAACACTAAGTAATCAATATTACCGTAATACATATATTACATCTATATATTCCTTAAATTGTAGGTGTACAATGCAAAAGAAAATTATGGTGTAGAGTGTGAACAAGGCTTTACCAACATTATTAAACATTATACATAACTGACAGTTGTAATACAATTTACCACAAAGAAACACTGCAAATTATAAAAGTATAAGAATGGGAATCATTATAAAAAATGCCAATGAAATAAATATTATTTGTTACAGAACAATGATTACATAAACTATCAATTTGTAATAATGAATTATTTAAAAGTATACATTCGCGTCAATAAAACATCTAATAAAGCTATCTCCGATGTTTTTTTAAAATTTCTAATGAAATTTCATTTAAACCAAAAAGACCAATGGAATCGACATATGTGACTGAAACACTATTATCAAAAACTATCAAACCACATTTTCCAACTGATACAAAAAACACAGATTTCGAGATTATTCTAATTTTATACCCACAAACAAAATTCAAACTATAGATAAATTAGGCAAAAGTGAAATAAATCATCGGCCAATCAAGGCACAAAAACCAACAATAGTAGAAAAATTCAAAATAGAGTAAAAAATACCGACTGTGAAGGCACAGGAAAAGTATGTGAAAAATAACTTTAAACGATAAAATACATCTTATTTCATGGCCAGCCATTTAACATTTTAAATTTAAAAACTGCTATTACCACTAAATCTATTATTAATCATTTCATCTGATAAGCATTCTGAACAAAATATTGCATAGTTGTAAACTATATACCGGGATGTATAAAAACAACTAAGCAAACATATTTTTATCCTAAACATCTAAAACACAATTATATTTACTTATTCGCTATATATCGGAATGACATGGTGTTTCAAAAACTGAATCGCAATAAAGACAAAATCCGCAATAAATTTCGAAGAATAAGGGAGAGCGGTACCTCAACTGTAAGCGGAATAAGAGGCGGCAGCGGGCCTTCTAGGCCTGCCGTATTAGCTAGTTCTCCTTACTAATAGCTCACGGTCATCCTTTAAAAATGACGTGAGAAAACAGGGGATAGAGATAGGACCGTGCAACGGGTGACGTTTCTCGAAATTGTGCAACACCCTGTATAGGTTGCGCGTTCGGACCGATCGTCGCGTGAAGAGGAATGTCCGAGCTAATTACGGTTAAAATTTCGGCTTTATAGCTCTGTCCGATGGCCGGATATTTACGGACAAATTTAAACGTTGTTTTTTAAGACGTTGCCCGATTTTCTGAAGGGATCTCCTTTTACACAAATGTATAACACGCATAGGGAAAAGTACGGTTAAAAAGCCCGCAGTTTCTGCTTTTCAACGCGCTTAAATCCATATTTTAAGGTCGAGGGACGCGTGAGCAATTAAAATAAACGTGTGACCGCGTGTTCCGTCGAATTTGTCAAAACACGCGAAATGAAGCCATGACGTGCCTAAAGAATGTACATTTTACGTAAATAAAAACGAGGACTAAACACAAAATTGACTTTTCGCTAATCTGACAGCTCCAACGAGAAATTTTGCACGTTTGACTTTTAAGCCTTATATTCCGAATTTAGAAGGTTTTGACGGCCCAACAAGATTCATAATAGTAAGTACAGATATTTCTAGACCATTCCCATTCCTATTGCGACTTCATCGACGTACGATATCGATAGTGCGTGTAAATTAAATTCCTCATGCAGACGGACATCGTAGAAAAATGGCCGAAATACGCCAGAAATACATGTACACAATAAATCAACTGCAATGCTCATAACATGAAATGTACACACATATACATTCATGTGCACTGCCCGTAAATATATTATATATCGGTAGCTTGACTTAACATTTTTACATACAGGCTGATATCTTTTAATTACTATAAATTTGAATTTTAAAATACCATAATTCCAGAACGCGTATGCCCAGTTTCCTTAATGTAATTATTAACTTCAGAATAGGTTCATGGCATATAAACACACATAATATATTTAGTTTTAGGACACGGACAAGGCCCTAAATTAATTATCTGGACACAATTAAAACGTTTTTTTATAACCTTTTAAAGATTACACGTCTATTTTCTCTGAGATTTAAAAAAAAAATTGCAGATTTCAACATAGACTCAAGCCTACATATAAATATGGCAGTTGAACAAACTATTTACATTAGGTCGATAGCCCAATGGCAAAATTGACGGCTTCTTAATACAATGACTTTGCCGGGTCGGGTTCGAACCCAGGCCGGGGCAAAACATTTTTTTTTCGAATGCGATATTGTGTATTTATTTCGTGTATTTTACCGGCAATTTATAAGACAAGACGCCGGACTGCTCGACATAATTTTCCCGGTCGATGATATAATCATTCATACATACAGCATGATTTTTTCTTAATTATTATAAATTCCATTTAAAATACAATAATTCTAAAACGGGTATGCCTTTTTCTTAAGGGAAAAAATAATGCTTTTAACATTTATGTGCCCCTACGAAATAATTATTTAAATAATTACGCACTACGGAGTGGGTGGAGCCAAATCAACTTTTTCTTCTGATTAAGGTAAAACTCGGTACTCGGGGGCTCTTGGTGTCGGTGATCTCAAGCCCAATGTCAAAATTTCAACAAAAAAAATGGTGCATCTAATATGGCGGAAGAGTTTTTTGAAAATTGACGTATGAATGTGAAATTTTAGATACGGGGGTGTCTTAGGTCGCCGATCACGAATCGAAAGTCAAAATGTCAAAAAAAAAACAAAATGGCCGAAGTTTTTTTGAAAATTGACGTATGAATGTGAAATTTTAGATACGGGGGTGTCTTAGGTCGCCGATCACGAATCGAAAGTTAAAATGTCAAAAAAAAAAATGGCCGAAGTTTTTTGAAAATTGACGTATGAATGTGAAATTTTAGATACGGGGGTGTCTTAGGTCGCCGATCACGAATCCAAAGTCAAAATGTCAAAAAAAAAAAAAATGGCGGAAGTCTTTTGAAAATTGACGTATGAATGTGAAATTTTAGGTACGGGGGTGTCTTAGGTCGCCGATCACGAATCGAAAGTCAAAATGTCAAAAAAAACAAAATGGCCGAAGTTTTTTTGAAAATTGACGTATGAATGTGAAATTTTAGATACGGGGGTGTCTTAGATCGCCGATCACGAATCCAAAGTCAAAATGTCAAAAAAAAAACAAAATGGCGGAAGTTTTTTGAAAATTGACGTATGAATGTGAAATTTTAGGTACGGGGGTGTCTTAGGTCGCCGATTACAAATCGAAAGTAAAAATGTCAAAAAAAAACAAAATGGCGGAAGTTCTTTGAAAATTGACGTATGAATGTGAAATTTTAGGTACGGGGGTGTCTTAGGTCGCCGATCACAAATCGAAAATCAAAATGTCAAAAAAAAACAAAATGGCGGAAGTTTTTTGAAAATTGACGTATGAATGTGAAATTTTAGGTACGGGGGTGTCTTAGGTCGCCGATCACAAATCGAAAGTCAAAATGTCAAAAAAAAAACAAAATGGCGGAAGTTTTTTGAAAATTGACGTATGAATGAGAAATTTTAGGTACGGGGGTGTCTTAGGTCGCCGATCACAAATCGAAAGTCAAAATGTCAAAAAAAAACCAAATTGCCGAAGTTTTTTGAAAATTGACGTATGAATGTGAAATTTTAGATACGTGGGTGTCTTTGGTCGCCGATCACTAATCCAAAATAAAAATGTCAAAAAAAACAAAATGGCGGAAGAATTTTTTGAAAATTGACGTACGAACGTGAAATTTTGGATACGGGGGTGCCTTAGGACGCCGATTACGAATCCAAAGTCAAAATGTCAAAAAAAAACAAAATGGCGCAAGAATTTTTTGAAAATTGACGTATGAATGTGAAATTTTAGATACGGGAGTGTCTTAGGTCGCCGATCACGAATCCATAGTACAAATGTCAAAAAAAACAAAATGGCGGAAGAGTTTTTTGAAGATTGACGTACGAACGTGAAATTTTAGATGCTGGGGTGGTTCAGGTCGCCGATCACGAATCCATAGTCAAAATGTCAAAAAAAACTTGATGGCGGATCTAATATGGCAGAAATATTCTTCAAAATGTCTTTAATCTTGGTGAAATCTAGCAAATGGCATTTTCAGGTCGCTGATCACGAATCCGAAATAAAAATTTTAAAAAACAATGTTGCGGAAAGGTTCTTCGAAAAGTGCTTGGATCTGAGCACATCCTTCCTTCGTAAACTTTAACATGATTTATGTTTAACATTGTGTTCAGTGTGACGGTTTGTGTAAAAAGGAAAGGAAAGTTCTAAATAATATATACGATTGGCTTAACAAAATTTATATGTGTACAGGGGTGCGTCAAAAGTCGGACATTCTCTCTCTCTCTCTCTCGAAATGGCATGTCTATGTATAATATTTGACAGGTAAAATTTTGCAATATCTCAAATTTAATGCCCTTAAATTATTGGCGCATGTTTCATTAAAGTTGACATAATATTTGAATGTAACCTTCAACATTAAAATGCCCTAACAACTACAACGGCAAATTTAAACGTATTTTTAATTATTTATATTATTGCACTGTATTAGTTGATTAAGTTCAATTGCGGGCCGGTTTTCCCAATGCAGATCAGCGTACTCATTAAATAAAATACGGGATAATACGTTTT
Organism: Amphimallon solstitiale; assembly: GCA_963170755.1. Lineage (NCBI taxonomy): Eukaryota > Metazoa > Arthropoda > Insecta > Coleoptera > Scarabaeidae > Amphimallon > Amphimallon solstitiale. Next base: position 93,984,814 of record OY720683.1, on the reverse strand, counting down.
TGCAAAAACCTGTTGGCGCTAATAATTGATTAAGAACGTTATTAAATGAAGATACTTTAACCGGTGTTTTTCCAAACCTGATAAATATTAAACAGTAATTAGGGTTACTTACACATGCGCATAACCTAGAAGATTTGGATTTTTATTAGTATTGACTGCGATTATATTTTCTTATGCATTTGTAATTAATAATTATTTTTATTAGTGATTTAGTAATTGTGTTGCTCCTTCTATACATGAAATTAACAGTATAATTAAAAATGAAAACGTAATATTGAATATGTGCAACTTTTAGCTTACTACGGAAATACTTGTGTTTTGAAAGCTTTTTAATTCTGTTACATTTCTGGGACTTTATCTCAGTTGCGAAAAATTCTAAATATTTGTGAAAATTTATGCCTGCGCTTCCTCTTTTCTTCTTTGTAATTGCTTTTAACAGCACCTTATTAAAACTTCATTTTAGACTCAATCTGTATGTCATTAACATATTAAACTACATTTAGTTTGTTGTTTGAAGTTCATCAGCATTTATTAGCATTATATAAAAATGTTTGAAAGCGACGCCCATTTATCAAACAAAATTTGTTATAAACATTTTAAATACAATACAGATACTACGTATACTTGAGCATGTCAATTAAAATAACGAGCCCGCGATCGCGGGCGAGTAGTATACATAATATCCATTCTATCACTAGAGAAATAACCGTACCAATAGTAATGTAATTCAGTGTAAATTTAAAATGATCTTTAATACAAGTTCTTTATTTAAATCGATATGCGAACTAATTTCGTGTAGGTGATAGATCAATATATCAAAACTGATAACCGAAATTTTATATTAAAAAAGCTGCTCCATATTACACACAAGAGTGAAAAATATCTCTTGAAATGGTTTCTATCTTTTGATGTCAAAACAGTGTTAAATTGAATTTTAGGTTCTTATTTATTATTATTGTGTAAGCCTATCTTAAATTGTTTTTGAGTTATTTACATTCTTTCTTTCAATGACAGTAAACTTCAAAAAGATTGCCAAATACTATATTTTTCCACTGTTATTTCAAGAGCGTATTATAAGATTGTCAATAAAATCATTCCATCTGTCATCATGACAGCAGTTTGCTGACAAAAATATGCATCTATACAAGGTGTGATAAAAATTGAAAAAATAGTTTCTTTCGATACTTTAACATGACTTATGTTTAACACTAAATTACCTTTCTCGCTCTTGAGTGTGTACCAGTTCGTGGAAAAACCAGTTCGCGAAGAATTTTAAATAAAATATCCTATTGGTTTAACAAAATATATGTATATACAAGGGTGCTTCAAAAGTTTATAAAAGTGGACATTCTAAAAAGCGTTTTTTACAGGAAAGGCGCTTCAATAGGGCTTAAATTTAAAACTTGGGCTTTTTCCTTTTATTATTATTCCGTGCTCCTTTATTAACGATAGTTCATTTTGAAAAGGTTAACAGGCTTTTACACTTTCACATCAAAGTAGTATTGTAAACTGTCTTAATCAACATGTTGAACTTTTTGATGTCATTGTGCTTTTGGATACCTTAACATGACATGTTTAACATTAATTTACCTTTCTCGCTCTTGAGTGTGTACCGCTTTGTGTAAAAAACCATTCGAGGAGAATTTTAAATAAAATATACTATTGGCTTCACGAAATATATGTATATACAGGGGTGCGTCAAAAGTTAATAAAATCAGACATTCTAAAAGGCGTCATAACAGTGATTGCTTTTTAACTATGAAAAAGCTGTAAGCGGACGCGAAAAAGGCGATTCAAACTAAAAGAGATTGACGGACCCGCTGTAAGCGGACGGACCGCTGTAAGCGGACGATCAGCTGTAAGCGGACGGACCCGCTGTAAGCGGACGTTATAGCTAGTTATATATAATAATAGCGCACAGACCTCTGTTGTTAATCGCCTTAGTTGAAAGAGCTTAACCGAGCATTTTCGAAACTATCAAAATAGAAAAAAGTCGACAAATCTTTGCAGAAAACTCCTCTCTGGATATGGGGAATTAAAGGCTGTGTTTTGGGGTGGGCCTAGGGGTGACATTGAATTTCCGGTGGACGGAGAGATTTTCCTTTTTAGTGGAGTGTGTGCAGAGATATCGTCCGTTGAAGAGGAGCGTGCATTCCATTTTGTAACAGAAAAATGGAATACGTTTTGACCGTTCCCGTGACAAGCGATAAAAATCTCTAGAAACGTCAAACTGACATCAAACTGAGTTGTGTCCACAGATTCATTTTTAAGCGTGAAATACGAAATTTTGAAGGTTGCGAGGGTCCAACAAGACCCGAGGTGTTAAAGAATGGGCCTCTCGGGACCTTATACATGCTTATTTCGAGTCGACAGATGCACGCAACCAAGGGCACGAGCACTTTCAAATTCGTTTGCAGAAGGATTTGGTCAGCAAAATGGCCGATTCAATGTGCAGTGATATCAATGTATTCCGGACGGGCGAAAAATATAATCAGATTCTCATGTGCAGTGGCGATGAATGTATTACGGTCCGGTGAATGTTCGGCATCTCCATATCTCCACACAATACATAACGGTCCCGCTTGATTTAATAATTTCAACTATACAGGAGCTGTAGATTAATATTTTAATAATGATTTGAATTAAAATACGTTAACTCCAGAACGCGTATGCGTATGGGGAAAAGGATTGCTTTTAACATCGATGTGCCCTTATCTAATAATTTTATTTAATCGATTACGCATACATGCAGGGTGGGCGGAGCTAGCTGAAATTAACTTCTCTCTTCTGATTAAAGTAAAATTCGGCACTTGGGAGTTTTTGTGGTCTCATTGATCACGTATCCAAAGTCGAAATGTCAAAAAAAAAAAAAATGGCCGAAGGATTTTTTGAAAATTTTGACGTATAAATGTGAAATTTTATATACGAGGGTGTCTTAGGTCACCGATCACGAATCCATACTCAAAATGTCAAAAAAAAAACAAAATGGCGGAAGATTTTTTGAAAATTGACGTATGAATGTGAAATTTTAGATACGAGGGTTTTGGGGGTCGCCGATCACGATTCCAAAGACAAAATGTCAAAAAAAACAAAATGGCGGAAGATTTTTTTGAAAATTGACGTACGAACGTGAAATTTTAGATACGGGGGTTTTGGGGGTCGCCGATCACGATTCCAAAGTTAAAATGTCAAAAAAAAACAAAATGGCGGAAGATTTTTTGAAAATTGAGGTATGAACGTGAAATTTTAGATACGGGGGTTTTGGGGGTCGCCGATCACGATTCCAAAGTCAAAATGTCAAAAAAAACAAAATGGCGGAAGATTTTTTTTTAAATTGACGTACGAACGTGAAATTTTAGATACGGGGGTTTTGGGGGTCGCCGATCACGATTCCAAAGTTAAAATGTCAAAAAAAAACAAAATGGCGGAAGATTTTTTGAAAATTGACATATGAACGTGAAATTTTAGATACGGGGGTTTTGGGGATCACCGATCACGATTCCAAAGTCAAAATGTCAAAAAAAACAAAATGGCGGAAGATTTTGTTGAAAATTGATGTATGAATGTGGAATTTTAGATACGGGGGTGTTTGTGGTCGCTTATTACGTCTTCAATTTGGTGATTCTTCGAAACGTGATTAAACAGGGCTTAAATTTAATACTCCATTTTTTCTTAACGATAGTAGATTCGCAAACATCAGAATCTTATTGTACACTGTCTCAATGGAAATGTTGCGCTCATTGAGCTCATTGTTTCTTTCAATACTTTAATATGACTTATGTTTAACATTAAATTACCTTTCTCGCTCTTGAGTGTGTACCAGTTTGTCTAAAAAGCAGTTCGAGAAGAATTTTTTAAATATAATAACAAAATATACTATTGGCTTAACAAAATATATGTAGGGGTGCTTCAAAAGTTTATAAAGGTGGACATTCTAAAAAGCCATGACAGTGATTGCTTTTTACAGGACAGGCGCTTCAATAGGACTTAAATTTAAAACTTGGGCTTTTTACTTTTATTATTATTTTGTGCTTTTTTCTTAACGAGAGTAGACTTCGAAAAGGTTGACAGGCTTTTACACTTTCACATCAAAATAGTATTGTATACTGTCTTAATAAAAATGTTGCGCTTCTTGATCTCATTGTGTATTTGCATACTTTAACACGACTTACGGTTAACATTACATTACCTTTCTCGCTCTTGAGTGTGTACAGATTTGTGTAAAAAACAGTTCGAGAAGCATTTTAAATAAAACATACTATTGGCTTAACAAAATATATGTATATACAGGGGCGCTTCAAAAATTTATAAAAATGGACATTCTAAAAAGCCATGACAGTGATTGCTTTTTGCAGGAAACTGTGAAGAAACTGTAAGCGGACGCGAAAAAAGCCATTCAATAGGGCTAAAATTTAAAACTTGGGCTTTTTTTTGGATTCTTGAGTAAAATGAATTTTAAATTCATTTTTATTATTCCTTTGTGTTTCTTCATTAATGATAGTAGAATTCAAAAAGGTTGACATGATTTTTTCACTGTTACATCAAAATAATACTGGAAACTGTCTTAATGGAAATGTTGCGCTCTGAGCTCATTGTTTCTTTGGATACTTTAACATGAATTATGATTATTATTAAATTACCTTTTTCGCTCTTGAGTGTGTACCGGTTTGTGTCGAAAACAGTTCGACAAGTATTTTAAATAAAATATCCTATTGGCTTAACAAAATATATGTATATACAGGGGTGTTTCAAAAGTTTATAAAAGTGGATATTCTAAAAACCGTCATTCCAGTGATCGCCTTTTACAGGAAAGGCGCTTTAATAGGGCTTAAATTTAAAACTTGGGCTTTTTACTTTTATTATTATTTCCTGCTCCTTTATTAACGATAGTGGATTTCGAAAAGGATGACGGGCTTTTACACTTTCACATCAAAATAGTATTGTAAACTGCCTTAATGAACAAATTGGGCTTTTTGATCTCATTGTGTCTTTGGATACCTTAACATAGCTTATGGTTAAAATTAAATTATCTTTCTCGCTCTTGAGTGTGTACCGGTTTGTGTTAAAAACACTTCGATAAGAATTTTAAATAAAATCTCCTATTGGCTTCACAAAATATATCTATATACAGGAGTGCTTCTTACTTTTATTATTATTTTGTGCTTTTTTCTTAACGAGAGTAGACTTCGAAAAGATTGACAGGCTTTTACACTTTCACATCAAAATAGTATTATAAACTGTCTTAATGAAAATGTTGCGCTTTTTGAGAGCTCATTGTTTCTTTGGATATTTTAACATGCCCTATGTTTAAGATTAAATTACCTTTCTCACTCTTGAGTGTGTACCGCTTTGTGTAAAAAACAATTCGAGAAAATTTTTAAATAAAATATACTATTGGCTTCACAAAATATATGTATATACTGGGATGCTTTAAAAGTTTATATAACCGGACATTCTAAAAAGCATCATGCCAGTACTCGCTTTTTACAGGAAAGGCGCTTCAATTTAAAGCTTGGGCTTTTTACTTTTACTTTTATTTTGTGCTCCTTTATTAACGATAGTGGATTTCAAAAAGTTCACACTTTACATCAAAATAGTATTGTACACTGTCTTAATAAAAATGTTGCGCTTTTTGATCTCATTGTGTCTTTGGATACTTTAACACGACTTATGTTTAACATTAAATTACCTTTATCGCTCTTGAGTGTGTACAGGTTTATGTCAAAAACAGTTCGAGAAGAATTTTAAATAAAATATCCTATTGGCTTAACAAAATATATGTATATACAGGAGTGCTTCCAACGGTTATAAAAGTGGACATTCTAAAAAGCGTTTTTTACAGGAAAGGCGCTTTAATAGGGCTTCAATTTAAAATTTGGGCTTTTTACTTTTATTATTATTTCGTGCTCCTTTATTAACGAGAGTAGACTTCGAAAAGATTGACAGGCACACTTTCAAATCAAAATAGTATTGTAAACTGTCTTAATGAAAATGTTGCGCTTTTTGAAAGCTCATTCTTTCTTTGGATATTTTAACATGACATGTTTAACATTAAATTGCCTTTCTCGCTCTTGAGTGTGCACCGGTTTATGTCAAAAACAGTTCGAGAAGAATTTTAAATAAAATATCCTATTGGCTTAACAAAATATATGTATATACAGGAGTGCTTCAAAAGTTTATAAAAGTGGACATTCTAAAAAGCGTTTTTTTTACAGGAAAGGCGCTTCAATAGGGCTTAAATTTAAAACTTGGGCTTTTTACTTTTATTATTATTTCGTGCACCTTTATTAACGATAGTCGATTTTGAAAAGGTTTGACAGGCTTTTACACTTTCACATCAAAATAGTATTGTAAACAGTCTTAATGAACATGTTAGGCTTTTTGATCTCATTGTGTCTTTGAATACCTTAACATGACTTATGTATAACATTAAATTACCTTTCTCGCTTTTGAGTGTGTACCGGTTTTGTGTTAGAAACAGTTCGAGAAGAATTTTAAATAAAACGTCCTATTGGTTTAACAAAATTATGTATATACAGGGGTGCTTCAAAGGTGTATAAATGTAGACATTCTAAAAAGCGTCATACCGGTGATCTCTTTTTACAGGAAAGGCGCTTCAATTTAAAACTTGGCCTTTTTACTTTTATTATTTTGTGCTCCTTTATTAACGATAGTCGGTTTCTAAAAGGTTGGCAGGCTTTTACACTTTCACATCAAAATAGTATTGTACACTGCCTTAATAAAAATGTTGCGCTTTTTGATCTCATTGTGTCTTTGCATACTTTAACACGACATATGTTTAACATTAAATTACCTTTCTCGCTCTCGAGTGTGTACCGGTTTGTGTTAAAAACAGTTCGAGAAGAATTTTAAATAAAATATCCTATTGGCTTAACAAAATATATGTATATACAGGGGCGCTTCAAAAATTTATAAAAATGGACATTATAGAAAGCGCTGTTTACAGAAAAGGCGCTTCAAAAGGGCTTAAATTTAAAACTTGGGTTTTTTACTTTCATTATTATTTTGTGCTCCTTTATTAATGATAGTGGATTTCAAAAGGGTCTCACTTTATATCAAAATAGTATTGTAAACTGTTTTAATAAAAATGTTGCGCTTTTTGAGCTCATTGTGTCTTTGGATACTTTAACATGGCTTATGATTAACATTAAATTACCTTTCTCGCTCTTGAGTGTGTACCGATTTGTGTCAAAAACAGATCGAGAATAATTTTAAATAAAATATACTCTGCTCTTTTATTAACGATAGTGGACTTCGAAAAGGTAATAAGAAAGTAATATACTTTATAAATTAGATTTACTTTACCCATTCACATACGTATGTTTGCGAGCTATATATTTGAAGTTCATCAGCATTCATTAGCATTCTATAAGAATGTTTGAAAGCGACGCCCATTTACCAAACAAAATTTGTTGTAAACATGTTAAACACTATGGAGATACTACGTATATTTGAGCATGTCAATTAAAATGACGAGCCCGCGATAGCGGGCGAGTAGTATATATGTAATTCATTGAAAATTTAAAATGTTCTTCAATACAAGTCCTTCATTTTTAATTGACGTGCGAACTAATTTTGAGTATGTGACAGACGAATATTTCAATTATGCTGACCAAAATTTCATAATGAAAGCGCTGTTCCACTTCAAATAATTTGGGTGAAAATATCTCAGTGTCAAACTGATTATTAGGTTCTTTTTTATTAATATTGTGCATGCCTATCTTAAATTGTTTCTGAGCAATTGACATACTTTTTGTTAATATACTAAATTTTTCCACTGTTATTTCAATAGCGTATTATCCCGATTGTCTCAATGAAAATGATGCACTTATTGAACATATTGTTTCTTCGGATACTTTAACATCATTCTTATGTTTAACTTTAAATTATCTTTCTCGCTCTTCATTGTGTAACAGTTTGTGTAAAAAAAAATTCTAGAGACATTTTAAATGAAATATACAATTGGCTTTACAAAATATATGTATATACAGAGTGTGCCACAAGTCTATAAAATCTTACATTCTAAAAACCACCACGAGAGTGATCGCGTTTTACAGGAAACTGTAAACAGCTGTAAGCGGACGCGAAAAAGGCGAATTCAAGCTCGAAAAGATTGAAGCATTAGCTCACAAACATTCAGCACAATAAATATTGCAATATATAATTATTGGCCCAATGATAATAGTGTATAGGTAAGAAATTTATAAATTCGATTCCTTATTTGTTTATAAATACTTTCTACTCATTTTTAGCAATTATCATTACATGACTGGAGTCTTTTCGTCCATGAATTAAGTTGTAAAAATACTTCAAAATATTATAAGATATTGTAAATAGAAAAAAGAAACTAAAATATATTCCTACCAGATTAAACAAGCACTTAATCATGTTGTTACTGTGCCAGGCAAATTGAGAAGTAATATCATACGTATTCAAAAAAGATTGTTTAATTATCATTGATGAAAATGAACTTCAATTACAATCATTGAAAATAGAAATTCTATAAGGATGTTTTACAGTATTTTCGAATATAACAATAAGTAAGCAATATTACCATAATACATATATTATATCTATATATTCCGTAAATTGTAGGTGTACAATGCAAAACAAAATAATTATGTACAGTGTGAACAAGGCTTTACCAACATTATTAAGCATCATACATAACTGACAGTTGTAATACAATTTACCACAAAGAAACACTGCAAATTATAAAAGTATAGGAATGGAAATCATTATAAAAAATGCCAATGAAATAAATATTATTTGTTATAGAACAATGATTAAATGAATTATTTAAAAGTATACATTCGCGTCAACAAAACATAATTCTAATAAAGCTATCTACAAGTTTATATAAAATAAAATGTTTTTTTTAAATTCTAATGAATTTTCATTTAAACCAAAAAGACCAATGGAATCGACATATGTATATAGACTGAAACACTATTAACAAAAACTATCAAACCACATTTTCCAACTGATGCAAAAAACACAGATTTCGAGATTATTCTAATTTTATACCCACAAACAAAATTCAAACTATAGATAAATTAGGCAAACGTGAAATAAATCATCGGCAAGTCAAGGCACAAAAACCAATAATAGTAGAAAAATTATAAATAGAGTGAAAACTACCGTCTGTCAGGCACAGGAAAAGTATGTGAAAAATGTCAATATAACATTAAACGATAAAATACATCTTATTTCATGGACAGCCGTTAAACATTTTCAATTTAAAAACTGCTATTATCACTAAATCTATTATTAATCATTTCATCCTATAAGCATTCTGAATAAAATATTGCATAGTTGTAAACTATATACAGGGGTGTATAAAAACAACTAAGCAATATTGAACATCTAAAACACAATTATATTTAGTTATTCGCTATATATCGGAATTATATAGTGTTTCAAAACTGAAACGCAATAAAGACAAAATCCGCAATAAATTTAGAAGAATAAGGGGGTGCGGTACCTCAACTGTAAGCGGAATAAGAGGCGATAGCGGGCCTTTCAGGCCTGCCGTATTAGCTAGTTCTCCTTAATATTAGCCGACGGCCGTTTCGTGTTAATTTCTTGGGAAAACACGGCTTAACCGAATCACCATGGTTACCGCCCGAATCGTCAAAATCGGCGAAAATTGGTTGCACGGGGCGCGCTTTGTCACCTTTGAGAGGGAGTCGAGGGTGTCGTGCGCGTCGGTTAAGCGTAGAACGCACCTTCCTTTTACAAGTAGGCTATTTTCCGGCCCTCCTGGCGGACGGGTTCCCGAGAATCGAGGCTCTCAAGAGGAGCCCGCAAATATTTTGTAACATAAAAATGGCTTACGTACTTAAAAATGCAGTAGTGGTCATCAAAAAGAGACATTTCGCTAATCTGACAGCTCCAACGAAAAATTTTGCATGTTTGACTTTTAAGCCTTATATTCCGAATTTTGAAGGTTTTGACGGCCCAACAAGGTACATAATCGAAAAGTCAGACATTCTTGAACCGATCGCATTCCTATTCCAACTTCATCGACATACGATATCGATAGGACGAGTGATTTAAATTCCTCATGCAGACGGACATCGTAGAAAAATGGCCGAAATACGCCAGAAATACATGTACACAATAAATCAAGTGCAATGCTCATAACATGTAATGTACACACACATACATTCATGTGCACTTTCCGTGAATATATTATATATCGGTAGCTTGACTTAACATTTTTACATACAGGCTGATATCTTTTAATTACTATAAATTTGAATTTTCAAATACGATAATTCCAGAACGGGTATGCCCAGTTTCCTTAATGTAATTATTAACGTCAGAATAGGTTCATGGCATATAAACACACATAATATATTTAGTTTTAGGACACGGACAAGGCACTAAATTAATTATCTGAACACAATTAAAACGTTTTTTATAACCTTTTAAAGATTACACGTCTATTTTCTCTGAGATTAAAAAAAAAATGCAGATTTCAGCATAGAGTCAAGCCTACATATAAATATGGCAGTTGAACAAACTATTTACATTAGGTTGATAGCCCAATGGCAAGATTGACGGCTTCTTAATACAATGACTTTGCCGGGTCGGGTTCGAACCCAGGCCGGGGCAAAACATTTTTTTTTCGAATGCGATATTGTGTATTTATTTCGTGTATTTTACCGGCAATTTATAAGAGAAGACGCCGGACTTCTCGACATAATTTTCCCGGTCGATGAAATAATCATTCACATATACAGCATGATTTTTTCTTATAATTTTTATAAATTCCATTTAAAATACAATAATTCTAAAACGGGTATGCCGTTTTCTTAAGGGAAAAAATAATGCTTTTAACATTTATGTGCCCCTACGAAATAATTATTTAAATAATTACGCACTGCGCAGTGGGTGGAGCCAAATCAACTTTTTCTTCTGATTAAGGTAAAACTCGGTACTCGGGGGCTCTTGGTGTCGGTGATCTCAAGCCCAATGTCAAAATTTCAAAAAAAAAAAATGGTGCATCTAATATGGCGGAAGAGTTTTTTGAAAACTGACGTATGAATGTGAAATTTTAGATACGGGGGTGTCTTAGGTCGCCGATCACGAATCGAAAGTCAAAATGTCAAAAAAAAAAAACAAAATGGCCGAAGTTTTTTGAAAATTGACGTATGAATGTGAAATTTTAGATACGGGGGTGTCTTAGGTCGCCGATCACGAATCCAAAGTCAAAATGTCAAAAAAAAAACAAAATGGCGGAAGTTTTTTGAAAATTGACGTATGAATGTGAAATTTTAGGTACGGGGGTGTCTTAGATCGCCGATCACAAATCGAAAGTCAAAATGTCAAAAAAAAACAAAATGGCGGAAGTTTTTTGAAAATTGACGTATGAATGTGAAATTTTAGGTACGGGGGTGTCTTAGGTCGCCGATTACGAATCGAAAGTCAAAATGTCAAAAAAAAACAAAATGGCGGAAGTTTTTTGAAAATTGACGTATGAATGTGAAATTTTAGATACAGGGGTGTCTTAGGTCGCCGATCACGAATCCAAAGTCAAAATGTCAAAAAAAAAAATGGCGGACGAGTTTTTTGAAAATTGACGTATGAATGTGAAATTTTAGATACGGGGGTTTTGGGGGTCGCCGATCATGATTCCAAAGTCAAAATGTCAAAAAAATCAAAATGGCGGACCAATTTTTTGAAAATTGACGTATGAATGTGAAATTTTAGATGCGGGGGTATGTGCGGACGCCGATCACAAATCCAAAGTCAAAATGTCAAAAAAACAAAACGGCGGAGGAATTTTTTGAAAATTGTATGAATGTGACATTTTAGATACGAGGGTGTGTGCGGACGCCGATTACAAATCCAAAGTCAAAATGTCAAAAACAACAAAATGTCGGAAAAGTTTTTTGAAAATTGACGGCATTTATACGTCAATTTTAGATGCGGGGGTGTCTGCGGACGCCGATCACCAATCCATAGTCAAAATGTCAAAAAATAGAAAATGGCGGAAAAGTTTTTTGAAAATTGACGTATAAATGCGAAATTTTAGATACGGGGGTGTCTGCGGACGCCGATCACCAATCCATAGTCAAAATGTCAAAAAAAAACAAAATGGCGGCAGAATTTTTGAAAATTGACGTATGAATGTAAAATTTTAGATACGGGGGTGTGTGCGGACGCCGATTACAAATCCAAAGTCAAAATGTCAAAGAACAAAATGGCGGACGGGTTTTTTGAACATTGACGTATGAATGTGAAATTTTAGATACGGGGGTGCTTGTAGTCGTTTATTACGTCTTCAATTTGGCGATTCTTCGAAACGTGATTGAACAGGGCTTAAATTTAATACTTCATTTTTTCTTAACGACAGTAGATTCGAAAACATCAGAATGGTATTGTACACTGTCTCAATGAAAATGTTGCGCTCTTTGAGCTCATTGTTTCTTTCGATACTTTAACATGACATGTTTAACAATAAATTACCTTTCTCGCTCTTGAGTGGGTACCAGTTTGTGTCAAAATAGTTTTTAATATACTATTGGCTTCACAAAATTTATGTATGTACAGGGGTGTTTCAAAAGTTTATAAAAGTGGACATTCTAAAAAGCGTCATGCCAGTGATCGCTTTTTACAGGAAAGGCGCTTCAATAGGGCTTCACTTTAAAACTTGGGCCTTTTCCTTTTATTATTATTTCGTGCTTCTTTATTAACGATAGTTGATTTTGAAAAGGTTAACAGGCTTTTACACTTTCACATCAAAGTAGTATTGTAAACTGTCTTAATCAACATGTTAGACTTTTTGATGTCATTGTGCTTTTGGATACCTCAACATGACATGTTAAACATTAATTTACCTTTCTCGCTCTTGAGTGTGTACCGCTTTGTGTAAAAAACCAATCGAGGAGAATTTTAAATAAAATATACTATTGGCTTCACGTAATATATGTATATACAGGGATGCGTCAAAAGTTAATAAAATCAGACATTCTAAAAGGCGTCATGACAGTGATTGCTTTTTACACGAAACTATGAAAAAGCTGTAAGCGGACGCGAAAAAGGCGATTCAAACTAAAAGAAATTGACGAACCCGCTGTAAGCGGACGGACCCGCTGTAAGCGGACGGACCCGCTGTAAGCGGACGTTATAGCTAGTTATATATACTAAAAGCCGAGTAGTCAATGGCAACCAAACCCGGTCAAAATCGACGAAAATTGGGTACGCGGGGCGCAGAACTCGTCTCTGGATACGCGAAATTGAAAGCTGCCCTTTGGCGTGAAGTTACCGACGACCTTGAATTGTTCCTCGTCGGAGAGTTTTTCTTCCCAAGTGGAGCGTGTGCAGAGATATGGGCTTTTAAAGAGGAGCGTGCATACGGTGTTTTAACAGCAAAATGGCTTACGTCATCATGACGATTCACGTGACAACCGATCAAAATCGTAAAAATGTCAGGTATGACAGGCACGCGCGAAAGAATTGTAAAAGTTTCACATTGACGAAGAAATTTCAGGCCGTCGAGGTTTAGAGTGCGGAAAGAGGGTTGGAAACGAAAATAGTGGACTTTTCCGCGACGATTGAGTGCACTGTCCACGTGCCAAATCTGTCGCTGTGGAAGGTGCGATTCATTTAAAGCTTTTCTGCAGGGTAAAAAAATCTCGCGATGACGAGTTTGCGTGTCATTAATGACTATATATATATTCACGTTCATCCATCGGTTGTCAAGTTTAAATGTCAGAAGGCCGACAAATAAAGATATTACGAAGAAGTGTATTTTTAATTGAAACGTGGTACCTTTCAGATTCGTATTAGTGTTATTATTATGAATCCTTACTATTTCTTTTCTATATGAATATATGAACAAAATGCCGACGGATATGATAAAATAAACTTAAAGTGTATTGTCGCACGTAAGTAGGTACAGTAATAAATATAACAATTTTTCTATATTTTATTAAGATATATTAATAAATACAATGACACTCTATTCATTATATATATCATCGAAATGTCGTCACTTCTCGCGAAAGAAGTACGGAAGCAAGACTAAATCAAGAATCATCTGAGTTTTGCTTTTGGGCCTGCCAAATTACGTTAGATGCACACGAATTATACGAAACCTAAATGTTAACAGAATGTTGGAAATATATCAGTGTTCAAGATGTAGTCTTTATTTGTCAGATCAGATGTGTCCGAACCACTTCGAAATAAAATAAATACATCAAATAAAATTCGCATAAGCATTTACGTAATTTCGTTTACCAATTTTCAGTTATAAAGCATTTAAAGTATGCGCCTGCGGGTAGACACCAACTAATCAGAAGTACTTTTCGGTTAAATGGTATTAGGAGCCAGCAAGATTTTCGATTGGGTTTTACAAAGTATACTATTAAAGCGTAATATGAAAATTAATTAATTCTCTCAATGACCTGTAAGTTTAAAACATGTTTATTAAAGTTTATCATGTTATGTTGTTAATTTCATTTGACAATTGGAAAGACAATTTGGTTAAGCACTGCCAGTCTGACATTTCGTTCTCACAAGTTTATGTGTGAATGAATACACTCAACGAACTATTGTCACGATGACAGGTGGAACGACAATTTGGTTAAACATCTTGACGTCAAGAGTCTGACTTTTCATTGCCGTATAAGTGTCACGATGACAGTCTGTCAAAAAATTTGAGGTATACACTATTTTTAACCTGAATGTCAACAAAATTTTTCTAAATATCACCGTTCAGTAAATTATATAGAAATGTTGTTCGGTTTGTGGGCAGAGTCTTAATAAATAAATTCATTTGCCACTAATTATAAATGTCACAATAATATTTAATTTATTTCTAAGAGACATTTTGTTTAATATGCGTCTTCATTCATAAACAAGAACAAACTGAACTGCGGTTGTAATTACTCTACATTGTCGGTCATTCAGGTACAGTTTCCAATATCGTAGTTATAAAAATTAAAGCAAAGGCGTGATTCATAACATTTGACGTCCACTGAAAGAAATATTATAACCGTTAATATTTACATTTTATTGCATTATCAATTATTATTATTATTACTATTGTATCGGTCATTTATCTTATCTTTAATGGCTTGGACACATCTCTGTCATCTTTCTACATAGAAATACATATACTGCGTCTTTAATTTACATTTAGAGTAGCTTATGATATCAATATTAATTTGGGAACACTGTGCTACAGTAATGTTTTTCATTTTCACTACTGTCATAGTTAAGTCACTTTATTGAAAAGTTCCACAGTGTTCTCAAATTAATATTGAAATCGTAGGTTATTCTAAAAAAAAATAATTGAAGGCACGCTATGTCTACAATGACATTCAATTTGACAATTGATTCTCGCAATAGATCAAACTGTTGACAGTTTGCAAGAAAATTTAACGTATGGGCAACTTTTATCATGAAACTTGAGACAAATAGAGTTAGAGTACTACCAAATTTAAAAAACAAAGAAATTTATATATGATTCAATAAATCTTGATCATACAACCATCTTAGGTTTACCTTTTCGGCCTACTTACATTCAACTTAGACTAGGTGCACACGCATTATATCAAACCTGAATGTCAACGAAATGTTCCAAGTAATCAGCTTTCAGTAACTTCTATAGAAATATTAAACATTTTATGGGAAATTTTTTAATTAATAAATCCATTTGTCTATAATTATAGATGCCACAATAATGTATAATTAATTTCTAGAGATATTTTATTTCATTTGCATCTTCATTCATAAACTAATTAAAAGAAAATTTATAACCGTTAAAATTCAAGTGCTTCTGCGACTGGCAGTGGTCACGTTTCAAACAGGCACATTTATAGAGAAACTTACAGTGAAAAAGTGGACGCGAAGAGGCAATTCAAACTCGAAGAGTTTCATAGACCACTGTAATTACAAAAAGAGCAAGTATTCTATTAAATTAATGTGTCCTAAATAAAAAAAAGGGGGAAAGAGTAAATTGATTACTCAGCATCTGATGACTAATATCGACATTTTATGACAAACATTATGGAGCACTGATGCTCTTGATTATTTGCAAAAAACGTCATATAAATTTATTTCTATTGACTATTGTCCCGGAAGCCCTACGTTAATTGTAATTCAAAGAAACAAATACATCATGCATACATATCACCTTTAATTTAACGATTTAAAGGGTAATGTAACTGCTATTTTAAAAATGGAACCACTACTACATATAAAGACAATGCGATTTAAAAATTGAACATACATGGTAATTCACTAATTATCAGTTACTTTAAGATCGCGATCTACTTTATTACACAAAAGCATCCCTTCCTTAGAAAAAATAATTTAAGCATTACGACCCAGATGCTGATCATAATTGGTGAACATAGTATATTATTAAAATAAAATTAAGTAACAGTTAAAGGGTGCAGCGAAAATAAAAAAAAATAGTGCACATCTATGTCGCCATCTTTACCCATCTATTATCATTTTAACACCGATATATTTAACTATAGCATACGCGAAATGTTGGTCAACTCAACATTCACGTTAGGTGGCTTAAATCTTACAGGAAACGTCAGAATTGTCAGAAAAAATCCATCTGACTTTTGATTAATGTTGGCAATTTCACAAAAATTTAATTGCAGGTTATAAAACGTCAAAACGATCAATCGATTTCAGTTCGTGATGAAATCTGAACTGCTTTCATCATGACAATTATTTAAGAAAAAAAGGTTAAACACCCTGACATCTGTCTGATATTTCATTGGTCATGGTTTTAAGCTCCATCAATATTTACTGTAGACCTTGACACAAAAAGATATGAAATGACTATAGTCTATTTTTAAAATAGCGAGACGAATTTCTAAACATACCCCTGTCCCAAATTACATGCAAGAAAATCTTGAAAACAAACTTACGAGTATATCTGATAACTATTACTGTCGAGCTCTGAATAGAACTGGTTAAGTATATAATGAAATAACGGGGAAATAATAGAAACAACAAGGCTTAACAATAAACAATGTCAGTTGACAGAATGTGAGCAAGATTGATACGGTGTCATTTGGCCTTGCTTTCAACCAATGAGATTTCACTGTCAAAGTGGTCTGTTCAGAAATTCGTCTCGCTATTTTAAAAATGAGGTGTGGCCACCACACGACTTTCTTATACGTATGAGCGTTTCAACCTACACAATTTTAAGAATTTTTTTATACAAAACTTATTCAAATCCTATTCTAAGTACTTTCATTCTCTTAATAAATCGCTATAGAATGCATACTTTGGAAGATATTCGAAGAAAAGTGCTACTCGCTAAGAATAAAAGTGCTACTTCCGGTACGAATTTTGAAATTTCATGTATACAAAAAATATTGCAAATCCAATTCTAAATACTTTTGTACTCTTAATAAATATATATAGAATGCATAATTTACGACATATTTGTAAAAAATCGTTATTCGGTAAGAGTAAAAGTGATACTTCCGGTCCGAATTTTGAATTTTTTTTATACAAAAGATATTGGAAATTAAGTTCTAAATACTTTTATATTCGTAGCGTACCTGTCTAAAAGGCATGACTTGCAAAATATTGGCAAAAAACAGATTTTTGATAAGAGTAAAAGACCTACTTAAGGTAGTAATTTCGAAAAACTTTTTAAATACAATGCTTCTCAATTTTAATATTAAGTACATATGAATTCTTTATAAATTTGTTTAAATTTAGTAGTTGACGAAATATTTGCAAAATTCGATTTTTTCACTGAAGTAAAGTACTACTTCCGGTCAACCGATTTTATTGAAAAACTAATCAGATCTCAAGAGGCAGATTATACACGTAAATATAAAATTTGGAATTGATATCTACAGCGGTTTGACCGCTACCGTGGTGACACAAACAGACAGACAGACAGACAGACAGACAGACAGACAGACAGACAGAGAGAGAGAGAGAGAGAGAGAGAGAGAGGGAGAGAGGGGGGAGGGAGGGAGAGAGAGAGAGAGAGAGGGAGGGAGAGAGGGAGGGAGGGAGGGAGAGAGAGAGAGAGACATTTTTTAAAAACCACTTCTTTGGTATCAGGAGACTTCAAAACGTAGACATCTGCAAGAGAGAAGAAAGTAAAATAAACTTTAAAATATTAATGAGAAAAGTGTTATCAGATCCATTTTAGTATTGCCTATATATTAGACAATTACCTTAAAATATGATTTATATTATTATTACTAGGGGACAGACGAATCAAATTCCAATGTAATGACAATTGTTTTCTAACTATTCAATTTATTAAAATAAATATTCCAGCCTAATTCAACAATTACTACTACTAAATAATTTGATTGTCAGTAGAAAGTTTGAAGTATGGACAGCGTTCAATCATTTAATGGGATATGTTTGAAAATACACCATTAAATCAAATTGTTAATCAAACATTCTGATGATGGTTCATGATGATCGTGTCCCAGGCTGGTGGCTCTTATTTCGATGGATTGGTTGTAATCATGAACTACCTTTTTGTGTTATTTTTCCTTAAATACTTAATAAGAATCACAAAATGATCCAATAATTACGAATTATATTCTTTTTATATTGTGTGTAAGTAAAATATTTACACAGATATTCCCACGTCGGTCTGTGTTATTTTTGGTTATTGTTTTTAGTTCAACTACCAGCGTCACTACTAAATATTTAAATTGTAATAGGATCGTCTCAGCAACCAACATAGCCAGAGCACGATTTACAGGCGAAGACTCAATGCCACTGCAACTGCAAACTCACTTTGACAGGAACAATTTCAGAGCAGACACATGAAACTAATTTATTAATACGGAAGCCAGTTATAAATTCACTATTATAAATAAAATTAATAAGTCATACATATTTTATTTAAAACTTGATTCTTCTGTGTAATGGGCATGCATTGTTCACAAATTTGCATTATAACAAAGCTCAAAAGGTATGTCAAAAGATGTATGATTATTATTAAATATTACAGCCCAGAAATGACGTTTGTGGGCCATGATAATTGACAGGTTAAATTATGCAAAGCTAAAATAAGTCTGATATTACTTTTTTAATAATGACTTAGTCCTTTCATTGTGTAAAACTAATAACACTATGAATCTTTTAGTGTCAAGTCTTAGTATTACGCTAAATAGCATCTAAATTTCAAACTTCAACAACGAAAAGTCAGACTCACGTTAAGATGCTTTAAATTGTCGTTCCACCTGTCACCGTGACAGTAGTTCGTGGACAAAAATATACGTCTATACAAGGTGTGCCAAAAGTTTAGAAAATTGATTTTTTGGCGTTTTACAGGGAACTGTAATAAAATTGTAAGCG
Organism: Amphimallon solstitiale; assembly: GCA_963170755.1. Taxonomy (NCBI): domain Eukaryota; kingdom Metazoa; phylum Arthropoda; class Insecta; order Coleoptera; family Scarabaeidae; genus Amphimallon; species Amphimallon solstitiale. The sequence goes on along the minus strand of OY720683.1, from coordinate 93,965,470 downwards.
GACGCGAAAGGCGATTCAAGCTCGAAGAGATTGATGGACAGCTAGTAATGCCCTAATAGCACTGAAGTATACATGCTGCCATTATGCAGAAGCACTACAATGCTGCTTCTTCTTAATGAGTCAACAAGTCACTCGTTCAAGTCATACTGTACAGTAATATATTCATCAATCCAGGGACATTGCTAGAGTAAACCAAGCCACTATCTTGAGAAAAGTATGAGATGAAATCTGATTCTCTCTTTCTGAACAATAAAAAGAGCCACCCGGAGATAATAAATTCTCTTCCTTTGACCTAGAGCCTAAGACTTCTACAGAATCTTTAGAAACGCCAAAATCTCTGACTAAATCATTCCATTCCATGTTAGGGCTAACTGATATTTGAATTACCTTGACAATCCTCGTCATAAATCTCACCTTCGTCTCAGAGTACTCAGTAGTGTCTTCTAATTTCACAGTTGGTTTAGGTACAGGTATTTTTAAGCTACTGAGGAACATGGCGCAATGCCGATGAGAGGTTCAGGTAAAAAAGCACTCCCTTATTAAATAAATTGTACTCACTCACGTTACATAAACAGAAATAGCAGTCATCATTGGGATTTGTAGGCTCCCTCCAGATTAAAGCGACTTCAAAAACAGAAACACTTTTTCGTATTTTTTGATTCATTTTGCAATTCTTCAGTGCAAAGGTAACTGACTTTATGTGGGGCCAATTACTTGTTTTGGTAACCAAGTTTTACACCGAGGTATACATAACATATTTTCTTCACAAAATATATTATACTTCTTTAATATTTTTTTACTACATATTCCCCACAAATGTAAGAAAAGGAATCAGGTGAATTAAGATAAGTCCTTGGCGCCATTGAGTATGAATTACAGGTTAAAAGTTTAAATACAAAAACTATAAAAAAGAGTACACTCATCTGCTGCGAGAAATAACCTTTACAGATATAACAATTTGTCAAAAATTACCCTTCACAGCACAAAACATTGTCACTCAAAGGCGAGAGAAACAAGAGGGAGTGAGTCATCAACTGACTCATTCAGTTCACACAAGATGTTTCCGCAATTCTCCTCATGATAACCACCGGTGAATCATTCGAAGGTCTTAACGAATGAGACGTTTTGAAGAAAAATCTTTTTAAACAAATAGTTTTTGGTAGAAATTATTACTTCAAAATTTGTTTTTTTTATTTGCACCACAAACTGTCTCAAAAATCTCGAACTTATGACACTAAAGGCTCGTCCATTTTAAATTTTGTAACACAAATCAGTGGCTATGAAAACCAAAATTTCAATATGTGAAAACATTGGACATGATGGGTTTTTTCACTATTTTTCCTGAAATTAGCGTCGAGAATTCTATCAAAATCAACGGTTGTCTTCAGCGATCAGCAACAAATGTTGCTATGACTATAATCCAGAAATAGAGGTGAAATATTTATTACTATAGAGCGTCTCAACCTTAATATTCAGTCCAGTCTCTTATGGGATATATACCTCTTTTACTACCGTAAGCAAGTTGTAATATACTCTCTTTTTTTTATTTCAAGGCAATGTTGTCAATTCGATTTATTATGTTTATGGTTGGTATTGTCCATTGAGGAAAAATACTATAGAGACGCTGTAAAGCATCTTTGCTGTACTCTCAAAACGGGAGCATTGGGCGGGGCTAAGTGTGGGACCAATATGGTTGCCTCAACTAATCCATCCGGACTACACTCAAAATTATAATCTGTCAGGCTTACACTAACCTATGAAATGTTATTCCAGACGAATTCTTCTTATCAACGCCGTCTCTGCTGTTGCAGCTACGTAGAGCACAAGAAACCATAATGTCTTTTAATATTTAACTTATATAACTCTAATACACGATGCACTTAACAAACACTCCACTTTTACCAACCCTACCTGTTTGACGTAAGTGTAGTATCAATATGGCGGACCTGTGCCCGGTTTGATCATGCGACGTCGTCTTCCTACCTATTCTTTCTCAATGGTATTGTCGGCGTGGTGTAAGTATCACAATATAACCTTTCTGTCAAGTGCCAAATTAATAATATAATATGAATAATATATTAGGATAATATCCTAATCAACAATTATTTAAAATTTCATGTCATTACAATGAGTTATCAGCTTAACCCGGCTTAACCTGTCATTGTCGAACTGACAACTATGTTAATTATGTTGTCTGTCTTCGTAAGACACATACTGAATACTAAGGTTGAGACGCGCTATAGTTATATTGGATATGGGATATAATAATATATAATATAGGATGAAATTCGGATTTATAAATATTTGAATATTCTGGGTTGGCAGCCTGACGTTGTATCCAAAATTTGTATATTTTTTGCAGGAGAAAATGAAACCTTTATTATTTTTGAAATAAATAAAGGACATCAAATAAAACATATGATCTCTAAGGATGGAATAATAGTATATTATGCAATAAGCATTTAATGATAGCTATTAAGACACGAGTAAGAAAATTCGCCTCGTATTGTAATGAATACGAGTGTCTTAATAGCCACTAAATGCGAGTTGCATACACTATTTTTTCTACGACCCCATAATAACATCATTTTTTGAACATTCCATTTCATAAATTAAGTTTAAAATTTTCCATGCACCTTTGCGAATTTAGCTGGTAATAAATTGTTTGTGGTTACTAAGGCTTGTTCCATAATTTCTGGTGGACTCAAATTTTACATTTCACTGTCATTATCCCTCATTTTTACCGTTTTTCAAAAAAAACACAAATTATAAGTACCTACTTGTAAATTGCAGAGAACTGTCACATTTATTTAACTTGTATATCTCTCAGATATGCAGTCGTCATATTGAATATTGTTTGAATATTGGAATGTCGCATTCCTATTGGATATAAACTTTTATCGTAATGAAAAATCTGTATCGTAATGGACATCATTAAAGTACAGGTTCGGCATATCTAATAATACAATTAAAGTATGGGAGTAGAAAAAGATTATAAGCATATTTTAAAGTTTAACAATTTATTTTTCAAATTATTCAATATTACTAAAAAAAAATATTTATAACAATGTACAACATTCATACATAACAATATTAAAGTGAGCTATTAAATGCAATACGGTAGATGATGAAAGGTTCAATATTAAAAAACTTTATAGTTACACTCATCTAACGATAATTATTGTTTGGCTTACAAGTTGGATATTGTCATTTAACAGGCGATATAAAGTGCATTAACATGAGTTTACAGACTGCTTTTATAGGGTAATAAAACACTAAAAGTCATAGAGGTAGATAAGCTTTAAAAAAAATAGGTTTACTGCTATACTCCCGTGAATTAGGCAGTTTAAGTCATATTGTAGGAATATAGTCGAATAGACATTATGTGATAAATTATTTTTTTATTCCCAAAACGTTTAATAAGTTCAAACTATATCTTAACGCTGATAATTTAGAAAAACATTATTAAAATAAATTTATGCAGAATTATTATAACGAATTTTAAAGAGAAAAATTTTTGACTGACAAGAATTTTGGGTGTAAAAACATAATTTGCTTTAAACATTTTTAATGTTTGTGATATCTTACTTTGATCTATCCCTAATATAGTTAAAATAGCTGGTTCGTTATCCACATTTATCAACAACAAAAGTATTGTGTTACTTTCAATTATTGTTGATACTGCTAGTTTTACTTCACCATAAAGGCAAATATTTGTATTCTGACCTCTTCCACATTTAATTCTTTGCCTCCTGACATGGCTTTCCATTATTCCTTCCATATAAAATTATTAGTAATTTTATCAGGCACTACTTATCTAAGTTGAGTTAGGGTGCTTGATGGTTACAATACTATGTAATATGTTCTGATATATACTTTGCCTAAATATTTAGCTCTTAGTCCTTCATGTACGTGTACTAATATAAATACTATGTTTTGTTGTTGGAAAAATACTTTTGTTTGCACTGTACTATACTATAATTATTGTTTTGTCCTGTAAATAGATTCTATCTATTGGACAATAAAGTTTATTATTATTTTATTTTATTTTTTTAATTAAATTGCATATTATTAAAAAGACCTTGTGTTTGATATAAAAACTTCAATACCAACACACACATGTGCAATATCTGGCATCTCAGTTAGATTCCTACCTACTAGCCTTGTTTCTTAATACTAAAGTTATACAACCTAGAGAAAACTGTAAATATTTCTTATGTAGTAAAGTGTCGCCCTCTGATATCTTTCAAATTGATTAATATCTATGAATGAAACTGATCAGCCAATGAAATATTCTCAACCCCACTCTCACAATTTAATCCGGAAGTTTATAAAAAATGTAAATATATTTTGATATTTTCTATTAAATTTTACATAAGAGTATATTTTGTTTGATTTGCTTATCACATCGTTTGCTCCTGAATTACATATCAACATAACCTATATAGCTATTACTATGATAAAGTAGCTTTAAGTAAATGTTTTATTGAAGAATCGTAGAATTACTATTTTTTCCCTTATTATACCCACAATTACCCTTTTATAACATAATAAAAAAAAAACATACGAAAGGCTTTTTAAAAAACGTGTTCATGCTTTTTAAAGGAATAAATCTAAACAAGGAAACTGTATTAAAAAGCCAGCATTTTTATTAAATACCTACATGAAATGTCAGTCTGTTTCGGGTTCAGAGTTTGGGTTATTCTCATTTTTTTCTATGTGTTCAACAGGTATGTCAAAACAGTCTTCTATATATTTTGTATGACTAAATATAGTATGTAAAAGAAGAAAAAGTAATTAAAAGCTATCCGAACCACAACATTTATTAAGTTGCTTTGCATGGTTTTATCAACTTGACTGGTTTATGTGAGGCATTTAAACCAGTAATGTGTACGTTTTACAAAGAAAATGCATTATAAACACCACATTATTTTAAGATTTTGGTATCTTCGGAATTTAGACATTTAAATGGTTCACAGCCAATCGTTTATCACTTAATCAGGATAAATGTGAGACAATTTACTTTACAGTAAACATAGATCAAACATATATTCTAGGAATTGAAAATTCCTTGATATTAGACTAGACACAAGATTAACATGGAAGCCGCAGATAGATGAATTAGTCAAGATCTTCTGCTACTTATGCGATTAGACGTATCATATTTATAACTGATAGTCTACTGGAATAACGACATACTATGGACTATCAAATCACATATCAACAATGTTTAACCAATATGGGGTAACTAGGCCTATGTAGAAGAAGGCTGTTCGAGCAATTGTCTGTGTTTCACAAACTATCCACTGCAAACCTCTTTTCAGAGAGCTTATGATAAGTCCATTAGCCTAGACACATATTCTACAATAACTAAGGAGGCCTTTGAAAAAGCTGTCATACCTGATGACTAGGGGTGAGATGCTGCACATCCCGCATTACATAGGACGAAAGCCACTTCAGTACAACATCATCACTGGTAATTATTTAACAAAATCAAAGTTATGTGTAGACATCTTTCTACTTTCGTATCTAAAGAGAAAATAAAGGATATTCTCCTTCAAGAAGCATTCTACAATGTCAATGACATAAATTAGCCCTTTGAATAGGTTAGGTCATGCCACCTAAGCAAAACGTGACTTCAGAAGAAATTGAAAAAAAGTGCAAGCACTGCAAAAAGAAAGTAGTTTTATCGTTGGATTGTATAATTTGTAGCTCAAATTACCACCCAAGTTGTGCGTACCAAGCAAAAGTCGCAGATAGTAAGGAAAAAGTGATTTGTTGCAGGCCACCTGGAAAGAGTGAGGTTAAACTCAGCAAAACAATATCGCCAGTCTTACTTTCCACAGAAATGGACGAAAGGAAGCTTAAAGATATGATAAGAAGTATACTGAAAGAGTCTCTGGATTCCTTTAAAGCGGAAATTGAAAAATCTGTGAAGCATATGTCTGACTGTTACGATGAACAAAAATCAGTCTTCGAAGAACTGTTGAGGGAAGTGAAGGGGCTTCGAAAGGAAAATCTTGTTTTGAAGCAGAGGTTAGACGTTGCTGAATCTCAGTTAGATGAAATGGAGCAGAAGGACAAGGTTAACAACATCATTGTTGTAGGAGTCCCGAAGCAAAAAGAACAAAACATGGGCAATGTTCTTGGGAAAGTATTCCGTTCTGTAGAAGCTACTATACATGAGAGTGACATTAATAAATGTTACAGAATTAGCAAAAAGGAAGATGGGCCAATATTGGTAAAGTTTAGTGGCCAGGGGCCAAAGAAGGAAATATTATCAAAAATCGGGCAAGTAAAAGGAACTACTGTTAAAAAATGTGGTCTACAAGGAGAGGATCGAAAAATATATCTTAATGAGGACTTAACCACTCAAAAAAGGCTATTATTTAAAACAGCCAGGGAAAAGAAAAGTGAAAATGGCTACAAGGCAGTGTACTGCCTGAATGGAAAAATCTTTGTGAGGAAAAATGACAGTGACCCACCCCTCAAAATAACATCACTAAATGATCTATAATCAATTCTTGTTGATTACTCTAAGAAATGTGTTCCACTTAATGGAGCTGAATAATATCCTGGACGAATATAGAATGTGTAATGCAACTGTTTGTGATAATCTATCGCGGATTGAATTTTTTGACAATCCGCTTCGTGATGTTAATATAATTCATGTCAATATCAGAAGTATATATAAGAACTTTGATGAGTTCTTGGTCTTCCTGGAGTCAACTGCCAAAGAATTTGATGTGATCATAATGTCGGAAACACATATTATTTATAATATAGATGATTTCAACATACCGTGTTTTAGGGTGTTCTGGAATAATGGTACACATAATAGTTTTGATGGCTCGGTGGTATATATCAGAGAAGAATTCTATCAAGACAATTGTGTCGTGTGTGTGGGAGATACAAAATGTGTCAAAGGTTCATTGGTAAAAAATAATGTGGCAGTAGACATTCTAGGTTTTTATAGATCCCCTTCAACAAACATAGAGGACTTCCTAAATAATCTGGATACCATCCTCAGAGAGCATACTACTGCGGAGCCAAATCGGATGTGTGTGTTTGCTGGAGACATTAATATAAACCTTATGGATAGGGTTTCCGCGCCAGTCAACGACTATGTGACAATGCTCACTAGTTATGGTTTTTGTAGTGTAATTAATAAGCCAACGCGTGTTCAGGGTGACTCGGAGAGCTGCATTGATCATTTTTACTTTCTTATACGTAGTATAAGGAAGTATTGTGATGATGAAAATTTTCGACCTCGAGATTTTTGCAGATGTCCACGTTTTGAGGTCCCCTGATACCAAAAAAGTGGTTTTTAAAAAAATGTCTGTGTGTGTGTGTGTCTGTCTGTCTGTCTGACCACGATAGCGGTCAAACCGCTGGAGATATCAATTCCAAATTTTTATTTACGTGTATAATCTCCCTCTTGAGATCTGATTAGTTTTTCAGTAAAATCGGTAGACCGGAAGTGGCAGTTTACTTCAGTGAAAAAATCGAATTTTGCCAATATTTCGTCAAATACTAAGTTTATACAAATTTATAAAGAATTCATATGTACTTAAAATTAAAATTGAGAACAATTTTATTTAAAAAGTTTTTCGAAATTCCTACCGGAAGTAGGTCTTTTACTCTTATCGAAAATCGGTTTTTTGCGAATATTTCGGAAGTCAAGCTTTTTAGACAGATACGTTACGTGTATAAAAGTATTTAAAACATAGTTTTCAATATCTTTTGTATAAAAAAGATTTCAAAATTCGGACCGGAAGTAACACTTTTACTCTTACCGAATAGCGATTTTTGGCAAATATGTCGTAAATTATGCATTCTGTATATATTTATTAAGAGTACAAAAGTATTTAGAGTTATATTTGCAATATTTTTTGTATACATGAAATTTCAAAATTCAGACCGGAAGTAGCACTTTTACTCTTACCGAGTAGCACTTTTTTTCGAATATCTTGCAAAGTATGCATTCTATAGCGATTTATTAAGAGAATGAAAGTACTTAGAATAGGATTTTGAATAAGTTTTGTATAAAAAAATTCTTAAGATTGTATAGTTTGAAACGCTCATACGTATAAGAAAGTCGTGTGGTGGCCACACCTCATTTTTTTGTTAAATGTAAAACAGAGACTTATGATTGTATTAAGAGTGTTGTGTTGAAGACATCTCTGACGGATCATTATCCCATTTTGTTAAGTATAAAACTTAAAATAGTTGAATATAATCCTCCCAAAGTTCAATATGTCAGGAAACTTGATTATCAGGCACTTTCCCAGTTGCTCCTGGGAGCACAGTGGGGTAATGTTCTTGAATGTGATGATGTGAACATTTGTACTAATAACTTTATTGATAAAATGAAAACTTTCATAGAAAAATGTTCAAGTTTTCGCAAACTAATTAATAAAAAGAGGAGAGTGCACTCTCAGCCCAAATGACTTAGAATTGCTTAACACTTATAAAATATACCGAAATAACCTATCAAAGCTAATCAAAAAATCGAAATATGATTACTATAAGAAAAAGATAGGGCAGTGCTTAAATGACCCAAAAAAGACCTGGAGCGTGGCGAGGGAAGCCACTAATGATTTGGGAAATAAACAAGAAATAAAGTACATTACTGATGGGAACAACGTAGAGTTAACTGACCCAATATTGATCGCGAACGAGTTCAATTCTTATTTTAGTAGGGTTGGGGGGCTGTGGCTAAAGGTATAGCGCCTCCTTGCGGTGGAAGTGTCGGTGTTGATGACGCTACAAATCCACATACATTTTTTTTAACTCCTATCACAGATAATGAACTTATTAGCCAGATAAACAGTTTAAAAAATGGAGTAAGCTGTGGCGAAGATGGGATAACGTCTGAAGTTGTAAAAATCTATCATAGACACTTGCTAAATCCCTTAAGACATATCATAAATTCCATCTTTTGCAGTGGTGTGTATCCTCAAGCTCTCAAAACAGCAATAATTGTACCTGTATATAAGCAAGGGAAGAGGGAGCTGGCTACTAACTACAGGCCGATAGCCCTAATAAGCACCATTAGTAAATTGATTGAAAAGTGTATAAAAAAAAGGTTCTACTATTTTTAGAAAGATATAAATTGCTGTCAAACAATCAGTTTGCTTTCACAGGAAATTCTTGCACAGACGTTGCTTTGTGTAAGGTCAGTGAGGAAATTGTACGAGGGCTGGATGCTGGTGATAAAGTAGTGGGGATTTTCCTAGACCTAAAAAAGGCGTTCGATACTGTGGACCACGGGACCCTCTTGGAGAGGCTGCATAATAAAAGTGTCAGGTACACTGAGTGATGCTCTCCAGGTGGGGTTCGGTGTGCCGCAGGGTACAGTTCTGGGGCCGCTCCTTTTTAACATATACATAAACGGAATCTTGTCAATGTGTCACACGGGAAGGGTGTTTTGCTTTGCAGATGATACTGTGGTAGTTATAAGTGACAGTTCTTGGAATTCAGTGATGCAGAAAGCTGAAAAGACAATTCAGGAGTTAAAACCCTGGTTAGACAGCAGCTTGTTGTCCTTGAATATTGATAAGACAAACTTCATGACCTTCGGGTTGACACCAAGTACCCTTCCCGAGTTCCAGTATTTAAGGATACACAGGCATGACTGTGCAATGAATGTAGACACATGTGACTGTACTCAGAAAATAGAGAGAAAACCGGTTCTGAAATATTTGGGGATTTATATCGACGAGACCTTAAGTTGGAAATATCAAATACAGCACACTACAACTAAAATTCGAAAATTAATTTATAAATTTCATCAGCTTCGTAACATTTTACCTCTACGAATGTTGAGAATGGTCTACTTCTCCCTAGTGGAATCTGTAATTAATTATGGTATAGTGGTATGGGGGAGTGCTGGCAGGACCATCATGTCGGCGTTGTATGTGGCCCAAAAGTATATCATAAAAATAATGTATTTCAAAAACAGTAAATTTGCCACTCAGCAATTATTTCAGGAATCTAACTTACTAACTCTTGAGCAACTATACATAAAGTCAGTTATACGATTCATGATTAAATACCCATTTTATAGAAATAAACTTCAACACCAAGTGAATACAAGGACAGCAGCCCGGCACGATGTCTCACTGCCATCATTTGGGTGTGCGGCTGCGCAAAGGCACATTCAATACACGGGACCCAAGATATATAATGCGTTGCCCCCTCAGCTTAGACATGCTCAGTATAAAGTGATTAAAAATAACATCTGTTCATGGATCACAGAAATGTCTCCTCAGGATTGTATGCTAATTGGTAGAAGTTGAATCCCTTGCAATCATGAGTATCACCTTCATTAGACACACGAACCTTGCTATGATTATAAACGAAACTTATCAATTAACATTACAGTATTAGGTAACTATGTGGGCAGACCTATATGATTTAATTATCTTTTTAAGTATTAGGATAGCACGCACAGATTTTTAAAATCCATTGTGCATCCAAAATGAAGTACCTGATTAATAATATGTATTAAGTTAATAATATTTATGTTTGTAAGAAATTTGTCTAAAAAGATATTACATAAAATATATACAAATTTTAGTAACACTTGGATGAAAATATGTATGTTACATTTTTATGAGTATATATCTGTGTATGAGATTACCTGTGTTGACGTTATCATTACATTTTTGCTTGAATGTGCTGTTGTGTAAACTGTATGTAAATCTTATTATTGATATAATAAATTTATTATTATAATAGAAACACTATCCTTCTTACTGCAGAAGTGTTATAATTCATCCTGCTTTTATACTCACAATGCCTCATCTCATCAGGGAAGTCGCAGCAACTTTCATTATACATTTACATTCTTGGTAATTATCATTATAGTAAGTACTGCCTACACGTGGTCTGTATATGGACGTTTCTTCAATTTGTATTTACTTGCGATTTTAAAAATTATTGCTTTCCATAATAGTAATTCCTAATAATTGAAGTTACGTTGGGGTTATCAAACAAAACTAATTTACTTGTATTTCTACTACTTAATTTTTCTTTCACCCACGTTTAATTGCAATTGTTTGAAATCTTTATGGGTTTTATTGTGTTATATATGTAGAATTTTAGCCGTCATACTCATTGAAGTAAAGTATATCACTTCGTAAAAGGTAATTAGATACACACTTAAATGTACTCAGTTTTGACATTATTTATTTTATTATGGTTCTAGTTATTTTTATTTTAACCAGGCCTGAATCGTAACAACAACTACCATGATGCAAGCCTGGATGAATAATCATCAATTATTGTTGCGGATGGTACATACCCAACAACTTATACAAACAAACTAATTCCTAACCAAGCAAATATTTTATTAAATGTTAGTACTTTGAACCTTTTTCTGCTTGTACTGCAATATCATTGTCAATTATAAGATAAAAATATAGAGGAAAGATGACATTTCTTCGTTGCATCGTCTTGCAATATCACATCATCACTTATTTTTGCAATTTAAAAAATTACAGTCAGTAGACTTATCATATCCCTTAATTCAAAATATTTTAAGATATTTAAATCTAAAGCAAAACGCCTATAAAATTGTAACAAACACGATTGGTGTAACTAGATAATTGCGTCACTTCCTTTAAGCTCCCATTGGCTTCTCTTTACTACTGACTAGACTGCTTTTACTAATAACTAATTTAGCGGGAGAAATTCATGAATGGGCATATCCTACTACTCAACCCCTCTGCTGGCTACCTACCTGAACTAACCTTCAGTTGTATTACTATAGTATACATAATCAAAGCTACCAGTATATCATTTGACACTATCACTACCAAGATCTACTTCTTCACAAACATCCTCCATGGTCAATATTTTCTTGTGGTAAAGTAACATTTAACAGGAGCCTTATTTCCAAATTCATTCAAAGTTTTAGTCATTGAGTAACAACAGAGTATGAAATGCATATCCACAATTGCTTCACTGAGAGTATAGTAACAGTACTGCCTGGATCAATAAATGATGTATTTGTAGCGTTGATTGAAGGAATACATAAAGATGCGCCACTACATAGCACTGAGCGTAGCCAAAACTGGATCCGAGATCTATAGCGACTGCATCAGTCGTTTGGATCCGAGATTCGAAACAGCCCGATAATGTTTCTCGGCAAGGGGTTTGCGGGACGACTTAATGGAAAGACACGCTATTTTACTATCGCGTTGCGCATCTTTATATATTCCTTCAATGAACGTTTATAGTCACTGTAACCGTCTTCATAAATTTCTCACCCCACTGTTGTTTCAGCGGACTAGAAACTAATAATTGTTGACACTTATCCGTTCATTTGATGCTTAATCTCTTGATTTAAAAAAGTCCATATTTCTTACAAACAAAACTTGATGTAATTAGTTATACTAGTTAAACTTTACTTGATGGGTCATTTTCCTTTTCTTGTCGAATTTTCTCTTATTTATATCTATTTTCAATCTTCCTATTCGTACTTTATGGATCAGCTGATTATCATCGTTGCGATCACGTGTCTTTGCACGAGAGAATTTAAGGAAACTATATATTTACTAATTATAAAGAATCATTTTGTATTATCAAACTTTAAGTATTCAGTAATATATATGGATGAGAACCGCCCTTCTCTTTGTTGTATCGTATTTAAACTCTCTTGTAATATAATTTGATTTTTTATAATCTCTATAATATGACTAAATGAGTCTACCTATAGTTTTCTCATAAATTTACGGATTTACAATTAATATTTCAATCGGTGAAGAACACTGTGTTACAAAGCATAATCTTTAGAAGTTACAAGTTGTGCTTCGCAAACTATTCCTGCGAACTAGTTCCTTCATGTCAATTAGTTTGCATGAACTAGTTCATAGATTGGAACTATTGTGCCCATCACTATTAAATATTCTGATATTTCCTATGTAAGCTATTTGAAATGCAGTTCTCCCCTATCATAAGTCATATAATATCCTAATTCCAACAGAAATTTCGTGATATTTATCACTAATTTTTAGATGACAACAGTGCTAGCAATTTGGAAGTAATTATTGTTTTTAATTATACATAATTTGTAATATAATTCGCTTTTGTTTGTTCAAGGTGTTTTGCACATCAGCAACTATGATAATAGTTTGTTTACTCGCATTTTGCAGACATTGTATTTTATATCGCGTGATGTGATGATATATACCACATAATAAATAACATATTCATATTCCAGAGCATAAAGAGCACATGTGTGTATATCTTCTCGTTTGCAAACGGCGCGGCGTTTACCCTCGCTCTTGCAATTGAAAAATGTGCAATTCACATGCTGCCGCTCTACGAACAAAAACATAACATGGCAGTTGTTTTATGAAATTATAAGAGTGTAACTATTGCTGTAGGGTACTGTTCTCTTCTTCAAAACAAGTGTGAACATATACATATGTGGTATAAAACACAATTAAGGATAATTCTTTTGAAAATTGCAGAATGCAAAGAATCCTTTTGTACGGTCATCATCATGATAGCTGATTGGTAAAGGTGTTTGTAATAGCTCATTTCTCGGAAGATGAAACCAGGCCCAATCAAAAAACAATTATCAATGCATATATATATATATATATTTAAAAGGAAATAACGACCACTGAATATTGTATGAGAATGCAATTATATTATATATATATATATTGATGTATTGAAAAATTGAATATTTTATATATATTGATTTCACATAAATATTTTTTTTTATGATTTTATGATTTTATTTAAATCCAGCGCAGCTCTGACAAGTTGCCCCCCCCCCCTCCCCGTTACAATTTATATAGTGTAAAATGGGTGTCAATAGTGCTCCATTTGTGCTAAATTGTGCCGGTATTAGTTTCATTTTTGCTCTTCTGTTTACAGAGATTTTTAACAAAATCGAAAGGGGGGGACTTAACGATTGCCCCCCCCCCCCAAAAAATTAAAATTCCTTTTAAAACTTGGTGCCTTCGCGAAGTACTCCAATTGTGCTCAATTGTGACGTATAGCGTTTTTCCGCCAATCACGCACTTTCAAAGTAATCCCTAAACAAAAATCCCCCCCCCCCAAAAAGTTGTACTTATTTTCAAAACTCGATGCCTTCGCCAAGTACGCTAATTGTCCTCAATTGTGCCGTTTGGCATTTACTCTCCAACCACTCACTTTCAAAGTTATACCCAAAAAAAAAAATTCCGAAATTGACGAAAGTCTACTGCCCCCCACGTTTGTTATAATTTACATATTATAAAATGTGTGTCAATTGTGCTCCATTTGCGCTCAATTTTGCCGTTAATTACTATTGACATTAAATATGACGTAGGTGGCCTCATCGCTTACTCCGGGCCCCTTGGAGTCGTCGAGCAGAACGTCATTGGTCATTTTAAGGCATACTGTTTCAGAATTAAAGGAAAATGGGAAGTCTAGGATGATTTACTGCAACACAAGGTAGACTGCAGTGGTAGTGAGTTGGTATATCCTCATTCAATACCATATAGAACATAAATAAAAGTAAATAAATCTTAACAAAATAATCTCTAATTAAAGTTGTAATAACTCAAGAAGTTTTTCGATAAGTAACACTGGGCAACAAATTTTCGAAAAGTTCATGCTTCCAAGCTGAAAATTGTCATTTCTTAATGAATTCAATGTGCTGAACACGAAAATGACTAAGAAAAAGCTGAATTGGCTACGGGTTTTCTGTAATATGTACGCATATTTCAGAAAAAGTGTACTTATGTCAATATTATAATACATGGTAAGAAAACATTAGTCTGCTTCCGGCTTTCGACTTCTTTTGGCCTGCCGTTTGTAGTGGACTTGTGGAGCATCTCTACTGATGGTCCAACAATAGTCAGCTAGCATTGACGTAGACCATTTGCCTTGGTACCGTTGCTCCATGGTGGCAATGTCCTGATGAAAGCGTTCGCCGTGCTCATCGCTGACCTGCCCGCAGTTATCAGGAAAGAAATCTAAGTGGGAATCAAGAAAGTGGATCTTTAAGGACATATTGCAGCCGAATTCATGAAACAAAGCCAACATATCCTCAACCAGACACTTGTAATTTTCTGCCTTGTCATTCCCCAGGAAGTTTGCTGCCACTTGATAGAATGCATCCCAAACCTGTTTTTCTTTACCTTGAAGAAGTTCCTCAAACTTGGGGTCTCGGAAGAGCTGTCTAATTTGAGGCCCCACAAAGATGCCCTCTTTAATTTTGGCTTCACTGAGTCGAGGGAATTTGTCATGCAGGTACTTGAATGCTGGTCCATTCTTATCCATGGCTTTTACCAAGTTTTTGACAAGACCGAGTTTGATGTGTAAAGGAGGAATGATGATTTTGTGTGGCTGTACCAATGGTGGGTGCTGTACATTCGTTTTTCCAGGCTAAAAAAATGCTCTCGGAGGCCAGTCTTTCTTGATGTAGTGCAAATCGATTGCTCTGCTGTCCCACAGACAAAGAAAACAGCAGTACTTTGTATATCCCTTCTGCAAATCCATCAACAGAGATACTACCTTCAGATCAGAACATATCTGCCAGCCATACTTGCTGTAGTTAATCGTCTCCAGTAGCTGCTTTAGATTGCCGTAAGTCTCCTTCATGTAGACCGCATGTGCAACAGGTATGGATGGAAGCTGGTTCCCATTATTCAACAAAACCGCCTTTAGGCTCAGTTTTGAAGCGTCTATAAACAGCCGCCATTCGTGGGGATCATGTGCAATACCGAGAGCTTGTAGTAGACCATCAATATCGCAGCAGAACACAAGGTTTTCTTCTTTCTTAAAGAAAGATTCGAAGAGCTGATGGCGAGTGCGAAATGAAGTCACTCGGACATTCTGTTCCAGAAGATTCCACTGTCGAAGTCTTGAGGCCAGTATCTCCGCTTTCCTTTTCGACAGATCCAAATCGCGAACAAGATCGTTCATTTCATCCTGGGTAATTTTATGTGGTGCAGATGTTTCGTCAAAGCACGAAAAGTCATCATCCTTACTGCCACGTTGAGGAGAACTCGCCGACGCATGGCCATCCTCATCGTCTGAACTGATAGAAAAATCTGTAGGAGGTTCTGGAATTGGGAGTCCTTCGCCATGAGAGACAGGTCGCAGAGCAGATGGTATGTTAGGGTATTCAACTGTCCACTTCTTCTTCTTGGTGATGCCTCCAGAAGCTGGTCGTACCATACAGAAATAACAGTCGTCAACGTGATTGGTGGGCTCCCTCCAAATCATGGGCACAGCAAATGGCATTGCCTTTCTTTTGCCATTAAGCCACTGTGAAAGATTTACGGCACAAGTGCGGCAGCATACGTGTGGGGCCCAGTCTTTGTCCTGGTCGCCTATCTTGCAACCAAAATACAAATGATACGCTTTCTTAACTGTTGCACTGATGTTCTTTTTCTGTGCAGCAAATGTCACTTCTCCGCAAATATAACAGAAGTTATTTGCACTATTAACACAGTTACGAGGCATTGCTACTGTTTAGTTACTTTACACTATAGCAATCACTTATGTATGCTAGAGCTTCGAAAAATATGCGCGAATGAACGGACATTGCACGAGTTAACTGTCACGTCGGCCGTTTATAAATAAACTATAATTAGCTATTGCTTGATATTGCGCAATCAATTTCGCAACACTCTCAATGGAAACTTACAGTAAATGCTGCATTAACTTCTTTGCATGAAGGGGTGATGCAATATGACGCAAAATTTCGTAATTTCTCACTAAATTGCATTACATTATGCAATAGCATCTATACAATGGACAAAACGTCAATATCTCTTGAACGTGAGCCAATCAACTTTTTTCAATGTGATATTCGTGTTCAGCACGTTGAATTCATTCAGGATTGGGTACTTTCACCTAAGAAGCAATTTCACTGTTGACCAGTGTAATTATTCTCAAGAAGTATGTGCCACATAAAATTATCACATCTTTCTACTACTGTTATTGAATGATATTCACCCGCTTTCGATATTTTTTCTAATTTTCTTAAAAAGTAGAGTCCAAACTAAAAATAATTGAGTACAAATGGAGCACATTTGATAAACATTTTATACTATATAAATTATATCAAAGATGAGGCAGGATAGTAGACTTTCGTCAATTTTGGATTTTTTTTAGGTATTGAGGTGGTCTTGAGCCTCCTCAATACCACTCAATAATTATTTAAGTTTGTTATTAGGGACGAACCCTTGTACATATTGAAATGTTGTAGTTCTTTTGAGTTACGTAAATAAAGGAGAGATATTACTTGGCACACAGATTCAATCCCATCTAATCGTTTAACAAACAATTATATCTTGATCATAAAGTTTAGTTGAAGAAATAAGGTTAAAGAATTTAGCATAAAAACATGACCATAGTAGTGCGAACAAATTGCAAATACAACAGAAACGCACTATACAGTCTTATACTTATGTAGCATACATTATTTTCAATCTTTCATTATCATTTTACATTTAGTTTTGACAAAGCATCATGTCTAGCACAAACAACACATGCATTTAGAGCATACAAATATGGCCGATATAAAAATGCAAATTAGGACTAAATCCAAACATAATCATAATTTGTACATACTAGGAGTGACACTCCAAAGCTCGTTGAATGCATATCTCATGATTTTAAAAGCACAAATAGAATTAGTGACCTAGAAATTTTCAATAGCATCATTTAATGTAAAGCAGGGACGTTCATCTTTCGAACGCCCATTATCAAGTCAATTGCAATTTAACTCTGTGAGGAAACCAATTGTAATGTGAAAACACAAATTAATTACAGCCTTTTCTATATTTAGAACAGATTTTAATTAGGGCATGAATATCAATAGGACTGTAATTTAAGTACAAACAACATTTAGAGTATCACTAAGAGACCTAGACCACATGTCATATTAAAGCTAGAATTTCGTGGCTAGAGTTAATAACTGCCTGATATCTGATGGTAAATACAGTAACAACAAATATCACAGCACAGTTATGATTAGCAATTCTCAGGAATTACGCCCTTACAAACGCATAATTACCAAAAGCATCTTTTCAAATTTAGGCCGAATAGCTTCATTAAGAAATGTCAAACATTAATATTTTAAATGCAGAAAAACGCACGAAATATAAGTATGCATGGCAAATTAATAATATAAGTTGTGTGCATAAATAGATGCCCTATTTGAATAAAGCTATTAACAATTAATTACTGTCAAAACTAAAATAGTATTTGAAATCCAAAAATTAAGTGAGCACTTGATACAATTAAACGCATTTAGAAAGGTTAATATAATTCCTTAAATGGCAAGATATAACTGACTTGATAAAGTTTTGATAAGCTTTTAAGCAATTTAAACCAAAATGACTATATAAAATAAATTTAACTTAAATTTGGAAATTTAATATTCACAGCAGGCATTATCTTATGAACGAACGGATTTTAATCAAGTAAAAAACGGAAATAAATTTATATGTATTTAGATTTTAAGATTATTTGTAAACCAGGTCCACAAAATCTATTAATATCCTTATTTTTGGATAAAATCCAAAATATCAGAAAATATCATTATTTTCTTGTACATGACTGTACTGATTTTTCAAAAACCGACGCTAAAGCTGTCAGACGCATTAAAAATACAAATATGAGCATTCAAAAATTTTACGCACTAGAAATATTTTTTTATTAATCATAAATATAAAAATAAACTTTTAAACAATATCCAAATCACGTTTAGATACATAAAATAATAACAATTAATAAAATTATATGAAGCAACTGTTTTGGGTTCAAGGCTTTAAACAATAGACTACGGTAACATATAAAATAGGTAGACATTGCTGAAAGGAGATCAGATTAAATTAGATAAGCATCCACTAAGGATGAAACATCAGAGTTCATAAAAACAAACAACATCCGTGATTAGACGAACTTGAATCAAACCGACAAGTCGAGATAAATCCCAGTGCGGCGAACCACTACGCCAGCCAGATAGGCGTTCCGTCGATCACCGAACCTGCATCAATAAAATACCACGAGCATAAAGTCCATGGCCTAGAAAAGAGAAAGAAAAAAAAAATCAACAACGAACATAACCAAGAACAAAGAAAGAACCCCGAGCCGGACCCGAGAATAAATGTCAATAGATTAAACGCAAGAAAATTAACTCACCTGTACGCACATCTGCAACACCGAGACCTGCGGCTGCCGAGACTTGAAGTATAAGATACTGCAACCTACCGAAGCGGATTCTGCTACCTGTATTCCGCCTACGAACGAGCTGCCCACCGGCGTTACCTGTCCATCGGTCCAGAACACGGAAAGATTCCAGGGAGTAACCAGCCGAGATTCCCATACCTGTCGCTCAAGGAATCCACCATAGAGCTAAAGGACATTTAACATAATTAGATGAAGGTATCGTGATATGTTTACAAGTACTAATAAACCGAAAGAAAGGTTCAGTTGTCAAATAACAATATTTGCGTCAAATTATTTTGTAATTCGTGTTTTACGACGATTAAAATCAATGTCAGTATGTTAAAAGTGGTATAATAGTCATTAGTAATCAAATAGTTAGAACTCACATATCAATAATTTGTCTTTCGTTAAAATTAACAAACATTTAAGTCAATAATCAACATACAGTCAGTCACATCCAAGGAAATAAAAACCTAACCTATATTGGTAAACAAGTAGCTCTATACTTTGCTAAGATTTAGATTAAACAATATGAATAGCTAACCTTTAAAATAGATTTGTTGTCGCCAATCTGAACTAATTTTCCTAGTATTGAACAGATTGTTTTCATAGTTTCTTTTCACCATAATTAAACTCATATACAGTTCATTTATATTTGCATACTCACATATACGTTCACCCGCTTTGGGAAATTTTGCACGATTGAGTGGATCTGTGTATTATATCTCTCCAGGTAATAAATTGTAATTTACAAGGTATATTGTTGTTTTTTAATGAACATACTCATAAGTTAAATTTATATGTAACAATTGGAAGTAATTATATAAAGAATTAGAAGTTATACCTACCTTTGTGTTTATTATTTGTATTTTGAATTGGCATCCATCGTGAATTTGGGGAGACACATCATTCATTTTATATAGGTACCAGTAGCAGCCCACAACGTGCACACACAGGAGTCCTGGGATCTCGTAAGAATAACAGGTATTGCGTAAGTCACTCTGAGTAGTAGGTATTCCGCAGAACCCCTATAACGGCCCGGAGATAAAATTCAACATAGCGCGCACTGGCGTCATTACATATTCACATAATTCATTGTAGAATGCCGGAAACAACCCCTTCCCCTATTAGAAATAGAACATTGGTCAATATATAAGCGATAGGAAGTCATTTTCAAGCGCGAAATTTAAGACAGTTCAAATTTATTATCGCAGAGTTAGTCACCTTTTAATTGAACTGTTAAAGTAAACCCACATATACAGTTAGTAATAATTTTAGATTAAACTTTCACTAGCGTACTATTAGCGTTCAAAAATTTAATTCGGTGAACTTTGCTTTCTTAATTTTTAATCTCTTTTATTTTTTTAATTTACTTAGTCTCATTGCTCTTTAAGAACTTTAAATGCTAAGGGTCATATAACGCTCACCCCCCCCCCCCCTATAGCAGTATATATTCGAATATGAGTCGTTGGGGAAACATGCTATACGACATAATTGAGCACATTTGAAGTGTTTTGCGAAGGCACCAAGTTGTGGAAAAAATTCAACTTTTTGGGGGGAACAGTAGACTTTCGTTAATTTCTGATTTTTTTTTAGGTATAAATTCGAAAGTGAGTGGTTGGCGGAAAAATGCTATACGGCACAATTGAGCGAAATTGAAGTGCTTTGCGAAAGCACTGAGTTTTAAAAAGAATTTCAAATTTTTGGGGATAATCGTCAAGTTAGCCCCTGTTCGATTTTTGTAAAAATCTCTGAAAACAGAAGAGCACAAATGAAACTTATAACTGCACAATTGAGAACAAATGGAGCACAATTGACACACATTTTATACTATGTATATTATAACAAACGTGGGGAGACATTAGACTTTCGTCAATTTCAGAATTTTTTAGGTATAACTTCGAAAGTGAGTGGTTGGCGGAAAAACGCCTTTAATGTCGAACTTGATCAAACTCCTCAGATCGACTTTTATATTCTTATGTACATCATAGATTGAATTTGTAATTAAATTTTATTCTGCTTCTGGAGTGTTCCAGGGTTCCAATTTAGGCCCACTTGAACAGAAGTGAAATTTATCGTGTTATAAAGTATTTAATAGCATTACTAACGTAAGGTAGCAACCTTACGCTCAGGACTTAAAAATATATGCTTATGTATAAGAACATGAGATATTTCTAATCTACAAACTTGTCTATTATTGCTCATTGGTTTTGTCATTGTTCCGCAAATACCTTTTATGTGAAATTCTTTCTGTGACTGAAGCAGATATTTTCTTCTTTCCATGTGGTTTCTCTTCATTAGCGGTATTAAGCCTCTTATATACTTGTACTTAAGATTGCCAGCGCTGCTTCTAGGTATTTCGATTTTTAGTAACTGCTCCAGAGAGATTAAATTGTCTAATTTTTTTCTTAGGCGTCACATTCAGTTCTATAATTATGCAAGGAGGGTGGTTTTCCTTGATGTATGACTAGTGAATGGACTGTAATTATTACAAGAGAGTGGTCTGATGACAGATAAAAAAGACTCTATTTACATTTTTTGTGCCAGCACCTTTTGTAATGACCTTAAGAGATCTGTAGTAATTCTGGATCCCCTAGTTGAATGTTTTGCACTATAGTCGCGCCTTGCAAAAGAAATTGTCACCTGGCTTGTTAAAAAATGAAAATATTCTTTTTTATGATTAGGCTAGGCCAGATAATAAATAGTGGACAATGTTATTGGTACAGGAACATCTTCATTGGTGTCGAAAGTGGCTTGTAAATAAAATATTTTAAAAATGTATTTTCTAGGAACAGTTGCTATCATAACACAAGAAGAAGAATTCTGCAATACACACTGTAACCACTTTTGAAACACCACCCATGTACTGAGAATAAAAATATATTTTCCAGATGACATACGAACAAAGTATTCAGTTGCTTAGGAAGGAATTAAACAAGTGTTTGCTGAATTGAGTCTTTAATGTGTATTTTAATGTATTTGCCTTAATTAATTGTGTGTTATGTTGTTGACTATATGAAATAAGTTTCATATTTGTGAATATTAGTTTAACTTCTTTATATTATTCCTATTTGAAATTTCATTTCTAACATATTTAATTTCCAACAATTTTGTCTTTATAAATTTCTTTTGATAATATTCTAAATATGTTCCAAAAAGACAGTTCATATGTTAATTCATGTTATTTGCATTCAGGACTTTTTAATTTAGAATACTCCACATCGATACAAAAATTAGACATTTTCCACAAATTTTATCATAACATAAAGCAATAAAACATCTTAAGAAGCAAAATGTCGCTTTCTACAAAATGATCTCTTAGATTATTGTAACACTAGGATATACATATTTAAATTTAAAAATGTTTATGTCATATATTTAAAATATCATATCAGAAACTACAAATAATAAAAATACAACGCGATTTGTATCGTAAATAATTAAAACTCAATCAAACATTATTACAAGTATGTATGAAGGGCAAGAGAACTTTCACTTTCATTTGCCCTTTCCGGTTTCGATGCCCGAACAAAGCGACAAAGCAACGCAATGGTATACCGACTCAGAACAAAACGGGAACGTAGGGCTGGTTAGTAACATGCGGAGAGAGCACAAGGACAAGGACACAGTAGATGCGCATGTCCGGGCCCAGTACAGCTGACATTGATTTCCTTATTCGGGAATTTTCCATATGATTTCCGCCCGTCCCTCGTTTCCATTTAAACATTACGGGTAGTAGATACCGATTTCGTAGGCAGGCACACAGAGAGAGAGAGGACTTTCCTCGAATGGTGATGAAAATAATCCCCGAGAATTGGCAGGATTTGAATGGACCCTATATATGTAATGTCTATCTATATAAGTACACGTATAAATAGTGCGTGGCATGTGAAGGGTCCTGATTTAGTGATTAATGATAGACAGAGAATTATACCAAAATACGTTCGTTATATAAAGTAACAATAGTTTACATCTATGTTATTGAAATGAAATGTTAAAATGAATTACTTTTATATTTTTTCTATACCTACAAATATAAAAATTTTAATATGTATTTCCTCGTTTTAAAATTTGTCGCGTCCTTGATTATGGCTATCCAAAAATATGAGAAAAAAACAACAAAAATCGGTTAAAGTTGAATTCTTAGGTACTACTTGTCTGATTTTATGGTTAAATGACTCCATACAGTTATTTGTTGTATTATTTAAGTTGCCATTTGCCATGTTACATACAAGGTATTTATTCCGAATAGTATTTATTAAAATAATCAGCGGACACGAAAGGTTGATGACTCATCGCCCATGGGCGCACTATTGAAATGTTGTATTTTTAAAGAGGTTTTAATTTTATTTATATAATTGGATAACAAGTGGCTGGTGATCTATAAAATACAAAATATTTATTCATTTCCTCTTCTGTAAGATTGTTCTCTTTGAATGAAGTACATCCTTGTAGATAGAAAACGTCCTTTCTACATCGCAACTGGTTATAGGTGCGTACTGGAAATATTCTTTTATTTCAGCGTATTTAGCAGTTAGATTTTGTGTCATTGCCGCATACACAATTGCCGCAATGTTATTAAATTTGGATTTCTATTAAAAACTGTGTCTAACTTTTGCCGAAGGTCACATCCGAAGTCACTTGGAATACTGTTGAAATTATTAATAGCCACATCTAATGTGGTTATTCCGTCTTTTAATTTGAGACTTCGATTTTCAAAGTATGAAATTTCTTTAGGCAAATTTCCAAAGTGTTCCTGAAGGAACAACAACTGATTTTTAAATTTGGGATTTGTGTTAGTTCCTTGCACTCAGAAATACTTCGAGCATCGTCATTTAAACATGTAACGAAATTTTATAAGCTATGGAAATTCTCTGCATAAAAACTAGTAGCTTCCAACCATATCTCCCATCTAGTTATTACTGGCAAGAGAGGCAGTGAAAAAGACGTTTTTCCTTGTAAAGAGCTACTCTCAGTGGTGCTTTTCTGAAAACTTCTTTTAAAGCGGATGCAAGTCTATTAACTTCCGGCTAGGTGTCTGGGGTATATTCACAGATTCTGTGCAGAGTATGTGCTACACAAGCAATAAGCAGCATACAAGGATATGTTTCCTTTAAAAGTCTTGCGAATTGGTAAGTCAAACTTTAAAATTTCCTATCTATTTCGCATTACTATAAACTGTTCCTTGTATGCATGTCGTTACCTCCTGGTAACATAACTAAATGCATTGGTAAGCGCGTAAATTGATAGATGGTGCTAGGTGTTGTAAATGTGATTTTTATTTGTTGACAGCACAAAAGCCAGGTTATAGTTGTAACCTTGGTGTGTTCAACTAGAAGCTTGAAGTTTTTATAGTGAAATAAAGGTAAGAACTGCTACAGTAAAAATCAAAAATGGTCACATAAATCATCACTATGTCATGTTGTATTTCTCAAATATGACTTTTGCATGAGGAAATCGAAACAATTACGACCTCAACGAATGTTACCGTTGGGAAACGTTATGCAGTGACCAAACATTTTCGTAAAATAAAAAATTATATTGATGCATGAAATTCTTCCAGATAATGGATTCTAAAACAATTTACGGGCGAAAAAATGTTACACAAAACTGTGCCATTCGTGATATCCCCTCTGCTAGTAAGGACAGTGAGTTGTCAGATGACGACGACACCCCTAATGAAGAGTTATTGGTGCGAGCAGGAGTTTCTTCAAACAACATTGAAGAGAGTGATGACGAGTTCACAGATGAAGATAACATTCCTCTAATGCAACTCCACAATCAAGCCCCGAATCCGGCAAACCAAAAATCCAGAGGGAAAATAACTAAAAAACTAAAATTGATCTGGAAAAATTCAGTGACGAGTAAAGATGAAGCGGGTATACTGTTTTGTAGCAGTGAGTTACTTCCTGATGAAATTTTGAAATTAGGTACTCCTCTGAAACTTTTTGGACACTTTTTATCAGAATACTTTTTCACCGAAGTTGTTCGCCAATCTTGTTTATATAGCGTCCAAACACGACCCAACAGACCATTGTGCACTAGTGTTGAGGAAATGCAACGGTTTGAGGGTATGATAATTTGGAAGTCGATTATCAAACTACCTAATACCAGAAGCTATTGGTCTCCTCAAACCAGAATTTCGCAAGTTGCCAATGTTATGACAGTAAATAGATTCGAGGTAATCAAAAGTTTATTGCATTTTTCAGACAATAGTCAGAGTACAAGCAGTTTAGATAAAATTATGCCAGTTCTGGAAACAATCAGAAAAGCCTGTTTGACCATTCCTCCTGAAGAGCATCTGTCTTGCTTAACGGATCATCCCGTTTAAAGGAAGGATTAGTATAAAAACCTACAATCCTATGAAACCCCATAAATGGAGTTACAAGATATGGGTTCTTAGTGGGGTATCCGGTTTCTCCTACAATTTTGAATTGTTTGCGGGAAAGCGAGGTTATACAATTGATGATAATGAGCCTGATTTGAGGGCCGCAAATAACGTTGTACTTCGATTGAGCAGACCTATTCCACTTGACAAACACCACAAAATTTTCTACGATAATTATTTTTCTTCGTTGCCGCTAATATCGTACTTAGCGAAACGGAAAATTCATTCTGTGGCCACAGTTCGCCAAAATCGATTGCCTGATTATCAAGAACAAAAACAAATTAAGCAAAAAGGAAGAGGTACTATAAATGAAAGCACAACAAGGTTTGATGGGATCGATATACATGCTGTGCAATGGTACAGCAAAATTGTCACTCAATTTTTGAGTA
Organism: Amphimallon solstitiale; assembly: GCA_963170755.1. Taxonomy (NCBI): domain Eukaryota; kingdom Metazoa; phylum Arthropoda; class Insecta; order Coleoptera; family Scarabaeidae; genus Amphimallon; species Amphimallon solstitiale. The sequence continues at coordinate 93,939,502 of OY720683.1, read as the reverse complement.
TTGTGGAAGCCGACCTATCACCAAAGTAAAAAGATTTTTCAAGTTTGAAAACTGCAAAAAAGAAGTATATTATCAAAATATAATCACAGAATACAACCGCCATATGGGGGGTGTAGATTTGCAGGAGTCGCTAATAGGACTTTACCCGATAAAGCTAAAAAGTCGGAAATGGTATCATCGAATATTTTATCATATGATAGATGTTGTGGTGGTAAATTCTTGGCTATTGTATAGACGAACAAAAAGGCAACAAGAATCCACGGACAAAATAATGCCGCTTCTTGGATTCAAAACTCTTTTGGTAGAACAGCTTTGCTCTACAGGAATTATGCATCTAACAAAAGAGGAAGGCCAGGCGGGTCAAACAATGGAACACCAGAACCACCAAAAAAGTCGCGAAGATGCCTGGAACCGAGACCAAACAATTTTGTTCAGAGTGACCATGTTAGCCATTGGCCAGAATGGACAATTGAACGCGAAAGATGCAAGTTGCAAGGCTGCAAGGGGCTTTCTCGCGTAAAATGTCAAAAATGCCAAGTTCACTATTGTTGCAATTCCAAAAACAATTGTATCTTACAAATTCATCAATAAAATTACTACATTTTCTGAACTTTAGTATTTTTTTTTAATCTTTTGTTTTATTGTATGGGTTCATAATGTTACCATTTGGTAACCAAAAATAAAATTTTGAAAAACTTCAATTTTGCCGACCAAACTTATTCCAAACCCAATGTAAGTTATTTCAAATGTCATTATCTGTTTGTTCAAATTTTTAGAAACATAATTACAAATTTCGATAATTCATCTATTAGAGAATGAAGCATTTTGTGCAAATTCTCGTCAATGGTTTTAGCAACTGTTTCCGCATCAACTGTTATATGAAATAGTTGAATGTAGTACACCAGCTATAACATTTACCACACAGTTTCCTAATATATCGACAGTTTCGTCGGCACCTATCCATTTGAAAGATGCGTTCTGTTCTAATGCATTCTACCGCTTTCGTCAAGCACTTAGAAACAAGATATTTGCGTAAGGTGGATTCATCAGGAATACTTCGACCAGTATATTTTTGAAGAAATGTTTTGAAAGTGGAATTGTCAAGTTTATTTAATGGAATGCTAGCCGGCATTAAAGTTTCACAGAGTTCTTCGTTAAAAATTGTCAGCTTTCAACGGGACCAGTGTCTGTCTATATTTTAGCGATGCTAAGTGACGTTATACGTGCACTTTTTGGGCATTCTGTAACGATATTTTACAGACTTTGCAATAAATATCAGAATCACTGACAATGGACATACAATCAGTGGGACTCGATCCAACTCACCATTGTTTCACGATGCCATTCTCGACCTTCTTCCATATCATATATGAAAAAGTAACATAAACAATGTTCTAGATCTAAATAAATGATAACTAAAAATGTATGCGTATGTTATTGAAACTTAACGAAATCCAATGCACACTTACGTCGATATAAATGGGAGAAGTAGATTCAATGAACCGGTATTAAACAGGAACTAATCTGAAGTTTTTCCGTCAAAATGTTCTATATAACAGCTGCTTGCAACTCACTGTCGTTCTTATGTATATTATGCAAAGGCACGTACTTTCCCAAATCAGTTCCTAAGCTGTTCACTGCTCAGTAAGGTTTCAAGTATTGTGAACATTGCTGGTATACATATTGTATCTTGCGAAAAATTTGTGGAGTCATTGATTTTCTTCAGTTACTGCCTTTTGTTGTTGAATCTGGTAAGTCTACAGTTTTAGTTTAAGCTCTTTAGTTGATAATCCTTACTCATATGATTTAAAAATATAAAGAAAGTGGATAGCCGACGACCTTTGAAACCTGAAGAACTGGAAGCAATTGAACACCCCTGTGCAAGAACCGGACATCTCCACCTTTTGGCAAAATTGAGATATGTCTGGTTCTGAGTAAGTAAATATCAAGTCTATCGCTCGGGGCAAGATTCAGACTTCTGTTTTGATTTTGTAGGGGGTTAACAAAACATGTTCATTGTCTTGCTATTGCGCAGTATGCCGTATATTTTGACGTTCGGTGTAAGAACAAGACATGTGAAGAGGAAATTTTATTATAGAGTTGGGTAAACAACTGGCTCAACCATGGAAATCGAGAACCGTGTGAAGCATCCACTAATAGGGAGACTGAACCGCCAAGGGAAAAGGTCGATTCAGCATCTGCACATCGAAAAGAGACAGAAAAACTAGAAGTACTTTTAATGCGTGTAAAAAGCATGTATGCGGAGAACATTCCATAATATTATGTACTAAGTGTGTTGAATAAAATTACTTTGTAATAATTTGAACATAAAAAATTCACCGTAATTCATATATGGGCCCAATGCACCCTGACGGTAGTTATAGCGTTGATTGAAGGAATACATAAAGATGCGCCACTACATAGCACTGAGCGTAGCCAAAACTGGATCCGAGATCTATAGCGACTGCGTCAGTCGTTGGGGTCCGAGATTCGAAACAGCTCGAGACAGCGATGATGTTTCTCGGCAAGGGGTGTTTGCGGGACGACTTAACGGAAAGACACGCAATTTTAGTATAGCGTTGCGCATCTTTATATATTCCTTCAATCAACGGTTATAGCTAGTTTCTTTTTGAGTAGACAGAGGGGTAAATAGCAGTTTAACTTAGATTTATTTACTTGATTGAATAACTCATGCAGTCTAAACATATTTGAATTCTCCAGAGATATCGATAATATAAAAATAAATAGCAGGCTTTTAAATCCACCAAAATTCAAAATCGCTTTCCCTTTTACCCCTGCCATTCTATTTTCGCTTATTTTTACGGTTACGACTGCCATTGGTTGCTCTTTTTATGCCGCAATCTCGGCGAATAATGTCCGCTATTTTATTGTCCAGATTCCCTACCAGAGCAGCGTCGCAATGTATAAAATATCTCCTACATACAATACATAGACAAAGAGAATACAATATTCCATGATTTTCAGGAAAAGAGTGGAAGACCGCCTTTTTCCTTTTGTATTTATCCGTCTTTTTCTTTTGTTATATTAAACTATAAACCATTTAAAGCAATAAGCCTCTTTATCGTGTCTTTCTCCTTTTTTATTTTTTCGGGGCGCTCCGCGTTTTTCATTCATTGAGGTCATTTAATGCCCGGCTGGAACGGACGCCAAATAAAGGGAGACAGTCGTAAAAGACCGAAATCCTGTCATGGGGATAAAACGGTTGGAAATATGATTTATATTTTTAAGTAACGTTTTGTCCGGCCATTTAACGAAAATAATATCTCAGAGAAAGTTAATATTTCACACAAAATATAACGTTACGAATGGATTTGATTGTGTCCCATATTTCTCCAAAAGGGGATGGGGGGGGGGGGCATTTAGGACATTTAGTTGTTTTAATTGTTGCAAGTACATTTTCTGTAGCAGTTTTTAAATGATGTTAATAATATGATTTTTTACTGTAAATTACAATTACATTATTTTATTAACGGGAAATATTATAGTACAATAAATAATTTCAAACATTGAAACTACAAGCTGTCCCAAAATTTAGTGTACGTATTTTTTTTTGTTTCAGAATACCTTCATTATTCTTTCAACTTTCTCAGATAATTAACGAATACAAAAACTATTGAAACTTTACAATACAGATATACAGGGTGGGGGCCGCATACTGTTTGCTCCGACGCGACGGTCAGATTCTAATCCCTAATGTTAAAAGGATCATGGTAAGTTTGCTCCCAATGCCATTTCTAGAAATTAAGACAGGTACTTAGGTAATTCCCTAAAATAAGTATTAGGGGTGGAAAACGTCAATATTATGCGTTATTCTTGTTGAAAGATCAGTGCAAGTTGGAGAGACTTCATTACATACTTATTTTTTTATCGTTTATGTTGAATTATATGGATTCGTTAGTAGTGTCTAAAATGTTAAGTGAAAAAGGCAAGGCATATTGGTTGTTAATAATTATAAATATAATTTTCACAAAGTGCTTTCTGGAACCGCGAAACAATGGCAGTGCGTACAACGTGGATGTAAATCTTACATTAAAACTATTTCATGTTATACTCTGATTCAGTACACTGTAAAAAATTTTAGGAAAATTACACAAATATTTACGTAAAAGTTACACAAAGAAACGTGTAAGTGCTCAAATGTGTAATTTTCATCACAAGCAGATGCAAATATGCACATTCGATAGTAAAATTACGTTTATACTGACTTTTACTCTTTTTGTGTAAAAACAATAGTATATTACATACCAAGGTTGAGAAGATGACTATTATTGCCCGAGTGGCGAGATTAAATTCCGAGGCGCGCAGCGCCGAGGAATTTAAGCCACAAGGGCAATAATAGTCTTCTCAACCGTAGTATGTATACTATTTTTTGTACCAGTAGTCTAATTGGATCTTGAAACCTTAATAATTATGAATAAATTTACTCATACATGTAAGAATTCCCTTGTAATAAAACTTCATATAAACAAATAAGTAGGCTATATTTTGATGTTGACATATAAGTTTTGACATAAATGCTGAAAGTAAAAGTCAAGTAGGTATTTATTAGATTATTTTTCATTCCATTTATAATATCTGAAGAGTTTAGATTACACCACCTGCAATGCGCGAGATTGCAGAACAGGCAGTTGAGAACTTGCTTCCGCATATATCTAAACACTTATACATAAAAACATATACAGAATTTAAAAAATCGTGTGATTCCAAAAATATAGTAGTAACTTCTCAAAACGTACTTCCATTAAACACACAACATTAAAAAGCCTTGACTTTATGGACCCATTATTCAATATTGAAAGCTACGCTTGGCTTAACAGAGAATATTAACATATCAAAATATTCTAAATTAGTTGCCTTTTTAAAAAGATAAAATGAAAATTATAAGCCCAAAAAGTCATTAGTATTTACTAGAGGAAATTATAAAATTCCTTACTGAGGCACCCGATACATGTTACATTGCAACTAAGGTAGTATGTTTATATATTGTGCTGAGTAACAATATTGATGTTTGGCACTGTATATTTTTGAACAAGTTGGAAGGATTATTTAATTTTACTAATTTTTCTTTGTGACTGTTAAATTAAAATATTTAAACTAAAAAAGAACAGTTGTGTATACTTAAAATGTTATTTATTACAATAAAGATGTGTGCAGTCAATTATGAAAACAGTACTTGAAGGAGTTGTAGTGGACCAGGTTCTTGGTGGCAGTAATTTTCATTGGTATCTGAAAATGGAGATTTAAATATTATAATTTATGTAAAAATGTAGTTTGAAATCTTGTAAAACTTGTCTAATTAACAATAATGTAAAGTAAAATAATTTAATGTTGATTGTTGAAGTATGAAGGAAACAACTTGGTAAATAATTGCGCGGGTAAAGTTTGAATAAGCGGATCTGTCAAAATTGACATTTACAGAAAATTTTGATTAGCAATATTTTTTGAAGTACAAAGTCTTAGTAATTCATTATTATAAATTAATAGAGATTTAATAGAGAAGGTTTACTAAAGTTTGAAAAGCACTGAAACGTATTAATAAAGTTTTATAATACCATTTTGAACAAGAATTGTGAGAAAAGGAATTTAATTGGATGAAATTAGAAAACGGAAATATTGTCTTGGTGACGAAAAACAAACAGAAGAGATTGAAAAATATTTTTCAAGAAAGGCGCGTGTACTTTTCGGAAAATCACGATTTTATTCCGAAAAGTATATCTTAAATTCACTAAAACCGCGAAAGTTGGTGCTAAAAGTGTTCTTTTCAGCATAGAAAATATTTATTTGATGATAGAATCAAAATATATTATAAAGAAGCTTAAAATTATTCAATAATTTCATTATAATTTAATTAATTGGTATCCTGTATGAATAAAGAAGATATTATATAAGGAAAATAAATATTAAAAGATTACTTACCAAATATTAACCAAGTCCGAGCGGAATATTGAATTCATCAGTTGCACGTGAGTTCAAAGAGGGATTCCAGTTATCCAAGTCCAGTTTATTGTATAAAAACGAGAAGTTCCAACTAGTTAGAATCCCTGATGTCGTTCCAGTAAATGTTAAATTAAATTAGAGGATCCGGTAACCCATATATATTTCCGAAGAGGTCTAGTTCAGTGTTCAGTCGAGATAGAAGTACAGCTGCATTTAAATCCAGAAGATATCCCGCAGTTTTCGAGGACATAACAAGATACATCCTGTAAGATATAACCGAAGCAGTTCCAGATCCTGAAGGAGAACGAGGATACACCAAGAAGTCGTGCTAGGAGGGTTTCCAGAGAGTTACCAGTTGCACAGAACGAGTCCAGGAAGATCCTGTGAGAAAAAAAAGGAAAACATAATTTAAACAAACCAGAGATAGAAGAAAAATATTAACAAGAGGTTGTATAATTTTTAAATAAGGGAAAATTTGAATTTATTTAATTGTATATCGAGTAAAAGTCATAAATAATATTTAGAATTGATTACTAGTATAAAACAAGTATAGAAATACGTTTTGTTAAAAGATTAAATCTCTATTTTCATAAAAAGATACAGAATATGCACATATATAAATGAATTGACATGACCTTGGTACTAAAACATATCTTCAACTTGTTTAATATTTTATAGACGAAGGTTATTTATAGATAATTAAATTGCATCGTATAATGCATGCTAAATTGAAAAAGATACATTGAATTGAATTTTGTACATACCTTTTGAATAAATAACATTTGCTGACATCCTTCATATAACAATAAACGTACAGGTGCGATTAGACAGGTTAACAATCTATGTACATGTCGTATAATTATTTTGGATGTATATTTTCGAATCAAGATTTTTATATTTGTTGTCATTAAACTAGTACTGTGGTGAAATTCTTCTTTTTATTTGGTAGAATAGTAACATTGTATTAGACATTTTCATTACAGACATAGAAGCTGATAAGTCAATGACCTACAAGTAAACAAAAATAAAATAGCATTATAAAGTTTATAGTGAGAGGAAAAGTATACATACCGTACTATTGTTATCCTATAAGAGGGATAATTTAATAGCAGCAATATTCTCCTCATTATAAGAATAAGTAGAACAAGATTATTAGAAACATTTAAATTGTTATTTTTATTATAGAGTGTATAACGGCAAATACCTAAGCGACATCTTTATAAAAGTAAATGAAATGCTAGTACTGCGCGGTTAAAAATAAAAACTAGTTACATTTATAGGAAAGTCATACCAGAAAGAAGTGATGAATCGTAATTAATATTTGAGAGTTAGGAGATTAATATTTATTTCTAAATGCATTAAATAATATTATTATAATAAAAAAAAAAAGAATTAATTAAATTGATTTAGAATAAAACTGAGTAGTGTTTGGGCATAGATAAAAGAAATAAAGAAACCTATTATAGCATATGAGTACATTAATTTTGGTGCAAAGATTTTAAAATATTATATACTGAGTGATACATTATCATTATCATAAATTATAACCTGAGATTAATTGAGTAAATTTGAATGACTAGGTAAGAGAGGAGATATTATTAGCAATACAAATAACAAGATTTGAGTACATTAGGGTATATTATTTATTATATGTGTTGCAAGTATATTATCCCCTCCACTAGTGCATTTTATGGCGTGCCCAACGTGGAGCGATTAAAATAAGACTCGCAAATAGTATTTTGATTATTTTATTAATTTTGATTAGGTGTTTGTAATTTATATTACCCTCCTTAGCTCATTTTATGACGTATCTAACGTGAAGAAATTAAAATAGGACTCACAACTACATATTTCAAATATTTTATTAATTATAGTAATAGCGGTAACATTGGTATACATTTTACAAAGGCAGTAAAGTCAGTTACAAACATATTAAAGTATAAGAAATTGTGCACTATAATTATTTAAAATGAATACCAGATCTAAGAGTAACTTTGGATTAAATAGATCTGAATCATCTAGTGACAGTGAAGAGGAAGTAGGTCAGGATGTGAATGTACAAGAGGGTGGAGAAGATACATCACAGGTGCAGGTAGAAGATCAATTGACTGGAGAGTTACAGGATAGAGGTGATAAGGTGGAAATTCAAGGAGAGCCTTCGAAAATAGAAATGTCGACACCAGTAGTAGATTTGGGATCAATTTTACAAATGTTAAAACAAATGAACGAGGATAATAAGAAAAATAGGGAAGAAGATATTAAGAGAAGCGAGAGAATTAGAGAAGAGGATCGTAAGAGAAGAGAGGAAAATAGATTAGAAAGTAAAAAAATGTGGGATAATTACTTTGAAAAAATTAAAAAAAATAACGAAGAATTTATGGAAAAAATGATTGAAGAGAATAAGAAGAATTTTATGGATGTGAAGGAAGAATTAGGTGGAAAGATAGATAAGACGTATGAAGATATTAGAGTTGAATATAAAAGGGATATTGAAGAATTTAAAGAATCTTTGGTATGTAAACCAGATATAGTCGAAGAAAAGATAATAGAAAATGTTGAGATTAATTGTATCGACTGTAAACAAAACACAGTTGAAATTAAGAAAATGGATAAAAATATTACATTACAAAAGAAAACAAAATACTTAGATTCCGATAGAAAAATTTTAAGATTATATTTGGACACATTTTTATTAGGAGAAGAAGATGATAGTAATTTAGATTTATATTTGTCCAGGTATACTACAGAAATAGTTACAGGAGTCGTAAAGTATACTGGAAGGAATTTTAAAGTTAAACATAGTAAAATACCAACACATATAAGAAGTGTTATAGGAAATGCAGAAGGGAAAATTTGGAGTCAATTTAAAGGAACAGCAAATGGGAATGATTTCGTTGAGAGAAAACGAGTTTATTTGGATAGAGATTTGCAAAGGAAGGTGTATAATTTTACAGTGATTTTGGATATAGATGTCAGAAAATTTTTAGGACATGATTTTGAATTTCAGGATGGTCCAGACATATTGATATTAAGAAATGCTGGGATTATGATATTTTTCAACAAGGTTGAAAGTATGATGAACGAGATCACTTATATTATGGAAGAAAATGATCCATGGTATATAGAAAATTTGATTCAAGTAGTAACATTGGACATATTACAGAATAGAATCCGATTAAAATTAGTAATGGGAAAAATTGACTGGGAAAATGTATATACGACAGTTTGAAATTATAGGTAAGACACAGTATTAGGAAGACTGTACTGTGAAAGTGATTAACGCCACTTCCTAAATCTGAGTTATATTAAATCTTCCGAAATTATAGGTAAGACACAGTATTGGAAGTTTGTATTGTGTAAGTGAGTAACGACACTTCCTAAATCTGAGTTAAGACAAATCATCCACAACAATATAATAAGACAAATCATCCACAACAATATAATAAGACAAATCATCCACAACAATATAATAAGACAAATCATCCACAAAAATATAATAAGACAAATCATCCACAATGATATAATACGACAAATAATCAACGACAATTTAATATGACAAATAATCCACATTATTTGCATAAGTAAGAACAATATTGGAAGTTTAAACTGTAAAAGGAGAAATGACATTATTTCTCTGAATCATGCTAATTCATACCAAGGAAATTTTAGTCAGGACAGAAGATAAGAAAGGAGATCGTCTTCTGAAGGTACTTACAACACCTGCTTATCCAAGTAACATGTAGATCTCAAAATTTCAAAAGTTTTTGACAAATAGAGACCTGGAGTTTATTAGAAAATAAATAATTATATAGTAATGAAGTATTAGGAGGACATAAATACCTTATTATAAGATAGGGGCATGACAAGATACAGATAACAAATTGATAAGAAAGGGGCATATTGGATTTCGTTTTCTTTAAAATGAATAAAAGACATAATGATGAAACAGATATACATGTATACAGACAAGTTCATGTTTATCGAGAAATAATTTGAATTTATAGAGAGATTTTCAGATAAAGAATGTACATAAAGTATTCCGGTATTATATTAGATTAGTTTAGTTATAGGTCTGTTACAATTATTAGTTATTAAAAAAAAAAAAAATGATGATTAATTAAAGAAAAAAATAAGTTATATCCTCATTCCCATATTGTATATAAATTTGTAAATAATCATAAGAGAAGGTAATATAAGTAATCTGACGAGTAAATAGATTTGCCTGAGTATTTAAATGGAATGAAGTGGATAAAGAAGTTGTATAGAGGATAAATAACCTTGAGCCTTATAAAAATAAAAAGAATGTTTCAGAATAAGTAAAGCACTGAAGAAAGTTAGAAAATATTTATCAAGATGTAACAAACATGTTAGGTGATGAAGAAATGGAAAAGATAGAAGTTAAGAAGAGCCTTTTAAAAATAAAATATGTTAGATGAAAGTAAATGCTTACAATAAATAGTAAATATTAAAAGTACCATAAGAATATGGAATTATTATAGAGTGTATATGTATAAAAGGGTGAAAAATACCCAAAATGATATAAAATATAGGACCAAAAGTGTCTTAAAAAAGAATTATATAGGTAACGTAAGCCTTTAAAAACGATAAGTTAAAAAAATATGGACTTTCCATAAATGAAAGTATAGGGGATGACGAAAATGTCAATTATAGGTAAAAAGGGAATTTGTTCGAATGAGAACAGTATATAATGAAAATAATATATAATTAGTAAGCATAGTGAATCATTTTACAAGAGGCAAATAAGTAACTGAGGCATAGACAGATAAAAAGAATATGTTATTCACCTATTTATGTAAAAGTTAGTACAGATAATATTTTTATAAGGAGTTTGAGTAAGGAAACACAGAAATACATATATGCAATTAATGTTAAAAAGTTTGATGGCAGTTAATAAAAATATAGATATTTTAATAAGGTATTGGAACATTAAGAAAGATTATAATACATAGTACGATAAATAATGGAACAAAAATTTCTTATACAGGTCATAGACATCCATTTAAATAAATAAATTTATACTTTTATAATTATAATGAAAATAAAGAAAAGCCTTATATTACTTTTGGACTTATAAGAAAGTTGAGTTTTATAGTTATGAGTGTCACAAATAATTTTGAATTTAAACACTGTTATGTACAGATAGTTATAAATAAATGTTATATGATATTACCAAATAATAGAAGATTCATTTGAAATTTGTTAAAGGATTTAGTAGATTAAAATAATTGTTTTGAGCACATTGATAAACATGTGAATTATCAGATTTTGTTTAATAAATATAAATTTTGATTCGAGTTGAAAATTTACATTTTTTAAAAGGGGCATATGTGCTGAGTAACAATATTGATGTTTGGCACTGTATATTTTTGAACAAGTTGGAAGGATTATTTAATTTTACTAATTTTTCTTTGTGACTGTTAAATTAAAATATTTAAACTAAAAAAGAACAGTTGTGTATACTTAAAATGTTATTTATTACAATAAAGATGTGTGCAGTCAATTATGAAAACAGTACTTGAAGGAGTTGTAGTGGACCAGGTTCTTGGTGGCAGTAATTTTCATTGGTATCTGAAAATGGAGATTTAAATATTATAATTTATGTAAAAATGTAGTTTGAAATCTTGTAAAACTTGTCTAATTAACAATAATGTAAAGTAAAATAATTTAATGTTGATTGTTGAAGTATGAAGGAAACAACTTGGTAAATAATTGCGCGGGTAAAGTTTGAATAAGCGGATCTGTCAAAATTGACATTTACAGAAAATTTTGATTAGCAATATTTTTTGAAGTACAAAGTCTTAGTAATTCATTATTATAAATTAATAGAGATTTAATAGAGAAGGTTTACTAAAGTTTGAAAAGCACTGAAACGTATTAATAAAGTTTTATAATACCATTTTGAACAAGAATTGTGAGAAAAGGAATTTAATTGGATGAAATTAGAAAACGGAAATATTGTCTTGGTGACGAAAAACAAACAGAAGAGATTGAAAAATATTTTTCAAGAAAGGCGCGTGTACTTTTCGGAAAATCACGATTTTATTCCGAAAAGTATATCTTAAATTCACTAAAACCGCGAAAGTTGGTGCTAAAAGTGTTCTTTTCAGCATAGAAAATATTTATTTGATGATAGAATCAAAATATATTATAAAGAAGCTTAAAATTATTCAATAATTTCATTATAATTTAATTAATTGGTATCCTGTATGAATAAAGAAGATATTATATAAGGAAAATAAATATTAAAAGATTACTTACCAAATATTAACCAAGTCCGAGCGGAATATTGAATTCATCAGTTGCACGTGAGTTCAAAGAGGGATTCCAGTTATCCAAGTCCAGTTTATTGTATAAAAACGAGAAGTTCCAACTAGTTAGAATCCCTGATGTCGTTCCAGTAAATGTTAAATTAAATTAGAGGATCCGGTAACCCATATATATTTCCGAAGAGGTCTAGTTCAGTGTTCAGTCGAGATAGAAGTACAGCTGCATTTAAATCCAGAAGATATCCCGCAGTTTTCGAGGACATAACAAGATACATCCTGTAAGATATAACCGAAGCAGTTCCAGATCCTGAAGGAGAACGAGGATACACCAAGAAGTCGTGCTAGGAGGGTTTCCAGAGAGTTACCAGTTGCACAGAACGAGTCCAGGAAGATCCTGTGAGAAAAAAAAGGAAAACATAATTTAAACAAACCAGAGATAGAAGAAAAATATTAACAAGAGGTTGTATAATTTTTAAATAAGGGAAAATTTGAATTTATTTAATTGTATATCGAGTAAAAGTCATAAATAATATTTAGAATTGATTACTAGTATAAAACAAGTATAGAAATACGTTTTGTTAAAAGATTAAATCTCTATTTTCATAAAAAGATACAGAATATGCACATATATAAATGAATTGACATGACCTTGGTACTAAAACATATCTTCAACTTGTTTAATATTTTATAGACGAAGGTTATTTATAGATAATTAAATTGCATCGTATAATGCATGCTAAATTGAAAAAGATACATTGAATTGAATTTTGTACATACCTTTTGAATAAATAACATTTGCTGACATCCTTCATATAACAATAAACGTACAGGTGCGATTAGACAGGTTAACAATCTATGTACATGTCGTATAATTATTTTGGATGTATATTTTCGAATCAAGATTTTTATATTTGTTGTCATTAAACTAGTACTGTGGTGAAATTCTTCTTTTTATTTGGTAGAATAGTAACATTGTATTAGACATTTTCATTACAGACATAGAAGCTGATAAGTCAATGACCTACAAGTAAACAAAAATAAAATAGCATTATAAAGTTTATAGTGAGAGGAAAAGTATACATACCGTACTATTGTTATCCTATAAGAGGGATAATTTAATAGCAGCAATATTCTCCTCATTATAAGAATAAGTAGAACAAGATTATTAGAAACATTTAAATTGTTATTTTTATTATAGAGTGTATAACGGCAAATACCTAAGCGACATCTTTATAAAAGTAAATGAAATGCTAGTACTGCGCGGTTAAAAATAAAAACTAGTTACATTTATAGGAAAGTCATACCAGAAAGAAGTGATGAATCGTAATTAATATTTGAGAGTTAGGAGATTAATATTTATTTCTAAATGCATTAAATAATATTATTATAATAAAAAAAAAAAGAATTAATTAAATTGATTTAGAATAAAACTGAGTAGTGTTTGGGCATAGATAAAAGAAATAAAGAAACCTATTATAGCATATGAGTACATTAATTTTGGTGCAAAGATTTTAAAATATTATATACTGAGTGATACATTATCATTATCATAAATTATAACCTGAGATTAATTGAGTAAATTTGAATGACTAGGTAAGAGAGGAGATATTATTAGCAATACAAATAACAAGATTTGAGTACATTAGGGTATATTATTTATTATATGTGTTGCAAGTATATTATCCCCTCCACTAGTGCAATATTAATACTTCAAAATTATTGACAATTTATAACCCTGTAGACTGCTCTTGTAATTGGTGTTGCTGGTGCATGCCGAAGTGATGAGCTGTGTAATTTATTAATTTCTGATGTCATCATGAAAGCCGATTTAATTATTATTCACATCTGCAATAGCAAAAATGGTTCATCTCTAAAGTTTGTAATAATGGAGCCACTTTGGATCAAAATAATTAAAAACTCTTTAAAAATTAGACCAATTCCAGATATAGCAAAATTCTTTATTAGTGTACGTAATGGTAAATGTACTAGATAAAACATTGGACATAACACAATAGGACAGATGCCAAAAGAAATTGCCCTTCCGTAGAACCTAGGCTACACTTTTAGCTGTCAATGGTGGTAATATCCTTCAGTTAAAACAACATGGTACATGGTGGTTGGAAATCTAGTGTAGCTGAAAGTTATATCGAAGATTCCCTAGAAATAAAAAAAATATAGCATATATGTTACAAGGTCTACCTACATCTACTTACACACGATATGAACCAAATTCCATCAACATCAGCAGTACAATCAGGCTCTATTTCAACTGAAGATATCGTAAATACTTATGGAATTAACACAATTAACAATACCGTCATTAATGTGCCTACAGCTCTGAATCAGAATTGAACCATCCATAAATTTGACATGCCATAATTGCACTATCAATTTTTATAAATAAATTAAAATTCTGTACATCTGTAATAGTTACGTGTTATATTGTTTCCATATTATGTTGTTACATAACCTTAAAATACAGTTTTATGTAAAGAAAGTAAAATATCTTTACATGTATAATAGTTACCTGTTAAGATATTTGTTTCCAATTATACTTCTGTCATACATATTTTGCTATTGTTAAAATACTGTTAGTTATTTTACCTTAGAGGCCGAGCATTTATAAGTTTTAGAGTATGATTAATTTGTGGTATAAATCTAAATAAAAATAAACTTGAATAAACAAACTGCAATGAATTTGACGGTTGACAACTTGACATACATACATACTACTGCGATTGCATAGTTGCGGCATTCCCTTTATTTGTTTTCATTATTTCCCTAGGTCAATAATGGCCTCATTATTTACCTCTTATTAGTTCCAGGTCGTGAAATGTCATTTCGTGGCGCTTTGTTACGTGTAAAAATGCTATGATTTTTTACTACTGGTACAAAAAATATTAAAACCTATGTAATATTACGAACCCCTACGTAAAATATATATAAATCATTATGTAAAAATACAATCTTCAAATGGAATATCACAAATTAACTTTATTAAATTACACACTAGTGTGCAATTTTACATAGTGATGTAATTTTACTTGATAATCCATGTGAAATAGTTTCCTATTATATGTGTAATTTTACACAAAAAATTTTTACAGTGTATAAGGAAAACCACAACCACCAGGATTGTGATGTGTCGATTTTAAACAGACAGAAATTGAGTAATTGTTTAAAAAGGCGTGCTATGGAAAATATATGCGAGAACCATATGAAGCTTATACACAAAGAATTACATAAGAAAAATGTTGATACGCTAACTGTACATCACGTGCACCCAGTGAGGAAAAATATTTATAATGGTATAAAGTTCTTCCGAAAATTCCAAGTTCAATGCGGAATGTATATACATACATGATGTGTTAAATGCAGTAAGAGTATTGAAAAATCAAGACGAATTATTTTTACTAAACAATGATCAGTAGAAATATATGTGTCATTTTCGTGTACTACCAGCCTAATATTTTTGAGTAAATTACGGCCAGTCTGTGTAGATGGAACTTTCAAGTGTTGCCCAAAATTTTTCCATCAGTTATTCACCTCTCACGGGCTACAAAATGAACATTATGTTCCTTTAGTTTTCATTTTACTTCCGAATAAACAAACAAACACATATACTACTGCATTCAATTGTATAAAAGCCCAGTGTTCAAAACTAAATATCAACTTCAATTCTGAAGTAATGTACGTGGATTTTGAAAAAAGCTATTCGCGCTGTTGCACATCAAACCTTTCCTTCTGCTGAGCTAACAGGATTTTATCTTGGGTAGTCATGGTGGGTTATTTTTTTTTTTTTATTGTTGAGAGTTATTAACATATTGTTTCTTCTCGTATAGGTGCTGGAAAATACAAATGCTAGGGTTGTCAACAGTATATCGCAAAGATATAGATGTTGAAAAATATGCAAAATATGTGATTAGCCTTCCATTTTTCCCTCCGATGTGGGTGACTGTTTCGAGACTGATTTCGCAGAAATTTTTCCTAACTCTACGAATTCGCTGATTACTTGGTGGAGAATTATATTTCGGGGAACGCTGATTTTGTTCCTCATATGTGGACTGAAAACAGTTCATCACTAGAACGAATCACAGACGCTTGCGAGAGCTTCCACTCCAAATTTAATTCTTTATTTTATAATTACCATTCAAACATATTTCAATTTTTAGAAAATTTGAAAATATTCAAACTGACACGTATATTAAAATACGCAGTTTGTAGATAAGAAAATATCATTGTTAAGGCAGAAGATAAGTCCATTTTAATTTGGAAAATTTGTCATACAAATTTCTGCAAATACATTATGATTTGTGTGCAAACAAACACTACATGTAATTTTATGTACAGGATGTAGCTCCTAAGATGCCTCGGACCGTAGCTCCTCTATCATGCAATATATCGAAAAAAGTCTAAGAGAAAAATTGTCCATAATTACAATCACCATTTCCCTAAAATATTTTTGGTCATCAGTGCCGTGCCGTATTCCAGTGGCGTATCAAACCTATGTTTTTTTAATGGAACAATTTTGTGGCCGATTCGGAAAGTCCTCGAAGAGTACTTTCTTTTTCTTGTGTAACGTCATACCACTAACTTTAGCGGTTTTGCTATTATAACGGTTTTTCTTCGCAGTTAGACCGTACTTCGACATTTTTTTTGGCAGGAACTAAATTGTACCGGCGTTTCGGTTTCGAATGTAGGGCTAGACTAAGACCACTTCTACCTACTCTTAATTTCTTTCAAGTGATTTAAGGAAAGAAGATAATTTTTGATTGGGCATTACAAATAGTCGTGTTTTTCTAAAATATCAAATGGGAACCATATAAAATAATTACATCGTTGGATAATCGAAATTCCAAATTTTCCATTTATTAAAAAAAACACATTTTATTACAAAATTTATAAAAAAGTTGTTGAAGGTCAATTTATCGAAAATTGGTAAACATGGTGTTTACTTTGGAGGCATAATCGCAACTTCGACTCACAGGCCCTAGACACCGCTCTTAGGACTTCCGGTGATACAGCACGGAAAGCCGCGCGAATACTCTCTCGCATATCCTCGGCAGTAGTTGGTACCTTCCTGTAGTCCTCGTTCTTGATGTTGCCCCAGAGGAAGAAGTCTAGGGGAGTGAGGTCAGATGATCTTGGCGGCCACCTTGCTGGACCCCGACGACCAATCCATGAATCTGGAAACCTTTCGCCAAGATATTCCCGAACGGCATGACTATTATGTGCAGGAGCTCTATCATGTTGGAAAACTATCTGTCGGCGAGCGGCTAATGGGACATTTTGCAAAAGTTCAACCAAGTCGTCACGAAGAAAACATGGATAAGTGTTGCCATTCAGGTTCCCGTCGAAGAAGTAAGGACCAAGTAGGTGATCTCCCAGTATGCCACCCCAAACATTGAGTGACCGTCTTTGCTGGTGGTTTCCAATTCTCATGACGTGCCGGTTTTCATCGGCATATTAATGACAGTTGTGACGATTGACTACCCTATTTTTGTGAAATGTCGATTCATCCGAAAATAACACGCGCATGAGGTAGGATTCATCGTGGTCAATTTTGTTTGTTGCCCAATTGCAGATATTCTGACTGATTTCAAAATCTTGAGGTTGCAATTCCTGGTGCAATTGAATTTTAAATGGATGGAACTTGTATTTTTGAAGAGTACGAAGCACAGAGCGCATTGAAATATCAGTGTTCCTACTAATTTCACGGACTCTGATATGAGGATTTTCAACAGCAGCCTCCAGAACTTTCAATCCGTTTCTACGGTCAAAACTGGCTTCGTTCGTTTATCAGATAACAATAATGCTTCTGTCAGTTTATTGTTATTTGTTCCGTTTGCATTGACAACTACACTTCCATTGTTTTATCATAACAGCTGACTTTGAAAAAGGACGTTTTTCGACAAATTGACCTAACAACTTCGTTTTTCTTTTTAATTTTGTAATGAAATATGTTTTTTTTAATAAATGGAAAACTTGGAATTTCGATTATGCAACGATGTAAATGATGTAATTATTTTATACGGTTCTCATTTGATATTTTGCAAAGTCCAATCAAAAATGATCTTCTTTCCTTAAATCACTTGAAAAAAATTAAGAGTAGGTAGAAGTGGTCTTAGTCTATCCCTAAATTCGAAACCAAAACGCCAGTACAATTTAGTTCCTGCCAAAGAAAATGTCGATATACGGTCTAACTGCAAAAAAAAACGTTATAACAGCAAAATCGCTAAAGTTAGGGGTTTGACGTTACATAAGAAAAAAAAGTACTCTTCTAGGGCTTTCCGAATTAGCCACAAAATATATATTGTTCGATTTAAAAAAAAAACATAGGTTTGATACGCCACTGGAATACGGCACGGCACTGATGACCAAAAATATTTTAGGGAAATGGTGATTGTAATTATGGACAATTTTTGCTTAGACTTTTTTCGATATATTGTATGATAGAGGAGCTACCGTCCGAGGCATATTAGGTGGTACACTCTGTATATAAAACTAAATATATTACTGTATAAGAAAGAATAAGAAATTATTGCGGATACATAAAATATCAGAAAAAGAAAAATATTGGGTATAATCCGCTGTAGAGCAACCGTAAACACGTGTTTCTGACTAATTGGTCGTCATCAGTACGGTGTAGCCAAGGAATAAGGTGGGATAACCTTGGAGATGTAAGCTAAACGGAAGACCATCAGGTGACAGACCACCATTTGCAGCTTCAGCCAGAAGATCCTCGGTTCTGAGGACAACAACTAACGTCGCCACGAGGAAGACAATGTCAACCTGCGTGCCATCCGAAACCCAGGAAATGTAAATGAAAGAATAAGAAATTATTGCGGATACATAAAATATCAGAAAAAGAAAAATATTGGGTATAATCCGCTGAAGCTGCAAATGGTGGTCTATCACCTGATGGTCTTCCGTTTAGCTTACATCTCCAAGGTTATCCCACCTTATTCCTTGGCTACACCGTACTGATGACGACCAATTAGTCAGAAACACGTGTTTACGGTTGCTCTACAGCGGAGTATACCCAATATTTTTCTTTTTCTGATATTTTATGTATCCGCAATAATTTCTTATTCTTTCATTTACATTTCCTGGGTCTCGGATGGCACGCAGGTTGACATTGTCTTCCTCGTGGCGACGTTAGTTGTTGTCCTCAGAACCGAGGATCTTCTGGCTGAAGCTGCAAATGGTGGTCTGTCACCTGATGGTCTTCCGTTTAGCTTACATCTCCAAGGTTATCCCACCTTATTCCTTGGCTACACCGTACTGATGACGACCAATTAGTCAGAAACACGTGTTTACGGTTGCTCTACAGCGGATTATACCCAATATTTTTCTTTTTCTGTTACTGTATAAGTATATATAATGATTTCTCTTGTGCATTCGTATTCCTAGAAATAGGAATAGGCTCTTAACTCGCGGGAGCGAATTAGTATACGGACATCGGAGCGAACTATTATACGATTAATAGGGTTTTCTGACCGCGGGAGCGAACTAGTGTGCACCGAGGGTTAGATATCTGAGTGATAAAGCAGATTGTGAACAAAGATTTTCCAAATCGATTTTTTGCCAACTTCGGCTGCAGTCTCCCGTTGGGCGGATAGAGTAGCCCAATGGGAGCTATGCGGTCCCAAGCCAGGATAAAGAAGAAGGGTTCCTAGGTGAGGTCAGCTCACAGACTCAATGACCAAACCTTGTAATACGGACGCATTATACATACGGCGCGGAAAACGACAACAAACAAACAAAGACCAAACAAATTCATAATATCGAGCTGGAATATAAGATAACTAAGTAAAAAAGACACTGAGGTATTTCTCGAGCTCAACCGGCACAATATTGATATGTGCCCACTTGCTAAAACCAAGAAAAGAGAAAAAGGAACTTCCCACTCGAAAATTACATATTTGTACATAGTGGCAAGGACAAACACAATGCAGTCAGCTCCGGAGTAGCCCTACTAGTCCACGAAAAGTACACATTGAACATTGTAGACAGCGGCTACGTAAACGATAATAATCCAAAAGTTACATTTAGTATAGAAGACAACCCATGCATATTATTTACGTTTAAGCCCCAGATGCTGGTAGACCGTATCAGGAAGTCCTATAGTTCTATGACAAATTACAAGACGTAATTGATTGTAATAGTTGCAGTGTATGTACCACCATCGTCAATTGAAGACCTTGCTGCAAGAAAGAGGCAAGTCCACTCTTATGGTTTCCGATATAATCGAAAAAACCCTCGTGTCTTTTTGTCCTGTTTCCAAAATATCTCAGCTTTTTTGACATCTACTAAGGCGATGTGTACAAATTTTGACTTTCATGTTGATGATTTTTAAAAAATACAGCTTATTTTGAAATAAATAAAATGGACCCCAAAAGTTGTAAATCAATGAACATGTCAGTAAAACTATACTAAAAAAAAGTATTAAAAATAGTTTTACTTATTTTAGAACAATATAAAAGTAACAATGTTGGTAACATAAACTTATAAAAGTAAAAATTTCTGAAATATTTGGACTCATTGGTCATCCAGGTTGCCCGTCTCTTCTGTATCTGTCAGTTTTGTCACCTCGTTGGTGTACATCGCATTTTAGGTTTCTATAGTAGTCCTTACAGCTTTAGGGAACATATTTTTTGTACAAGGGTCATGACATTATCATATTTCTTTTTTTTTAAAGAAAATGGCGAGTCATATGCTCGATCCTCAACAGTTGGTAGAGAAAACGGAAGCGTCTGATTCTTCATTCTGATATCAAAATCAGAAAATACAATCATCCCAGTTAACGTGCTGCACTTAACGTCAGTCGATTTAGAGTCATACTCAAACATTCTTTGTTTCGATATGGCCTATTTATGCTTGTTCTTATCCATTTCAACTTTTTTGAAAGACAGAGCTAAGTTGTTGACGTAGTTAAGAATCATATCTTGAGTAACCGCAACGACATGAACACTTTTTGAAGATTTCTTTAACTGGTGTATGTGTTCTTCAGGTCTGTAGATCAGTTCTACTTTTCGAGTGTACTTTTCCGTTCTCCCAAATGATCTGCCATGTTGAACTAAGCAATATAGATACTGCATCAGACTATGATTCTTATTCTGAGCCGCACAGTTATCAGAAAAAAGGTAAAGCACCTTCACAGTCTTGTCTAATGCGTTGTCAATGTAGTGTGCCAAAAAAAAACCAGATGGTTTAATTTGGAGTTTTTCTACCAGTCACTTCATCATAGACGTAATACGTAGACTCTTCCATCTTAGCAGAATGAATACAGAAGTTGTACATCCATAGTTGGCGCAGATAAAATGCGTCACCAGATGGCACTTTAGGAAGCAAAGCATTTTGTTGGAAGTCAAAGCAAAGAGTGTCTACTCTTGGATCTTCAAGAGCAGTAGACTTTTTTGCGAGAGATCATCAAAAAATGTCTTGGCCTTACTTTGGTGCAATGTGTGCTGTGTTACTCTCTCATTCAATTCTTCGTATGTATGAACTGACTCGATTTTCTTGTATTAACTTATACATGTTTGATTCAAACTTTGACAGATATAACGTATAAAGTTTACGAATATTAAGTTCACACGAGAGGTAGTATTGGCCATTACTTTTAGAGCGACTATAATGTGATTTTCGGTTTGGAAACTCTGTTATGTGCTTGTGAATAGATTCAACAATTTCTGAAGAAATGGCATTGGGTCTATTGGAATGTCTTCCTCTCATATATCCAGATGAAGTTATTGTAGAAGGCTCTGCCAAATTTGCTGCAATAGTTTCTACTCGTTTTAAAGATACACCGTTAACTGCACAGAAAGCCTTCTTACAAACATCAAACACTGCTTGACCAAGTCGAATCTAAAAAATATTTAATAAAGTAATAATAATATTCTAAAGATATTAACCTAGAACTGGTTTATATTTATTAGAAGCAGGTATTCTGCTTCCAGTACGAGGTCGCGATCTTAGAGGGAGCGTAGATGTTATAAGTCCTGCTAAGTAGTGATTCTGAACGGAACGTTCACCCAATTCATTGAATTTCTGCAAAATTCTTTGCAGATTTTCTAGATCAACTTTTGAAAAACACTTCTTCCTACATTTGCAGTCTTTACCGATTGCACTTGGATCAACTTGCTTATTAACTGAATTTATATAGTCTTCTCCGGATGCGAGTTTTCGTTTTCGTACATGTCTTTTCTACATTTCTGGGTGCCTTTTTTTCTGTCGTTTGGGGGTGGTTATTTCCTTCTGATTCAGATTTTCGTCACTGCTCGAATAATTCGAAGTGTTTTCCGGTTCATAATTATCACCAGAACCTGAGCTAAAATGCACCCTTTCACTGTCACTGTACTCAGAATCTATTATATAGTTATAAACAATTTCACTTGCTTAAATTTGTATAAAACAATTAATAGAATACACTGAACAGCACAGCGAAACTCAAACGGAACAATACTTTTTTGAGGTTAGAAAACTAGATTTCAATTGGCGCAAGAAAGAGACAAATCCGGACTTACATTATTATTGCACGAATTAAGTTAGGAGAGTAAGTTCAAAATATCTATTAGGCAACCAAATATTATTTGGACTTAAATTCTACTTGAACCAAGCGATGGGGAATAGCCAAATTAGTATAAATTAGTATAATTGTGGACTTAACTCATTTTTGCCCAACAGTGGACTTGCGTCTTTCTTGTAGCAAAGTCTTCAATTATATCATTTACTTTATATAAAATCATATCAATTTTTATACAGCGATGCTAGCAAGTTGAAATCGGGCCCTATTAGCAACTACTATAACTTGATGTTTCAACTTGTTTAATTAGAATATTGATGCGATGCCGTACTAAAACCGTATTCTGCTATTCCGATAAATTCAGCACGAACAATTAATTTGTTTAGACGGGAGTATGATTCAAGCTTTAAAGCCGGGCAGCTAAAAGCATTGTCTTATTTATAGTGTGCGACTAAAACTGTTTTTGCGTCACTTGCATAAATTGCAAGTGACATTTAAAAATTCGCTTGACTTAATTAAGCTCGCTTCTAACTACTTCCACTAGTATTGGTGGCTTCGCTCCGAGACTAACAAAAGTAAAGTTAATTAATGACACTCGTTTGATGTTTCAGCTACGATACGTTAAATTAAAATGGGAATTATGACGAATCCGTTATTCATGAAACGTTTGATGTGATACTTTGTGTATTTAAATATGAACCTCGGCTGCAAGCATGTAGAATACGTATTAAGGCTTTTGTCTTTGTTTAGTTTCGAACGTTAGTATTTCTCAATTTTATAAAAGTATATAAGTACATCAAATTAGAACTTCACAAGTGTTAGTGGAATATTCACTTGCTTCTTAAAATAAATATCTTTCTTTCTTGTTCAAGCATACAGTTAATAAATAACTAAAAGCATAGAGATAAAGAAATTAAAATACTGGTAATGGGTTAATCTCAGACCATTAAAGCCTCTTTGTTTTTTTCAATGAATATTATACTGGCATGTCCTCTAGTCTGTCTTATGGTCAAAACTACTGTTATTTAAAATTTTGGGCTAGTAATTCGTGAGCCCACTATAGAGGAGCAATTGTTCAATTAAAATATTTTGCCAGATATTATAAGAAATTACAAAAAAATTACACAAGTCTAAGAAAAAATACTTTTTTAACATTATTTTATATGAAAACGTATGCAGTCCATGAAACACGAGGTTATATAATAAATAAAACAATGTGTCCTTCATATTCCTTGTAAGTGTATTGCATTTACACATATGCTAGTTTCGTCTTCTTGCCATCATCAGCCTGAATTTACACATTAAAAAGCTACATTTTTAAGATACAATTGCTAAAATATTTATATATACACCGTGGTCAGAATTTCGCATATAAACTTCAGGTAGAATGATTCTAAGATTAATTCTTAATTCCACAATGCTAACACAAAAAATAAGGTGTGGGCACCACACGACTTTCTTATACATATTGCTGAAGCCTCAATAATTTGAATAATTTAAATAAATGATAATTTTTATGATAAAATTTTTATAGTCTTAATCATAAGCCAGTTCCTGATCAGCATAATATTGTAAAATTTCTTATGAGTTCTTGCAGAGATTTTAGCTTCTTCGTTTTCTGGTATACCTCTTATTCAGTTTTGTTTGGAATAAGGTTACAAATTAAAAGAAAAGTCTAAATTTTACATAAAAATCATATTTATATTTTAACATCAATCATAAATAGCATTGCTATACTGTATCTATAGCAATTTTTTATTTTATAAGTAATGAAAAAGGAAAAACATTTCTACTCATCTTTGGGTTATAATGTTTGTGTAAAGCTTATATATCTATAATGATCGTCATAAAGTAATTATCCTGTTCTTTCAAAAATAAGAAAAACCTTGATTCTTGATAAGTAATTTGTTAATATGTAGCTGATTCTATTTTACCAAAAACATACATTTTCACATAGTGCCTTGGTAATCTAGAACTTTGCAAACGTGAATGCTCGGAAATTGGCCTATACTAACCAGTAGCTGCAAACATTCGCACGTAATACCGCTAGCGTCTTAATACCTGTCCACCAAAAACATCCCTTTTTATTCGTATTTATTTGGTTTGAGATTTTAAATCAAAATGATAAAGTATAATAATTAATGATGCCTAATGATTTACTGAAAGCAAATATTCGCACATAGTACTCTCGGCGCAACCAACACCATTAACTATCCTTTCATTACTATTAGAAACAAATAAATTATTATTACTAAACAGGATAATATTTATCTAATTCAATGCTCAACGTCTTATTAAAAGCAAATATTTTCACATAGTACTTTTAGAAACGCACAGCACCACTAATTATTACCAAAATTGAATCATTTATTTATTAACTTACTTTATTTCATCATATATCTCTTTTTTCATTTTAAAATAAACAGCAATACAAAAAAATTAATTGAAAGGAAATTATTTAAAAATGAAAGCTAAACTAATAATTGAATTCTAAATCTTAATACAAATAAACTAATCGTGAGTCGAAAAGTAGTGTATCAACCCTACTCTCACTTTTGCTATATCAAAAATTTTTTTTTTTAGAAAATTTTGCGTCTTTCTAGCTCGAAGTACAAAATTCATCTCTAACAAGTCGATTCTTGTTTTTCGATAATATATGAAGACAATTGACTATCGGCAATTTGCAGCGCTTCTCTTCTCAAACTAAATTTTAAGTTGGCATCAATTTCTTGAAACACCCGTGATGAAATCCCTGTTGTTAGTTTTCTTCAAGTTGCCGCATCTACACTTACACGCACACATTGTCTTTGACAGTTTATTCACTAATGTCAGCATCTTGAATTGTCCATTATTAAAATCTTCACACACTTAACATGTTTCATCCACGGTAGGTATATTTCCTTTCTTTCTTCTTAATATAGTCCCCTATTGTACTTGAATATGAACGTATTACCTTTTTCATCATTTGATATGTATTTTCTTTTTCCATTGACTAAGGTTATTCTTATTTTTCTTTTAGAAATACCTCGATTAGGTAATACCGGGAACACATTATAGATAACTGGAATCTTTCTTACGAATCCCGCATCACAAAGGCCAGTCGCTTCCATCATATCGTCTCCGGATTTTATCCAGGCCCCCTCCTCTGGTAGTACGTTAATTTGCAAAAAAACTGTAAACAATATTGACACTATATATTTTTTTTACAGGTTTTCTAACCATACAAGACCATTTTCATAGTCTATTGAAATTCCTGTGCCACAAATACAAGAATTCATGAAAGTATTTTGTATTTGTACAGTTATTGTTTACACAGAACATTGCCATCGAATATATCGTATTATAAATGTTTTGACTCATATCCTTTTATTATTCATAGATATAAGTTCAAGGTATTTGCTATATTTTAAGTGTGATTACTAAAATCTTCCTTATACATTGTCACATTATGCATGTCTGAATTTACGTTCATTCTCTTAAAACTGTGTTTCAAGACTGCATAATTTTGCTCAAACACGTCTTGTTTTTATTTTGATTTCTCTGGTATTTATGTGTCTTTTAGACAGCATAAAACCTATTGATTTGTTTTCTGTTTGTCTTGTACTTAATTTTTAGTACTTATTCAACTTAAGATATACTAATAAATCATGTTTATTTTGATACAAAAGTTTCTCTTTAAATATAGGCAACCCATTATACCCTTGTGTTACCTGTTTTGTCTAATGCTTAACACTTAAAAATAAACTTTTTAAAATAAAATTAATATTCTTTTTCAACAACTAAGCTAATTCTTAACATTCTTATTTTATTTAATTTGAAGGTCACAGCAATATGTCCCTTAAAAATACAATACAGAAGTTGTTCTAAATTACATTTTAAATACTTTTATCTTCTTAAAAAATAAAACTGAGTAAATGTGTTACTTCAGATCCTTAGAATGTCAATAAATTTTTCGTAAGCAATGATGTGAAGGACAAAGAGCCGATACAAAGTAAAAATCTATTATGGTGATTGTTGCTGTACTTAAAATCAAAATAATGTGCTCTCAAATATTCTCTTTTAGTATACTATTTGTAAAACATTACAAACCTTCAAAAATATTTAGTAAAGGAGCACTCCGAAATGGAATGTTCATTCGACTATAGAGAAAAGTAAATCCAAGCTCCTCCGAATTGAATTATGTACAGATTATTAAATGGGCGAAAAAATCTACAAAATAATCTTATGTGGTAAAGTACGAGTATCGATATACATATAAAGGAGATTTTTTTTTAATGGAAAACTTGGAATTTCGATTATTCGATTATCCAACGATGTAATTATTTTATATGCTTCCCATTTGATATTTTAGAGAAAAAAATACTATTTGCAAAGCCCAATCAAAAATTATCTTCTTTCCTTAAATCACTTGAAAAAAAATTAAGAGTAGGTAGAAGTGGTCTTAGTCTATCCCTAAATTCGAAGTCCAAACGCCGGTACAATTTAGTTCCTGCCAAAAAAAATGTCGAAGTATGGTTAACTGCGAAGAAAAACCATTATAACAGCGAAACCGCTATAGTTAGCGGTTGACGTTACATAAGAAAAAAAAGTACTCTTCAAGGGCTTTCCGAATCAGCCATAAAATATATATTGTTCCATTTAAAAAACATAGGTTTGATACGCCACTGGAATACGGCACGGCACTGATGACCAAAAATATTTTAGGAAAATTGCGACTGTAATTATGGACAATTTTTCTCTTAGACTTTTTTCGATATATTGTATGATAGAGGAGCTACGGTCCGAAGCATCTTAGGTGCTACACCCTGTATGTCGCGTCCACATCTGTCGCGAGATACTATTTAAAGGTAGATATGAGATTTGCCTGCGCTACATGGCGACAGTATTCAACTCCCATGCAAAAACTGCAATGTATAAATGTCGCTACAAATGAAAACCGGCGTAGTAAAACATGTGTCGTCGGATACACATAAGGAACATATTGCTGATACTGCAACTGCTTGTGAACGACAGAAAGCATTTAATTCGGATATACTTAAAGTGCTAATATTCTTCGGATTACATTGAATCATCCTGAGTGTATTCAATTTTCACAGAATTGTTTTAACGATAAATATAGTGACTTGCATGTAGACGCGGGATCCACCTTGAGCAAATGTTATTTGTCCTCAATGTACGATGGAATTAAGACTTCAATTGTGAATGACATAAAAGATAAACAAACATTTATTACTATTGAAATCAAAAGTGTAAAAATCATTTACATGCACGATTTTAAATTTTAGCGTTCATCGGGATGTACGACACATAAATCAAATTACAAATATTTTCATAAATCTAAAACATCGAGCACAGGAAACACACTGGGACCGATTTTCGTCAATGACATTTTGATATAGCACAGAGAAATTAACCGCGCAGAAAATAGAGCGTGCATGACATTCATTGTGGATTGTTCGCGCGACTATACAGTAAAAGATTGAACCATAATTCGACGGTAATCGGGAAAAATTCGATTTTACGGGGGACGCGTTTCAAATTAGCGTTGAATTTTCGATGGTCGATAAGGAAAGTTTTGTATTTACTGCTGCGTTATTGTTGGGTGTACATACAATTCCAGGAAGAAGATAGAGAATTGTGGAACCATTAGAATCGAATTAAAGCGATTAATTTGATTTTTATTTCGATTGAGCATGTTTCCGGTACAATAATGAAACGTTACTTTTTTACCATTTTCTCTGCATACTTTCGTGTAAATTGCATAATAATTATACAATAATATATAGTAAATGAGAGAGAAAAAACATGCGAAACTAATTGGTATACATAAAGCTCTTGCTAAAAGTATAATAGGAATATCAAAATATTTCAGTATTTATGTAACAATTACATAATGTTGAACTACATCGATTGTCAGCCTTTATGAACAAGCGAATGGAGTGAGCGAGGCTAATAAAAAGAGAGTGAATTAAGTCCCACTATGTTGCAAGCAGGAAGAAAGACATCTGTTCCAATATAATTAGTAACCAAACTTCATCGTAGAAATACCGATAAAGTTACCAAAAAATTAGTTGTAAAATTAGAGAATAATTCGGACGAGTATGAGGATTTTGTAATTTTATGTAATATTGAAGCTTATGCATTAATGACACATTTTAGTTTGATTCTATGGAAATTCTTATAGAAGTAACCAAATACACGTATATCAGAAACATCAATAATCCAGAAATTGAATAATATTTTGTACATTAAGAAAGATGTTATAACCTATCTTTGTAATACCCTTTGCTGAAGACATAATTTGTAAGATATTTGCAAAAAATTGTAAGGTAGTTTTCTCCAAAAACTTACTTTATAAAATTATTATCAAATTCATTTTGAGTATTTTTACAGTCTCTAGAAATTTGTCTTACCTTAGGTAGTTGTTGACAATATATTTTTAAAATCTGATGTTTGATACCTCTGGTCCACCGATTTCACTGAAAAATTAATCACATCTTGAGAAAAGAATTATACTGTTAAATATAAAGTGTGGTGATGATAGCTTTAGCCATTTCAGCGCTATCATTATCAAACACATTTAGACAGATAGAGAGGCATGCTTGCAAACGCCCCTTTTTCGCTATCAGTGGATTTTAAAATGTGGACAACTGCAACCGTCTGAACATCTCTCGGCATCTCAGTACGAGTATACAGGGTGCCCCACCGAAAACGAAACAGATTGAATATCTCGAATCATATCTTCAACTGTTATACGTTATTCCCCTCCCCTCCATCACTCTAACCATTACAATTTAAATAGGGAAAGTACTAAATACGATACATCATCATTGAAAAGGTAATTGTACGGGGAATTCAGCAATGTGATTGTTGGTTGCGTTATTTTTGATTTTAGCGCCCTCTAGCGGGAAGAAAAACGGTTACGTATTTCACAATGTGACACATCATTTCAAAGCTAATTTTATTAGCAATTTAATGCACAATTGAAAAAAATTTAAATAAACGAAAAGCATTGCAGAGCTCTAATATTAGAAACTACGAACTTATTAGTTTACAAAAGACGCTGACAGTCTATACCTGAGAATAATGACAAATAAATGTCAAAAATATTACGTATTTAGTTGCTAATAAAATTAGCTTTGAAATGATGTGTCACATTGTGGAATACGTAACCGTATTTTTCCCCGCTAAATCTAAAATAGCGCAACCAACAATAACTTTGCTGAATTCTCCGTACAATTACCTTTTCAATGATGTATCGTATATAATACTTTCCCTATTTAAATTTGTAATGGTTAGAGTGATGGAGGGGAGGGGAATGACGTATCACAGTTGAAGATATGATGGAAGGGTGTCCCCGTTGGATCAAAAATCGACCTGTTTTTGCGTTTTTTCAAAAAAGTTTTCTCCTTTGAGATATTCAATCTGTTTCGTTTTCGGTGGGGCACCCTCTATATACAAAGCAATAGCTGTCAAGTTTCAACAGATACCTATAAAACAATTTGAATGTTTTATTTCTTTCTTTTCTTTCCTATTTATAAAAAAAAATGAATGTAATCAAATCTGAAATTGAGAAAAAAATTATTAAGAGGGTACTTCGAAATTCCTACCGGAAGTAGGTCTTTTACGCTTATCTAAAAAATAGTTTTTTGCGAATATCAAATATCGAATAAGTATTAAAGTATCCAGAGTTTGATTTTAATAATTTGTGTATAAAACATTTACAACTTGGAGTCTGTGGCTTGATACTGAACAAAAGAACACTAAAACACCTTTACCACACTAAAGCATAACAAACTGAATACGTAACTTGTTGCACTTTTGTGACTGGATAGTCATGTTTAATAAACTAAACTTGGAGTCTGTGGCTTGATTCTAAACAAAAACATTAAAACACCTTTATCAAACCAAATCACAACAAACTAAATACGTAACTTGTTGCACTCCTTCGACTGGACAGTTATGTTTAATAAACTAAACTTGGAGTCTGTGGCTTGATACTAAACAAAAACTCTAAAACACCTTTACCACACTAAAGCACAAAAAACTAAATACCTAACTTGTTGCACTCCTTTGACCGGACAGTCATGTTTAATAAACTAAATTTGGAGTGTGTGGCTTGAAACTAAACAAAAACACTAAAACACCTTTACCACACGAAAGCACAAAAAACTAAATACGTACCTTGTTGCACTCCTTTGACCAGATAGTCATGTTTCAGAAACTCAACTAGGAGTATGTGGCTTGATTCTAAACAAAAACACTAAAACACCTTTACCACACTAAAGCACAAAAAACTAAATACCTAATAGTTGCACTCCATTGACCGGACAGTCATGTTTAATAAACTAAATTTGGAGTGTGTGGCTTGATTCTAAACAAAAACACTAAAACACCTTTACCACACGAAAGCACAAAAAACTAAATACGTACCCTGTTGCACTCCTTTGACCGGATAGTCATGTTTAAGAAACTCAACTAGGAGTATGTGGCTTGATTCTAAACAAAAACACTAAAACACCTTTACCACACTAAAGCACAAAAAACTAAATACCTAACTTGTTGCTTTCTTTTGACCGGACAGTCATGTTTAATAAACTAAATTTGGAGTGTGTGGATTGATTCTAAACAAAAATACTAAAACACCTTTACCACACGGAAGCAAAAAAACTAAGTACGTACCTTGTTGCACTCCTTTGACCGGATAGTCAAGTTTAAGAAACTCCAATTGGAGTATGTGGCTTGATTCTAAACAAAAACACTAAAACACCTTTACCATACTAAAGCACAAAAAACTAAATACCTAACTTGTTGCACTCCTTTGACCGGACAGTCATGTTTAATAAACTAAATTTGGAGTGTGTGGCTTGATTCTAAACAAAAACACTAAAACACCTTTACCACACGAAAGCACAAAAAACTAAATACGTACCCTGTTGCACTCCTTTGACCGGATAGTCATGTTTAAGAAACTCAACTAGGAGTATGTGGCTTGATTCTAAACAAAAACACTAAAACACCTTTACCACACTAAAGCACAAAAAACTAAATACCTAACTTGTTGCTTTCTTTTGACCGGACAGTCATGTTTAATAAACTAAATTTGGAGTGTGTGGATTGATTCTAAACAAAAATACTAAAACACCTTTACCACACGGAAGCACAAAAAACTAAATACGTACCTTGTTGCACTCCTTTGACCGGATAGTCAAGTTTAAGAAACTCCACTTGGAGTATGTGGCTTGATTCTAAACAAAAACACTAAAACACCTTTACCATACTAAAGCACAAAAAACTAAATACCTAACTTGTTGCACTCCTTTGACCGGACAGTCATGTTTAAGAAACTAAACTTTGAGTCTATGGCTTGATACTAAACAAAAACACTAAAACACCCTTACCTCACTAAAGCTCAACAAACTAAATACGTAACTGTTGCACTCCTTTGACCGGACAGTCATGTTTAAGAAACTAAACTTGGAGTCTGTGGTTTGATACTAAACAAAACACTAAAACACCTTTACCACACCAAAGCACAAAAAACTAAATACGTAACTTGTTACACTCCTGTCTGGTCAAAGGAGTGCAGCAAGTTACATATTTAGTGTTTTTGTTTAGTATCAAGCCACAGACTCCAAGGTTAGTTTCTTAAGCAGGTGAAGGTATGTCAAAGTTATTTTGGAACAACTTTTATATAAACACATACGTCTAAGAAAGTCGTATGATACCCACACCTCATTTTATATTATATATTTAATTTTTATTCTTTATTGTATAGTTGCTAACGACTGTGTTTTTGACATTAATACTCTCGCTTAATTATTCACTTGACTTTACTTTTCGGAAATGTTTTCCCATATTTTTTAAGCTTAATTTATATTTTGCATTTTCCATAACTTTAGCTTCTTAAAAACATTTCTTACTTTAATTTATTGTTTTCAATTTACAATTTGTGTCTGTTAGTTTAGTGTTGCTGTGTGTTTGAAAATTGTAACTTTATTTTATTTAATTAGAACTTTAAAACACTAAGAAAACAAATTTTAAAAATATCTAAAATTTAGTAAATAAGTCGGGCTGCCGGTTTCTGCTACTTGATAGGATTCAAAGCGATTTTAAAGATCCGATCTGGCATCGCCTGCGGTGGCCCGGAGGCAGGGTAAGTGATTAGCGATCGGGAGGTCGTGGGTTCGCATCTCACCTGTGAGTATATTTTTATAATAAAATTTACTCAATTAAATTATCAGAGCAAAGCAGAAAATCATATTAGTATAATTTGTATTTTTCTGTTCAGTTTAAAGGAACCATCATTAAACAATTACTCCAAAACTGTAGGATCCAGTAGTCTTCTTAAATACAAGCAATTTAAAATCAAAATTTCATCCTCAAGGATTAAATTCTTAAGGTGTGGTTTTGCTTCTGCAAAAGCATTGATTGATATATTTCATATTTTAACTGAACTTCTTTTCAAGATTTAATAAAATAAAACATTGCAGATTATGCAAATAGATACACATGTTAGATTCCCGTGTACTAACAGAATTGTAAATAACATGTTTTTATTTCGTTCAAGTCGCTGTTTATCGTTGTAATTATAGATGAATTATCTCTATTACATACCTGAGAGTATGGGGTCGTTGAGCTCAGTTTTTAATTTTTAGTATCTAAGTAATTAATCTATACAAATACACTATGTACTATGTATAATATGCATAAGGAACTAGTAAAGAAAATCAGATAGTGCGTATATAAATACCTATATATAATTAGAGCGCCATTTATAAAAATAATAATAACTTATCGATAATTTGCAATAGTTTTACAGTACATGTATGGTAATTTATACCTCAATGTTTGTATGTATAATCAGTCGAAATATACACAATATGCAAACAAACAAATACAATAAATCAGATAAAATGTGCACAATAAAATATAAAATTAATTTATGGTCCAAAACAACATATTACTATTTAGGGTGTGAAAGGTTAGCCCCACTTTTCTCGAAAATTGAAAGTCTGAAGGTTGTTCCAGGTTGTTCTAGGTTTTTTCTAAATTGTTCCAAAGTGTTTCAAAAAAAGTAAAAACCAGCCGAAATAGGATAAGTGATACAGTTGTTGGTTAGGAGTCAGTGATTGGCCAGTTCATTTATACGTGCATGAAATAAGCATCCCGTTTATGTATAGAATACGTTACTTTTACCACTAGATAATAGCAGCATTGCTTTACTATACGGTCATAATTTCGTGTGCTTAAGTTTGTGCAAGCGCGTGCAAACTGCATATGTTATGCTGTGTATTAGTTCCCTGTTCATAATTTACGCATAACATAATCCTATATTATGTAAAGATTCTTTAGATTATGGTATTTATATTGGTTTAGAAATTACAGTTTATCAATGTTTTCACGTTAGAACTTCATAGAATATAAATAAAACCGCCAGTTTAACATGCCAATATCTATGTTACAAAATTGCAATAATTGTCTCAGATTGTGAAATAAAATGCAAAAGGAAAATCTCTTACCACAAAAAATATATATCAAAAAATCTAAATACGTATTTCGGCAACTAAGTTGCCATCTTCAGTAGATATCTGTATAAAACAAAAAAGAGTGTTAAACGTGGTATTTTTGGCTAAGGTGTAACCTTAGAAGATATGCTCTTCACCAAATCACCAGTGGGATAACACTCTAGTCTCTAGTCTGTAGTCTCTTAGTGTTATCCCACTGGTGATTTGGTGAAGAGCATATCTTCTAAGGTTACACCTTAGCCAAAAATACCACGTTTAACACTCTTTTTTGTCTTATACAGATATCTACTGAAGATGGCAACTTAGTTGCCGAAATACGTATTTAGATTTTTTGATATATATTTTTTGTGGTAAGGGATTTTCCTTTTGCATTTTATTTCACATTTTTAGCCACAGTCTCCACCCATTATTGTCTCAGATTGTGGCCAATTACTATCGGATTTGCTTTTTCCATAGTTACCTGCTATTGAGACAAAGTATGCCGAGGTATCTGTGGGTACTCGGATCTACAAGAAAAAATACAAAAAAAGGCATTTCAAAGCTCTAACAGAAATTGTAAATGGTTTGAGTCAAAGAGACGCATCTAGAAACTTCTCATGGACCAACACTATCTTCTGCAGAAGAAACGCATTTTAGAAAACTGGATTTTGGCTTGCCACAGAAAAGGTTTCCCGCTCAGAATTAAAGACATATAGGCTTCAGTGGAACATTCTCTAGATGCAACTCCCAGAGAAAATCCATTCAAAAATAAAATTTGCACCAGTACTAAAAACTGTAGTAGATAACTTAAAACCAGAAACAATACAGCATGGTTTCCGTGCTTGCGGGCTGTATCCTTGGAATCCCACAGCCACTATCTATAGTAAGTGCACTGGCATAAACAATGCAAGGAATAACAATGACAGCTTCAACCATGATACAAATGTTATTACTTCTAAAACATTTAAGAAGATTGTTGGAGAAAAGAAAATTGAATTTTAAAAAATTTCAACGAAAACTATGTACATACCTGAGCCTTGAAGACACTTTTTTTATCTAGAATTTCCAAGCCCAAAAAAATTAATTAATGATACTAATTTAAACCAAGACGAATATTAGCCGATGATCTAAGAAAAAGTTGCATATCTTCATAACGAAAGTGAATTTGGTAGCGCCAACATATCAATTATAATGGAGGAAAATTCAAATTATGCAGATGCCTAACACTTCATCAGATAACAGATAAATTTTAAATACATTGCTCAATGATTTTATAATTTGGCCTAAAACTCCGAAAGAAAGGGCCCAAAAAATCGGAAAAGCTACCTTTTGTACTAACTTCATCGGCTAGAAAACAAGAAAAGAAAACTAGAAATCAAAAAGGACACCGAGTTATAAAAAGAGAAACAAAAGGCTGAAAGATTAGAAAAGAAGCAGCTAAAGAAAGAACTTCCAAATAAGAAGGGAACAGAAATCCCATGGATGAAAAGGCTAATAAAAAAAGGAAAAAGTGAAACAACTGAAAACGATGACAAAAAGTTATTAGAAAAGAAATACAAAATGCCACAGAAACTATAAAATAGTAAAAAAGAAGCAAGTGAGAAGTAGGTATTACCAAAAAAGAGATGGACCTTACCAAACCAGACTATGGAATTGAAACCAAAAAATACAGTAGACCTAGCATCCACTATGATGCGCGTGAAAATGCATCTGAAGATTTAAGAGATGAATTTAAGATTAATGTGACAAATGATAGATATGAAATACACGAACCTTCTAAAATACTTGAATGCTTTACAAACACTTTAAATCACTCAGCTCAGAATGGCTGTGCAGATGAGTCTGACAAAGTACCTGAAGTATAAATGCAGTCCCAGAGAAAACTAAGAGGCAACTGTTTAACGAGAGCAAGATAGAAAATATTCCTACAGCAATAAATGTTATAAGTATTCTAAACCATCTGCATCCAACTCATTCCAGAATAAGACCAATTTATTTTGGGCTGTGTTTTACATGCTTACTAAATGTAACTCGTAGGCAATTTGGTGTTAAATGTATACATTGTAAAATTAGTTTTGAAAAACAGCACACAATTTTTTTTACGAAATCATTATATTTGCAATGTTTATAAAAGAAAAATTAACAATCAATTTTTGTAAAGAATTTATATTTTTTATCAATAAATATGAGTTAGTTACCTCTTTATCTAAGTAACTACATAAATAATGCAAAACTATTCAGTGGCCAATAACTATATTTTTGCAAGATTCACGTTAATAATCAATATTTAGAGTGTAAAAAATACTTCAAAAGAAATACATTGTTTTAAATTTTAAAGTTTTCTTATGCGTTTAGGTACAACAGTCACGTAATTGTTTTCAATTCCTAAATAAAAGTAGGAAAGCCAAAAATTTCTATCTCTTAAGAGCGCTCCGGACGGTAAAAATATTTCGATGCTCGTTAACCCCTCTCCCCTTCAGACTGCTGTAAGTAGCCACAGATGTGGCAATTTGGCAACAGCGAGGATTGGTTTGTAAAGACTGGGAATGGGTACATAATTCATCGTTGATTTATACTAACGACAACCAAATATTAGGAGAATGAGACGATTCGTCTCTTCCGTGCGTTTAGTGATATAGATACGAGTTGATATACAAAAAGGCATAAAGGATAAACGTAGGGCGCGCACTTATTGAGTCGTTTGAATCAGAAAAATATAGATAATACACACATAAAATTAAAATTTGGTGCAGAAAATTTCGATCCGAACCAACTAAGAAACAAATGAAAGGTTATTCAACAAAAATATATTACATTCAACATATTGCACTTTATTGTTTTGATAGTTTTGACTTTTTCATTTTTCGAAATACCGCGTAAATATGTGTGATCCGAAAATCAGTGTAATAATAGTTATTTATATAAGAAGGGTATAATTTATTAGATTATGGGTCGATAGAATGTTTTAGTTAGTACGATATCAAAATAAAATAAAAAATTATAAGAAAAAAAGAATTATTCATGACTGTTAAATAATACGTTCACTTGCTACCTATCAATAGATACATCATCCTATATTCATATTCAGAGTTGAGATGATTTAAATCATTTGAATAAAATCAGAGTTTAAATTATGATTTATTTAAATCAATGTGATTTTTATTTAAAAAAACATGATTTTTCTTCTTGTAATAGTCTCTTATAGTTTTTATTATATTTATATAATTATTTTAAGCAGAAAAATAAAGAAATTCGTCTTACATTTATTTAGTAACATTACATAAAAATTTTCAAATACAAAGAAAACATAAATAAACATAAGAAAACTGTGTGTTTCATATTAATAAAAAAATACTATTTTTAGCAATGTTGCATTTCTTAATTCTGAATGGACAAGCCCATATGATGAAACAGTTCTTTCGACATCTGCAGAAGAAGCGTTTGCATACAAAATCGGAACAATGATATCCAATGCTTGATTAATTTCTGGAACATTCTTCTGAGATCTCCACCATTTTTTATGTAAATAGATTAAGACGCTTTTATAAAGTATCAGTATTCAAAATTTAAAATAATCCAAAAAACACGGTTTTTTATAAAAATCTACGATTGTTTTCTAGGGGGATTTCTAATTGGAAGGCCTCTTGTATAGCGGGGATCCACCAATTCTAGTAGTAAGCACATTTAAAAAAATTCTTCAAGTTTGGGAAGCATTACATTTTTGAAAAAGTCCGAATCTCTCCATATCTACAAAATAAAGTTTTACATGTTGTTTTTGTACCAACACAAACTTATACTTTCTTCTTCCACCAGCATGCCATGCTAATTCCACACAACAAAATAGCACATTTTTCTTTTAGTTATTGCTAATTGACTTTGCACTTGATAGTAATAATCATGGCTTCTTTTTAATTTTAATTGACTTTTTCTATTGTTGCAAATTTAATTTGATTTTCTTGAACGGCCACTAGGGGATCCATGTTTTGTGAGACGGATGAACATTTTATTATCCCATCAGGGTTCGCGCCCAGGTAGAAATTCTCCTTGTCGATAAATAAACCACAGTCAATAATTTTTTCGATATCCTATCGCTCTCGAAAAGCAGCTTTCGCTAATGGTTCGCTCCTATTGCCATACCGTGTATGTTTACTGCCACCGAAGGAATTATATAACAATGTTTTTATTGTGTTGATACAAGATATTTTAGGGTGCAATTTGCATATACTGCCAAAGTTTGACGCGGTAACTCTAACAGATCTTTCATTTATCCTTAGAAGTTCTTTGGCTTCTAGTCGCACTTTCGATGTACAAAATGTCTTCATTTGATTTTTTCAAATCCTGAAGGAACTGTTCCCGTTTTCGGTTGTATTCCTCCATTGAAAAATCATCTCTTACTGATTCATTAGCCTCTGGGCCATAATCTTTATCACAATATCACAAGTCACTACAGAGTGTCTTTTCCTCTTTCTGGTGTTAAATATTTGTCGTTTCACTGACTTTAGTCGCCGTTGTTTAATTTTTTTTATATACCGTTTAGTATAAGAATGGGGACTTGTTTGAGTCAAAGCTTTATGTAATACTCTATGAAATTCACCACCCGAATTGAAAGAAATGGAAGCAGCTTCACAACGCATTTGATGTGAGCCTTTTAACGCAAAGTTTATTCGCTTTCCTCCCGTAAATTTGCAGACAATGCTGTTGTAATGTTGTGTTAAATTGTTGTCCATATTCAATATTAAACTGCGAGTATTGACATTCAGACGCTGTAAACATGCTTCTGAAAAATAAATTGAAAATCGGCAGTTCGTTCTATGGTGCATACTGCTATTCCCAGTAAATGACATTTTTTATCGCGATCAGTTGTTCCTATTAAGAAAACAGGGAACCCCTGCCAAATCAATTTATACGTTGCATCTGCGTGGATAATGATATTCTTTTTTACTCCATTTTCTAATAGAATTTTACTGGTTGCAATGAATCTAAAAACACCGTCGTCCTCATCGGTTGTGAAATTACGATAAAAGCTTTGCTTCGTTCATTGGGGACAGCACTATTCTTAAGAAGCCAACTTTACAGTTCACCAAGAGATATTGTTGGTGGACCGTAAATGGTTTTTCTTAATTTAGCCAGAAATATTTTTATTTGGTTTATATTTGGTGGTGGATTATATTTCTGGGCAAGAACATCCAAAATTGCTTTCGGTTTTATTTTTTTTGGTAAAGAAATCCTTGATTTCGTTCTTTAGTTTGTCGTTCATTTCGGTACCGGCCTTTGTTGCAATAGAATCACAAGAATGACTTACTTGCGATCGAAATAGGAGAACATTTTCACAGGATGAATCCAGAATTAATTTAATACCAGTTGCACATTGTTGTCCTTGACATTTAACTTTATTACATCTAAAATACTTAACTACACCAGACTCAGTGTTGTTTGTGTTTTTTAAGCTCCAACAAGTTTCCGATTTGACAAAATCTTCTGCATCGTTACGGTTAATGAAGGTTCTTTCGTAATTCCATGTTATGGATCTTTTCTTCGCAAGTTGTTGCTCATTTATTCGGAATAATGTTGTTTTACTCATTTTAATGCGCAATTACTCGTGTTAAGTTGAATGTATTTATTTACTAGCTTATTGATTTATTACTGTAAACAAAACAATTATATAGTGTCCAGAGTTATTTTTATAAAAAAGAACTATTTTAGTAAAGATTCATTTTGTTATCTGAGGGGTAATTTTTTTTAAATAATGGGCGCTGATGTTTTTGTTGGCACGCATAGATTTTGTAGTGTTAAAATACGTACACTGAAGTTCATTCACTTAAAATGAATTGCAAAATTTTTTTTTTACTGCAAGCTCAAGTTTTCAAAGGATCTGATATTTAGAAATGGATTAGTAACATTTAAATAATGCACAACTGTAAGCTGCATTTATTTTTAATAATGCTCGTTTAAACTGTAGTGTTATTAATAGTGGTGCTTTGATATCTTTTTTTGTATTTCTTTGCTAGTTTATTCCACCTTCGTTATTTGTTGTAATGTTTATTAAATAATTTTATCTGTATTTGTGAAAAATCGAAAAAGTAATCTCTCATAAGTCTGTTCTTGATTCTCCTTGTGAGCAGAAATAGCACATTCCAAAATCAAATATATTAATTTATCGATGAAGAAATTGTTTCCTTTTAATTGGTCCCAACACCTGGTCTTTCAAAGATTTTTTAAATAAATGGTTAGCAAATGTAACACTAGTACTGTTTTTCAAATAGTAAAA
This sequence comes from Amphimallon solstitiale, assembly GCA_963170755.1. Lineage (NCBI taxonomy): Eukaryota > Metazoa > Arthropoda > Insecta > Coleoptera > Scarabaeidae > Amphimallon > Amphimallon solstitiale. The sequence goes on along the minus strand of OY720683.1, from coordinate 93,898,957 downwards.
TATCAAAATCAAATTTAAGTTAAAAAGGTCCTGTTATTTAAATTTCTGGAAAATGAAATGAAATGATTTTTTTATAAAAAGTATAAGATTACTGAAATTACATATACTTATGCATATTTATAAATGATTTTTATGCTATACCATTGCAAAAATATAGATATATTGCCCGGTATGTATACAAAATATGTATTATATATTATTATTATTTATTATATGTATTTCAAACACATACTCCTCAACAACGTTCACCTCGTGTCTCCGTGTACTCTAAGTCTGACATGTCTATTATAAGCCAACCGTCATACGTCAGTGTATTCTAACCATATGATTCTAACTCATGCACATCTTTTAAAATCGTATATTGCCGGGTTTGTGCACAATTTCGCGGGCATGCGGTTCACACCAGTGCATTTTAGAATCGTCTCACGAGATTTATGTTAGCAACGTTGCCAATGAAGTTACGAAAATTGATATACACCTTGCCTTCGCCAGAGAGCAGCACCTCCCAGGTCCAAAATTTGCTAATCGTAAATTACGTTTGAGCAATTTATAAAACATTTAATATAGCTGATATGCGGTATAAATATTCTACAATAATTCATTCAATTTGTCTATCCATTTAATTTTTTTTTTTAGTCACTAATAAAGAAATAAAAAATGTTTTTTGTTCATTTTAGAAAAAAAAAATAGATACACATATTCAGTATTACATTTTAAACATGTTTGTGAAAACCGTTTTCGATTTGATGCGGAAATAAGCCTGAAAAAAGGAAATCCGTAATTCAAGCCGTCCGGTGGCCTCTTAAGTGTAAGTGGTATCACTTACCCAAATTTAAAATTTTGTTTTGACCCAGCCCCCCTTTTTCGAAAATGAAAATTCTGTAAGTTGTTCCTGAGTGTCCTAGTTGTTCTAAACAATGTTCTATAGAAGAACAAGTTTTCCCAGTCCCCCTTTTTTGAAAATAGTAATTCTAACGGGATTTGTTCTAAATTGTTATAAAGCATTTCAAAGAAAAAATCAAAATCAGGCAAGAAAATAGAGAAAACCGAAAGCAAAAAATATGGAGTCAGACTCCGTTTTTGCAAAAATTAACATTTTCACGACTGTTCCAGATTGTTCTAGGTTTGTACTGAACATTGTTCTAATACATTAAAATCGTATATCTCTAATATATCACAAAATATTACTGAATAGCGAAATCCAAAAGTGCTTCCAATGGTTGTTCCAGGTTGTTGGAATGGTATTTAATAAATCATTGAATAAAAAAGGTCCTCGGTTGGATCCTTGGGGTACTCCCGATGTGATCGTGAAAATATTGGAATTGTACCTATTGTAGTACCCGTAAATCCTATTCTCAGTTGTTACATGTTAAAACTTTTAACGTCTTGTTTATCAGTCTATTGCCGTATATTATTCTTAATTCGCAATTTTGTAATGTACAAACCATAACATTATCTTAATACAGTAGAACCCCGATTATCCGTGAGCGGATTATCCGGGCAGCGGATTATCCGTGCCATGCGCATGATGACGCAATATCGATATCGCCAGCAGTGTACTCGGGAATCCCTGGGAATCATTCGCTTTTCATTTGCCGCTGCGGGGTTATGCCGAATATGTGAGATTTAGTTTCGTTTTGCGCTAGAGCCGAGTTGCTACGCTGCTATATTCTCCACAAGTGTGTTTGTTTTCAAAATGGCAACAGCCAGTGTTAAACGGAAGAGAAATGTTTTAACGATTGAACAAAAACTGGAGATTTTAAACAAAAGTGAAAAGGGTGAAAGTGTCGCATTATTATCACAAATCTATGAAGTTGGTAAGCAAACAATACGCGATATCATTAAAAACAAAGTGAATCTACAAAATTTTATATCTCGGTCTGACTCTTTTAAAAACATATCTGCAAGGAAATCTTTAAAAGGATCGACTTTTCAGCAACTCGATGAAGCACTTTCCAAGTGGTTTCTGCAGAAAAGGTCAGAGGGCATACCAATTTCTGGGCCAATGTGTGCTAAACAAGCGAAGATTTTTCAGGAACACTTGAAAATCAAAGAACCTTTCAATGCATCCAGTGGTTGGTTGCATCGATTCAAAAAACGTCACGGGATTCGTGAGCTTACCATTCAAGGCGAAAAGCTCAATGCCGACGGAGAAGCGATGGTGGAATTTCGCTATGAGCTGGAGACTATAATTACAAAAAATAATCTACAACCTTCTCAAATTTATAACGCTGACGAAACAGGGTTATACTGGCGAGCAATACCTACAAAAACTTTAGCTGCAAGAAATGAGATGAGTGCACCGTGGTATAAAAAAAGTAAAGACCGAATAACAGTGTTGTGTTCTGCCAATGCGTCTGGCGGTCATAGACTGAAACTGACTGTGATTGGAAAGTCAAGAAATCCCCGCGCTTTTAAAAACATAAAACCGCACAATCTCCCAATTCACTATTACAACCAGAAAGCCGCTTGCATAACTTGTGACATCTTCCAAGATTGGTTCTATAAAAAGTTCATTCCTGAAGTAAAGTCTTATTTGGAAAAGGAAAAGTTGCCACAAAAGGCCCTTCTTCTTCTGGATAATGCTCGTTCTCATCCCAACGAGGGTGTCCTAAGATCTGACGATGGAAATTTCTTTGTTCTTTTTTTTCCACCCAGTGTTACATCAATTGCTCAACCAATGGATCAGGGTGTTATTGAGACAATGAAACGCCTCTACCGAAAAGAACTTTTAATGAACTTGTTGGATGAAGTTGATCTGATGAAGTTTTGGAAATCGTTCACGATCAAAGACGCAATTTTTACAGTGGCAAATGCATGGAGTGGAGTGAAAGAAATGACATTCAAAAAAGCTTTTTCCAAAATAATGACGCTAGAGGAAGATGACAGCATCATGGAATCTGATGATGAAGAAACGACCATAACTGAACTAACTGCATTAGTGCGCAAAGCCGATGAGTTCAAAGAGATTGATGAAACTGAGGTCGAGAGGTGGACTCAGTGTGACAAAAATGAGCCAGGTTATCAATTCCTCAGCAACGACGATATTGTCGAAGAAGTTTTGAATCAGCCCGGTACGTCACAACCTGATTCATCCGAAAATGAGAGTCAAGACGAAGAAAATGATGGGACGGTATCAGTCAAAAGAGTAACTAACCGAGAGGCTGAAGAAGCTGCCAACGTTCTACTAGACTATTTGGAGGAACGAGAATCTTCGGAACTCTTCGACATTTTTAACTTACGCAGAATACGTCAGAAGATTAAAAATGATCGGAGAATTTTAACACAGACCGAAGTGACTGACTTTTTTTCAAAATCATAGCTACCTAAAATACATATCCACTTTATGTACATAAATTCAAGTTAACCTACCTATGTAGAGCTTTTATTTTTTTTTTTATTTTGTGTAAAAGTTTACTTATGTAGAATTCTATTATATTTTTATGCAATTTAAAAGCTAGTTTGAACTTAGATATCTATCTTTTTACTATGTATACATACACACATATAAGAAATATTTGTTCGGATTATCCGTGCTTTTCAATTTTCCGTGCCTCGTCCGGTCCCGTGGGGCACGGATAATCGGGGTTTTACTGTATATGACAGTATTTTAAAGATAGTTCATGTTGCAGACGTCTCGACATTTACTTATTTTTTTTTTTTAATAAAACTTACTTGTTATTTAATACATTTTCATAGTGAAGCGGAAAATTGTGGCAGCTTAAAGCTTAACATTTCCAATTAAAACACTACATAATTAAAGCTCTTATAAGAATTCAATTAGCTTTAATATTTGAGGATATATTAAATATATTTCAATTATATTATTAAACATCATACACTACAAAAAAAGACATATCACGGTATTCGTATCAGTGCTGTTCGGTATACTCTATGGTGTACAGACATCGCGATTTTTATTAATCAGTGCTACTGGGGATGACATATAGTTGTCGCTTCCTGTGCAGTCATGTAGTAGGTATTTCTTGTAGTGTATTTATTATCAAGCCACAGTCTCCAATTAAGCTTATTAATTATATTATTGTTAAAATATAAGAAATATTTACCAAGGTAAGAAGTGAAATATATAGCCAGCATTATTTTTAAATAGTAAATTAAATTATTCGCATTTCTGGAGTTTAATTAGATCTGTTCTGAGGTTTCAAATATTAAAACCAAAGAAACAATCTCATTTGTTAAATATAAAACATTAACAATTCTTCTGGTTGTCGATGCGTTTCATCGCATCTTCGTCGGCTTTTCGAACGAAATGGAATTATTTTATTAGTCGCTCGTTGGATATCGAGATTTCTTCTTGGCGCCCCGAGCGAAAAAGGCCACTCCTGGCGCTAGCTACATAGGCAAGCATATATCTTGACGAGGTCATGCTTCAAGCGGCAAAGCAACTTTCTCCGCCAGCTCTCTTGCAGTAAACAACGTCGATAGGTGAGGTTATTGTTTAATCGAGTAACCTAACATCGTGATTACTGTTTACTGAAAAAGTTCTGTCTTGAACGCTTTTTAGTTTCCATTTATGAATCATCATTGTTGTAATTGTCAGTAAAAGTTCAATTCGCGTATAATATGCCTATGATATAGATTTTTGATTGGTCATATGAAGAAATAATTTTATTTTCAACAATTCATGAATAATATAATGAAACCTTTGAATTTTTTAATTAAGCAAAGGCAGATTGAAAAAAGTATACTTTATCTTTTATTACTTTGACCTTAAACATTTGTGTCTTCATTTTTAATGACTTTTCAAAGTTTTGTGTGATATCTTAGTTAATAATAATAATGTATATTTATTATAATTAAAATTATTAATATAATATATTTTATTTATTGTTTGCCTGATTCGTCCTTACGAAATCTATGTTGTACACTACTAATGATATTGTTTTTAGCTATACTCAAATATTTTCGAAAACGTCGGTAATATATAGGGTGAGTCATCTCCGCGGGGAAGGTAGATTGTGACTTTATAAGAAAATATATTTCGAAGCGATTTTCTTCCAATGATAGCCACTTATTAGAAGCATGATATAAAAATATGTTTTATTATACAGAGTGTTCCGTAATTTGGTGGCTGACCATAGTTATAGTTCTTTAAATAGAACATCCTATATATTATTACAGTTTTGTATTCGCCGCATAATTCTTAGTCACAAAGTTATAAGAAAGTATAGTCCTAAAGTTTAAAGTTCTCGACTTATTATCACTTTTGTGAAAAATTCAATGTTGTTATTAAATTATATTTCTCGAAAACGACGTGTTAGATGGACCCAATTTTGGGTAGAGTTGTTCATAATAAACAAACATGTCATATTTCTGCCTAAAAGTATTTTTTTTTCAAATGAAACGCCCTGTATATCGATTCATTTTTGGAATGTTTACTAAATTTAAAACTTAGATTAGTTTTTAACTAGAGATGGTCTTAACGGTGATTTTTCATACACCGTTCTAAAGCAAACGGTGATTTCAAAATCGCGGTGATTTTAAACAGCTCCTTTAATCACAGCGAAAGCAGGAGCCGTTTATTTTCACCGTTTGGTTTCACCGTTTGTTTTCACCGTTTGCGTATGTGTAGTGAAAATATATTTGCGGTGAAAATAAATATCGTAACACAAATTCGCGTTATATAATGGAAATTATTGATTTGTTGATAAACTACGGAGGTTATAAAATATTAATATACGCATATTAGGTATATCAGTAGGTATTTGCTTTTAATTTATGTTTTTTAAGTATGTATATAAAACACACGAATGTGCAAAAGGATTTAAATTAATAATACATGATGAATTGTTTTTAGTTATATAAATGATCATGTATGGACGTAAATATTTGTACAAAATGTGTATGGATAATAATTTAAATATAACTTACGAAACAGAAAATAAGTAAAAAGTATATTTTATTTATTGTTTGTTCAGTTTAAAGTACCTATATGCAATAATTAATTACATTTCAGTTTCTCTTCTAATATTATATTTATTAAATATAAACTTTACTCGAGCACTTTTTAATTATTAATTTATTAAACTGCATTATTAATGTTATTATGAAAATATAAGTTTACTAACTTTTTTAGAACGTAATCGACTTCACCTATCCGATAATTAACATTGAAAATAATATAATTGCTACGTTACAGCTAGTGTGAAACATATTTATTTCAAATTGAATATATTATTTAAAGTTAAGTAAATCTTAGAATCGCAGACAGAAATATTTCGTTACATGAAAAGGATATTTATTTGCCCATATTGAAAAGAACCCTTTCCATCATAATAAATACGATTACACGAATTTGTAAACGGTGAAAACAGTGATTAGGAAATCACTGTGAAAAATCACTGTGACCAATATCTGCTCTCATCTCTAGTCTGCACGTTATTGTTCGCAATGTCTGCTTAGGGTAGATGTGCATTCATACATTTATTCATATACGAAATTTTTCGTGTATGTATTCTTGAGTGATTTAATAGCGTGAGAGCGCTTTCTCTCCAAGAATTACTGTTCCATTGTATCATTAATTTCATATTTAAACCAAATTATGTGAGGGGATGGTGCTGTCGCAGTTCACATACTGCCCTACCATTTATGTATGATATTCCATTAGATAACATTACGAATAATTGTATTTAAAAGTTGCAGAACTCATGTATGCGATATATATTTAGGGAGACGGAAGATGGACATGTTTCTCATAGATTAAGTGGTGTTGGCTGGTTGAATATTAGGAATAGGCGTTAGTTGAAAATGCATGGCAACTTTTTTTCATAAAATTATGCTGTTTAGGCCACCACCGTGTTTGTACTTGAGAATAAGTAATTAATATGTATATTACTACGAGGTTTATAGCCTTGATACCACCACCTTTGTTTAGAACTTCATTTTTTACTTTCGTTTTCTTTTAATATTTACAGTAGTTACAATAATTTAGATATAAACCTTGAAGGACTGGGTGTTGTCGTCTTTAGATCTCGTGCGTTTCGCATCGAAATTATTTTAGTATAGATGTAATGTGCTATATAGTAAATACTTAATTAAAAACTCATTTAACCATTAAATTCAAGATAACCTTATTACATATGCATTGTATATAATTAACAAGAATCATGATCTTATTTACTGAAGTATATCCTCACTTTCAACAAATTATTAAATTCATCATAATTTTTTCATAGTTTATGGAAAAAAAATTATACAGTAAATGCTTTGAAAGTAGAATAATTTCTCACTTAACGAGCATTACAACAAATCAGTTATCTGAACTCATATTGCAAAGGTCGGTTATGCAGAAAAAATCGACAATTATAAACGTATCAGCCTTTTCCTTTAAGAGTCTATAATCAATCAAGTTGACCGACTGTATTTTTAAATTTAATTAATAATTCCTTTGGCGTATTGCTATTGGCTTTTTTTTTCTACCGGCTGCAACAGCCTTTTCGTAACAGTAAAATTCTACGCCGCTGTACTGTAATTTGCTATTTAATCCTTTCGCGTTTCGATTCCACTTACCATACAAAGATAATGACAGCAATTATGGAAAGTTGTTATTTATTTATCTATTTTTCTTCTTCAGTATCGGACGTGTTGAATAGTTAATTCCCTATGAATACGTGCAACTGTTCGCTACATATTAAACTTAATAAATAAAATAACATCATTCTTTGAATATCAGAAATTAGGATGATTAAATATTCTAAAATCTTCCTCTATAATATCGTTTCTGCATTAGCAAGAAACATTAAATATAGTGCAACAGTTTAATAATATACAGCGTTAGTAAAAAGTCCTGGAACGGTCGAATAACTTTGTTATTTGAAAATTATGATTTCTGAAATTTGGTATGGGGGTATAGTTAATATAAATGCATTTTATGCAATACAGTTAATATTTTTTCACTTCCGGTTTAATCGGCAATACGTCCAACTTTTTTTTTTAAATGGAACGCCCAGATTTTTTTAACACTTTTGAATGCAAAATAAAAAACTACGTTCAGGAAGTATTAAGATGTTTATTTTTATTCACAAGAAAACAGTTAAAAAATTAAAAAATTAGGTGTGGCCACCACACGACTTTCTTATACGTATGAAAGTGTTACTTCCGGTCCGAATTTTGAAATTTCATTTCTACAAAAAATATTCCATATCCAACTCTAAATACTTTTGTACTCTTGATAAATATATATAGAATGCATAACTTACGACATATTTGCAAAAAATCGCTATTCGATAGGAGTAAAAGTGGTACTTCCGGTCTGAATTTTGAAATTTTTTTTATATAAAAGATATTGAAAATTATGTTTTAAATACTTTTATACTCTTAACGTACTTGTCTTAAAAGCATGACTTGCGAGATATTCGCAAAAAACTGATTTTCGATAAGAGTAAAAGACCTACTTCCGGTAGGAATTTCGAAAAACTCCTTTAAGACAATTTGTTTCAAACTTAATTCTAAGTACATATGAATTCTTTATAAATTTGTTTAAACTTAGTAATTGAGGAAATATTTGCAAATTTCGATTTCCTCACTGAAGTAAACTACTACTTCGGGTCTGCCGATTTTGCTCAAAATCTAATCAGTTCTCAAGAGGCAGATTACACACGTAAATACAAAATTTGGAATTGATATCTACAGCGGTTTGACCGCTATCGTGGTCACACACACAGAGACAGACATACACAGAGAGAGACACAGACATTTTTTAAAAACCACTTTTTTGGTATCAGGGGACTTCAAAACGTGGACATCTGCAAAAGTCTCGAGGTCGAAAATTTTCATCATCACAATACTTCCTTCTACTACGTATAAGAAAGTAAAAAAATGAGGTGTGGCCACCACACGACTTTCTTATACGTATGAAAGTGTTACTTCCGGTCCGAATTTTGAAATTTCATTTATACAAAAAATATTCCAAATCTAACTCTAAATACTTTTGTACTCTTCATAAATATATATACAATGCATAATTTACGACATATTTGCAAAAAATCGTTAATCGGTAAGAGTAAAAGTGATACTTCCGGTCCGAATTTTGAATTTTTTTTTATACAAAAGATATTGAAAATTAGGTTCTAAATACTTTTATACCTGTAACGTACTTGTCTAAAAAGCATGATTTGCGACATATTCGCAAAAAACTGATTTTCGATAAGAGTAAAAGACCTACTTTCGGTAGGAATTTCGAAAAACGTTTTCATCAAATTTAATTTTAAGTATATATGAATTCTTTATAAATTTGTTTAAACTTTGTAGTTGACGAAATATTGGCAAAATTCGATTTTTTTGCTGAAGTAAACTGCTACTTCCGGTCTACCGATTTTACTGAAAAACTAATCAGATCTCAAGAGGGAGATTATACATGTAAATACAAAATTTGGAATTGATATCTACAGCGGTTTGACCGCTATCGTGGTCACACACACACACACACAGAGAGAGAGAGAGAGAGAGAGACATACACACACACAGACACAGACATTTTTTAAAAACCACTTTTTCGGTATCAGGGGACTTCAAAACGTGGACATCTGCAAAAATCTCGAGGTCGAAAATTTTCATCACAATACTTCCTTATACTACGTATAAGAAAGTAAAATGAGGTGTGGCCACCATACGACTTTCTTATACGTATGAAAGTGTTACTTCCGGTGCGAATTTTGAAATTTCATTTATACAAAAAATATTCCATATCTAACTCTAAATACTTTTGTACTCTTGATAAATATATATAGAATGCATAACTTACGACATATTTGCAAAAAATCGCTATTCGATAAGAGTAAAAGTGGTACTTCCGGTCTGAATTTTGAAATTTTTTTTATATAAAAGATATTGAAAATGATGTTTTAAATACTTTTATATTCGTAACATATTTGTCTTAAAAGCATGAATTGCGAGATATTCGCAAAAAACTGATTTTCGATAAGAGTAAAAGACCTACTTCCGGTTGGAATTTCGAAAAACTTTTTTAAGACAATTTGTTTCAAACTTAATTCTAAGTACATATGAATTCTTTATAAATTTGTTTAAACTTAGTAATTGACGAAATATTTGCAAATTTCGATTTTTTCACTGAAGTAAACTACTACTTCCGGTCTGCCGATTTTGCTCAAAATCTAATCAGTTCTCAAGAGGCAGATTATACACGTAAATACAAAATTTGGAATTGATATCTACAGCGGTTTGACCGCTATCGTGGTCACACACACACAGGCTGACACACACACACACACAGACAGAGAGAGAGAGAGACATTTTTTAAAAACCACTTTTTCGGTATCAGGGGACTTCAAAACGTGGACATCTGCAAAAATCTCGAGGTCGAAAATTTTCATCATCACAATACTTTCTTATATTACGTATAAGAAAGTAAAAGTGTCCTAATACAGAAAAATGAGGTGTGGCCACCACACGACTTTCTTATACGTATGAAAGTGTTACTTCCGGTCCGAATTTTGAAATTTCATTTATACGAAAAATATTCCATATCTAACTCTAAATACTTTTGTACTCTTGATAAATATATATAGAATGCATAACTTACGACATATTTGCAAAAAATCGCTATTCGATAAGAGTAAAAGTGGTACTTCCGGTCTGAATTTTGAAATTTTTTTTATATAAAAGATATTGAAAATGATGTTTTAAATACTTTTATATTCGTAACGTATTTGTCTTAAAAGCATGACTTGCGAGATATTCGCAAAAAACTGATTTTCGATAAGAGTAAAAGACCTACTTCCGGTTGGAATTTCGAAAAACTTTTTTAAGACAATTTGTTTCAAACGTAATTCTAAGTACATATGAATTCTTTATAAATTTGTTTAAACTTAGTAATTGACGAAATATTTGCAAATTTCGATTTTTTCACTGAAGTAAACTACTACTTCCGGTCTGCCGATTTTGCTCAAAATCTAATCAGTTCTCAAGAGGCAGATTATACACGTAAATACAAAATTTGGAATTGACATCTACAGCGGTTTGACCGCTATCGTGGTCACACACACACACACACACACACACACACACACACACACACACACGGACACACAGACACACAGACATTTTTTAAAAACCACTTTTTTGGTATCAGGGGACCTCAAAACGTGGACATCTGCAAAAATCTCGAGGTCGAAAATTTTCATCATCACAATACTTCCTTATACTACGTATAAGAAAGTAAAAATCAAGGTACCTTTGAAAAAAGTTGTTGTTTAGTGTTTGCATTCTTTTTGCCGTCACATTTGACAATTTTAAAAGCGTTTTAACTTTTGCATCGCTATAAATTTACTTATTTTATACATTGACACATTTGAAAATGGCAGTAAAACTTACTGAATCAGAACGAATTGAGATATTAATGATGCGTGGGTACGGTGATCGTCAACGTTCTTTTGAAGAGGTTCGTATTTTGTTAATACTGTTTATCCGGATCGTCACATTAGTAAAAGTACGGTATGCCGAACAATTCAAAAGTTTGAAGTCTTTCGTCAGGTGAAGGATTTACCTAGAAGGGGACGTCCATTAACAGCAACAGATGAAGAAACTAGTTATCTGCTCATAATATTCTTAAATCAGCAAGAATGAAAGCCTATAAAATGTATCCCGTCCATGAGTTAACTGAAGATGATCCAGATCGTAGACTACAATTTTGCGAAACAATGACGGAATTGATCGAGCAGCAGCCTAATGTTTTAGATCACATCATTTTTTCAGTTGAGGCAACGTTTTGTCTCAACGGCACTGTGAACAGACATAATTGTCGCTGTTGGTCAATTGAAAATCCGCATTGGATTGAAGAAGTCCATACACAGCGTCCTCAAAAAGTGAATGTCTGGGCTGGTCTTGTTGGAAACAACATCATAGGACCATTTTTTATAAGAGGAAATTTAACTGGCAACGTCTACTTAAATTTATTGCGAAATGAGGTTGTTCCAGCACTTGCGGCCCTCTTTCCAAATGCAAACATAGGTGATCACCCTAATGCACATTTTTGGTTTCAACTAGATGGAGCTCCCCCCCATTTTGCCCATAATGCCCGCGATTATTTGAATGAAATTTTTCCAGGACGTTGGATCGGACATAGAGGAGCAATCGAATGGTCAGCACCGTCGCCAGATCTCTCGCCATTAGATTTTTTCTTTTGGGGTCACTTGAAATGTCAAGTGTACAAAAATCGTCCCCATAATCTTGAACAATTGGAAGAGAGAATAGTTCAAGAAGCCAATCGCATCACTCCAGAACAAATACAAAATTCAATAAGAAATTTTACTGACCGTTTACATTTTTGTCAAATTGTAAATGGAGAGCATTTTGAACAATTATTGTAATCGCAACCTGAATAGACAGGTATCTTGATTTTTCTGTATTAGGACGCTTTTTTAATTTTTTAACTGTTTTCTTGTGAATAAAAATAAACATCTTAATACTTCCTGAACGTAGTTTTTTATTTTGCATTCAAAAGTGTTAAAAAAATCTGGGCGTTCCATTTAAAAAAAAACAGTTGGACGTATTGCCGATTAACCGGAAGTGAAAAAAATATTAACTGTATTGCATAAAATGCATTTATATTAACTATACCCCCATACCAAATTTCAGAAATCATAATTTTCAAATAACAAAGTTATTCGACCGTTCCGGGACTTTTTACTAACGCTGTATATAAGAGAGTGTGAATTAGTTAAGGTCACCTTTGTCAATTTTTGTAATACATATTTGTGTTGAATACCAAAAATTGAAAGCATTAGGGCAACTTATCGATAAAAAAATGTTTTTACCTGGCAGTTCCTTGATTGAATGTGACCTTTGCTTTGTATTTCATCAATATTTTGCTATAACATCTTATTATAACGGGTGTTCAGAAAAATTCAAAGAAATCCTCGAAAATTTGAAGTCATGTCAGAGATAGATTACGGTAGAATTATACATTTGCTTAAAACAATTTTGTAGGTTATCGTATAAGCATATGTCACCTTATTATATTCTATTGAAATGCCATATTAATGAACAGAAATACAAATTTTTGCGGTTGGCGATAAAATTTTGTATGCATCACGTCAATAAAGTGCCTTTATCGAACTCGTCTGTTATCGCCTTACTCGCTCCCCTCGCTTGGCTCATAAATCAGACTCGTTCAATAAAGGATCACTTTATTGACGTGGTGCATACAAAATTTTATCGCCAACCGCAAAAATTTGTAATTTAAAAATAAAGATATAATGACATGACATTTTATGACAGTGACAAACGATTTATGTTTAATGTCATCCAATCATGTTTGTGTTGACATATATCAGCGGCAGGTAAAGTACTTTATCGCCAACCATTAATAAAGGGATGCTTTACCGTTAATAAAGCGATGCGTTACCATAGTGTTTTACGGAGGTAAACAAACACTTTATCGTACGGTAAAATAAAGTACTCGTCTGTTATTCGCCTCGCTCGCTGCGCTCGCTTGGCTCATAAATCAGACTCATTCGATAAAGGATCACGTTACTGACTTGGTACATAAATAACTACTATTTGACAGTACGATAAAGTGTTTGTTTACCTCCGTAAAACGCTATGGTAACGCATCGCTTTGTTGACGGTTGGCGATAAAATATATTTTGTAGTACGGGACTGTTTCCAATTTCATTAAGTTTAATTATAATTCTGTCTTGCAGATCAATATAACCTTGCACAGCTACTTGATAAATTATTTTTTTTTATAAATGGTCATAAAAAGAAATAACATGGTGTAACATCACAAGCTCTTGGAGAATTTGTTTTTAACAAACATATTCATCGTATGCTTTCATACCATGATACATCATCCGTTATTTTTAAGTAAACAGTCATTAAAGACATGCTAATTAATATAATTTTATTCAAGTAAAATAGATACTGCTCGCTTGAAAATTATGAATGCCTAGGTAAAATTCCCTGTAAGTCTTAATTCTGTTACAATGTATATATATATATATATATAGAGAGAGAGATGGCAGCAGATAGAATGTCATTTGAATAATTAAACAATTCCGAAGCAAATTGATCCCTCTTTCGCCCTCAACCAAAAGGGTTCATCCATTTCGTGACATCTATGTACACACCCTCCGAACCATAACGGACAGCGTATGCGTTCACTTTCGTTCTGATTAATAAAACACAATTTATGGGGTTAGAGGATCGTTCGCAATTTCTCTCTGCAGAAGTCGAGTGTGTGTAATTCCTCCGACTATATAGGTAATGCTTTTTTTCTTTCCTTTCTCACCTATCTTCGTCGTCCCTCATCCACCTGTCACCCATATTCCTCGGCGCCCTTCGCACTTCACCCTCACTAAAACGAACAATAATGAAATATATTGGAAGGGCTCCTGTAAAGAGCACGGTGCTGACGAGGCCAGTGGCGGAACATTCCGGGATTTGTTGTGGAAAAAATAAATCTACAAGAAAAAATACAACGTACAGCCCTCAGTTTGATTTAGTTCGACCCGCATAACAGTTTTTAAATTTTATGGAACCTCTACATTTCCTATTGCCTTTCTAACTTACATAATTTAGCTGTTGCTAGTTGAATCAAACTGGAACTATGCAATAAGAATATAGATGCAGATGATTTAGGTGTATTCCGTTGTATTCTACATAAACAAACTTTGTGTGCAAGATCAATGATATTTACGCCTGTAATGAACACCGTAGTTTCCTGTATATACAGGGTGTCCAGAAACTCTCCTGACAAACGAAGACCGGAGATTCCTCAGATAATTTTAAGACAATTTAACCCAATTCACCCTAGTCCGAAAATGCTTCCTAAGGGAGCTAGAGCTCTTTGAAGATGGCGCCTTGTAATTAGTTTTTTTTAATATCTCCCGAACGCTTCTATTTAGAAAAACAAAAACTGGTATGCTTATTTATCCTCCAGAGGTGAATCGATTCCATCAATTGCGAATTTCTAGTACCGGTCATAGGCGTCCGTTTTGGGTAGGTTAACGGTTATTTTAACGCATAACTCCTTTGTCTTTAACTTTTAAGCATTTGTGATACTAGATTATTACATTTTCATGTATTCTAGTACTAAAAGGTACTCTTACTTTAAGTCGGTAGGATACACCGTTTTCTAGAAAAATCGATTTGAAAATCTTTCGTTTTTTCGTCATTAAAATTCAATTTATTATTTTTTGCACTAGTTCGCTCTGAACTGCCAACAGAAATAAAACCTACGTTACTAATTGTCAAATTGTTGTGAGTTCGCGAAGTTTATCTTTTAATTTTTTACTTTGTAGCATTCAAACACAACGACTTCAATTTAAAAAAAATGTTTTTTACTAATGAAGAATACGCCGATATGCATTTAGTTTATGGCGAAATGAGGTGTGACGCTCGAGCAGCGCAACGTAGATACGCTGAAAAATTTCCCAATCGTCAACATCCCACTCACTCAACATTTACAGCTCTTCATCAACGATTAAGAGAAACAGGTTGAGTGGTCCCAAAAAAAAATGAAACAGGGAGACATAATGATGTAACAGCAGAACATGAAGATGTTATTTTAATGGAAGTTGAGGAAAATTCAGAAATTAGCGTTCGAAGACTATCTGCCATGTACCCCACAATTTCAAAATCTTCCGTAGGAAATATCTTACACAAAGAAAATTTATATCCTTTTCATTTTACAAAGGTGCAAGCACTGCTAGAAGGAGATTTTCCTACTCGTGTAGAATTCGCTAGATGGTTACAAAATCAGATAAATCAAGATGAAGATTTTTTCAGGTACATTTTGTTTGGTGACGAAGCTTCATTCTCAAAAAATGGAATTTTTAATGTACATAATGCACACTATTATTCGTACGTTGGTAACAATCCCCACGTTGTTCAAGAATTTAAGCATCAGCATAGGTTTAGCATAAACGTCTGGATTGGAGTAGTTGACGATTATCTACTTGGACCTGTGGAATTACCTGCTCGTTTAAATGGTGTTGATTACTTACACTTCCTGTAAAATATTTTACCTGATCTGTTAGATGAGGTGCGTTTAAATATTCGGCAAAACTTGTGGTTTCTACAGGACGGCTGTCCGGCCCACTTTAGCAGGAATGTACGAGACTTTCTAGATAATAACTACGAAGACCATTGGATTGGAAGAGGCGGTCCAGTTGCTTGGCCAGCAAGGTCGCCGGATTTGAATCCCTGCGATTATTGTGTTTGGGGATACATAAAAGCATTTGTTTATTCCGTTCCGATACAAAATCGTGCACAACTCTGGCTAAGGATACAAGATGCTTGCAACGAATTTAGAAATAACTTTGGAATTTTTGCAAGAATTCGGCGTTCTCTAAGCAAAAGGGTAAATTTATGCATAGAGACTAATGGTCATCACATCGAGCATCTTTTATAACTATCTACCTTTGATACTTGTTCTTTTTTTGTTAGTTTTGTTCCATTGTAATAAATACTTTGTTTTTAACAACCTTCAGCTAAAATTTTGTTTCAAATTGATTTTTGCTCTTTTCCCAAACTTTTTTTACGAATTGTGTGCTGCATTTATTGAAACAAAAGATGATTTATTAAATTAATTTTCATCCATGCCTTGATAGTCCTAGCCAACTTCGTCGCTAAAAATAAGTAGGTACATAATAAATTGAATTTTAATGACGATAAAACGAAACATTTTCAAATCGATTTTTCTAGAAAACGGTGTATCCTACCGACTTAAAGTAAGAGTACCTTTTAGTACTAGAATACCTGAAAATTTAATAATCTAGTGTCACAAATGCTTAAAAGTTAAAGACAAAAAAGTTATGCGTTAAAATAGCCGTTTACCTACCCAAAACGGACGCCTATAACAGGTACTAGAAATTCGCAATTGATGGAATCGATTCATCTCTGGAGGATAAATAAGCATACCAGTTTTTCTTTTTCTAAATAGAAGCATTCAGGAGATATTAAAAAAAATAATTACAAGGCGCCATCTTCAAAGAGCTCTAGCTCCCTTAGGAAGCATTTTCGGACTAGGGTTAATTGGGTTAGATTGTCTTAAAATTATCTGAGGAATCTCCGGTCTTCGTTTGTCAGGAAAGTTTCTGGACACCCTGTATATTTTTTTAAGTTTAAGTTCTAAACCACTGCCAATTCCATGAATTTCTGGAAAATGTTTAATCCGATTATGGAGATCTTGCATTTTATTGTGCAGTGCGTTGGCTAAGTAAAGGACAGATGCTGAAACGATTTTATGATTTGAAAGACGAGGTATATGTTTTTATGTATACTCGCGGCAAAAAGTTTTGTCGGGACGTAAGACCAGCTATATGGAAGATATTTCAGGTCCACTCTAATAAATTCTAACGCGAAATAAAGAGGGATTATATTCAATTTATTTTTCAAGGGCGAGAATGAATGCTTTATTAAGATCTCGGTTTTATAGAATTTGTAATTATTTATATTGATGATATTTAGGAGTATGTATCTGTCATTATTTTTTTTCTGTAATATACATTTTATTTATTTTGAAATATATGTATTTTATTTTTGACTAAATTTAATATATCTCTCAAGCGTAAACAAAAACATTACAATCTCCGTTTATGGTTTATTAAAATTTAGTGGGAAATATTATCGTATTACTAGAGTTGACCAGTGATACCTTCCATATATCTGGTCTTAAGACTCGACAAAACTTTTTGCCGCGAGTATACATGAAAGGGAAGCCTTTACAAGAGCTAAAAAACACACATTGGCCGTGTGATCGTGCATTTACTGTTGATATTACAATTCATCTTAATGAATTGAATTCTATGTTGCAAGCCCAAGAACAACTGTAGTTCGTAAACTTTTTGGACAAATTACGGGATTTCAAAATAAGTTGCGGCTCTGGGGAATCATTTAAAGTCAGAACATACCTACCATTTTCCTATTGTTGCAAATCACAAAAATCATCACTTCGAAACAGTTATTTTTTATTATAACAATTCTTCTTCACAAAGTATAAAAGTTTTTAATGTCATAATTATTTCTTTTCAAACTGTCCTTTACAAATTTGAATTATAATCAATAAATCAAATAAATTTTGAAATTTTTTTGTAATTGTATGTGCTTTTTAAATCATTAGTATTACAAATGTTTCTACTTCTAATGGCAACGTTTCGTGCGTTATCGTAAGAGACATATTCATGGCTGTAATAGATTGTTTCAGCTAATCACAACATTTCTACTTCTGTTCCTTTTTCCTCTTCTGTGCGTTCAATTACATCAGTTGTCGCAGTAACATTTTAAACAACGTCTTGTTTGTTATCTCTCTTCGTTTTGGTTTCAGTTAATCCAGCGGTTCTCAACCTACGGGGCGCGTCCCCCTGGAGGGCGTAAAAAACTAAAAGAAAGGTGGGAGGCGAGTATATCGAGAAAAAATGAGAAAAGATGTTACTAAAAAAAAATATTTAATTTACTAAAAAAGAACAATAAAATACATTCTGACAATGAAAAATAAAATACACGTTTTACTGTACAATGTATTTAATAATTAACTTGTCAATATTAAATTAAAAACAATATTAATAATCATTAGTGACTCACTTCGGCCTGCCTTATAGAGCAAAGTTTTTGGAAAGCAGATTTAACATTAGAAATTGGCATTTAAAGCTCTTTTTCTGTATTTAACTAAGGTCTATATTTCGTCTTCAAAGCAGCCAACGCAGAAAATCCAGTTTCGCAAAGGTAGGATGTTGAAAATGGTAATAGTATACGAAATGCTCTTCTTTTTAGTGCAGAAAACTCATAAACCGACCCTGCCTAAAATTCAAAGAGTGATTTATTAATAATTGTCTTTTGATTTCGGCACTTGCCCTGAAGTCTATAAAGATTTCTTCTTCGACAGTTGAGAGACCTTCGGAAGTATTTTGTAGTGTAGGGACCCACTTCAAAATACACCCGAAGGTCTCTCACGCTTATTTTTGTGTTACGGATATTGCTTGCATTCTGTGCTACAATTATTTCGTGTGATAGATATCAGTTTGGACATTCTTGGTATAGATATCTTGTATGATTATAAAAATAAGAAATAAAAGATATGAAATACGTCCTATAAATAAATAATAGTAATAATTATAATAATAATATTTATTTTGTAATCACCATTACAATCAATTGTCAATAAGAGTATCACAGATATGTGTCGTTACGAATTAAACAAGAACTAGACAAGAGGCAACAAAAGACACAAAACTAAAATACAGTTAACATTACAGTTATACATTACACATATTGTGTGAATTATCTATTAAAAGAAAAGGAATTCCCCCATGGTGTAACACTTCCTCTTCAATAACAAAGTCTTCAGAGAACGGATCCATTTCCAGGGATTTCCAGTTCGACGGTAGATTATTATAAAATTTCGGTCACCAATACTTGACATTTTGCTGGGTCGACGTTAAACGGTGATATGGGACACTGAAATCAGCCCCATGACGGATATAATGCGAATGGTGTTCACCATTTAGTGGAAGGCCCATTTTGTGCGCTTGAAAGTATTTAAAAATCTGTAAAATAAAAACTGAGGCCATAGTTAGTATACCCGCGCCCCTAAAGTGCCACTTGCAGGACTGTTTTGCTTCCAGGCCGCACAGGAATCTGAACGCACGCTTCTGGAGCAAGAAAATCCTGGTCGCGGCTGTGGAGTTTCCCCAGACGAGAATTCCATAGCTTAAGTAGGAAAGCACAGCCGCAGAATATGTCAAGCTGGCCGCATGATGAGTCGCAATAGCTTTTATTCTTTTGATCGCAAAATGCCCGAGTTAGGTTTTTGATAGACTGTCGATGTGGTATGTCCATTTCAACAAATTGTCCATAGTGAGCCCAAGGAACTTTGCTGTATTAATATCACTGCTATGTTTGGTAGTAAATACAAGCTCTTGTGTTTTCTGGATATTTAATTTAAGTTTATTCGCAGTGAACCATTCTTTTGCAGCTTCCGTGGCATTTACCGTCTTTTGCCCCCTTCTTCCTTAGTCACCCCATCCGTCAGAATGGATGTATCATCCGCATAAAGGCATATTTCCGCGTTGATATGATCGGATATATCATTCATGTATATTATAAATAAGAACGGCCCCAATATTGATCCCTGAGGGACACCATGTTCTATCAGCCGCATCTCCGACCTGCCGTCCTGCCACTCAACACACTGCATCCACAATGAATACATTTAAATGTTGATCTCAACATTTCTACGTATCTACGCACCCACAATTTAAAGCTAGAAGAGGGCTCTGCCAATGGGGAATAGTTAGAATGAATACCCGGGCAATTCCTTTTGATAGTGTGTTATTTGTGGATGAAGCTGGTTTCCATAGTAACGGAATAGTTAACAAAGGAAATTTTCATTACAAGTCAAATGAAAAGCCTTACTTCACTAGTAAATATAAATCATCAGCATAGGTGGAACATAAATGTATGGGGAGGCATTCTTAGTGATGAAATGATAGGCCCGCATTTACTTGATGGTACTATTAACGGAGAAGCTTATGAGTAATTTCTATTAAGCAGCTTAATGGAATTTTTGGAAGATGTTCCGCTAAATTTACGAAGAGATGTGGATTGAAGGGGACGGCGAATCCCCACATTCTATGCTACAGACACGAAATATTTTAATGAAATGTTTTCAGCGAGTGGCCTGCTGGGTCTTCAGACATCTCAAACTTTTTATAGGGATCCCTAAAAAAGCGAATATTCTGGAACAACAAAAAAGTTATGAGGGAACATATTAGACAAATATTTATGTTATTATATAAGTAAGCATGTTGAAAAACTGGGAAAAAAAGTGAATTTGAACACTTTTTATTTATTGTTATTTAATCATTTCTGTTCCACTAATTCCTCATTCAGTCACGTAACAGTTCCTTTTTCTACACCTACTAAAATCCAGTTATTAATTTGGTTGGTTTTAAAATTTGTTTATTGTACCATATTCTACCTATTCCTTGAATTATATTGCTTGTATTGTAAATAAGATATATCAATTTTTTTGTTATTACCCCAATACATGCAAAAATCGTATTTCTAAGCTCATTTTTAGAAAAAGTCATTATAAAATCAAGCTTGATAACTGAAAGGCAACATATTCAATGTCATCCATCCAATTTGCAATTTCTCGGCAAATATCATGGCTCACAACCAACGAGATATATAAGTAAACTATAGAGAGGCTGTTGTATAGGCTACAGCTCCTCCAATATGTTACATATAGAACTAACATCGGCCATGACAGAAATAGGCAAAATACAATCAATTCCGTTTAAACACGTTATAGAAGTATAACTGACTTCATTTGTTTTTGTACATTTAAATTATAAATTAAATTTAACAGAGTACTTCGAAAAATGTCGACTTCGTGCTCAGCTTTTAACTGTACGAATAGGTGGTCAAAAGAAAAAAATATTTTTTTTTACTTTCTTATACGGAGAGAGACCGGAAGTAGTAGTTTACTTCAGTGAAAAAATCGACTTTTGCCAATATTTCGTCAACTACTAATTTTAAACAAATTTATAGAGAATTAATATATACTCAAAATTAAATTTGAGAAGAAATTTGTTAAAAAAGTCTTTGGATATTCCTACCGCAAATAGGTCGCTTACTCTTATCGAAAATCAGTTTTTTGCGAATATTTCGCAAGTCATACTTTTTAGACAAGTACGTTAAGAGTATAACAGTATTTAGAACTTACTTTTCATTAACTTTTGTATAAATAAAAAAAAATACAAAATTCGGACTGGAAGTAACACTTTTATTCTTATCGAATAGCGATTTTTTGCAAATATGTTCTAAATTATGCATTCTATATATTTTTGTCAAGAGTACAAACTTATTTAGAGCTGGATTTGGTATATTTTTTGTATAAATGATATTTCAAAATTCGGACCGAAAGTAACACTTCTACTCTTAGCGAGGAGCACTTTTTTCCGAATATCTGGCAAAGTATGCCTTCGATAGAGATTTATTAAGAGAATAGAAGTATTTAGAATAAAATTTTGTATAATTTTTGTATAAAAGAATTTTAAAAATTCGGACCTGAAGTAACACATTTACTCACAGGCTTATTTTTTTAAGAAGATAAAAGTATTTAAAGCTTAATTTAGAATAACTTTGCATAATTTAAAAGGCACATATTGCTATAGCTTTGTCTCAAATTAAAAATAATAATCTTATACTAACAGTAATTAATCAAAACAAAGTTAATACAAAGCAGCATAATATATAACAAATGCAGAGATTGCGTTGACATAAAAAAAAACTACTTCAATAAATTTATAAATTCATCAATCCCTATAAAGATTTGTATTATTTTTGTGAGTTCTAGCAGTGTTTTCTCCTCTATTTGCCGACAACATTTCTTACTTAAATTTAATGGATAAGGTTACACAAAAAAAAAACTAAATCTGATAAAATATTTGTATTTTATTCAATACTAAATAGCGTCGATAAATAAATTCCTTTGTCACATGTGGCTGTAAAAGAAATTATCCTTTTACTTTCCAATCACAAAACAACAACAAATTTCATATTTTTACATGTACGAAAAACACATCGCTTTATAAATGCGCATAACACATTGCTTTTTAAATATATCATATAGATTCTTAAAATAAAATATTACTCTTTGCTACGTTTAAATTTTCTAATATTGTATAGTTTCAAAGAAATAAATTTTTCCCTTTTCGATGCAGAAATTTCATTTCAACAAAGACATTCATTCTCACGAAATGCCCCTGAAGATACAAAATCTCGCAGAGCAGAAAACACCTTGATAAGACTGTCACCAATCATCATATGCAAATATTTACACGTTGTACATACCACAAATTGGCTATTGTCCATCAAAAATGTTCTTACCTTTTTACGTAATTAAATATACTTGAAATCCTTACTAAGATTTTATTTAATAACTTGTTAATAATGTATAGTTCACATTACTGACAAACATTCCCATGTTGTGCCATCAATGCCCTTTTAACATTATTAACAATACTCCCATGACTTGTTAAATTAATCTACTTATAGCAAAGTAAATAATATTTCTATTCAAATTATTAACAATGTTAATCGCTTTACTAAAGATGAATATTTTCACATAGCATCTTTAACATAATTTATTTCAAGAAAAACTTACTTATAATGTTCATACATTTCATCAAATTCTCCTTGATATTGATCTACCATATTAATGATAATAAGAAAAAATGAAATTAAACTAAATGACAATAAACTAATTATAATATGATTATTGAAAATCAAAAATAACTCAATACATTTACTACAAATGATTTCTATGCAGTGTATCTGTACGCCTGCAATCATCAAACAGAATTTTTACATTCGAGCAATTTAAAAGATTAGTAACTTCTCCCGAAGATCAGCGACTTCTCTCATATCGGCAACTTCTCTCATTTTTCCGTCGTTCCCGGTCTTTTATTCGTTCTCGGTCATCGAAAAAAAACATTCTTCATCTGCAGCGCCACAATCCACGCACTAATGTTCATGTTGGCATTGTCCTGCTCATATTTATTTTTTTCACGTTTTCCCTAGGCTGACCTGTACCCATATCATTTTGACATTTAGAAATTACACAAAATACACGCACATAAATTATTTATTATTGTTAATGTCTTTGCATATTTGCGATTTTCTTATCTTGGGTATAGGTACATTCTTTTTTCCATTAACGCCATCCCTTATTATGTTTATAGATGAATGTTTAAATACTTTCTTTTTCCATTGTTTAACACTATCCGTATTTTTCTTTTGCAGACATCTCCTTTAGTAATAATAGGAAATACATTGCATATGACTGGAATACTTCCTTCTTTAATTACATAGTTAGGAGCCTGGACCTTGACAACTCCATTCCTGTCTTCAAACCATCCTCTCTCGTCTTCGTGTAGGTTAATTTGCAAGCAGCTGTTAACAAGATTAAACATTGTTTTTTCTTTGTAGATTTATTCAGATTAAACCTGAATAAATATACTGGATTTAACCTGCTATTACTGAAGTTTTTTCTTTATTACCTCGTGTCGAATAAAAAATATACCTTTTTATATATTCCTTTTTAAAATTATGCTTAGATATAAGTGTCAGGTATTTATCATATTGTTAAGTGTGACCATAGAATGTCTAACAAATAACAATCTTTATAAACTTATTTTATTTCTTACGTCTACTCATGATGAAAGATGTTTTCATGTCGTGAATGTCTAATTTCACTCTTTTCATACAACTTTACGGCATTCAAATTATAACATGCTCGCTTGCTTACGTAATGCCAGTGTAATACAAAGCGAACGCTATAAGACAAGTCTTTTGCATGCCTCCATTATATTGCGGAAAATACAAGCACCTCGGGTTGCCTATACACGCAGGCACCAATATCGCGAACTCTAAACGTCTTCCCCTAGCGGAACGACATTATTGCAACTTCGCTCGGTTGACATTAATTATTGACGTAAATATGGCGGTTGAAGTATTGTGATTTTTAGGCATGAGACTACAAACTCTTCGGCTAACACAGTGGAGAACGTGAGTACTTCTTTTTGTTTTAATGTATCTTAACGTTCATTGAAAATACTACATTCCCTACACTCATTACTAACCGGTGAAAAGAAAACACGTAAGGAAACTTATTTGAAAAAAAAAAGAATAACTAGTCTTTATTATTACTAAAACAATATCAAAATTTATACACATTTATTTAATCATATTTACATTTTTACGCACATACACAAAGTCGTGCAATATGTACACAATTAAATATTAAAATAAATTTACATCAGTGACCTCTTTAAATCGTAACAGAAATTGCATTTATCGTGAATTAAATTAAGATTGAACATGTGCTCAACCCTATCCCCTGAACTGTCACTTACAAATCCCAATGCATTTTATCATCCTTAATATGAAACAAAAATAAACAAGAAATGAGATATGTCTCGGTCAATTTGAGATAAAATACGCATTCAGATCAATTTAAATTATTCTACAAATTATTTCTGTTACGACATGCTCACAGGAAGAATTTACTAGTTTATCGTGAAATAGAACTTTGTCTTGGTACGGACTCGGATATTTATTCAATAGCTTCGCGGTGTCTTACTAATACGTCTATTTATCACGGATTCGGATAGCGCGGGTGTTTATACGATAATTTATATAAATTCGCGGTGCGCGTTTACGCATAATATCGGAAATTGACGGTCGCAAAAATCTCTGAAATGAATAATTATTATTAAATTCGGGTTTTATGAAGGTCACGACATCGAAAGTCTGACCTAGACGGGATGCGGTTTATAAGTGGTAATATATCACTCTTCCCACGGCTCATGGGGCCTGAGTAAGAGGGACATATGCGGACGAGATTAGCGGATTTTAAAACGACTGTTTCACGATACGGAGACCTGGAAGCAGCACGTTTCTAAGGAGTTAACCAAGTCTCTTCCACGCCATCTGGAGGCTGAATAGAGAGAGGTGTAGGGTTTTGGACAGGTCGGAGAAGTAAATGAACGAGGCACGCTCGATGGGGCCTTTTATATGTGAAAACCCCCTACGTATGTAGGTAAAAACCCGTTCAAAACACAAAAATTTGCACACGATACTGACATGAAATACGCGACTCTGAGCATGACGTAGACATTCGGTATTTTTCCATTAAAAAATAAGTAAATAACATGAATTATTACAAACAACTGAACATACATACAGGTCGATTCAATTCACTTTATACAATATTAATATTTGAACAAAATAACACACATACATTTAATTTAATATTGACAAATAAATTAATTATGAACTTAAAAATGTTAATTTGTTACAATTAACGAAGGAACTTCGTTACAAAATGACTAACTCTTTTGACTATTCCATCCTTCATCATTACTCTCTCTCTCTCTGTTATTTATTTTTAACACATTATTAAGTTTGAATAGTGGTTTACTACTCAATATATTTAATGCCACTCCTACACAATGCATAAAATTTGGTTCGGCCTTTGTATACTGAAATTGCATCTTGTGCTCCTCGTTTCTATAAATATAGAATACATGAATTTTATTTTTGTGTTTATTTTTGTACCTTTCAAATAAATTTTGTTTCAATTTTAATTATCATATACCTAACATAATAACATTACGCCGTCGCGGTTATGCAGCTCATAATTCATTTATCAATAATTATGCTTACTACTAAAAATTGTTTCCTTATCCTATTACTTAATTATTTATTTATCTTATAATGCCTAACCAATATAGGGGTCACGGCAATATCTATAAGAAACTCGTGTGGTGCCCACACCTACTTTTTTAAGTAAGTAGTAATAATAATTATGATATTTAGTATTGTATCCTAAACTTCTAGGTTTCCATTCTCAGATCCTATTCTTTTAAAAAAATGTCAAACAATGAGGGTATTACGCACAACTTTATTTACAAATACACATTTATTTATTGCTACACATCCTTCAGAGGAGAGTCACTATTCCCGGTTGAGTGAAATTATTATTGAAACAGTATTTCACAATTCGTTTTCGCCACGAGTGTCGCCAGGAATCCACCAAATTACGAGGGCTGCAAGTCAGACAAATGTATACAAAATTGATTTTATTCAGAGGACAATAATGTAATTTTATATGTTTTTGTTTTATTTGTAAAATAAATTATTATTTTCACTTTTAATAAACAAAATATGTATTAGTTTTCAATACCGCCTTAGGTTGCACCTGACTTCATTTACCCCTTCTCCAAAACTTGCCCATTTCTGTCATGGCGCCTTCTAATTTAATTCGTAACAAATATGGCGGCTGGTTCGCCTCTCTATAGTTTACATATTCAATTTCGTTGCTCACAACCGTATTCAAATAAAAAACATAAAGTTAGCTAAATGATTTCAAAGAACCACAGTGGTCACTTTTAAAATAATAACGTGTTACATGTTTTTGAGGGGAAAGTTATTAAGCAATTCAAAAATGAAGTGATGTACAGGTGTTCCATTTGAAAACATTCACTTTCAGACAAAAATATGTTATGTAAATTTAATCCAGTTTTCTGCAAATTCAATTAGTAATTACAAAAAAATAAAATATGTTTGTATTAGTACGTTTTATTATGAACAACGCTACCAAAAATTGTGTCCATCTAATACGCAGTTTTCGAGAAATATAATTTTACGAAAACCATAAGTTTTAGACCTATACCATCTTAAAACTTTTGCACTAAGAATTATACGAGGAATACAAAAATGTAATAATATATAGGATGTTCCATTTAAGAAACTATAACTATGGTTAGTTACCAAGTTATGGAACACTCTGTATAATACAAAATAATTTTAAAATATGCTTCTACTGAGTGGCTATCTTATCAAGAAAATCGTTTCGAAATATTTTTTCTCATAAAGTCACAATTTGCCTTCACACCGCGGCGATGACTTACCCTGTATACAAGAATTGACAAAACTAAAAATAATGGAATACAATTTTTAGTTTACCCGATTCTCTATTATTTTTCTTTAATTTCTTGTTCTTAATACACACAATATTGAAGTTTAAGACAATCACTAGACGAAGCATTTTCTTTTTAAGTGAAACATCTCGAATCCAAGATATCGCAGCACGTTCCACCGGAACCGATTTAGAAACATGTTTATTGGTGTTGGTTTACCGACAGCCGAGATACTGTTTGCTGTTATAGTCATTTCAGTCAGTTTGTTTTTCATTGGCGAGAAGAAGTCGACCGGCTCTCCTATAGTTTATAATAATAAGTGCTGATAGCGTTTTCCTGTTAGAAAGTAACGCTACACCCGATTACGATTACACGGTGGATATTAGGATCTGCCTTATAACAAACACAACAACAGGCTAACTCGCACGTTCGTCATCGAATCCACAAGGCGTGTAATTCATCATCGTGTTATACTTTAACATCTGTAATTGTATGATAATATATCCATCAGTTCGCTTGTTTGCTCAGAGTTGTAAAAATACCGCGGCATTTGCTATAAAAAATGATAATGAATGCTGTTTCAGACATTGAAGGTTCGTGCAATTATGTATCTATTTGTTATGTACAATCTAACCAGTAAGCTAGAAGCTGGAAATAGGAGAGAGGGCGAGGATTAGAGGTTGAAAAGTCTTCGTTGCCAATGTTAG
Organism: Amphimallon solstitiale; assembly: GCA_963170755.1. NCBI lineage: Eukaryota > Metazoa > Arthropoda > Insecta > Coleoptera > Scarabaeidae > Amphimallon > Amphimallon solstitiale. The sequence continues at coordinate 93,870,780 of OY720683.1, read as the reverse complement.
TAATCAACTTTATCGAACGTACAAGAGTAAATAATTGTTACTGAAAACAGGTCAACGTGATGCCATAATCCATAATCATTTGACACCCGATACGTTATTTGCACGAACGCTGTGATATAATAGAGACAAATGCATAATAATATAATTAATCATCTTGTCAGGAATTAACGTGTGATTGTCGTTTGTTATAAGCTGTTATTATGCAGAAGTATTTTTAAATAGATAGATGTCAGATGTTTTTATGCAATATAATATCATTAAAATAAAACTTCTGCAACGTCACTCATACTGAACATCAAAACATGGTGACGAATGAAGATTCGGCTTGTAGACAAAGATACTTTGATCATTTCTTCTGCTGATAGAGGTGCTGAAATAATAGCAATAATGATTATTGGTGTTATCATCAGGATTTCTTAATATAACAAACATATTAATCTAGTCACAGTCACTTATTATTACTTCCGCCTGGTCCTGTCTGAATATTATCTAGTTTTTCATCCGGAGTGTTCTTTTATCATGAATGTGTGTGGTTACATTCATCTGTATAGTTATGATCCTCTTTACTCGTTACTCTGTAATTTAGTTGATAGAATACATTATATTCGTTGAATATACATATCTTAAGATTTAAATAACACTTTTACTTAACACTCATTTCCATTAGGTAACATCAATTATTGTGTGATACAATACACTAAGTTTAAATGTACAGTATTGAGTCATAAACAATTTATATGTGGTATAATTAATTTAACATTATATTTTATTTTCAAATTTTTATTTAGAAATTTATATATTATTATTAATCTATCATGGGTTATAAGGAATTTGATGAACTCTATGAAGATCTAAGGTATTTATTTTAAAAATAAAATTTTAAGAACATCTGACATAATACCTTTTTTTCTAAATTCTGTAAATACATCCAGAGATAATATTTTTCATTTTTTAATAGCTAATCAAGTGTAGTAGTTAACTTGGACAGGTACTTGTACAATAAACCAGTTAATGGTGCATGATATAAGGCAGTGGGTGAGTACGTTATCTTGGGGAATGTACCAAGACAAGACTGACTCGTTTATTCCTCCCACTGGGAGTATATCGCCGATAATAAACGAATCAGTCTTGTCTATGTACGTGCCCCAACAAAATGTTGCCACCAGCCGCCACTGATATAGAGGCCTGTGCAAGCAACAAATGTTATTGTGTTTGTTGGGGATGACACTTTTGAGCTTGAAAATACACAATCGAATTATCAATACCAACGCATGTGAATAGTTACGGGGTTTGATCATAATTCGAGAGGGTAATAGCAATGAATCAAATCTGCGTTCACTGGTTTCAAGATAGATTCCAGAGGATGGATGTCTGACTGATATATAAACCTGACCTAAAAATAAACTACTTATTCGTGACTGTGTGAACATCATGATTAAATGTAGTAAAACTTAAATTAGAATTATTCTTTTTCATTTATTATTATTACTGATATTTTTAACGGGGTTTAAAATCATGCTAGTTAGATTAAATTGTAATATAAGTTTTGATTCAGGATTATTTTAATTATTGAAACAACAGACATTTTTGATTAAGCTGTATTACTTTGTAAATATTATATACTGAGATCAATTTTACCGGTATAAGGAAACACAATCATAATTTTTTATATACCGTAGTCGACATATTTTAATTTCTGATACGAAAGTAGAAAGAGGAAAAGAGCGCGACGAAATAAACTAAAGATAAACATAAGCGAGGCTGCCAAGACAGTACAATCGACAAACGTTTTCTATGAAATGTAAGGCGTGAGGGTCCCACGACACTGCGTTGCTCTCCCACCACTGTTAGCAAGCAGGCATCGCTGCATATTATAAGGTCATCTTCTGCATGGTATAGAAGTATAAACCGAAATTAAAATTTGACGACTACGGTATGTATGTATATGCAATAATTGCGTACATCTAGGTGATGATCTCAATGCTTTAAAATCTATTATTGTGTCCCTTCAGGATGAAAACAAAACTTTGAAGGAGTCTTTTCTGGGAACTGCCGCACTTTCTGGCTCGTCGGTTTTGGATAAGGAGGAAATAATACAGGAAATTATGGCTCTGCATAATCTAAATGTGATAGTAACTGCGAGCAGGTAAGCCTGGATACTAAAATGGTTGGTGAGATCTGTTCCTGTCTTCAGGTAGCCGATGCAGACATCAAAATATCTAGATTGGGCAAATTTGATCCTACGGCAGTTGATCGTAGGCTTCCTTTAAGAGTTTCCTTCAACTCGGAATTCATTGTTGGTGCCGTTTTGCATAATGCCTTTAAACTTAAGGGAAACCGTAACCTTCATGGACTTTCTATCTCGCGTGATCGAACGCCGATGCAACTCAAAATTCATAGAGATGCTAGGGTGGAGTTGGACAGTCGCTTGAAGAGTGGGGAAAAGAATTTGAAGATTAAGTACAGAAATGGAATACCTAGTATTGTCTCTTCTTTAAACTGAGTCGGTTCTATAGTTCTACTAATGCAATTAATATTTACTACCAAAATACTCGCGGTCTTAGATCCAAAACACACACTTTCTTCATGAATGCTTGTCAATCTTTATACGACATTATAGTAATCACTGAGAATTGGTTAGACGATTCCATCACCACCTCTGAAATATTACCTCCATCTTACAGCGCTATTAGATCTGACCGTAAATATTCTTTAGTTCATCGTTCAACTGGTGGTGGAGTTTTCATTGCATGCTGTGATACAATTGATTATGAGGTAATAGACATTGCTGTGGTTTCCTCTCTTGTTCCTCTAGTTGACGTGGCAGCCTGTAGATGTGGTTCTCCTAGTGATTATTTTTACATTGTTGCAGTTTATATTCCTCCGAGTATTTCCCAGCTCGATTTTGAATTAGTTTGCGAATCATTGGAATTTTCCTTTTTGATAAACCAGTAATTTTATTTGGCGACTTGATTTCTGAATATCAACATGGTTTCATTAGTGGACGGTCTATAGTTACGAACCTACTCACTATAACTCAGACTGTCTCTCATGAACTGGATGCTAATGGCCAATTAAACGTGACGTACACTGACTTTAGTCGCGTGTTTGACACGATAGATTATGGTATCCTTCTGGAAAAGCTCTCAGCAATTGGATTCAGCCCGTCCCCGCTCAAACTTCTGCATTCATATTTGACAAATAGGCGCAATTATGTCTTTTACAATGGATTCAGGTCATTTGAGTTTACTCCCTCATCCGGAGTGCCACAGGGCTCTAACTTAGGACCTCTGTTATTTACTCTATATACCAACGATTTGCTTCAATCAATAACATGCAACGTACTCACATATACTGATGATATAAAGATCTACTGATCTATACGAACTTGGAACGATGTATTTCGTCTTCAGGAAAACTTGAATCGTATATCGACTTGGTGTTCCAACTTCAATTTGAAACTAAATGTAAGTAAATGTTGTTATATGTCTTACTCTCGCAAAAATAATAATATACCATCTACTTATTATATTGAGGACAACCAGCTTAGGCGGGTGGACAGCATAAAGGACCTTGGGGTGTTCTTTGACAAGCATTTGAGCTTCTCCAGTCATATATATTTCATTTGCAATTCAGCTTCAAAGACTTTGGGCTTTGTTTTACGCAGTTGTAAGTTTTTTAAAAATCCACTGCTTCTGAAGGCTTTGTATATCAGTTTTGTCGTTAGTAAGCTGGAATATGCATCACAAGTATGGTCACCTCAGTACACATATCTACAACTAGCCATTGAGAGAGTGCAGCGGCGATTCCTGAAATACTTATCTTTCAAGGATACGGGAATTTATCCGGAACGTGGCATCGATTACAATCTCTTACTGCAAGCACATGATCTCCAGTTACTGCGGGATCGCCGAGAATTTCATGGTGCACGCTTCATATGGAAGCTATGTAATGGAACAATTGATTGCCCACATCTCCTATCATGCTTAAACTTTTACATTCCCAGGATTTCCTCTAGCTCCGCCTCCACGTTTTGGTTGCCCTTTTCGAGGACTAATCTTCTTCGGGGATCGCCACTGGTCACCATGTGTCATGCTGCGAACTTATATTATGAAGATATATTTTTTGTTTCTATTCAGCAAGTAATGCATAATTCTTCAACTTTATATATACCTATTAATACATATATGTATATAGTTATAAATTATTATATATATATATATATATATATATATAAATTTAATTATATAGTATTTGTTATTGTTTATATGAATCATTTGTTTATTTTATTTTACCTCATCCATCGATAACTGCATATAAAATTAGGAGTTTCGCTGGGGTAGAGCAATTTAAAGATATAAAAAGTAAGAAAGATAAAAAAAGTAAACCACTGTAAACCTATTAATTGTAGAAATATCTGTAGGTTGTTTATTGGGTTTATTATACTGTCACTGTGTTATGTATTATTTAAATTTAAAAACCACAGAAATATGAAATTTATTATGAATATTCTTTTTAAATTTTGGATGTCACATGCCCTTAGAGTATATATATCTCATATTTATGGATTAAAATAGTTACTATAAGATAATACATCTCATAAATCCAAGATTACTTCACTATAATATATATATACGTACTAATATTAAGATCGTTCCTGTTCATCTTTATTAGCCTGGTAATATTATCAGACAGTTAATCATCGGGGAAAATCTTTGATCCGAAACCCTAACAGCAGAGCGCGGCATTCCCTGCACGATAGAAAAGAGGCCTCCATTGAGCGCCTATTGTTACCGTCCGCCCCTGGGAGATAAAGGACGTAAAGCATTCGTGAAATGCAAATCCTCCGCGATGAGGTTTATGAAATAACTTGGATACGAATTTATCCACTGTGAAATATTATTGCCCGAATTGCCCGCATATTTGCGCAAGTAATTCGGCGAGATCTAGCAAAATTTATCGGCGAGAGACCCGTATAGCACACAATCAGATGTTCTCGCTCCTGTGCGTGTTATTATTATCCCGGAACATGATAAAAATAGATTATTTTGAATTCGTTTAAATTCAGGAACACGCCCGTTTTAAATATACCGGGAAAGGTGAGATGCGTTCGCATCAGGTTAGTGTTTGGTATTTCATTTGAGCATTACTCGCTACAAATACGTGGGAGCGTTTTTAAGTTCGCACCATGGGGGAAAAGGACATAAAATAAAACTACAAACTTATTTTTCTTTTTCAATATATTCATCTGCAAACCTAATACATTTTTCAGATCTTTCCTTCAATTACCTGGTGCATGCCTTCATAATAAAATGTTTATTTTTGTATGTAAAATATGCCGAAACTGCATGCTTTACTTCTTCATCGCTCGTAAGTTTCTTCCCACGCAGCCCTTTTCTTCATTTTAAGGAACAGGTAAAAATCGCTACAAAAAAAATCTTTTTTTAACTTCAGTTTTAACTTCATCTAATCTTTAAAATATTGATTCTGTTATGTCATATTAGTTCCTAACTTGTATAATCATTCATCAGTGACATGTGTTGACCATTGCAATTACATTTCTGTATTTGCTGCTATAATTTTCTTTTTGTTTTAGACAGCTAGCATTGATTCTGCTTGCATCTCTGGACCTCTTCTAGTTTTTCTCGATTTTTATTAATATCTTGTTTTCATAGACAAAGTAACAAAATGAGGCGTGGCCACCACACAACTTTCTTATACGTATAATATCTGCGGTAAGCATTTTTTAAATGGTATCCTCTTAAAAAGATTGTGCCGCATGAATAATTTGCGATATACAATTCCGCTCTCCGATGAATTTTCTTCGTAAAAAAATTGACAAGAAAGTTAAAATAAACACCTGTGGGTAAATGTATTACTTCAGGTCCGAATGTTGAAAATTTTTATTATACAAAAATTATTCAAAATCCTATTATAAGTAATTCTAGTCTCTTAATAAATCTCTACAGAATGCGTACTTTGCGAGATATTTGCAAAAATACGCTATTCGATAAGATTAAATGTGTTACTTTCGGCCGGGATTTTGAATTTTTTTTTTATACAAAAGACATTTAAAATTAAGTTCTAAATACTTTTATACTCGTAATGTGCAGGATTGTTCATTGTAAATTACCCAGCCTTTATCATCGTTATAATTGCACATACAAAAAAAAGTTTTAAATAAAAGTTGTATGGCTGAGACTGAATTTTGTTTGCATGCTATCAAAAACACAGTGGCGTGGAGATACAACGGTATAAAAAGAAAATAATGTTATTTTTAAATGGAATACCCTATATATTATTAAATTTTTATAATGGTCTTTTTACTACGATTTCAAAAATATACCATATGATACCGATATCTTGAACAGTTCTCGAGTTATTAAATGTCGAATATCCTAGTTACGTACTATGGGAAATTTAACATTATTAGTGAGCTATGAAAATGACAATTATTGTATTTGATAAATGACATTTCCTTATAAAATAGTCAAAATGGAAATGTCATTTATCAAACACAATAATTGTCATTTTTATAGCTCACTTGTTAACTTGTTAACTTTTCCATAGTACAGTAACTACGATATTAGACATTTAATAACTCGAAAACGGTTTAAGATACCGGTATCATATGGTATATTTTTGAAATCGTAGTAAAAATACCATTATAAAAATTTAATAATATATAGGGTATTCCATTTAAAAATAACATTATTTTCTTTTTATACCATTGTATCTCCACGCCACTGTGTTTTTGATAGCATGCAAACAAAATTCAGTCTCAGTCACACAATTTTTATTTGAAACTTTTTTTTGTATATGCAATAATAACGATGATAAAAGGTGGGTAATTTACAATAAATAACCCTGTAGCTGCCTAGAAAGCATGACTTGCGAGATATTCGCAAAAAAACTGATTTTCAATAAGAGTAAAAGACCTACTTCCGGTAGGAATTTCGAGAAACTTTTTTAATACAATTTTTCTCAAATTTAATTTTGAGTACATTTCAATTTTTTATAAATTTGTTTAAACTTAGTAATTGACGATATATTGGCAAAATTCAATTTTTTCACTGAAATAAACTAGTACTTCCGGTCTACCGATGTTACTGAATAACTAATCAGATCTCAAGAGGGAGATTGTACACGTAAATACAAAATTTGGAATTGATATCTAAAGCGGTTTGACCGTCATCGTTGTCACACACACACAGACACACAGACATTTTTTAAAAACCACATTTTTTGTATCAGGGGACTTCAAAACGTAGATATCTCGAGGTCGAAAATTTTCGTCATCACAATACTTATACTACGTATAAGAAAGTAAAAATTTGTCCATTGCAAAAGCATTTTTTTTGAATACGACTACAGTCTATCTGCAACTACCATTACAATGCTTACATTTCAAGGAATCAACTACTTGATCATCACAAACGACGCATGTTTGCTGGTTATTGACCTCAGGTTGCACAGTAGTTAAGGATTTCTACAAATTGTTCAGTTCTCATAGTCTCATTTTTTATATTATCAGTCTTTTAGGTCTTAATATCAATTTGCTGTATGTTGTATGTTCCTGTTTAATTTCTTGAAATACAGTTTCTTGATGAACAATGTCCTGGTTCAAAAACTCTTCGTACGTAACATCACTTTTACTTTGAATTCGTTTAATCACGCTTTTCAATTCATCTTCGCTGTTTAAATACTCAAGCACTTCTTGTGGAAGATCACTGATCTCAAGGTCAATTTTTTGGGGTACTCCAACGTGGCATCTAAAGACGGTTGCTTAATACCACAATAGCAGCTTGTGTTTTTCTTTGTTTGGACAAACCTAAGCCATCTGTAGATGTTTTTGAATTTTCATTTAACATCCACCAAAGAACCAATAATGGGTGGAGACTGTGGCTAAAAACCTGAAATAAAATGCAAAAGGAAAAATCCCTTACCACAAAATATATATATATATATATATATATATATATATATATATATATATATATATATATACATACAGTAGCCACTCGATTATGTGAACTAATTAAATCCTTACCTGTTCGCAGAAGCGAGATGTTCACTCAATCAAATATGCAGTTTAAATCGTTTATTTATATGTTCAGTAACATCAAAAAGAACTTACAAATTAATATTTTATTTGAGCATTTTTTGTGGTATTATGCAAATTCGTATATTGAAATCAACCTTAGTATATGAGAAGTTTTGCTGTGGAACATCCTTCACGTTAGATGTCCTATATTTCTCCTTTCAAGAATCAAGTCAAAACATATATGTACATATTGATGTGTGCTGTACCAGCATCATTTATTAAATATAAATATAATATTTCTCTATTTTTTCGATGTATTAACTTATTTCTTAACAGCACGTACTTTGTAGGTACGCGTGAGTTCTAGCAGTGTATTCAGCCCCTCTTTCTCCTGGTAAAGCTCTTGCTTAGTATTATTCTGGAATAAGGTTATAATTTGTTGTTAAAGAAAAGTCTAAGTTCATATAAAAATCATATCTGTATATTTTCATAAGAATATCAATTATAGTGTAACGAAATTGTCACACACAAAAAAAGAGGCAGACCGGGCGACGACAAAAAACGAGATGCAAACAGTCGTAAATCAGCATAGCGAAGAGACTAGAACGTCTCTCGATTTATGAAGAAGAATTCCCGTATTTACTGGATCTTCTGTACGCCTATATAAAAAGGCAGTTGAACGGATGGAGAATTAATTCGGGATTAAGAAATTCCTTAAGTAGTCTCGTGCCGAACAGTAAGATAAATATAAGAAATAAATATAAGTCGTACGGTAGAAATAAATATAGTGGTAGCCGAAGGAAAGACATAAATATTAGAGTGTTCTAAATACGGTGCAGTTTTTATTATAGTGTAATAAAGACCAAAATATTACCGTGTCATATAAATAGAAAGTGATATAAATATACGGACATATTAGTAATAGAAATAAATACCTGTTTTAATTTATTAATAGTAGTTTAAATGTGATACGTTAGTTTTATATTTTTATATTGTTATATAATTTTACGTGTATGAATATACAGACTGCACGAGTTGTTTATTGCGAATCCGAAAACGTTACAATAGATAGCATCGCTATACTATATCCACATTAAAATTTATAATACACGTAATTGAAAGAAAACATTTCTACCATTTTTCGGTTATAATGTTTTATAGAATATATTTATTTATAATTGTAGTCATCAGATATTTATCCTGTTTTAAACAATGCAAAACTCGATTCCCAATAGGTAATCTGTTAGTATTGAGCTAATTCTATTTTACCAGAAGCATTATATTTGCACGTAATGCCCTGCTAATCTAGAAGTTCGCAATGGTTAATGTTCAATGAAATCGACCACTAGCCTCAACCATTCGCACGTATTGTTGCTAGCGCTTCAATATCTGCCACACAGAAACATTCTCCTTTTTATATATTATTATATTTTTGAAATTTTAAATTAATGATAAAATGCGAAAAATTATTCGAGAATAAACATTTGCACGTAGTATTCTACGAAACACCCAACATCATTAATGATCCTTTCTGTATTAAAAACTAATGAATTATTATTTAACAGGATAATATCTATTTAACTCTTACTGCTCAACGTTATACTAGAATAAACATTTTCACGTTGTATTCTTAGAAACTCATTGCAGCATAAATAATCCTTTACAATTTTAACAACTTACTTTGTTTCATCAAACATAGATTCAAACTCTGCCTTAGGCATCTCCATATTTGAATATAAAATTATCAAAAAGAAAATTATTCTAAATAAAAATGAAAATGAAAATTGAAATTATATTCTGATACAAACTAAATAGTTATACGTTGAATCGTAGTGTATTCAACCCTACGTTTTAATTCTTTGTTAGTTTTTTAAAAATTTTCTTTTTCCTTCGAAGTCGAAATAAGAATTAATTCATGTTCATTCTTGCTTTTCGAATTTATACCCGAAACAAAAGAACAATGATTGTCGATTACGCCCTCCTAACTAAATTTTAAGTTCGGTGAAATCTCTGCTGTTCATTTTCTGCAAGTTGTCGTTGTCACACTAACACACGCGCACATATTGTCTTTGACAGTTCATCCACTAAACGTCAACACTTCAAACCGTTTGCTTATTTAAAAGTCTTTTCCCTAAATTGTTCTGTATCTCCAACGGTAGGTAAATTTTTCTTAATACAGTCCTGCCTTGTATTTGTTTATAAACTTGTTGCCTTTCTCATTATTTGTTAGACACTTTCTTCTCCCATTCGCTAATATAATCCTTAATTTTCTTTTAGAAATGTCTGGACCTGGTAAACTCGGAAACACATTGCAGATGACAGGAATTCTTCTTTCCATATCACTTACATTACAACGATTAATCAGTTTCACCACGTCGTCTTTCATTTCTACCCAGGACTTTCCTTACAGTAATACATTTATCTGCAAGAAACTATAAACAAATTTTAATACTATATTTCTCTTTGTAGGTCTCAAAACCATACAAGTCTTGCACAGTCTATGAAACTTCTGTGTTTACAAGTACAAGTTCATGAATGTATATTTTTATTCATTCAGCTGTTGTTTATATAAAACATTATTGCTGACCATTTCGTGCTGTAATATTTAACTTATATCCTTTTTTATTTATAGTCATAAGTTTGAGGTAACTTTTGTGTTTTTTAAGCATGATTAATAAAATCCCTCTTATAAAATTTATTACATTGTGCACGTTTAAATTACATTATTTATTCTGCAATATTTTCGTCTCGTGTAAGACGAATGTGAACCTATTCATATAGTTTTATAGTGTTTAAATGACTCACTCTCTTTTATTAGTTTTTAGTACCTTTTTGTATTTACACAAAGGTCTATTATTTAAAATATTCAATGCTATTTTCACGCCTTGTGAAAAGTTAGGTTGCGCTTTGTTGTACACAAACCATACTTCTTGTTTATCTTTTCTACAAAAGAAATATATTACTTAGAATTATTTTGTCTTTATTTTGTACCTATTTAATACTTATCTAACTTATAATATAATAATAAAATCATTTGGTATTTGAATTCTTCATATTTAAATATATGCAACCCATCATACACTTGTGTTATTAGTATTGCATGATGTTGAAATTTTCAGTATACATTCTTTTTCAAACTTAAATTTAATATTTTCTTTAACACTTAAACTAGTTCTTAATATTATTCTTATTTTTAAATATGCAAGATCACGGCAATATGTCTGTTCTGGAAGGGGGTGTTTCACAGCTTCAGAGTGATTTTTCATTTGAGCAAAACATATTTTTTATGTATCAGCATGCTCTACTTATCTACTGAGTTTCATTAAGATTTAAATTTGAGACCCGACAACGTTTACTTTGTCAAGAAAGACTACAAGAACAACAAGAAAACAGAAAATCAGTAGAGTAAAATCGCGTCAAATGGGAAGATATTCGATAAACAGCAGAAAACAGAAACGCATAGTGAGGCAAATACTGACACTGAAAGATGAGCAGAGTGTTTAGGATTACATGTGTAATTTTACGATCAAATTTTCTTTTGAATTATGAAGCACTCTGTATACCTAAGCGTTGTAATAACAACCTGTGCTTAAATTACAAACGTTCTGAACATTGTTTTTCTTTATCATGCAGATAGAATTGTCAAGGATATGCCATGTACAAAAACGACTGATTTTCATATACGGTTACTGGTTGGTCACTGTGCTACACGTTTATCTTTTACGAATCATTTTAAATGACCCAAATTGAATTGCCTCGCCGTAACCGGACCGAAGCGCCAATCTGAATACATAACGAGTATTTTACAATGATAATTACATATTGAAATATGATTTATTATTACGGACCGTATCCACTATCACCTTAATATGGAAACTAAATTATTATTTTAGCCTAAGTATTGCCTGTGGATTGAGAAAAGATTAGGTAATGTCCGAATGCAGGAAAAGAAGTGTAATTTCTGCCTATGCGCACCACAGCAATTTACGGCTAATATTGTATTTCGATATACAACGAACAGACCAATTTAAATTCTAAGTGGCTACTAAATATGTGTTGGCAATTTTAAAAATAGCTTGTTAGTTCAACTTCAATATTAACATTAATTGATCATTCTCAGTTTACTTCTGGCACATGTAACTTGATAATTTTATATCATTAGTGTAACATTAGTTCTTTTAAAAGTGTATGATTTGAATAAGTTTTACTTTTACAATGTAAACGACTTCTGTGGAATTTTGTATCAATAATTGGCTTTGCTTCAAATTACGATGGAAATATACAGTTTGCTCCAAAAGAAGAGAACAATTTATCTATCATCACTTTCAGTTTTATTTACATTAATTTGTTAAAGAGGATAGAAGATAAAGAAAGAGCATTTTTGCCAAAAATTTAAGGTCACTTTGGAGTTTGCTTATCTGTTATTGACTCATCATTACGTAAATCTTTTGATTAGCATATATGGTATTTATTTTTACTTTCTTATGCGTAATATAAGGAAGTATTGTGATGAAAATTTTCGACCTTGATATTTTTGCAGAAGTCCCCAGATCTATTCCAAATTTTGTATTTACATGTATAATCTCCCTCTTGAGATCTGATTATATTTTCAGTAAAATCGGTAGACCGGAAGTAGTAGTTTACAAATGTACTCAAAATTAAATTTGAGAAAAATTGTGTTAAAAAGTTTTTCGAAATTCCTACCGGAAGTAGGTCTTTACTCTTATCGAAAATCAGTTTTTTGCGAATATCTCGCAAGTCATGCTTTCTAGTCAGGTACATTACATGTATAGAAGTATTTAAATCATAATTTTAAAAATCTTTTGTATAAAAAAAATTTCAAAATTCGAACCGGAAGTAACTCGTTTACTCATACCGAATAGCGACTTTTTGCAATTATGCATTTGGTATATATTTATCAAGAGTACAAAAGTATTTAGAGTTACATTTGCAATGTTTTTTGTATAAATGAAATTTCAAAATTCGGACCGGGAGTAACACTTTTACTCTTAGCGAATAGCACTTTCTTTTTATAATATCTTGCATTGCATTCTATATAGATTTATTAAGAGAATATAAGTACTTAAAATAGGATTTTGAATAATTATTGTATAAAGAAATTCATACGTATAAGAAAGTAGCGTGATGGCCACACCTATTTTTTTGTATATATTATACTCTTATGTCTTTGTGATAATACTATGCTTATAATAGGAATTTATCTATTGCAAGGTTTATTTTATTACAATTAGCATTAAGTATCGTTTTTGTTTGAATTAAATTTGTTTTTAAATATTTTGCATTTAATATACACTTTTAAAAATCTCATATGAACGAAGACCAACTTTGCGTACGTATTCATTCTCAAGAAGAGATTCCTTTTCTTTTGTTAAAGTGGCTAGAGCAATAACATCTTTCTTTCCCAGCTACCTATAAAACAGATAGTTCATATAATCATCAGTCTTAGATACCTTATATATGTTCTTTAACGTTTAGTATTTATATAATTTTACCGTGCTCTTTTTTCTATTGGTCAGGAAGTTAGCCATTAACTCTCTTGTTCCGCAGAATTTTATAATAGGACACAGTTTCTTTACGAAATCTCTCATTACGCACACATCGCTCACTACGTTGTCATCTCTTACATCTCTCATTACTTAATGCTTACTACCCCTTATATTTATTTATTAATACTTACTTACAGCACAGTATCCTTGACCTTTTATGAGCAACCATGCCGACATTGCCTAATCAATGTTCTCTTTAATCAATCGTTGTTCACTAAATAACACTTTGTAACAAATTGACGCCCAACGAAATAGCAAGTGCAACAATTTGGCACCCTTCGTGGTAGCTAACAAAATTTTTATCTATGACATATATGCCTGTTCCTCAGACACTAGCTTGTCGAATCCGTTTCTTGTATTTGATATACAGACAATGACAACACTTTCAAGTTGTTGTTGTTTTAATAGCAATTATTGATGAAAATCTTAATTAGCATAAATATTTTCATGTTTTTTGGAATTTTAGCTTATTCAAAAGACTTGTCCAAAAGGGGATTCAGTATTCATCTGTAATTGTCATAACTGGTTTGAATTTCATCTGGACAATGTTCACAAAGCATTCATTTTTCTGGTTGAAGTTTTCCATAATCCAAGTTTTTTTAAAAACTCCATTATTTTACCCGTGGTTGTTTAAGATATTTAGGTGTGCGAAAGTATCAGCAAGAAATGGCAGCCTAAGAATACAAAGAGGATTGAAAAAGGGGCTTTCATATTCTGATTTGACTTTGCTTTTAAATGAGAAATTATTTTCAAAACATACCCTTCGAAAGCCATCTTTCTTCTGTGTGATAGAGAACCCGTGTTTTTTTTTTTTTTAATTCTAATCTGTAACGCTTTTACTTTGATAGAATTTACAAATTTAATGATACTTTTCATAACACAATCTCTTTCAAAGAGTAAAGACTTTAAGGTAAGAGCAACAATGCAGCAATTTACTATTTGGCATTACTTCTTGTATTCTGATAATAAGACAATTTCGATGTTTTGTCATAACCTTAGGATCATCGATGGATGTAGCAACGCATTTCGCCTAATCAATATCGTATTTAGATGTACATTGTAGCATTTGTCTCTAATAGCGTACAAAGTAAAATATCTCCTGTGATATCACTGCTTGTTCATCTCTTGATATTTTGACCATTTGATTTTTTCTGTTGGAATATCTTCTACCATGTGACATATTCTTTTTTGAATAATATTATTGTAGAGAAGTATCGTTTTTTATTTTTAGCTTTCTTTTTGTCAATTAATATTTCCACCGTCACAATAGCTGCTCGCAAAATTAAATATTCAGCAAAACTGTATGTGGCTCACTAAATTATACAATGCGATACTCAACTCGATAACTCGTTAGTAATGCTTTTTCATTAATAGTTACTGTTGTTGATGACGGAAATGGGCCTTGCTGCTTATGGAGCTTACTTTTCTTGCAAAGACTTATACAGGCTTGTTTTGTATGGATGGTAGCTATTTAAATGTTAAAACTTAGATAGCTTCATGCATTCTTTTGTGAGACTTTTCCACAAACTACACCTTGTGATTTATGGAAAAAAGCTGCAAATTCAAGTTCAAGATACTCACCACTGTCCAATTGTTCTTCTTTGTATTCTTGCCAGTTTGGGACGTAGATGAAAGCAAAATAATAATTTGTAACAAACATATGGTAACTTCATATATGCACGAACTGATGATGATTTTAAATAAAACTGATGATATTCTTGCCAATAAAGATAAAGCAATATTCAAGGGAAAATATGACATTTTTCATTTGATTGTATTATATTGTTTTGTAACGATTATCCAAGATATTTAAAGTAAGTAAAGGGTGTGTTTAAATTGAGAATAGGAATGTTTTCATATCTGAAAGCATTGAATTAAAAATTGGAATGTATTTAGTCCAATAATGTAAAAATAATTCTTTCAAAATGATTTAATTTCATGGAATAAATATTTAAACTTCTTAAGTCAATTTGAAATATACTTGAAACATATCTTGGGTTCAAAATAAACTGCTACATAAGTTTCGATAAACGAAGAGCTTAAGCTATTTGATCATAGGTGGTGCAAGTAACAAGGACATTCAAGGCCAACTGGATCTCGCTATCGCTGCGCGATATAAAGCCGTTACATAGCGAGATTTTTCTGATTCTGCTAACCTCAAATTACGACCCTTAAGAAACGCCATCTATCCAAAGTATTATCAACTACTTGGTAATAGCAGACCATCTTTAAAATGACGTGCTAAAAATATGCAATATTATTTGGATTATATCAAGCCCAGTTAACACTTAATTTATTATTATTGTTATTAACATTTGACCAATTTCACATTTATTTTGTCTATATCTTTATACTTAAATTCTAATAGTAGTAACATTCAGCCGTTTCGTTAAATGTGTGCTACATACTTACTATAGATATATTCTAATAGAAAAATTGCCGGGCTGAAGAGAATATTACATTTTGCTATTTGGAAATATTCTATATTTTTTTAATAAGTATACATGTATGTATATCAGTTTATTGTAATATTTAAGTACACTGTACACCAAAGTTATTGGTATATTATATCCTTAGTTCCTCTAGGCTGAATATTTTATGAGGCAAATATTGTGATGTGGAATAGTAAAAGGTTCAAAATCTAGTAGAAATGATTAAGTTAGTACCGCAACATTATCAAAATTCATACAACATCCAAACAAACACTTTACAACATAATAAAAGCCTAATTAGTTTTACCTTTTGAATTGTTAGAAAAATTTAGAAACGTAAGTAAAATTGTTATTGTTGAAACTACCCAAGAACTTTATTTTCAGCAACATTTTTTAATTTTATTTCGTTCTATTTCATTATTTTAAAATTATTAATATTAATTGTTGTAAAGTTAATGTCTAAAGTGTTATTTTAAAGTCTATTTCAATAAAAATTGAGTTTGTTTGAGTTTATTATTCTATTACTATATGGCGTTACTTAAGGATCGATATTTTGAGGTTAGCAGAATCAACTCCAACAATGTAAATCGAACTTATGTTACGGCCATATTCGTGCAGCGATAACGAAATCGAGTTGATCTTGGCATATTTTCTACTTTGACTTTAATTCCGTGGTGTTGTTTTATTATCCACAAATAAAATTGGGTATGGTAAAAAGAGAACATCATTTTTACCAAAAGGGGGTAGTGTTTTAAAAAAGTTTGGGAAACACCGATTTAGACTGCACCTCTGGTACAGCGCACGCTCTGACAACAAAATAGATACCTTGTTACCCCCGCCGACATAGTGGCGCCGTGTACCATGACATCATCCGGTAATAAACATCTTACAGGCTCCTCCCCCACGAAATAAGCACCAATGGGAGAACAACGGCTCCCTATATAAGCCGGGGGAGAAATCAGAAAGGATTCATTCAGTCACCAGCTTCTTCGAACAACTTTAACTACTACTAGCAGCAGTTTCTACAAGAATCTTCCACCAAGAAGCCCACATTATAAGGCCCATCCAGGACGGCCCGACGCATCATTAGGCCCAACATTATAAGGCCCATCCAGGACGGCCCGACGCATCATTAGGCCCAACATTATAAGGCCCATCCAGGACGGCCCGACGCATCATTAGGCCCAACATTATAAGGCCCATCCAGGACGGCCCAACACAAGGCCCGACGCATCATTAGGCCCCAACATTATAAGGCCCATCCAGGACGGCCCAACGCCTTCAGACACAGGCCTTTCAACGGATCCAGGCCTGAGACCAATCCAGGCCCAACGCCTTCAGACGCAGTCCTTCAACGGATCTAGGCCTAAAACCAATCCAGGCCCAACGCCTTCAGACACAGGCCTTTCGACGGATCCAGGCCTGAGACCAATCCAGGCCCAACGCCTTCAGACCCAGGCCTTTCCCGGATCTAGGCCTGAAACCAATCCAGGCCCAACGCCTTCAGACGCAGGCCTTACAACGGATCTAGGCCTGAAACCAACCCAGGCCCAACGCCTTCAGACACGGGCCTTTCAAAGAATCAAGGCCTAGGACCAATCCAGGTCTGCTGCACTTCAACCCAGACTTTTGACGGATCCAATACCACAGTGCCCAACGTCATAGAGGAATTACGCGAGTGCTACGCAAAGTGACCCCCGACCACAGTGCCAAACGATATAAAGGGATTACGCGAGTGCTACGCAAAGTGACCCACGATCATAGTGCCAAACGACATAAAGGGATTACGCGAGTGCTACGCCAAGTCACCCACGATCACAGTGCCGAACGATATAAAGGGATTACGCGAGTGCTACGAACAGTGCCCCCTTCCCCCCCCCCCGTTCTTTATCAGTGTGAAGTAACGCTAACCCCCTTAGTGCCACAGACACTACGATCACCCGTTGGGACTAATTTTTATCTTTGTTACCGTTTATTCTTTGCGTATTTTATTATTAACCTTTTATTTTATTTCTATTACTGTAAATAAAATTTGTTTGTGTTTATTTTGATTTTGTATTTATTAATTGTTACCACTACCACTAAAAGTGAGTCTCGGCCGGCCCCCTTGTGAACACCCTAAAGTGGTAGGTAACAATAGTGGCGCCCAACTAAAGTGCGTGATAAGGAAGACGGACGTCTACCTAGGACCCACACCACTAACACCAACCCCATTCCACAACAAGATGCCGAAAGGAAAAGGACGGAAGGATAGGCGAAGCAGGAGTGTCCCGGACGAGTCCGAGCCCAGCACTCCACCACAACAGTCTACACCTAGGGCAGTCACCCCCAGAACTGCAGATCCAACAATCCAAATGGCCATCTTGATCGAAGAATTAAAGCTAGTGGGGAAACGTCTGCAGGCTGTGGAACTAAAACAAGCAGCACAAGCCACCAGCCTAGAAATCAATAAAGACGCACCACTAGCAATCACTCCTGAACCAATAGCAGCCACCACTGAAGTCATCACCATTTCAGGCAACACGCCTGCCAAAACACCAATGGCCCATCCACAACCAATACAATGCACGGCTTGCTGTCACGGCTGTCCAAACACACCAGTTACACCGGTGCCACCAAGGCCTTATGGAGGCCACCTTATAGAGGATCCTGAAGTCTTCTTGATCCGATTACAGGCCCACCTATCGACAGCAGTAGTCGAGGTACCAGAAGATATCGACGACGCCGTACGGCCGTTTTTAATTGATGGAGCGGCCGCTTGGGCACGTAAGAATCAGGGGGGCTTCGATACTCTGAGCGAATTTTGCCAACGCTTTCGCAGAGAATTCCTCAGCCCCCAACGCAGGCGCGAACTACAGAGCGCCTGCGAAGTCCGGCAAAAGGCCGATGAGGACCCCGCGGCTTTCATCACTAGAATAAGGCGTTTGTGTCTACGATTGGATCCGCATTGGCCGGAAGAAAGTCTGACTCAACACATCACTATGTTGTTGACAGAAAAATACTGCGTCCAGGTGGCCCAAACTAATCCCACAACAGTCGGAGAACTTCGGGAAGCGGTCGAAAAATGGGCAGAAATTTTTAACAATTTCACTAACAAATCACCTCCACCCAAGAAGGAGGTCAAAACGCTCCCCACGGCACCCCATCCAGAACGACAGCAAGAAAAATCGCTCCCTAAGTGCTGGTTCTGTCCCGGTCGTCATTACAACCGGGACTGTCCGCAACAACCAAGGAGCTTTGCCGACCGTCACCCAGCACCATCAAAAGGTTCGGGGGAAGATCAAGGGGCCGCCCCACAGACCACACAGGGACGGCCCTAATCACATCCGTACCCCAATGGCAAACGGCTACGATTCGGCTGCAAATCAACAAACAGCACGTCCTGGCCCGAATCGATAGCGCCGCTAGTAGAAATCTGGCCAAATCAAGGTGGCTGACTGGACCTATCAGCCCGTCAAAACAAATTAACCTGTGCATGGCATTGGAGAACCACATCCTTACGGCTGGCCGTGTCGGGACCTTAAAGGCAGCCTCTGATAACTACGCCTTCAGCTGTGAAGTATTAGTGGTGGACGACCTCCAGACGGACATAATTCTGGGCCACCCCTGGCTGCAGGAAAACCACGCCATCCTGGACTACCAAAGGGGATGCCTTCACGTGGGAACTCGACAGCGCCAGACATTATATTTCGACAGGGCTCAACCCGGACGGGTGACCCCTGGACTGGCACCAGAAAATATCCCAGTGAAAATGACAGAATGGACGGGGGCCCAGCAGGACACTTTCCTGGCCAGCCTGCGAGACTTTGATGGTCTATTCCAGGAGGGAGGACCAATCACCACGACAGCCACTACACAACACGTCATCAGACTTAGGGATGACATACCAGTAAAGGTCCCTGCATACAAATATACGCCACACAAGAAGAGGCTGATTGCCGAACAAGTGGAAGAAATGCTGGCAGCCCGAGTCATCCGGCCCAGCCACAGTGAATATTCATCCCCTGTGGTTATTGTCACTAAGAAGGATGGCGGGCCTAGATTCTGCGTTGACTTTAGACGCTTGAACGATAAAACGCACGACGAAGCCAGCCCACTGCCGCCCATCCAGGAGTCCCTGGGAGACCTGGGCGATGCGAAAATCTTTACCACTCTGGATCTGCGCAGTGGATACTGGCAGATTGCAATGGCTGAGGAGTCTAGGCACCTGACCGCTTTCACCACCCCCGATGGCTCGAGCTACGAGTTTAATGTGATGCCCTTCGGCCTGAAAGGGGCCCCGACGACGTTCCAGAAGCTCATGGCCCAAGATGTGCTCGTGGGATATATTCAGGAATTCGCCCTAGCCTACCTGGACGACATAATAATATATTCCCAGAATCTAGACGAGCACTTATGCCACATCAGGATGGTGTTTGAGCGACTGGAACAACATGGCCTCAAATTAAACATCAAAAAGTGCCACTTTGCCAGCCCGAGCCTCAACTACTTGGGACACGTGGTCACTGATAAGGGCAATCGGCCTCAAACCACCCACGTCCAGGCGATCCAGGCTGCGGAGGCCCCAAAAACCAGAAAGGCCCTCCGTCAGTTTTTGGGTACTGTAAATTGGCTCCGGGATTATATCCCGGACGCCTCTCGAATTATGGCTCCGTTGACGGACCTCTTGAAGACAGGCACCACGTACAAATGGACAGAAGCCGCCCATGGAGCTTTCCACGCTATCAAGGCCGCCGCGGCTAAGCCCTTGTTCCTACACCGACCGGACTTTCAACGTCCCTTCATCCTGCAGACCGATGCTAGTGGAATCGGCGCCGCTGCCGTGCTCTATCAGGAAAAAGATGACCAGCGACAGATAGTCAACTACGCTAGCCTACGGTTCAACCAGACAGAACGGAGATACCATGTGAACGAGCAGGAATGCCTGGCCGTCATATGGGCTATCCGGAGATACAGACCCTACTTGGAGGACAAACCATTCGTCCTGAGAACCGACAGTAAGGCCCTTACCTGGTTGAACCAATTCAGGGAAGCTAGATCAAAGTTGATGCGCTGGTCCCTCTTGCTCCAGGAATTTACATATACGATAGAGCACGTGCCGGGCAAACACAATGAGCTCCCCGATGCCTTGTCACGACATCCTGATACCGAGGAAACCGACCCCAGCTTGGAGGATCCAGACAGACTAATCCCCGAAGCCCGACGATCATTACTACCACCCGTTGAGGAGCAGGTATGCCTCTTGGAGATGGGTGAACCACTATATCACCTAATCCAAGACGCCCAACAAGCAGACCCAGCCATCCGGGAATTAGCCCTACAACTCCAACAAAACGGGCCCGAGGCAAAACAGCATCCTGACTTCGTGTTTACTAATGGATTCCTACGCTACAAAGAGGGGACACATCGACCAATATTGGTGCCCGACGCTATCCGGACTCAAGTAATCCAACAGTACCATGATGACCCCACCGCTGGTCACCCTGGGGCGGACGAGACCTATGGAGCAATCACTAGGCGCTTCCACTGGCCAGGGGTGCGGGCGCAGGTCATTGATTATGTGCACGGCTGTCGCCTTTGCAACGCCTTTAAGCGGGGACCGATTCAAGCCAAAGCGCCTCTGCGACCACATGCACCCAGACAACCATTTGAGGTGCTCTCCGTAGACATTGTGGGCCCGCTAACCGAATCACGTAGGGGCAATCGATTTGGCATTGTAGTAATGGATATCCACACAAGGTGGATCGAGGTTAGAGCAGCCCGAACCACTACGACCACCACCGTCACGGACTGCCTGGAAGAGGTGTTCCAGCGTTTTGGATACCCGATGGCCATACTTACCGACAATGGACCGCAATTCACTTCCGTCGCTTGGGACGCCGCATTGCGTAAGTGGCAATGCCTTCATTGGACGACCCCAATATACCACCCGAGGGCAAACCCGGTTGAGCGACGGAACCAAGAATTGAAAAAGGTCCTGAGGCTCCAGCTTGAAGGCCAAACACCAGAACGCTGGGACGAAAAACTCGGCCAAGCACTCTTTAACCTACGATCCAGGCGAAATGCGGCCACCAATTATTCACCGGCCCGAGCCCTTTTTGGGTATGAGCTACGCAGACCAGGCGAATGGAGGGATCCGGTGGAGGGTGAGCCCGAACCCAGACCACAACGCACTCAGAGGGTGCACGCTAACGAACTACGATATAGAGAGCGGCGATACGTTAGACCAGACGCACCAATGCCCATTCGACCAAACCCGGGCGATTTGGTAATGGTAAGGACACATCTTCCGCCGGGACAGCCTTTTGGGCCAAAATGGGCGGGCCCGTACCCAGTGCTGGAACAAGCAGGACCAGCAGCAATCTGGGTAGAGCGACCAGGGGCCCAGCGCGCTAAATACCACTTAGATCAAGTGCGCATCGCCAGGCGCCCAAACACACAACGCCCAATTCAGCCAGATGGAGATCCCGGACCAGCGCCTCCACCGAATCAGGAGGCAAACCTACACCAAGAGCCGCAGCCGGGAACGAGCCGCACAGACCATTAAATGCCGGATATGTTATGGATACACGGCTTTTCAAGGGGGAGGCACTTGTTACCCCCGCCGACATAGTGGCGCCGTGTACCATGACATCATCCGGTAATAAACATCTTACAGGCTCCTCCCCCACGAAATAAGCACCAATGGGAGAACAACGGCTCCCTATATAAGCCGGGGGAGAAATCAGAAAGGATTCATTCAGTCACCAGCTTCTTCGAACAACTTTAACTACTACTAGCAGCAGTTTCTACAAGAATCTTCCACCAAGAAGCCCACATTATAAGGCCCATCCAGGACGGCCCGACGCATCATTAGGCCCAACATTATAAGGCCCATCCAGGACGGCCCGACGCATCATTAGGCCCAACATTATAAGGCCCATCCAGGACGGCCCGACGCATCATTAGGCCCAACATTATAAGGCCCATCCAGGACGGCCCAACACAAGGCCCGACGCATCATTAGGCCCCAACATTATAAGGCCCATCCAGGACGGCCCAACGCCTTCAGACACAGGCCTTTCAACGGATCCAGGCCTGAGACCAATCCAGGCCCAACGCCTTCAGACGCAGTCCTTCAACGGATCTAGGCCTAAAACCAATCCAGGCCCAACGCCTTCAGACACAGGCCTTTCGACGGATCCAGGCCTGAGACCAATCCAGGCCCAACGCCTTCAGACCCAGGCCTTTCCCGGATCTAGGCCTGAAACCAATCCAGGCCCAATGCCTTCAGACGCAGGCCTTACAACGGATCTAGGCCTGAAACCAACCCAGGCCCAACGCCTTCAGACACGGGCCTTTCAAAGAATCAAGGCCTAGGACCAATCCAGGTCTGCTGCACTTCAACCCAGACTTTTGACGGATCCAATACCACAGTGCCCAACGTCATAGAGGAATTACGCGAGTGCTACGCAAAGTGACCCCCGACCACAGTGCCAAACGATATAAAGGGATTACGCGAGTGCTACGCAAAGTGACCCACGATCATAGTGCCAAACGACATAAAGGGATTACGCGAGTGCTACGCCAAGTCACCCACGATCACAGTGCCGAACGATATAAAGGGATTACGCGAGTGCTACGAACAGTGCCCCCTTCCCCCCCCCGTTCTTTATCAGTGTGAAGTAACGCTAACCCCCTTAGTGCCACAGACACTACGATCACCCGTTGGGACTAATTTTTATCTTTGTTACCGTTTATTCTTTGCGTATTTTATTATTAACCTTTTATTTTATTTCTATTACTGTAAATAAAATTCGTTTGTGTTTATTTTGATTTTGTATTTATTAATTGTTACCACTACCACTAAAAGTGAGTCTCGGCCGGCCCCCTTGTGAACACCCTAAAGTGGTAGGTAACAACCTTGTTACCATATGGAGGCCCCGCCCTCCATGATATTATACGACGTTGCTTCGCAACAATGTTCCCGGTCCGTGCTGACGTCATTGGGAACCCCTGGCAGTAAACATCTTACAGGCTCCGCCTCTCTATATGAACATATGGACGGATCGATTCGCCAATGGGGAAGAGGATGACATCAGCATTCCCCAATCGAATGAAGGAACGTATGATACCCATGTAATATGGCAGAGGTATAAATACAAGCACCTCTGCATCCAGTGGACAGATCATCCGAACATCTACTACTGCAAAGATCTACTACTACACGCATCTACTACTACCAGAGGCCCACCGAAGTCTTCAAGTCTGCCAACGCATCCAGGCCACCTACTACGGCCAAATTGGACCAGGCCTACGACTTCACTAGGCCCAACGCATCCAGGCCACCTACTACGGCCAAATTGGACCAGGCCTACGACTTCACTAGGCCCAACGCATCCAGGCCACCTACTACAGCCAAATTGGACAAGGCCTACAACTCCACTAGGCCCAACGCATCCAGGCCACCTACTACGGCCAAATTGGACCAGGCCTACGACTTCACTAGGCCCAACGTATCCAGGCCACCTACCACGGCCAAATTGGACCAGGCCTACGACTTCACTAGGCCCAACGTATCCAGGCCACCTACCACGGCCAAATTGGACCAGGCCTACGACTCCACTAGGCCCAACGTATCCAGGCCACCTACTACGGCCAAATTGGACCAGGCCTACGACTCCACTAGGCCCAACGTATCCAGGCCATCTACTACGGCCAAATTGGACCAGGCCTACGACTCCACTAGGCCCAACGTATCCAGGCCATCTACTACGGCCAAATTGGACCAGGCCTACGACTCCACTAGGCCCAACGTATCCAGGCCATCTACTACGGCCAAATTGGACCAGGCCCAAGACTCCACCGGACTCAACGCATCCAGGCCTTAGTTAAGTGCTAGTGACACTGCCTCCCAACTATAGTGCCGATCACCCACAAGGAATACGTGAGTGCGCTCAACACCTCAGTTAAGTGCTAGTGACCCTGCCTTCCCAACTATAGTGCCGATCACCCACAAGGAATACGTGAGTGCGCTCAAACGCCCCAGTTAAGTGCTAGTGACACTGCCTCCCAACTATAGTGCCGATCACCCACAAGGAATACGTGAGTGCGCTCAACACCTCAGTTAAGTGCTAGTGACCCTGCCTTCCCAACTATAGTGCCGATCACCCACAAGGAATACGTGAGTGCGCTCAAACGCCCCAGTTAAGTGCTAGTGACACTGCCTCCCCAACCATAGTGCCAATCGCCCACAAGGAATACGCGAGTGCATCGACATCCCCCCCCCCCCCAGTGCAACAGACGCTGTTAACTCTTCCATAAGAGTTGGTGTGATAGTTATCTTACAACGTATATATGTATATATGAATTCATAGTCAGTTACTTGTTAATAAAGAATATTATTTATTTTGTGTGCAACCCTTGTGTTTTTATTTTAATTGTTACCCCTACCACTAAGAGTCTCCGCCGGCCCCTCTCTTACGTACACAGTTAAAGTGGTAGGTAACAACCTTAATCTTTTTATTTATGCACATTTTGCTTGTTTATATTAATGGTTTATGTCCTTTTTTCATATATAATAGGTACAAGAAATATGGTATTCTTTGAACGTATTTATTGAAATAAAACTTGAACCGCCCATACGCATACAATATCAAAATAATACGATTTATTTATTATTCACACGTAAAATGTTAAGGATCGTGGTTGGTCGCAAGAGCAACAGAGACAGAGGGAATCACTTTTGTAATCTAGCCACGAATTGAATTTTAAATAAGACTGCCTAGGATATAGCAGGCATACAAACGAGCTACGTTCACAATAGGTAATAAATAAGCAAATTTTATAGAAAACTTCTCTTCTGAAAATACAAAGAATATATATAGATATACATGTCTCTGTACATTAAATTACCATGCTCCATTTCCAGAGAATGAAAAAATCAAATGTTTGAATATCGAATATATTCGAATTTTGAACATTAGAGCATGAATCGCGTAAATTAAAAAAACCATATGTAAATAATGGGAAAGGTCAACGTTGTAGTAAATGAAATGAAATTATAAGTAATAACAATAAAATTTATGAGTCATGTTTGTTTTCTTTACAGCTGTTTATCGTTGATAGATATGTTTAATAATAGTAATAATACTTTAATGATATTTAATATCATAAGAACTATGAAAATATAATTACGCTGTTCTATATATGCCTCTTTATACAAAAACTATATTTAATTCGGGATACCCGTTTACCAACGTATACATCTTCAAAAGTATTAAAACAGCAGCATATTGTTTATATATAAGTATATTGTATTTATCTTGTGCTAAGTGCATTAAAAGACAAAAGCATTTCTTTATTAATGATTATGCTTATACAGGATATACCACTTAAAACTCCCAGGTCAAATATTGCTCTCACAATTGTGGTTTATTATGTGAAGATATAGATGGCGCTGCTATGAAAAGAATTTTTCTTGATCGCCACAATCTTCATTTGATTTTTATTTGAAAGAGTATTAAAATTAGCCTAAATTTTATTATTTGTGTAAAGTTTCCAAGATAGATATTCGTGTTTAAAGAAAGCCACCTAAGGACGCCATTAGTAGCAATCCAACTACGCGACGTGGGAACGTTTGATTAAAATAGTCAATAACTATGTTGGCATTATGAGCAGGTGCTCTTGATGTAACCACATATTATTTCGCAGCTCTATAGGTACATCTTCCAAAAGTAGTGGTAACTCATTTTGCAGGAAATGTAAGTGCGCACACCAGTTAGTGTTTCATGATAAAAGTGGGGACCTAAGATATATCCGCTTAAAATTCGACACCAAACGTTAATGTCAAAAACTGTTTCATTTCTTGTTTGCCTTATCCACCTAGGATTATCTTCTGATTAATATCGAGCATTATGCTTAATTAAAGTACCATTGTTGTGAAAACGACATTCGTCATTCCAAATGATCTGATTCATAAAGTTGTTGTTTTCCGCTAACATTACAGAAAATTCTGCCAGAAAAGCGAGTCTGCGTTGATTATCTCCTATTCTTAAATGGTGCAAAGTATTTATTTTCTTTTAGAATCCCACATATATGTGATAGTACTATTGATTCCACGGAAAAATTAATAGATTTTTTTTTATATTATTTTTCATTTCATTTTTATTCATTTGCAATAAAACCATTACAAAATTGTCATATACAAATAAGTATAAATACATTCAACATCTAATTATAAATTAGACAAAAGATAAAGCAGCATATACAATATGAAACATGAACAAGATACAGACGAGTGCACAAAAAACAGACGCATAGTCACAAAACAGTTAAAAAGTTCATAAAATTTGCGGCGGGTAATGTAAATATTCCCGGACGTCGTAATACTCCATGCTGATCAGCATACTTCTGCTTCTCTTCTGCTTAATGTAGCTTGCAGGCAGTTTCTTCAGCTCTTCTGGCAGCTTGTTGTACAGTTTACTTCCCCAATAATTTATTGATTTCTGCGAGCACGTTAATCTGTGGTACGCTGCTCGAAATTCATTTCGCGTGCGTGTGGAATATTGGTGATGATCTCCGTTTAGGGGAAACGCTTCTTTATTTTGATGGACATATGTGACAATGGCATATATAAACAGTGAAGGCAGTGTTAGTATGTTTTCTTTCTTGAAGTAAGTTCATCATTGTACTTCAGGTTACATCGTGATCTTATAGCTTCTTTTTTGCAGAGTTGAAGATTTTATTCATATCTGTAGCTGCCCCCCCCCCCAGAAGAGTATTCCGTAGCACAAAAGTGAGTGGAAGTAGGAAAAATATGCCAGTTTAGCTGACTCCGGGGTCGCTACATGCTTAAGTCGCCTTATAGCAAATAGGGCAGAAAATAACTTTTTTCCTAGATCATCGATGTGTTGATCCCACTTCATACATCGATCAACAGTCACGCCCAGTAGTTTCGCTCCTTCAGAGTTCGTGGAGAAGTTGTCTATGTCTTTAGTATCTTTGATCTTTTGACTTTTTATTATCTGCTGTATTTCCTCTGGAGTAGTGGGAGTCAAATAAAAGGAGTTAACATTTTCCATGCGGAATAATAGGAGTGAACTGATTTTATACTGCTAGCAATTTGATCACCAATCCACGCAAAATATTCATTCAGTTCATCAGCCGACAGCGCTTGGTTTTTAATTCATTATTAATAATATTCCATATCGCCTTCATTTTATTGTTTGATGCTTCTATATATGTAGAATTAACTTTTTGTTTATTATCATTTATCTTTTTTATATAGAGTCTTTTAAGATCGCGATATTGTTGGTAACATGCAGAGTCTTTTGTTATTTTCGCTGCCACTGCCCATGCGTCTAGATTGTTTCTTAGCTCATTGGTTTCCTGGTTATAGCAGTTTTGTTTTTTAGTTTTAATCCTGACTTCTATTTCAGGAAAGCAGTAGTTGAATGATTTCATACAACATTTTATAAGGAACATTTATGAATAAAAGTATTTTTGCCAAAAGTGGAGGGTTTGGCAGATAAACGAGGTAAGATATGTATGTGGGTGTGCGTTTGGCAATTTTAAGTGATGACGCAACCACTATAAGAGTCGGAACTTTTCATTATTTTAGTTTTGGTACCTTTCCTCATATTTCTCCCAAATTTCAAAACTTTACAAATTTTGTCGGATATACGGCGTTTTTTAATCTAATTTTACTGGACTATACTGTGTAATTACATTTATATACATTGTTCCAATGTGCGGCAAACTTCACATGAGAATAATAAATTCACTTTTCATTAACGATCATAATCCATTTCGCGAAACTCGAACATTTAATGCTCTGATTCCCCGCTATCGTTAACAAATGCGAATGTAATTAGTTTTTTTTGTGCGTCCACCTTCCTCTCCGTCCCTAACCCCTCCGAGCACTTCCATCTCGCTTGGTCACAACGCGCGTTCATCGTCGAACGCTTTACTTTTCGAGTGAGCCGTGACTTTCAGTGACATAATCGAAACAATTGACCTTCTTCTTATGGACGCGTGTGCTCTGTTTCGTTTCTCTTTTTTTTGTTGTTGTTGTTTCTATTCTTATTTTTTCGAGTTCCTCTCACGATTGACATTGTCTAACAATACCGACTGGATCCAGAAGTTAGCTACATAGATCTTATATACTTTACACTCTATGTATACATAAGTATTTATCTGTTCTTTTTCTAATCTATTCTTTTATTTTCGTATTGTTCCCGTGTAGAGAAATTAAGATTTAGTTGCCAGGCAATTACATTGCAATACGAACAAAAAGTTTTTCAGAGGCATGGATCTATCAAATTACATTTCACGCCGGTAATGACTGGCCTCGAGGCCAGGTGAGTCATGCATTATTATTACTGTAATGCATACATACAATATACATAGTTGGTATACAAGACTTTGTACATATATAAATGTAAGATTTTTTGTGCTGTAAATTTACTTAATAACTGTAATTTTGTAGATTTTTTTCTTTTTTGATAACTTTCATTAATGTTTGTAATGATAGAAGATAAATTGCTTAATGGTTGTTACTCATTAACAGAACAAAAAAATAAAGAAGATGTACTTGTACCAAAAGTGTGATCATATATTATAATAATTATATTTAAGTGATATAATGACTTGATATTCAAATTTTACGACACAATAGACGAAAATAAAAACAAAGGAATCTGGTGCTTGGTTGAGTTAAAAATATTCTTAGTCCAGTAAAAATATCGCTGAGAAGAAAGAAATCTACAAAAAATAGCGTAATTTTCTCGATAGTGTAATATGTTAAAGCAGGGGTGAGCAACCTTTTTAATCAACAGGCCAATTTAAATTTTAAAATTTTTTGGCGGGCGGCACATAAAGTACCTAACACTTATTAATAAGCTTCGGATAAATATGCATTTGCATAACTGCATATTCTAATGCATAATTAAGTCATTTTTGAGATGAAGTGCATATTTTAGTAATTTTCAGTTTTATTTGCATATTTCCCAGTTAATTTTTTTTTTAAACATAATGTAAGGGATCGCCCGAGTTGCGGTACTGGTCACTCCTTTACCTGCATGTCAAAATGGTCATAATAATCCTTCGACCTAGTTGCGGTACGCCGATATAATTCCCAACAATATGAAATAAAATGGGATAAGGGGAAATTCCTTTTAAAGATTAAATAATGAATTTGGTGAAGTGTGTTCTCATAGAATACACAAACTATCAAAATAATTAAGTACAAATTAGTAATGGATTATCCGAAGAATAGGTATAAATATCTGTTTACGCCTTCCAAAACGTTCAGTTTTAAAATTGTATTTGAAAGTGACAAAATGTCCTATACAACAATGTTAAGTGAAAAAGGGAAGTTGTTGCTTGCGATAGACAATTTTAAATTTCGAAGATATCGCGATAATAAAACGAGCGGTGAAGTGTGTTGGTGTTGTACATTAAAAACTTGTAGTGCAAAAGTTTTTACTATTGGACCTGACAATATATTTTCGCGAAAATCAGGTGACCATAATCATGTTTCACTTTCGGATGAAATTTTGAACCGACAGAAGTTAAACAACAGTGTGAAGAGGAAAGCACAATCTGCGATTTCAGATAGCCCTCGTAAATTAATTCAGGAAGAAGTGGCTTTTCAAAAACTCACACTGGACACATTAACAGCCAAAGACGTCAAATATATCAGCAATAATATCAGCTACGCACGCTTGCAATTATATCCGAAATTGCCATCTTCTACCACAGAAGTTCATGAATATTTAGATTCAATTCAAATAAGAACAATTCGTGATGAAGATTTTTTGTTTTATAATAATATGTCGAATAACATTGTTATATTTTCGTGTAAAAGTAATATTAAATTACTTTGTCAACAAGAAATCATTTTGGTAGATGGAACTTTTGATTACTGTACGAAGCACTTCTTGCAGATGTTCACAATACATTCATATGTAAATAATATGTACATACCAGTCGCATATTGCTTACTAAAAGATAAAAAAGAAGAGACATTCAGAGTTTTAAAATCGGAATGTTCGAAAATGGAATATTCATTTCAACCCAAGAATATAGTGCTTGATTTTGAGAAAGCAATTCATTCCGCAGCAAGGGATATACTACCAGCAGCAAATCTAATAGGTTGCAGATTTCATTTGAGTCAAGCGTGGTAAGTTTTATAATTCGTAGCGTTTTATATTTAATCTTAGGTATAATTTTTTAAAATTAAAAATGTATTTATAGGTGGAGAAAAATACAATCATTGGGCTTAACTCGCGATTATAGAGATAAAAGTTCTCCTAGTGGAAAATGGCTGCATTATGTTTTTGGCCTAACATTCTTGCTTCCCGATGAAGTTGGTGATGCTTTCGTCGAGCTGATGGAAGAACGGCCCATTGATTCAAGGTTAACAGAATTTTGTGACTATTTAGTCGACTACTACATACAAGAAAGCTCTAGTTTTCCCCCACATATTTGGGCAGCACTTGTATACTGTCCA
This sequence comes from Amphimallon solstitiale, assembly GCA_963170755.1. NCBI lineage: Eukaryota > Metazoa > Arthropoda > Insecta > Coleoptera > Scarabaeidae > Amphimallon > Amphimallon solstitiale. The sequence continues at coordinate 93,839,244 of OY720683.1, read as the reverse complement.
TGGAGAACAACGAATGCGTGCGAGTCTTTCCACGCGCGATTCAACGCAGCATGTCCATCGCCACATCCGAATATAAACACTTTTCTAAAATGTATTAACGATGTTCAAATAGACACTTATGTAAAAATAACTTCCATTAATTGTCGTACTATTAGACAGCCTAAATCATTTATTTTAGAAAAAATTAGGCAATATAATAATCATGAAATAGATAGACTAAACTTTGTTAAATGTGTTTCTTATAAGTATAACGCAGTTGAAAATAAATAGTTGTAATTTATTATTTACATTTCTTTTTCTTAACCCGTTAATTTTCGAAGTAAAGATGATGTACTGTGTACAATATATTCACGTTTTCTATATAAGGACAAAGAAATTGTTACAGATAAACACATAAAGTATAAAGAATCAATCATTTTTGTAACATATTTTATAAACAATTCAAGTTGACACTCAACATGTAAGTACAGCAAAGAGGAAAAAATCAAATTTAATCCGCAAATTTACCGCAATTAAGGAGTGGGATTATAACAAGCGAATCTACCTAGACTTGTCGTACCGCAACTCGGGGAAAGAATTAACATTTACCCTGACCATTACCGCAACTCGGTATCGCCCTAATGTAATGGGTTTTATGGGTCCGAAAAGTAATAAACAATTCACTCACTAGCATTACTATGAGATCCGTTGTCAAAAAATAAATATAAGCTTGCCATAATACATATTTCGTTTTATTTACAAAAAATGCATGTATAGTTACTAAAACAAATTTAAACAATAAATAATATTGAAAATCGTCATAATATCTGTCAATTCCATAAAGTCACTAAAACTGGACATTTAAAAATCGCGCTACTCACTACATTTCAGTTGGTATTGGAATCAATATGGCGTCCTAATTGCGCTACTTTGTTAGATATATAGTGACTTTAGACCAACCTAGGCGCGATATAGCTAAGTATGCAAATCCAATGTTTTAAAAATAGTAACTAATGTTATTTATGATGTATTAAATTGTCTAATACTTATATACCGGGTGTCCGTTTAAGCTCGGCCACCGGCCATATCTCAGCAACCGTTTATCGTACAACCTCGTGGAAAAAATCTTGATAGTAAAATGGATGACGGGAATTACAATAAAAATATTTTTAAGTTTCCAAAATGACCGCAAGGGTGCGCAATTCTCAAGATGAATTCAAAATTCGATAATTTTTCATTAAATTTTAGATTAAGATAGATTAAAAAATGTACTAGCAACATTTTTAGACGTTTTTATACAACTTTCATTTGAAACTTTTTGATCTAACTCCCATACGAAGGGGAGAGTGGAGGGGGGTATGTCTGCGTACAAAAGTAGGTATAACTTTGGTTTGCCCCAACGAATTTTAATGTTTCTGGGCTCATTAGATAGAGAATCTTACAAAGAATTGATGGACATGTAGCACGAAATTACGTGGTTGTCAAAGAAAATAACAGGGGGCGCTGTTCTCAATGTAAGTATATTTCTTGTTTTTTCTTTAAAATTTCAAATAGAACGGTATATTTTTAATATCGTAATATTGAAGCACATAAAAAACTGAAGAGAACGATGAAAACCGGAAGTTGCTACCTTTTTTGTTGACGAAGATATAGTCATACGAAGACAATCCAGAAAAATAAAACTCTTTAAATATAAATTTATTTATTTGTATTAGAAGTAATAATTTTATTTCAATTTTAATAGGGTCTCTAGACAGTGTATAGTACGTTTTCACTTGAAATTTCATCATACTCTTCGCTAAATGTATTTATTTCAATCTTCTTATCGATTTTTTAATTAATTGCATATGTTACGTTAGATTCTCCTTTTAAATGTTTTTAAATAGTCTTGCTATTATTTTTTAAATATCATTTCTTATCCTTTCCAACATTGACATAAAATAATAATAGTGAACAGTGTAGTTTGCTTTCTTTTTTTAAATTTTCATCATACAACATGGCATGCACAGTGATACTAAATTACATTATGATGAGATTTTCAAGTTAGGCCATGAAAATCGAAATGCAAAGATATTAGTGTCACTTGTAGTTAAACTTTTTGTACGTATTTAGCAAATTAAGCCTTTTTGGACACCCGCACGTAATTACTAAGTTTGTAAAATGTCGTGTTCTAACTTTGAAGCTTATGACATGAACAGAATGTATTTTCAATGCTTTTGAAAATGCATTCTTGCTTCGGGGAAATATTCCCTAAATTATCCCGAAAGAAGACATTATTGAGTTTTGATTCACCTTGCCAGATGTTCTTAATGTTTATTTATGGAGCAGAATAAAAGACATAGTTTATCACAAAAAGCTGTGTACAACAATTGCTGCCTCCGAAATGGAAGTAACTCTGCTCTCTACTAATCGACAAGTAAACGTGTATTGAAAATGAAGGTGAACACTTTGAACATTTTTTAAGTTGAAGTTTGCGCACTATACACTGTCTAGTGACACTTAAAATTAAAATAAAGTTATTACTCGCAATAAATAAATAAATTTATATTAAAAATTGTTTATTTTTTTTGAATTGTCTTCGTATGACTATATCTTCGTCAAGAAAAAAGGTAGCAACTTCCGGTTTTCATCATTCTCTTCAGTTTTTTATGTGCTTCAATATTGCTATATTAAAAATATGCCGTTCCATTTAAAATTTTAAAGAAAAAACAAGTAACATACATACATTTGGTGCTACATGTCCTTCAATTCTTTGTAAGATCCTCTATCTAATGAGCCCAGAAACATTAAAATCCGTTGATGCAAACCAAAATTATACCGACTTTTGTACGCAGACATACCCCCCTCCCCTCCCCCCTTCGTATGGGAGTTAGATCAAAAAGTTTCAAATGAAAGTTGTATAAAAACGTCTAAAAATTTTACTAGAAAAATTGTCAATCTATCTTAATCTAGAATTTAATGAAAATTTATCGAATTTTTAATTTATCTTGAGAATTGCGCCCCCTTGCGGTCATTTTGGAAACTTAAAAATATTTTTATTGTAATTTTCGTCGTCCATTTTACTATCAAGATTTTTTCCGCGAGGTTGTACGATAAATGGTTGCCGAGATATGGCCGGTGGCCGAGCTTAAACAGACACCCGGTATACTAATAATTATACTTAATTTCGTAGAGAATTTCTATAATTTATTATAAAGATTTTTATATTTTTTACATTTTTCTACTGTGTTATCGAAATCGTATGACAATATGCTAACTGTAACCAAACTGGCATGTGAAAAATGCTTGGCGGGCCGCAAGCGTGTTGCTCATCCCTGTGTTAAAAGGGTGGCGCCGCTATCGCCAGTAACACGTTTAATTCTATATCTCAAGAACGGTTCAGTTTAAACAAAAAACTATAGGAACCTTTTCTCTTATAAATTAAATTACTTAACTTTTTTATTCCAAATATTTTTTCTAACATCGATATTTTGCGAGTTATTTCGTTAGAAATACCCAAACTTTCATACTTATGACCTTTTTTGCCTTGAATTCTCTAATCGTTCACTTTTTTGGAATCTCACTTATTATCAAACTTATACATCATTTGATTATCTACGTCTTTTGCCTGAAACTTTTTTGTTTACTGACAATACTTTAGTAGTTATTGCTTAGTTTATAGATCGAACTCCGCGCCATCCACGCAATATGACTTCATTCCCTTGTTAGTATAACCTAAGACTAGCTAATACGGCAGGCCTTGAAGGCCCGCTATCGCCTCTTATTCCGCTTACAGTTGAGGTACCGCTCCCCCTTATTCTTCTAAATTTATTGCGGATTTTGTCTTTATTGCGTTTCAGTTTTTGAAACATCATATAATTCCGATATATAGCGAATAACTAAATATAATTGTGTTTTAGAAGTTCAATATCGCTTAGTTGTTTTTATACACCCCTGTATATAGTTTACAACTATGCAATATTTTATTCAGAATGCTTATTGGATGAAATGATTAATAATAGATTTAGTGATAATAGCAGTTTTTAAATCGAAAATGTCTAACGGCTGTCCATGAAATAAGATGTATTTTATCGTTTAAAGTTATGTTGGCATTTTTCACATACTTTTCCTGTGCCTCACAGACGGTAGTTTTCACTCTATTTATAATTTTTCTACTGTTATTGGCTTTTGTGCCTTGACTTGCCGATGATTTATTTCACGTTTGCCTAATTTATCTATAGTTTGAATTTTGTTTGTGGGTATAAAATTAGAATAATGTCGAAATCTGTATTTTTTGCATCAGTTGGAAAATGTGGTTTGATAGTTTTTGTTAATAGTGTTTCAGTCTATATACATATTGCTGTAACATAAATAAATGTTTATTTATGCTGTAACATATAAATATGTTTATTCATACTTATTATAAATAATGTTATTGCCACACGTTGGGCATCGCCATTTTAATTAATGCTGTGACATATAAATATTTATTCTAAATAACAATATTGCCATATAATTTATATGCTGTGACAACATATATTTGTGTGTATTACCACACGTAGGGTATAGTCTTTTGTACACATTATACTCTTTAAATTATTCTTTACACACCAAGAACTTATAATTGGTTTTGTATTTTTTATCTTATATTGTTGGGTCATGTACCTTATAACTATTGTGGGTCCTGGCAATGTTTGTGGTTCCTTCTTATTTGCTGATGATTTTTCTCTTGCTCATTATAGGGAAAAGGTAATAGTTTTGTTCAAAGAAAAACTGTATGTCTATTCAACATAATCATGTATTTTTTATTTTGAAATTTATGGATTCAAAAATATAGTTTCCTTTATATACACACCTTTATGCTCTAAACAAGATACATAATTGAAAAATGCTCATATCATTTATACCTAATGCCGGTTGTAATGTATGTAAATCTTTTGTTTATTTATTTATTCTATCAAACAAAATAAATATTTATCCTGCAAATAAACAAATGTAAATTTTTATTGTACATTTATGAATATACTCATCGACGTTATAATATTTATGGATAGGCTTCAATTAATTGCTTTAGACAACCATTTGCACGTGTTGTATCGAGCTCTTAATCTATGCCTTGTGAAATTCTAATTTATTATTTGCTTAATTTGAAAGAAATTAATGATGTCTAGACAATACGATGAAGAAAATGCTCATTTTCACGTAATATCTCTCCAACTGACCAACACCATTAATCCTGTTTAGTTGTAATTCCAACTATATAAATTTAAAATAAACCTTACAGGATAAATTATTTACTTGTCTATTTTTCGTCCAACAATACATTGATTAATCATTCGCACGTAAAAATCAATGTCTGTCCAACAACTCGTATAATTTCATTTTCAAAAAAAATAATAAACTTACTTGTTATCAATAAATCTATTTTGAATGTCCATTATGAACGCTTCAAATGAATTCAAATGTATTAAATAAAATAAATTACTGTGACTATATGTGTTGAAGAAATAATGAAAAACTACAATATAACGAAAAAAAAAACTATTCTTTAAGAGATCTTCCTTTTGTAAGTGTTTTGAGAAGTTCACTTCTCGGAGGTGTTATCAGAAAGTCCGTCTTGTCGAATCTTGTCTTCCTATTTATAGCGGCAAAAATAAACTATGTTGACCATTGCGCCCTCTAGTCCATGTTTAGGTTGGTACTGGAATACACTTTTCCCGTGAAATCGCTGCCCATATGTTGCCGCCTTGGTTCACGCACACATACACATTTTGTTCTGACAGTTCACAATTCACTTAAACGTCAATATAACCTTTCAATTCAAAGGACCCCTCTGCTTTGCATATGATTCCCAATGGTAGGTTTATTCTTGTTACTAATACCATCCTTCCTTGTACTCGTCAATGAACCTATTACCTTGTTCATTGTTTGACACATACTTTTTCTTTCCATTTATTAATGTTAGTTTTACTTTTCTTTTAGCCGAATTGTGCCTTGGCAAAATGGGAAATACGCCGAAGATAACCATTATTTTTCTTCCCTCACTGGCTGTTCCTGTAGAGCACGTCTGTTTCTCCACCGCCTCTCTATCTTCTAACCAAGATCTTTCTGTTGGTGATATGTCGATCTGCAATAGACTTTACACAAGTTTTATATATTTTGTTGTTTTTTTTTTTTTTTTTATATAATTCTATTGCTTTCACATGACTCATTCTCTTAATTGTTCCATCCATTAACATAACTCTTTCTCTATTATTTGCCTTCATTTCTCTTTTTGACTTAAACAGCGGTCCATTATTTAGAATGTTTAAAGCAATATTTACACATTGTGAAAAATTAGGTTCCTTCTTTTGATATGTAAACCATACTTTTTGTGTATCTTTTCTACAAAAGAAATATATTACTTATATTTATTTTGTCTTTATTTTATATATTTCTTTATTTAATAAATTTTTATTCTACATCTTTTGTTTATATATTTATTTAATAAATTTTTATCTTGCATATTTCATTATTTACTGTTATAATAAAAATTTGACTATAAGTATGCAACTTTGTATACCTTCATGTAAGTTTTGTTGCATCGTTTTACTCAATAATATTTAAATAGGACTTTTTCTTATTTTTACTTTTATTTCTAAGCTTAAACTAATTCTTAAATCAATCTCTAAAACTATTCTTATTTTACAAGTTTGCGAGTTCACGGCATATCCCTTGGTTATTATATTTTGTCGTGAATCGTCAACAAAGATTATTATAGCATGAACGGCACATATAATAACCATTGTGACAACTCGCACAAATGATTATTAATTTTCTACGTCTATATAATCATAGAGCATAGATACGTGATTAACGATACTTAATGCTAAATTTCTTATAGCTATTGCATTATTTGATGCGTCGCATCTTAAAACAAATTCTTCATTAATATCGGGTAAATTTTCTATTAATGCTTTGCAAAAATTCTCTTTCACTTCTTCAAATGCTTTGAGAGTTTCAGGAGTCCATTTAAATTTTACTCCCTTCTTTATCATTGCAATTAATGTAAGCATGAAGGCAAAATATTTCCTTTCATCCTTTTGTACTTTGCTTCTTTCATGAGTCTTTTTAAACTTGACTCCTTTCTTTCTAATTACAAATAACATTACTAAGAATGAACAATCATTTATTGAATCATTACGTATTGTTGCCAGCCAAAAAGTACGCCTCCGATCGGTCCTTTTGAACTGTTCGATATTTACACACATTGTTAATAAAAATGTAACGCTCTGTTGAGCTTCAAAATAAGGTGAGTTTCTAGAATTTAAATATTTTGGTAGTATAGTGTCCCTTTGATCACTTATACCCCTTTTGTTTATTTCGACTACAGGATTGCTAAATGTTGATTCTGTTTTTTCTATATTTTTATCTTTTAACATTTCTTTAATTTCTAATTTGACTTGTTCTTTGTATTTATTGGGGACAGGATAATTTTTAACTTTAAAAGGTTGTTTTTCATCTACTTTTAGCCTGTGTTCATAGCCTTTTGCTAAACCAGGTTTATTATCAAATAACTCTTTATGCTTGCTGACAAGATTGCTCACATGGCTTATGTATTGTTTATCGCAATTTAAATTCGTACCATCCCTATATTGCGTGAAGTCCTCACTTTGACGATGCTTCACAGGATGTGCACACTTATTGTCTAATAAACTACTATCCATTTTATTTGTGAGATTTTGTTCAGCATTATTTATATATAAATTATTAATTAATATCTCATCTTCCTGTGTTTCTTTACACCAGGAGATTATTGAATTTTTAATATGAAATGTTTTGTTTTCCATATTTATTTTTGTACCATATTGACTTAAAAAGTCTATCCCCAAAATACAATTGCTGTTCAAATTAGGCACTATCATGAATTCTGTTAATAAATTTAAACTACCTATTCTAACATTTATCCAAAAAACTTTATCTACAGTAATGATGCGTTTCTTATTTGCATTTATTAAATTTACTTTTCTTATAGGCATACAATATCCTAATTTTTCTATATCTTTACTTATAATACTACTATCTAATAAGGATAATTGCGCTCCTGTGTCTAATAATGCTTCTATCTCTTCGTTCCCTATTTTTACTGTTATGTGTGGTAATTCCGTCGTGATTTTCTTTAGATCGTCAAAGTTATATACGTTTTGTACCTTCTTTTTCTTCTTGACTGGCCTTTCTAAAAATCCAACGAAGTCGCATTTGAGTATGTAGAATTTACCCATTCTTTATTTGTCGGTAGTTGTCTTGAATCCTTGGGTATTGCACCTTTTGATTCTGTTTTTTCCTTCGTACTGATTTCTTTTTTCTCTTCACTTATTTGAACATTGTTCACTCTTCTTTCCCTCTCAGGGTTTCTTTCTTCCTTCCCATAATTCTGTTCTTTCTCCCTCTCATTTTCATAGTGTCTTGCTTTATTGTATGTATATGGATTGTTCCTATAGCTTGGCTTATTATATGTATAAGGGTTGTTTCCATAATTCTGTTTACCCTGATTTTGATTATACCCATTATTATTGTACTGTTTATCTTGTTTGTAACGAGGTGTCTTGTTTATATGTGGATTATTTCCATTGTTGTATTTATTATTATCATTTCTAGGTGGATCGTTTGTATATTTGATATTTCCATAACTCTTGCTGTTTCCCTTCTCATCCACATCGTCTAATCTCTTGACCAGTTCCAGGAGTGCTTCAATGTTATCAATTCCTTGAAGTGCCACCGCCTGTGTAACGTTGTGGTCAAAGTGTGCTGCTAGCTGTGAAACAATATCACTTTCTTCAATAGTTGGTTGGATGTATTTAAGAAAAGAATATTTTCTTATGATGTAGTTTTCTCTAGAAGATCCAGCTCTGTATTTGCCAAACACTAAATCGTGTCTAATCTTCCTCTGCTGAGTCTGTCCCCAGTACTGTCTCACAAAACGAATCTCAAATTCTTTGAAATCCACTACTTCATCTATTATCATATCGTACCACTGAAGTGCATAATCCTTCAAACAACCTCTTATGAAATGTAGCCTTGACATCTCATCAGATATTCCCCTCATGTATGTTTTTATCGTTCTCATAAACGCCATTGGATTATCTTTGTAAAATCCTGAGAATTTTGGTATATTCTCTGCGCTACCAGGTATTTGTGTCAAAGATACACTAGGTGTACTAACCCCATGTACTTTGTTCTCTAACCCTTTTATAGTGTTTTCAAAGTTTAAAGTTTTGTTTTGTAGGGTCAACATTGTGTCCGTACAAACACCATATTTTATTTTACAATCTTCCACTTGGTGTGAAAGTTCTTGTATTTGCTCTTGATGTTGCACATTATTCCCTTTCACTTTATTTTCAAGAGAATTTATTTTCTCATCTACCTTATCAAAATTAGCTTGTGTTTTGGCAGATCTTTCGTTGATTTCTTTTATTAAGAATGTGCCTTTACTTTCACATTTCTTTTCGTTAAAGTTTATTTGTTTATTTAGAGTTGAAACTGACTGTTCTAACTTTAATTCTACTTTTGCATTTAATTCTAAAGTTTCTCTTCTTAACTCTGCGAAACCTTCGTCTATTTTTGAGTTTATTTCTATTTTATTTTGTTCTAATTTTTGATTTATACTCAAATTATTTTGTTCTAGTTTTTGATTTATACTTAAATTATTTTCTACTAATTTTCGATTATTCTCTTCAAATTTCTTGTTCATATTTCTATCGTTTTCTTCTATTCTGCTGAATAGTTTATTAAAAAGATTCTCAAGTTTTTGTTCACCAGCTACGCCACTGATGCTTTCTGCTTGTGTGCTACCATCAAGTGTTCGATCCTCTGATTCAGGTTTTTCTGACTCTGAATCAGAAGATACTGGACGATTGTCCCTGTATTGTGTGAATTGTGAACCTTCACCATCATTCTTATCTTTATCTGCCATTTTTATCTTATTTCTAACTTATAAATTAATAACTAAACTTATCTAATCAAATACTATTCCTCCTTTTTTTTTTTTTTTTTTTTTTATCCCTTTCTAAACAAGAGAAATTGATAATTCATCAGTAAATGAAAATTGAGGTAATCTGTCTCTAACTTGGACACTGAATAATTATTCTATTTACTAATAAATAAAAAAAATGAAACAAACTTTGTACCCATTATTTGTACAAAATAAATTATTATTTTTTTGTTTAAACATTTAAAAAAACAAAAATTGCATTGCTTCACAACGTTAAATGTTATGTAGATAATTATTGACAAACGAGAAAATGAATGCAATGCTCCACTATGTTAAGCAACATTAATTATATATATATATTTTTTTCTTTTAAACAGTTATGAAAAATAATGCATTGCCTCTCTATTTTGGGCGTTAAATAAATACATGATTAATGAACAACAAGAAAAGGAATACATTGCCCCACTACGTTGAGCGCCATTTTAATTAATGCTGTAACATAAATAAATGTTTATTTATGCTGTAACATATAAATATGTTTATTCATACTTATTATAAATAATGTTATTGCCACACGTTGGGCATCGCCATTTTAATTAATGCTGTGACATATAAATATTTATTCTAAATAACAATATTGCCATATAATTTATATGCTGTGACAACATATATTTGTGTGTATTACCACACGTAGGGTATAGTCTTTTGTACACATTATACTCTTTAAATTATTCTTTACACACCAAGAACTTATAATTGGTTTTGTATTTTTTATCTTATATTGTTGGGTCATGTACCTTATAACTATTGTGGGTCCTGGCAATGTTTGTGGTTCCTTCTTATTTGCTGATGATTTTTCTCTTGCTCATTATAGGGAAAAGGTAATAGTTTTGTTCAAAGAAAAACTGTATGTCTATTCAACATAATCATGTATTTTTTATTTTGTAATTTATGGATTCAAAAATATAGTTTCCTTTATATACACACCTTTATGCTCTAAACAAGATACATAATTGAAAAATGCTCATATCATTTATACCTAATGCCGGTTGTAATGTATGTAAATCTTTTGTTTATTTATTTATTCTATCAAACAAAATAAATATTTATCCTGCAAATAAACAAATGTAAATTTTTATTGTACATTTATGAATATACTCATCGACGTTATAATATTTATGGATAGGCTTCAATTAATTGCTTTAGACAACCATTTGCACGTGTTGTATCGAGCTCTTAATCTATGCCTTGTGAAATTCTAATTTATTATTTGCTTAATTTGAAAGAAATTAATGATGTCTAGACAATACGATGAAGAAAATGCTCATTTTCACGTAACATCTCTCCAACTGACCAACACCATTAATCCTGTTTAGTTGTAATTCCAACTATATAAATTTAAAATAAACCTTACAGGATAAATTATTTACTTGTCTATTTTTCGTCCAACAATACATTGATTAATCATTCGCACGTAAAAATCAATGTCTGTCCAACAACTCGTATAATTTCATTTTCAAAAGAAATAATAAACTTACTTGTTATCAATAAATCTATTTTGAATGTCCATTATGAACGCTTCAAATGAATTCAAATGTATTAAATAAAATAAATTACTGTGACTATATGTGTTGAAGAAATAATGAAAAACTACAATATAACGAAAAAAAAAACTATTCTTTAAGAGATCTTCCTTTTGTAAGTGTTTTGAGAAGTTCACTTCTCGGAGGTGTTATCAGAAAGTCCGTCTTGTCGAATCTTGTCTTCCTATTTATAGCGGCAAAAATAAACTATGTTGACCATTGCGCCCTCTAGTCCATGTTTAGGTTGGTACTGGAATACACTTTTCCCGTGAAATCGCTGCCCATATGTTGCCGCCTTGGTTCACGCACACATACACATTTTGTTCTGACAGTTCACAATTCACTTAAACGTCAATATAACCTTTCAATTCAAAGGACCCCTCTGCTTTGCATATGATTCCCAATGGTAGGTTTATTCTTGTTACTAATACCATCCTTCCTTGTACTCGTCAATGAACCTATTACCTTGTTCATTGTTTGACACATACTTTTTCTTTCCATTTATTAATGTTAGTTTTACTTTTCTTTTAGCCGAATTGTGCCTTGGCAAAATGGGAAATACGCCGAAGATAACCATTATTTTTCTTCCCTCACTGCCTGTTCCTGTAGAGCACGTCTGTTTCTCCACCGCCTCTCTATCTTCTAACCAAGATCTTTCTGTTGGTGATATGTCGATCTGCAATAGACTTTACACAAGTTTTATATATTTTGTTGTTTTTTTTTTTTTTTTTTTTATATAATTCTATTGCTTTCACATGACTCATTCTCTTAATTGTTCCATCCATTAACATAACTCTTTCTCTATTATTTGCCTTCATTTCTCTTTTTGACTTAAACAGCGGTCCATTATTTAGAATGTTTAAAGCAATATTTACACATTGTGAAAAATTAGGTTCCTTCTTTTGATATGTAAACCATACTTTTTGTGTATCTTTTCTACAAAAGAAATATATTACTTATATTTATTTTGTCTTTATTTTATATATTTCTTTATTTAATAAATTTTTATTCTACATCTTTTGTTTATATATTTATTTAATAAATTTTTATCTTGCATATTTCATTATTTACTGTTATAATAAAAATTTGACTATAAGTATGCAACTTTGTATACCTTCATGTAAGTTTTGTTGCATCGTTTTACTCAATAATATTTAAATAGGACTTTTTCTTATTTTTACTTTTATTTCTAAGCTTAAACTAATTCTTAAATCAATCTCTAAAACTATTCTTATTTTACAAGTTTGCGAGTTCACGGCAATATGTCGATTCCATTGGTCTTTTTGGTTTAAATGAAAATTCATTAGAATTTAAAAAAAAAACATTTTATTTTATACAAACTTGTAGATAGCTTTATTAGAATTATGTTTTGTTGACGCGAATGTATACTTTTAAGTAATTCATTTAATCATTGTTCTATAACAAATAATATTTATTTTATTGGCATTTTTTATAATGATTTCCATTCCTATACTTTTATAATTTGCAGTGTTTCTTTGTGGTAAATTGTATTACAACTGTCAGTTATATATGATGCTTAATAATGTTGGTAAAGCCTTGTTCACACTGTACATAATTATTTTCTTTTGCATTGTACACCTACAATTTAAGGAATATAAAGATATAATATATGTATTATGGTAATATTGATTACTTATTGTTATATTCGAAAATACTGTAAAACATCCTTATAGAATTTCTATTTTGAATTATTGTAATTGACGATGTCGCGGGAAGTTCATTTTCATCAATGATAATTAAACAATCTTTTTTGACTACGTATGATATTACTTCTCAATTTGCCTAACACAGTAACAACATGATTAAGTGCTTGTTTAATCTGGTAGGAATATATTTTAGTTTCTTTTTCTATTTACAATATCTTATAATATTTTGAAGTATTTTTACAACTTAATTCATGGACGAAATGACTCCAGTCATGTAATGATAATTGCTAAAAATGAGTAGAAAGTATTTATAAACAAATAAGGAATCGAATTTATAAATTTCTTACCTATACACTATTATCATTGGGCCAATTATTATACATATATTGCAATATTTATTGTGCTGAATGTTTGTGAGCTAATGCTTCAATCTTTTCGAGCTTGAATTCGCCTTTTTCGCGTCCGCTTACAGCTTTTTACAGTTTCCTGTAAAACGCGATCACTCTCGTGTTGGTTTTTAGAATATAAGATTTTATAGACTTGTGGCACACTCTGTATATACATATATTTTGTAAAGCCAATTGTATATTTCATTCAGAATTCTTCTAGATTTTTTTTACACAAACTGTTACACAATGAAGAGCGAGAAAGATAATTTAATGTTAAACATAAGAATGATGTTAAAGTATCCGATGAAACAATATGCTCAATAAGTGCATCATTTTCATTGAGACAATCGGGATAATACGCTATTGAAATAACAGTGGAAAAATTTAGTATATTAACAAAAAGTATGTCAATAGCTCAGAAACAATTTAAGACAGGCATGCACAATATTAATAAAAAAGAATCTAATAATCAGTTTGACACTGAGATATTTTCATCCAAATTATTTGAAGTGGAACAGCGCTTTCATTATGAAATTTTGGTCAGCATAATTGAAATATTCGTCTGTCACATACTCAAAATTAGTTCGCACGTCAATTAAGAATAAAGGACTTGTATTGAAGAACATTTTTAATTTTCAATGAATTACATATATACTACTCGCCCGCTGTCGCGGGCTCGTCATTTTAATTGACATATTCAAATATACGTAGTATCTCCATAGTGTTTAATATGTTTACAACAAATTTTGTTTGGTAAATGGGCGTCGCTTTCAAACATTCTTATAGAATGCTAATGAATGCTGATGAACTTCGAACATATAGCTCGCAAACATATGTATGCGAATAGGTAAAGTAAATTTAATTTATAAAGTATATTACTTTCTTACTACCTTTTCCAATTCCACTATCGTTAATAAAAGAGCAGAGTATATTTTATCTAAAATTATTCTCCTTCTGTTTTTGACACAAATCGGTACACACTCAAGAGCGAGAAAGGTAAATTAATGTTAATAATAAGCCATATTAAAGTATCCAAAGACACAATGAGCTCAAAAAGCGCAACATTTTTATTAAAACAGTTTACAATACTATTTTGATGTAAAGTGTGACCCTTTTGAAATCCACTATCATTAATAAAGGAGCACAAAATAATAATAAAAGTAAGAAACCCAAGTTTTAAATTTAAGCCCTTTTCAAGCGCCTTTCCTGTAAACAGCGCTTTCTAGAATGTCCATTTTTATAAATTTTTGAAGCACCCCTGTATATACATATATTTTGTTATGCCAATAGGATGTTTTATTTAAAATTCTTCTCGAACAGTTTTTAACACAAACCGATACACACTCAAGAGCGAGAAAGGTAATTTAATGTTAAACATAAGTGGTGTTAAAGTATGCAAAGACACAATGAGATCAAAAAGCGCAATATTTTTATTAAGACAGTGTACAATACTATTTTGATGTGAACGTGTAAAAGCCTGTCAATCTTTTCGAAGTCTACTCTCGTTAAGAAAAAAGCAGAAAATAATAATAACAGTAAAAAGCCCAAGTTTTAAATTGAAGCCTTATTGAAGTGCCTTTCCTGTAAAAAAACGCTTTTAAGAATGTCCACTTTTATAAACTTTTGAAGCACTCCTGTATATACATATATTTTTTTAAGCCAATAGGATATTTTACTTAAAATTCTTCTCGAACTGTTTTTGACACAAACCGGTACACACTCAAGGGCGAGAAAGGTAATTTAATGTTAAACATAAGTCATGTTAAAGTATCCAAAGACACATTGAGATCAAAAAGCCCAACATGTTCATTAAGACAGTTTTCAATACTATTTTGATGTGAACGTGTAAGTGCCTGTCAATCTTTTCGAAGTTTACTCTCGTTAAGAAAAAAGCACAAAATAATAATAAAAGTAAAAAGCCCAAGTTTTAAATTTAAGCTCAATTAAAGCGCCTTTCCTATAAAAAACGCTTTTTAGAATGTCCAGTTTTATAAACTTTTAAAGCATCCCGGTATATACATATATTTTGTGAAGCCAATTGTATATTTTAAATAAAAATTTTCTGGAATTGTTTTTTACACAAACCGGTACATACTCAAGAGCGAGAAAGGTAATTTCATGTTAAACATAAGTCGTGTTAAAGTATGCAAAGACACAATGAGGTCAAGAAGCGCAACATTTTTATTAAGAGAGTGTACAATACTATTTTGATGTGAAAGTGTAAAAGCCTGTCAACCTTTTCGAAATCCACTATAGTTAATAAAAGAGCACAAAATAATAATAAAAGTAAAAGCCCAAGTTTTAAATTTAAGCCCTTTTGAAGCGCCTTTCCTATAAAAAACTGCTTTTAAGAATGTCCACTTTTATAAACTTTTGAAGCACTCCTGTATATACATATATTTTGTTGTAATCTAATGTTAAACATAAGTCGTGTTAAAGTAGGCAAAGACACAATGAGATTAAAAAACGCAACATTTTTATTAAGACAGTGTACAATACTATTTTGATGTGAAAGTGTAAAAGCCTGTCAACCTTTTTGAAATCCACTATAGTTAATAAAGGAGCACGAAATAATAATAAAAGTAAAAAGTCCAAGTTTTAAATTGAAGCCCTATTGAAGCGCCTTTCCTATAAAAAGCGATCACTGGCATGACGCTTTTTAAAATGTCCACTTTTATAAACTTTTAAAGCACCTCTACATATTTTTTTAAGCCAATAGTATATTTTATTTGAAATTCTACTCGAACTGTTTTTTTACACAAACCGGTTCACACTCCAGAGCGAGAAAGGTAATTTAATGTTAAACATAAGTCATGTTAGAGTATCGAAAGAAACAATGAGCTCATTGAGCGTAACATTTTCATTGAGACAGTGTACAATACGATTCTGATGTTTGCGAATCTACTATTGATACTAAAAAATGAAGTATTAAATTTAAACCCTGTTCAATCTCGTTTCGAAGAATCACCAAATTGAAGACGTAATAAGCGACCACAAACATTCCCGTATCTAAAATTTCAAATAGCTCTTCCGCCATTTTGTTTTTTTGACATTTTGACTTTGGAATCGTGATCGGCGACCCCCAAAACTCCCGTATCCAAAATTTCACATTCATACGTCAATTTTCAAAAAATCTTCCGTCATTTTGTTTTTTTTGACATTTTGACTTTGGAATCGTGATCGGCGACCCTCAAAACCCCCGTATCTAAAATTTTACATTCATACGTCAATATTCAAAAAATCTTCCGCCATTTTGTTTTTTTGACATTTTGACTTTGGAATCGTGATCGGCGACCCCCAAAACCCCCGTATCTAAAATTTTACATTCATACGTCAATTTTAAAAAAATTCTTCCACGATTTTGTATTTTTATGACATTTTGATTTTGGATTTGTGATCGGCGACCTAACACACCCCCGTATCTAAAATTTCACACTCATACGTCAATTTTCAAAAAAATCTTTCGTTGCTTTTTTTGACATTTTGACTTTGGAATCGTGATCGGCGACCCCCAAAACCCCCGTATCTAAAATTTTACATTCATACGTCAATTTTCAAAAAATCTTACGCCATTTTGTTTTTTTTGACATTTTGACTTTGGAATCGTGATCGGCGACCCCCAAAACCCCCGTATCTAAAATTTCACATTCATATGTCAATTTTCAAAAAAATCTTCCGTTATTTTGTTTTTTTTTGACATTTTGGCTTTGGAATCGTGATCGGCGACCCCAAAACCCCCGTATCTAAAATTTCACATTCATAAGTCAATTTTCAAAAAAATCTTTCGCACTTTTGTTTTTTTGACATCTTGGCTTTGGAATCGTGATTGGCGACCCACAAAACCCCCGTATCTAAAATTTCGCATTCATACGTCAATTTTCAAAAAAATCTTCCGCCATTTTTTTTGATTTGGGATCGTGATCGGCGACCCCCAAAACCCCCGTATCTGAAATTTCACATTCATACATCAATTTTCAAAAAATCTACCGTCATTTTGTTTTTTTTTGACATTTTGACTTTGGAATCGTGATCGGCGACCACCAAAACCCCCGTATCTGAAATTTCACATTCATACGTCAATTTTCAAAAAATCTTCCGTCATTTTGTTTTTTTTTGACATTTTGACTTTGGAATCGTGATCGGCGACCCCCAAAACCCCGTATCCAAAATTATACATTCATATGTCAATTTTCAAAAAATTCTTCCACGATTTTGTTTTTTTATGACATTTTGATTTAGGATTTGTGATCGGCGACCTAACACTCCCCGTATCTAAAATTTCACTCATACGTCAATTTTCAAATAAATCTTTCGCCATTTTGCTTTTTTTGACATTTTGACTTTGTAATCGTGATCGGCGACCCCCAAAACCCCCGTATCTAAAATTTTACATTCATACGTCGATTTTCAAAAAATCTTCCGCCATTTTTTTTTTGACATTTTGGCTTTGGAATCGTGATCTGCGACCCCCAAAACTCCCGTATCTAAAATTTCACATTCATACGTCAATTTTCAAAAAAATCTTTCGCCATTTTATTTTTTTTGACATTTTGACTTTGGAATCGTGATCGGCGACCACCAAAACTCCCGTATCTAAAATTTCACATTCATACGTCAATTTTCAAAAAAATCTTCCGCCTCTTTGTTTTTTTTGACATTTTGGCTTTGGAATCGTGATCGGCGACCCCCAAAACCCCCGTATCTAAAATTTCACATTCATACGTCAATTTTCAAAAAAAATTCCGGCATTTTGTTTTTTTTGGACATTTTGACTTTGGAATCGTGATCGGCGACCCCAAAACCCCCGTATCCAAAATTTTATATTCATACGTCAATTTTCAAAAAAATCTTTCGCGTTTTGCTTTTTTTGACATTTTGACTTTGGAATCGTGATCGGCGATCCCCAAAACCCCCGTATCTAAAATTTTACATTAATACGTCAATTTTCTAAAAAATCTTTCGCCATTTTGTTTTTTTTGACATTCTGACTTTGGAATCATGATCGGCGACCGCCAAAACCCCGTATCTAAAATTTTACATTCATACGTTAATTTTCAAAAAATCTTCCGCCATTTTGTTTTTTTTGACATTTTGACTTTGGAATCGTGATTGGAGACCCCCAAAACCCCCGTATCTAAAATTTTACATTCATATGTCAATTTTCGAAAAATTCTTCCACGATTTTGTTTTTTTATGACATTTTGATTTTGGTTTTGTGATCGGCGACCTAACACACCCCCGTATCTAAAATTCACTCATACGTCAATTTTCAAAATAATCTTTCGCCATTTTGCTTTTTTTTGAAATTTTTACTTTGGAATCGTGACCGGCGACCCCCAAAACCCCCGTATCTAAAATTTTACATTCATACGTCAAGTTTCAAAAAATCTTCCGCCATTTTGTTTTTTTGACATTTTGGCTTTGGAATCGTGATCGGCGACCCCCAAAACCCGCGTATCTAAAATTTCACTTCACACGTCAATTTTCAAAAAAATCTTTCGCCATTTTGTTTTTTTTTGACATTTTGGCTTTGGAATCGTGATCGGCGACCCCCGAAACCCCCGTATCTAAAATTTCACATTCATACGTCAATTTTCAAAAAAATCTTTCGCCATTTTATTTTTTTTGACATTTTGACTTTGGAATCGTGATCGGCGACCACCAAAACTCCCGTATCTAAAATTTCACATTCATACGTCAATTTTCAAAAAAATCTTCCGCCTTTTTGTTTTTTTTGACATTTTGGCTTTGGAATCGTGATCGGCGACCCCCAAAACCCCCGTATCTAAAATTTCACATTCATACGTCAATTTTCAAAAAAAATTCCGGCATTTTGTTTTTTTTGGACATTTTGACTTTGGAATCGTGATCGGCGACCCCAAAACCCCCGTATCCAAAATTTTATATTCATACGTCAATTTTCAAAAAAATCTTTCGCGTTTTGCTTTTTTTGACATTTTGACTTTGGAATCGTGATCGGCGATCCCCAAAACCCCCGTATCTAAAATTTTACATTAATACGTCAATTTTCTAAAAAATCTTTCGCCATTTTGTTTTTTTTGACATTCTGACTTTGGAATCATGATCGGCGACCCCCAAAACCCCGTATCTAAAATTTTACATTCATACGTTAATTTTCAAAAAATCTTCCGCCATTTTGTTTTTTTTGACATTTTGACTTTGGAATCGTGATTGGAGACCCCCAAAACCCCCGTATCTAAAATTTTACATTCATATGTCAATTTTCGAAAAATTCTTCCACGATTTCGTTTTTTTATGACATTTTGATTTTGGTTTTGTGATCGGCGACCTAACACACCCCCGTATCTAAAATTCACTCATACGTCAATTTTCAAAATAATCTTTCGCCATTTTGCTTTTTTTTGAAATTTTTACTTTGGAATCGTGACCGGCGACCCCCAAAACCCCCGTATCTAAAATTTTACATTCATACGTCAAGTTTCAAAAAATCTTCCGCCATTTTGTTTTTTTGACATTTTGGCTTTGGAATCGTGATCGGCGACCCCCAAAACCCGCGTATCTAAAATTTCACATTCACACGTCAATTTTCAAAAAAATCTTTCGCCATTTTGTTTTTTTTTGACATTTTGGCTTTGGAATCGTGATCGGCGACCCCCGAAACCCCCGTATCTAAAATTTTACATTCATACGTCAATTTTTAAAAAATTCTTCCGCCATTTTGCTTTCTTTGACATTTTGACTTTGGAATCGTGATCGGCGACCCCCAAAACCTCCGTATCTAAAATTTTAAATTCATGCGTCAATTTTCAAAAAATCTTCCGCCATTTTTTTTTGACATTTTGACTTTGGAATGGTGATCGGCGACCCCCAAAACCCCCGTATCTAAAATTTTACATTCATACGTCAATTTTCAAAAAATCTTCCACGATTTTGTTTCTTTATGACATTTTGATTTTGGATTTGTGATCGGCGACCTAACACACCCCCGTATCTAAAATTTCACACATACGTCAATTTTCAAATAAATCTTTCGCCATTTTGCTTTTTTTGACATTTTGACTTTGGAATCGTGATCGGCGACCCCCAAAACTCCCGTATCTAATATTTCACATTCATACGTCAATTTTCAAAAAAATCTTCCGCCCTTTTTTTTTTTGATATTTTGGCTTTGGAATCGTGATCGGCAACCCCCAAAACCCCCGTATCTAAAATTTCACATTCATACGTCAATTTTCAAAAAAATCTTCCGCCCTTTTGTTTTTTTTGACATTTTGACTTTGGAATCGTGATCGGCGACCAAAAAATTTTACATTCATACGTCAATTTTCAAAAAAAAATTTCGCCGTTTTGCTTTTTTTGACATTTTGACTTTGGAATCGTGATCGGCGACCCCCAAAACCCCCGTATCTAAAATTTTACATTCATACGTAAATTTTCAAAAAATCTCTTCCACCATTTTGTTTTATTTTGACATTTTGACTTTGGAATCGAGATCGGCGACCCCCGAAACCCCCGTATCTAAAATTTTGCATTCATACGTCAATT
Source organism: Amphimallon solstitiale (assembly GCA_963170755.1). Lineage (NCBI taxonomy): Eukaryota > Metazoa > Arthropoda > Insecta > Coleoptera > Scarabaeidae > Amphimallon > Amphimallon solstitiale. The sequence continues at coordinate 93,818,150 of OY720683.1, read as the reverse complement.
TTTAAAAAATTCTTCCGCCATTTTGCTTTCTTTGACATTTTGACTTTGGAATCGTGATCGGCGACCCCCAAAACCTCCGTATCTAAAATTTTAAATTCATGCGTCAATTTTCAAAAAATCTTCCGCCATTTTTTTTTGACATTTTGACTTTGGAATGGTGATCGGCGACCCCCAAAACCCCCGTATCTAAAATTTTACATTCATACGTCAATTTTCAAAAAATCTTCCACGATTTTGTTTCTTTATGACATTTTGATTTTGGATTTGTGATCGGCGACCTAACACACCCCCGTATCTAAAATTTCACACATACGTCAATTTTCAAATAAATCTTTCGCCATTTTGCTTTTTTTGACATTTTGACTTTGGAATCGTGATCGGCGACCCCCAAAACCCTCGTATCTAAAATTTCACATTCATACGTCAATTTTCAAAAAACTCTTCCGCCATTTTGTTTTTTTTTTTGACATTTTGGCTTTGGGATCGTGATCTGCGACCCCCAAAACCCCCGTATCCAAAATTTTATATTCATACGTCAATTTTCAAAAAATTCTCCCACGATTTTGTTTTTTTATGACATTTTGATTTTGGATTTGTGATCGGCGACCTAACACACCCCCGTATCAAAAATTTCACACTCATACGTCAATTTTCTAAAAAATCTTTCGCCATTTTGTTTTTTTTGACATTTTGACTTTGGAATCGTGATCGGCGACCCCCAAAGCCCCAGTATCTAAAATTTTACATTCATACGTCAATTTTCAAAAAATCTTCCGCCATTTTGTTTCTTTTGACATTTTGACTTTGGAATCGTGATCGGCGACCCCCAAAACCCCCGTATCTAAAATTTTACATTCATACGTCAATTTTCAAAAAAAACTTCAGCCATTTTGCTTTTTTTTGACATTTTGACTTTGGAATCGTGATCGGCGACCACCAAAACCCTCGTATCTAAAATTTTACATTCATACGTCAATTTTCAAAAAACTCTTCCGCCATTTTGTTTTTTTGACATTTTGACTTTGGAATCGTGATCGGCAACCCCCAAAACCCCCGTATCTAAAATTTTACATTAATACGTCAATTTTCAAAAAATCTTCCGGCATTTTGTTTGCTTTTTGACATTTTGACTTTGGAATCGTGATCGACGACCCCCCAAAACCCCCGTATCTAAAATTTTACATTTATACGTCAATTTTCAAAGAATCTTCCGCCATTTTTTTTTTGACATTTTGACTTTGGAATCGTGATCGGCGACCCCCAAAACTCCAGTATCTAAAATTTTACATTCATACGTCAATTTTCAAAAAATCTTTCGCCATTTTGCTTTTTTTGACATTTTGAATTTGGAATCGTGATCGGCGACCCCCAAAACCCCCGTATCTAAAATTTCACATTCATACGTCAATTTTCAAAATATCTTCCGCCATTTTGTTTATTTTTGACATTTTGAATTTGAAATCGTGATCGGCGACCCCCAAAACCCCCGTATCTAAAATTTTACATTCATATGTCAATTTTCAAAAAATTCTTACGCCATTTTTTTTTTTATGACATTTTGATTTTGGATTTGTGATCGGCGACCTAACACACCCCCGTATCTAAAATTTCACACTCATACGTCAATTTTCACAAAACCCCCGTATCTAAAATTTAACATTCATACGTCAATTTTCAAGAAATCTTCCGCCATTTTGTTTTTTTTTGACATTTTGACTTTGGAATCGTGATCGGCGACCCCCAAAACCCCCGTATCTAAAATTTAACATTCATACGTCAATTTTCAAAGAAGCTTCCGCCATTTTGTTTTTTTTTGACATTTTGACTTTGAAATCGTGATCGGCGACCCTCAAAACCCCCGTATCTAAAATTTAACATTCATACGTCAATTTTCAAGAAATCTTCCGCCATTTTGTTTTTTTTGACATTTTGACTTTGGAATCGTGATCGGCGACCCCCAAAACCCCCGTATCTAAAATTTTACATTCATACGTCAATTTTCAAAAAATCTTCCGCCATTTTGTTTTTTTTGACATTTTGACTTTGGAATCGTGATCGGCGACCCCCAAAACCCCCGTATCTAAAATTTTACATTCATACGTCAATTTTCAAAAAATCTTCCGCCATTTTTTTTTTTTTTGACATTTTGACTTTGGAATCGTGATCGGCGACCCCCAAAACCCCCGTATCTAAAATTTTACATTCACACGTCAATTTTCAAAAAATCTTCCGCCATTTTGTTTTTGTTTTGACATTTTGACTTTGGAATCGTGATCGGCGACCCCAAAAACCCCCGTATCTAAGATTTTACATTCATACGTCAATTTTCAAAAAATTCATCCGCTATTTTGTTTTTTTATGACATTTTGATTTTGGATTTGTGATCGGCGACTTAAGACACGCCCGTATATAAAATTTAACATTCATACATCAATTTTCAAAAAATCCTTCGGCCATTTTTTTTTTTGGCATTTCGACTTTGGATACGTGATCAATGATACCACAAAAACTCCCAAGTGCCGAATTTTACTTTAATCAGAAGAGAGAAATTAATTTCAGGTAGCTCCGCCCACTCTGCATGTATGCGTAATCGTTTAAATAGAATTATGCCATAAGGGCACATAAATGTTAAAAGCAATCCTTTTCCCCATTAAGGAAAGTGCGCGTACGCGTTCTGGAATTAACGTATTTTAATAATATATAATCATTAAAAGAACAATCAACCTGTATATCTATAAAAATGTTAAGTCAAGCGGGTGTATTATGTCGAGATTGGGATGCCGAACTTGTCGAACCGGATAGATTAATCTGATGTTTTTCGCCCGAACGTAGTACATTGAATCACATGTACATTGTATCTGTGACGTATTTCGGCCATTTTTCTTACGAAATCTGTCTGCAAACGAATTTGAAAGTGCTCGTGCCCTTGTTTGCGTGCGTCTGTCGACTCGAAATAAGCATGTGGAAGATCTAGAGAAGGCCGTTCTTTAAAACGCCGGGTCTTGTTGGGCGCTCGCAACCTTCAAAATTTCGTATTTCAGTCTTAAAAGTGAATCTGTGGATACAACTCAGTTTGTCTGCCAGTTTGACGTTTTCCGAGATTTATTTTGCTTGTCACGTGAATCGTCATGATGACGTAAGCCATTTTTCTGTTAAAACACCGAGTGCACGCTCCTCTTCAACGGGCGATATCTCTGCACACGCTCCACTTGGGAAGAAAAACTCTCCGTCGACCGGAAATTCAATGTCGCCCCTACCAACATGCCAAAAGACAGCCCTTAATTTCGCGTATCCAGAGAGGAGTTCTTTGCACAGTTTTGCCGTTTTTAGACGATTTTTGGATCGTTTGGTTGCCATTGACTACTCAGCTATTATTATATATAAAAAATAACACGCCTAATGACAATAGCGCGGAGTTCGATCGATAAACTAAGCAATAACTACCAAAGTATTGTCAGTAGGAAAAAATGATTCAGACAAAAGATGTAGATAATCAAATGATTTATAAGTTTGACAATAAGAAAGCTTCGCAAAAAGTGAATGGTTAGGGAGATAGAGGCGGAGAATAGACGAAAGTAGGGTAGTTTGAGTATTTTTAACGAATTAACTCGAAATATATCGATGCTAGAAAAAAATATTTTGAATAAAAATGTTACGTAATTGAATTTATAAGAGAAAAGGTTCCTATAGTTTTGTGTGTGAACCTAACCGTTCGGGGGACCCCTCAAATCTACAATTATACTCAAAATATACCCCTTCGACAAATTATACTATCGGGAGTAAGTAATACCATAAGAGATTGTGTTTATCCGGACAAACTTTTATTTTGAACGAAAGCTTTGTTGCTTGGCAACTGACGAGAACAAATAACATGGTAAAACCGCGACACCGAAGGTTGTTATTTGTTCGAGTCGTGTTACCTTTAAGCAACAAAGTTTTGAGTTTTGTCAAAATGAAAGTTTGTTCCGTAAATAAACACAAGCTTGAAGGGTATTTGGTAAGACAATTTAATTAATCATTAAATTAACGTTAATAAACAAAAATATTTTTGTTTAAACAACGCAAAAAACACAACATTTCATTCAATACATAGGTAAATAGTAGCTTAATCGTTACTAAAAGTACAGTTAGAAAACGTACAGTTATTATAAGTTATTTTATTCGTGGCCGACTGAACACTATTTATGTTATTTTTGTCTCTTAGATTTGTTACAATATCTGAGTGATGATTTGGATCAAACTGGAGGTAAGATTTTAAGGATTTTGTGTTTGAATGGCCTGTTATTTTAGTGATTTGCCGATCAGTTACTCCCGCTTTGGCTAATGTTGAAGCAGCACTTGCTCGATTTGAATGATTGGTATATTTATTATCGGCATTAAGGTTAATTTTGATAACTGAATCTCTGGTCCATTTAGAGAGTTCATTTGAAGAATGTTTGGTCTTCTTTTGCTGAGAATTTTATAAAACAATCTAACAGGACATAAATCAGTTTTTTTTTTATTTTCCGGGTGCTACTTACTATCGTTAAGTTTCTTATCTCCACCCTGGGCTGTTTTCGAAAATATCGGATTGTATTCGAGCCTACCTGTAGATGTTCCATCATTATTTTTTTCTGTTCTAAAATAATGAATTTTACACTATACAGCTTCTCTAAGCCAATTCAAATGCAGCAATATGGAAGACTTTCTTTTGCAATCCATTTTGGTGTATTCTGTCTTATCGTGTTATGTCCAATGTTTTGTCTAGTACATTTACCATTACATACACTAATATAGAATGTTGCTATATCTGGAATTGGTCCAAGTTTTAAATAGTTTTTAATTATTTTGATCCAAAGTGGCTCTATTATTACAAATTTTCGAGACGAACCATTTTTGCTATTGCGGATGTGAATAATAATTAAATTATCTTTCAAGATTACATCAGAAATTAATAAATTACAGAGCTCATCGCTTCGGCACGCACTAGCAACACTAATTACAAGAGCAGTCTACAGGGTTATAAATTGTCAATAATTTCAAATTATTAATATATAAATATACTACCTTAATTGCGATGTAACATGCGTCGGGTGACTCGGTAAGGAATTTTATAATTTCCTCTTGAGTAAATACTAATGATTTTTTGGGCTTATAATTTTCATTTTTTCTTTCTAAAAAGGCAACTAATTTAAAACATTTTGCTATGTTAATATCCTCTTTTAGGCCAAGTATAGCTTTTAACATTGAATAATGTGCCCATAAAGTCGAGGCTTTTTTATTTTTTGAATATTCTTGAAAATAAACCAGAAGTACGTTTTCAGAAATTACTACTGTATTTTTGGAATTACACTATTTTTTAAATTCTGTATAAGTTTTCATGTATAAGTGTTTAGATGCATGCGGAAACAAGTACTCAACTGCCTGTTCTGCAATCTCGCGCATTTGAGGTGGTGTGAATGAAAAATAATCTAATAAATACTTGGCTTTTAGTTTCACCATTTATGTCAAAACTTATTTGTCAACATCAAAATATAGCCTACTTATTTGTTTATATGAAGTTTTATTAAAAGGGCATTCTTACATATATGAGTTACTTTATTCATAATTATTAAGGTTTCAAGATCCAATTAGACTACTAGTACAAAAAATAGTATACATACTACGGTTAAGAAGACTATTATTGCCCTTGTGGCTTCAATTCCTCGGCGCTGTGCGTCTCGGAATTTAATCTCGCCACTCGGGCAATAATAGTCATCTTTAACTGAATAAATAAAATACGTAAACTTAGTTTCAAAAATTATTTAATAATATCACTACAATATTGTTTCGCCAAGCTTTGGCTTCATCAGGTGATGAGAAACTGAATATACAAAATTATTACAACATAATATATAGTGTCACAACAGTATGGGAAACAATATTGTAGTGATATTATTAAATAATTTTTGAAACTAAGTTTACGTATTTTATTTATTCAGTTAAATATGGAGTTTCAACATGTATCAGCCTCATCAATTAACTATTTAATAGTCATCTTCTCAACCTTAATATGTAATATACTATTATATACTGCACTAGGTAATATTACATACATATCAGTTCATTCCTTGACATTATCATTTATTTCTATTCCAGTTTAAATGCCACAAATTGAACTGTCTATGAAATGAAACATAACTCTAGACATGAACTGTATAATTACTATTAATTAATGAACAACCCTCGTATGTGCTTTTCTTATAATCTCTTTACTTATTTTATAATATTCCATTTTCTATAAGTATGTATTTTATTTTTATGCCCGACTAGCTTTATATTATAATCTCAAGATAAATTACTTTAATTTATCATACTTCTTTATCTAATTGATGGGTAGTTAATTCAAATTTCAATTCTTTACTTTTATAAATATTAATAAGCCTTCAACATTTATTTTGTAACTATCATATTTATTTTACTGATTTCTGCATAATCTTATTACTTTCTATACTTTTAAATAATCCAATCTACCGACAAGTTTTCAATAAGTCATATAGATGGCACCACTAGTCATTATATCGTATGTTCATATGACAATTAATGCCTGTGTATGTATTACAAATATCTAAATGTTTACTTGTTTGTTGTGAAATGCTTTTTACCAAGTGGATCTTTTATAACTCAGAAAATACTTCTAATAACATTTTCCAAACTCTTTTCGGTAAGAAAATATCATTAAACAGTTTTCATTACAATATTTCATATGACATTTATTTATTTCAGGTTATAATTTACGTAAAAAAAATTCTGGATTGTAATTTTTATTTATTATAAATAAAACGAAACTCTTCTAATAAAAAAATAAAGTGTATATTCGAACAACTTACTTGAACATTGCTGAACATTTACGTGCTTACAATATTTTATTAATATTGGAAACTTGATTATTTGACGTCGAAGAAATTTATTTTGATGTGTATTTATCCCTTTATAACCACTTAATTCAGGTAAGTTTACTAATTATATTTACTTTAGTTATTCAAATTAGATATTTATAAAGAAATACCTCGTGTAATTTTAACTGAATGACAATAATTCATATATTTGTTATATTCAAGAAAATAGAGAATTAAAAACTCATATTGTTTATCACATATGTACTGATGAATTATATTAAAGTTCAATTACTTTATCTAATGATCTATTATACAAATATTCAATTCTTTTTTCAAAATTTAAACAATTAAATCTTTCTTTTCTGCAATTTCTAATAATTTACTAAATTGGTAATACTTAAATGTTCCTTTTTTTATAGATGTGTTCGATCCACTCCTTGATACTGCCCAATAACGAATCACTTCTTGATGCTATTCAACTTCAATCTTGCACCATTATACGTAGACAAATTACCGAATATCCTTTGTATGGTCCTGCTCGTCTTTTGGAATTATAAATGGTCCTTTTATTCGGATGTTGATTCTCTTAATATACTGCTACCACTCTTATGTTACCCAAACAAGGAAAATTATCCAACCTTTATGAACTACTCCTGGAAAATTCCGGATCTTGAACTAAACTACAGCCTCAATTGTACTTTCAAATAATCAGGTATCTCAACTGCCTCCTGAAAACACTGCTTCAACAACTCTCTACTAATGGAACCTGGATCTTGCACCAAATCCGTAAGTGTATTCTCTATTCCTATGTTAAGTTATTTATCGATAATGAATTTCACTCTGAACACAACTTTTCCTTTTATATCTCGCTGAATTCGTGTTAAAACTCAGAAATTTACTTCTGATAGAAAAAACACGTCCCTCTATTTTTTAAATTCAAAAATAATTCTTCTGTTTTTTTATCCATTTCCCTAGCAATTCCTATCTCATTTTCTATTATCCAATCAACGTTTTACAACAATAATTGAAACCAACAATACAGCTTTTAAATTCTCTAACATATCAAAAATACTTCTTTAAATTGCAGTCTCTAATAATCTAAATTCTTTTTATAATTTTAACAACCCTTCTTTACATATTCATATACTAATACCCATATAAATCCATATTTCTTAGCAAATGTCAAATAATGACAGTTCCTGTATTTTAAAATATTCCCGGGAACTTATCTACAATAAAATCTATACACCTTTCAAAATTAGATTCTAAATATTTTCCTCACCTCATTAACGTCAATTACTCAAGTTTTTACAAATTTATAATACATTTTACAAAATAACAACTAATATTCAACTCTCTTCTTTCCAGAATATTGTGAACTCCTAAGAAAAATGAACATGGTCAACCTTACCATATACAGGTGGTTTATTATAAAATTCGAATACTTGTTAAATTCAATAATCATCGATTATTATAAACCCAATAAACTTTTTAAACACATCATAATAAATTTTCCTACGTTTATTTTACTAAATTTTGTAATTTTCATAACTTTCAACAAAATATTGTTAACGGATGCCTTTATACTATAACAATACCTATTCATTTTAAAAGTAAATATATTTTACTTGAAATTATTTTTTTTCATTAGTAGGTATAATGATGAACGGCCATTTGAGGTATATTAGAATGGTTTTGAATTTCGTAAAAATGTTATTAAGTGTAGGAGCCTCATTGTTATAAAAAAGCTGTGTATTGCTTGTCTTATAGCATTTTTTTACATTTTCGTCAAAGTTGTTGACTAATGAGCGTCTAGCAGCAGAGCTTTGTTTGGGCTGAGTAACCACTCCCTCGTATTTATATTCCTTTATAACTTTAAAAACGGTAGAGTCCGATACAAACCTGATGGTACCTGCGTAGAAAACGATTTTCAGTATTAGAGAGAGCAAGCAGTATAAAATGAGAGAGATATCTATGGGGAGCGCTTAACACAGTCGGGCGTGAAAACATTAGTCTACTATTTGATCATTTGTCGTTTAGTCTTTGCTTCATACTATACTCCGATACATTTACATCATTTATATACATTTTAAAATCTTACACAAAATTAGTTTTTTTTATTAATAATAAAACACAAAAGAGTGGAGTAATATTTGTGTCCATGTTAAGAAAATTAAAGATTATATTGTTAAAGAACATACTATGAATGATTTCCACAAAGAATTTATTATTAATGTACATTGTGACAATGAGACTGATTCTGTATTTGACTATTCGTCAGATAAAAACGATTATTAAAATTTTATAAAAGTTCGGTTTTTTAATTTAATTTAATCTTTATTTTTATTTTAAATTTATTTATCTAGTGTTAAGGTTTACTTTTTTATTTGCTTTTGCCATGTATACAGGGTTAGTTAAAAGTATGGATACGGCGATTTATTGTCGTTAATATTCATTTTAGAGAATTATGTTCAATATAAAAGTTTGTTAGGATATTTTGATCTACATTTGAGAATATTTGATTTTTTTTCCTTCAATTGTTTTTTAGTTACGCCTGTCCGCGCAGTTTTTTTTAATGGGAACTAGTAAATTTTACTCTATCGTTCGATAGAGAATTTTTTTCTCTTTACAATAATATTTTTGTTTTTTTAAAATTCATTTTAATAACTTTTTTTTTTCTTTTGTTATTGCAAAATGAAATAATACCTGCTTGTGCTACGCTCTATCCACATGAAAACAATGAACACCTGCCCAATGACAGTATCTGGTTCCAGTAAGATGGCGCCCCACCACATTATGGTGTAAATGTTCGTCAATATCTGGACAACGTTTTTCCCCACAGATGGATTGGAAGACGAGGAACCATTGAATGGCCAGCCCGTTCGCCAGATTTAAGTCCTTTAGATTTTTTTCTTTGGGGATACGTAAGAAACAAAGTTTACGAAGATAAGCCCGATAACGTCGAAGATTTACAAATCCGAATTACCAGAACGATACAAGAAATTCCCCGAGATTTTTTACAGAACTCTGTTCGGGGTTTTGTAAATCCATTGGGTCATTGTCAAATTACTAATGGACGACAATTTGAACACTTACTTTAATTTACTTTGATATTAATTTGTTTAATTTTTCTTGTAAAAGTTATTAAAATGAATTTAAAAAAAAACAAAAATATTATTGTAAAGAGAAAAAAATTCTCTATCGAATGGTAGAGTAAAATTCACTAGTTCCCATTTAAAAAAACTGCGCGGACAGGCGTAACTAAAAAACAATTGAAGAAAAAAAAAATCAAATATTCTCAAATGTAGATCGAAATATCCTAACAAACTTTTATATTGAACATAATTCTCTAAAATGAATATTAACGACAATAAATCGCCGTCTCCATAGTTTTAACTAACCCTGTATAATAATAATAAAACTTCTAGATTGCAGATTTTATTCCATGGTGTTTGTATTCAAAAGTAGCGGGAAATATACACGATCGTTTTGGTGTCGATATTTTTAGTACGGATAGTACAGAGTTTATACCACGCCTCGCGCATCTCAAGTTCCATCAGGTTTGGATCGGACTTTACTTCTTGCAATACCTGCAATAATAGAAACATAACACATCACCTCCTAAACCGGCTTAATAAAGTCAATTATTCGAAGTTCTATTCAACATTTGCTATTAGCATACATATTTACCGCCTTAAAATTATCTCCAAAATGGCGGACAAGTCAGCTTTGCTTTATGTAGTAGTTGTAACATAACCTAAGAAAATACAATATTCCTTGTTGTGAGCACTATATGCGATGCTATTTTCATTGTACCTTTTTTGCATTTCCATTTCTCAGCCTCATATAAGTATTGAGAATTATTTGCTTTCCATTAAGGGACAAGTGACCAAACCGGACGCGTTTTCTCGATGGAGAAATAGGTAGGTTTCTACTTGTACTAGGCATTAGGTCCGTGATATATTATGGTAGACACTAAATAAACGACTCAAGAGTTCTAAAAAGAACTGTTTTTGTTGTATAAATACAAGAACAGAGAAAACGAAATAGAAAAAAAAAGCGTAGAAAATATACAAAATGCAAATGTCAACTAGAAATGGACTAAAATTTAAAGATAATTCCCGAAATTAAAAAACAGGGTATAGGTATGTATTTACTCTTTGTAATTTGAAATGATGATAAGATTTTATAATTTATTATTTTTTTCAAATGTTTCCCTCGTGCTGAACATGTTCCCCAATTTTTCTTCTTTTATTGTTTGTCTTCATGTAAAATAAATTATTAAATCAGCGCAAGGATCAAGTGAAGATTTGTCAGTGCCTTCCCAAGGAGGCAATATTTTTCAATAATGTAAGAGACCGGGCGACTGGCAAAAATTAACCACCGACTGAATTTATTACTTCAATAATTACGGCCCAGTGTAAATTAATACAGGAGAAGACTTCCAAGCTCGCTTTAAATTCACCCGACGGCCCCGTTCCAAGAGAGAAACATGTGCGAGAGCAAGACCGACGATGGTATCCTTCCAGGAACCCCTTGTCAAGGCCGCCTCAGATAAATGCGCCCGAATTAAGGGCATTAATTAATTTTATCAACCGTGAATGTTTAACGGTGGTAAACCCGGTCTCAACTTTAAATGGAATTGTTTTAAATTTATAACGCGTGCAGAACGTGTATCAGGATGGGATCCTATCGGGAAGTTAGGTTAGTTCTCATTTACTTGACATCCAGACTAATCAAACGTTAATTGTGATAATTGTAATTAGAAATCAATTGTTGTTGATGGCAGAATTAGGGTCAGTCGGAATAATTATTCGTTAGAAACAATTGCGAACAGTACTGGGATATTTGGATCCAATTTGTCGCGCAGCACACTGAATAGATTCAATTGGGACTAATTTTATTTGCAAATGTTTAATTTGACTGATTCAATAATAATAAATAACAAATTAATCCTTTAACACCATAAAGCAATTTTTAATGCCTAATAAAAATAGGTTTTTTTACCAGTGGAGAATTCCACAAAATATTATGATACTTAAAACTAGGATAAAAATTTGAAAAACCGTAAGACTTCCGCTCCTGATAAAGAAGAACTGATATGTTTATTGTAAGAGCTGTGGGTGTAATGTTTGTCCTTTAATAAACAGAAAATCTTTTAGCACCATATCACCACATAAACGCGTTTCTTCTTCTAACGGCGGAATATAATTCGAAAGCATGTTGAAGAGTGATTATAGTAATTAAGGAATAAGAATTCGAAACCTCCTTTCTTAACGTAACGTACACTTATGATTTATGTTAGCACATGCATTACATTACATAAATATATATGGACGAATTTATCTAATTATATACATTGATTGTATAATGTATCAGCTAAAAGTATTCAAATTATCGAAGAAAAGGGTTGTAGATTTGTTCTCATATGACTAACCGAGGACAATATAAAAAAATAAGGTGTCGCCACCACACGACTTTTTTATACGAGTATGCGTTTCAAATTATACAAAAGTTGTACTAAACTAAGATTTAAATACTTTTATCTTCTGAAAAATAAACAAAATTCTACTGTGCTACTTCTATTCTCTTAATAAATCTCTATAGGATGCATACTTGGCGCGATATTTGAAAGAAAGTGCTACTCGCTAAGAGTAAAAGTGTTACTTCGGGATCGAATTTTGAATTTTTTTTTATACAAAAGATATTGAAAATTAAATTCTAGATACCTTTATACTCATAATGTACTCGTCTAAAAAGCATGACTTGCGAAATATTTGCAAAAAACTGATTTGCGATAAGAGTAAAAGACCTACTTCCGGAGTACATATGAATTCTTTATACATTTGTTTAACTTAGTAGTTAACGAAATATTGGCAAAATTCGATTTTTTCACTGAAGTAAACTACAACATCCGGTCTACCGATTTAGCTGAAAAACTAATCAGATCTCAAGAGGGAGATTATACTCGTAAATACAAAATTTGGAATTGACCGTTATCGTGGTCACAGACAGACAGACAGACAGGCAGAGAGAGAGAGAGAGAGAGAGAGAGGGAGGGAGAGAGAGAGAGAGAGACTTTTTTAGAAACAACTTTTTCGGTATCAGGGGACTTCAAAACGTGGACATCTGCAAAAATGTCGACGTCGAAAATGTTCATCATCACAATACTTCATTATACTACTTACAAGAAAGTAAAACTCTAAAGCAAATAAATAAGGTGATAATAGATATCATACTAAAAGCTGGAGAAAATTCATGTAGACAACATGAAATTTTTAAATATTGTCCGTATTATAGGACATTAAAAAGTGTTTTTTTCTTGTTCCAATTCCCTATATGATCTGAATTCTTGGATGAAAGTTAAATTTCCCATTTCGATTAAATAGCCGATATTATGTTCGTGTTCAGCAAGTATTTCTAAGTTACATTCAATTTATCCACTTCATGATATACAATACAAGCAATTTTATACATTCTAGGCTTTAGTTTTGTAGATTTTTAGAATTTTGTGGAATAGCATTTGTTTCCGTCTTTTATTTATTCGTGTTTCTCCTAAAACTGAAGAGGTGGAGTGCTCCAAATATTGACGCAAATAATAGAAACCCCATTAAAAATATTTTTTTTATTAGATGCAGAAGATGTGGAAATTATACTGCAATTTCATCATATCCATATTGGTCCAGTTGTTAAGATTTGTGAACTTAATATCGAAGTTATATCCAAATACAAATGCAAGTACTTAGCGAGATTGGCGAAGGAAATGGAATTTAATGTTATTCAAGTGGAATGTGATTGCGAGTCCAGCTTGTGATTGAAGAGCTGGGATTGAAGCAGTTGGGCATATTGTTGAGGAGAGTCCTCTAACTAATTTGAATTTGGATACACAGATTTAGGTGGTTTAATTCCAGAGGCTGTTGCTTGGATCTTAACAACTAAAGACCTTTAGTATTGTGACGCTGTGATGGAGGTTTTCTATTCTGCAGGTTTTTTTCTCCATCCTAGACCAAATGGTGCAGTGTTTCTAAAGGGCCCCTGTAGTTATGGCCCTTTTAAATATATTTCTACTTTTGTTATATAATTTATAAATGTTTCTTTTTTTGTACCTGTCATGTAGTTTCATAACAGGGTGGGCCAAAAGGCAGAGTAGGATTTAACATTTAAATAATTTTGTTAGTTGTAAACCAGTATATTTGATACTCCATATAGTAAATGTTTAACATATGGAGATTATGTATGGAAAACAACATCCTTCAAATGACTACCATTTGCAGCCTAACAAAGTCGTGCTCTTTCAATTGCATTGTTCATAACATTGGTTAAGGTGGGAGGAGTTAATGTTCGAAGTTCTGCACGGATATTGTCCTTGAGCTGCTCAAGTGTACGCGGTTTGTTCATCCTATTACACGGGATACACTATTAACATACAGGCCTCTGTATAGCAGAACATGCCGTCAGAAGCCATCGCTTTTCCTGTGTCATCTTTTGGGTGTTAAATGTCGCTGCGATACTCTCACTGCATCTACCACGCAAGACTGACATAAGTAGCGTTTTAAGTTTTAAAGCCATTGTCGACAGTCTCCACGTGCACTGACGAGGCCTCAAAGGCCGAAACACCGGTGTCTGTGCGTTCGATTGTCGGCAATGACACTTAATGTATGTGTGTATCCCAAACACATGCATATATGCATATGTTTTACGTATAAATGTATACAGTGCATTTATGATGAAAGGAACAAATTCATTTAAAATTCAAGTAACTATTTTGCAGAAACACGCTCGGACAGATCGATTACTATTTTTAGTTGTGAATTTTTTGACATAAGAAAATTATATACAGGGTGTCTAAAGAAGAACATATGCAGCAATCATTGGTTTTTTTAAATAGAACACCCTATATATTATGCCACATTTGAATTGTATGGTAAATTCTCAACACGTTTTTGTGTAACATACCATATCCCCAAAATCAGCGGTTTTCGGAATAATGACGTTTGAAATGTGATAAATTAAAAAAAATACATGAAAATCGATTAATTTGAAGTAGAGTTTTTTGTTGAAGATAAAATTTGCAATACCAGGTTGTTTTTGTTGGCTTTTAAAAAAATGTCGAAGGTGTCCTTGTTCAATTTAAACATTTTATTTCATTACCAATGCGTATTTTAATTGATCATAAAACTCATTATTCCAAAAACCGCTAATTTTGGGATATGGTATGCTAAACAAAAATGTGTTTAATGTGTTTAGAATTTACCCTACAATTTAAAAATGGCATAATATACGGGGTGTTCCATTTAAAAAACCAATGATTGCTGCATATGTTCTTCTTTAGACACCCTGTATATAATTTTCTTATGTCGAAAAATTCTAAACTAAAAATACTAATCGACCTGTCCGAGCGTTTTTCTGCAAAATAATTACCTGAATTTTAAACGAATTTGTTCCATTCATCATGAACGCACTGTATATGTAAGTAACAGTATTTATTTACTGATTGATGTTAGTTTTAACATCCATGTGTTTACACTTTTCATTTTCGTTTTGATTGGTGACGCCACATAAGGCTCTATTACACGGGATGCACTATTAACATACAGACCTCTGTATAGCAGAACATGCCGTCAGAAGCCATCGCTTTTTCTGTGTTATCTTTTGGGTGTTAGATGTCGCTGCAATACTCTCACTGCATCTACCACGAAAAACTGAAATAAGAAGCGTTTTAAGTTTTAAAGCCATTGTCGACAGTCTCCACGTGCACTGATGAGGCCTCAAAGGTCGAAACACCGCTGTCTGTGCGTTGGATTGTCAGCAATGGCACTTAGTGTAAGTGTGTATCCCAAACATATGCATATATGCATATACGTTTTACGTATAAATGTATATATGTAAGTCTAAGTTTAACGTTTAAACAAATGTTGACATACTTCCAAACTTCTCACAAGTTTTAAAATGTTAATAAAAATTACTTATTTGTAAAAGGAAAATAGAAGTAATTCTTTTCGATTAATTTTAGTTATAGTTGTAGTGCAAGCCATGGCATTTTTAAGTCAAAATCGGGTTTATTTAGATATAATATTCTATAACTTTTGCAATATCGCCCACAGGTGGCAGAAGATATATATTTTTACTTAGAAAATTGTATGTACTTTTCAATGACATATAAATATACAGGCTGTTCCATTTAATTTTTTTTAGAATTTTTAACTTTAGCAAATGGTATGTAATTCTAAAGAACGTGCGTAGATATGTCGAAATAAACATTAATTTCACGTACTGAAAAGATATCTCTACTTACTGAGCCCATAAAGGTATTTCATCATCAATCCTTATTTCATAGCAACTTTTCAAATGTTGTACAATTTTTAACGAAAAATCGCTATATCTCAGAAACAGTTGAATATCGGCAAATACAAGTGATGTCAGTTTAAGCAGCCCTTCAAGGGCTACCATAAAATGTAAAAAAAAATGCATAGCATTCCGGTTTAAACAACATAAGTTTGTGTTGGTTCATCGTTGTCGAACACTCTGTATAAATGAAAATATTTTTAAATTGTCGAGTTTATGATTATCTACAATTTTTGTATTAAAAATTATTCGCTATCTACATTATTAGACACCAATAATGGACGTTACTGCTACGCTGGGTCACCCGGTATAATGGAGTTTCAACATGTATCTCCTTCGTCGATTATTAATTTATTTGGATTGTTTCTTTTTGTTACCCAACTTGTCATTAACGTACCTATACCAAATCCTCCAGATATTTGTGCATGTATAACTTATCTAGGCGTTAAAATGATATTTAAATAATTTAAGATAATTAATTCGAAAGCTTTCTTCTTCTTTAAAAAAAAGTTGATAATATTTTCTACTTCTTTAAATTAAATTAATTTATTACAACGGGCTACATCTCTTCTTTTTGATTTTTTCTTTAATCGAAATTATAATTCAACTTCATCATATACATCGTGGTCATTCAATTATTTCGCCGGTTAGCAGCGCGTCGAGTGAAAATATCGAACGCACCAATCACAACACACTGAAATAGGTCCGATGCTATGCTGCACGACAACGTCAACCACACGACGACGAGATCATGACCCAGATGCAGTTTTTTGAACTTTCGTTGTCGTGCGTTTGCTCGTTCATTGGGCTGCTGCTCTTTTGTCGTTCATTTCGCAATCGAGTTTTTCGCATTGTGTGCTGCACGTTTTCCCTGATTCGCCGGGTGAATTCATTTAATTCGCCACACAGAACTGGTACGATAATACGCATGTCCTTATTATTACGAGCGTACAAATTGTTCTCGTTATGAAATACATACAATCGGCCCGATTTAGGAAGTTTCGCTATTAAGTTCCTACACTGACAAGTCGATCAAAAGATCAAATCAGATGCGCTGTTAATCGAGAGTAATAAATCTGTAAATAAATCATGAAAAAGTGTTTGCAATGTAATAACTAATATTTATATTGTTTGGTGAGCTGATTTCAAATATGGCATCAATTTACTCAGTCACGTAAGAATTGTTCACAAATTGAGCTTGAATTTATGTGGAAAAGAGTATTCTACATATTCTGTTGAAAATAGTTCTTTTCAAAATATGTATTACATGTTTTTTTGATAAATTTATTAACTATGAAACTATTGGATGATTTACTAAATTATCCTGGCATTCATAGGTCTATGCTATCATTTTCTCTTCCACTGAAACTTTCTATTAGCACTTTACCTCTTGTAGGCAGCATGCAGGTGTTCTCTGTGCAGCATCTAACAATAGTAAACCCTCATATTGACTTTCCATCTACCTTGGTATCTCCGCTCCTTCTCCTTCATACTTGGAAGAATATTTCTCCCTGTTCTTCACTAACAACATCAAAGTTTTCGGGAAACTAGTACAATTGCGAATTTAAGAAATGAACTCATGGAACAACCAAAGTCTTTGAATTTCGTTAATGTTTTCCAAGATACATGTATAGCCTTGGAGTTCACGAGGAATTTTTTAAGTAGTTAACTTTATTCAAAAACATATGTAATACATATCATAGTAAAGCTAAGCTTACAAATGATGCATATATATATATGCTTGTATACGGTCCTACATCTTCGTCGCGGGTTGTTTCCTGGTCGGTACATCTATCCCGGACTAATGGTATTGAGGACTCCTATCCGTTCTTACTCTGGTTACCTTCAGCGGTTGTCTATATCTTTTTATTTAAAAGCATGCTCTTTATTGCTTTTCTAAAGTGAAGATATTTTAAGTTTTTGATTTCTTTAGGTAATTTGTTATAATGTGTTATATCGTCTGGTGTAGGTACTTTTTCATATTTTAATTGCTTACATATTTCCGTTCTTATATTTGATTTTCTTCTAGTTGCGTGCATATGTAAATGTGTGTTAGTGATTAAGTTGACGTCTGTTTTTATGAGATTATGTTTTATTTTGTATAGCAGTATTATATTTTTTAGTTTTATTGTTTGTTCAAGATTCAGTTCCTTTGTCTTATCGTATACTTCCTCGGTGGATGTTCTTCTATCTAGGTTATAAATTAATTTTAAAATCTTATTTTGCTGTCTTTGTAACTTGTTAATATTTCTGTTAGTTGTATTTCCCCATATATTTATTAAGTAATTCATGTGAGACATAAAAACAGCATTGTAAATTGGTTTTCGCAGGTTTTCAGGTATAATGGCTCTTATCTTTTTGATGCCAGCTATTGCTGTTGCATTTTTTTTCACTAGGCTGCTTACGTGCAGATCCCA
This sequence comes from Amphimallon solstitiale, assembly GCA_963170755.1. Classification (NCBI taxonomy): domain Eukaryota; kingdom Metazoa; phylum Arthropoda; class Insecta; order Coleoptera; family Scarabaeidae; genus Amphimallon; species Amphimallon solstitiale. Next base: position 93,799,531 of record OY720683.1, on the reverse strand, counting down.
TATTAAATTTCTCTGTATGTTTATTCCTAAGTATTTTATTTGGTCTATTTGCTTGATGGCCTGGGCTTTTATTTTTATGTCAAATGTTGGAGTATTTAATTTGTTCGAGAATGTCATGAATTCTGTTTTATGTTCGTTAATGGTCAGAAGGTTGTTGTAGCGCCAATCCTCGACTGTACCGAGGTCTTTGTTGACGCGCTCTTGCAGTTCCTGCACACTTTTGCCCCAGTAAACCAAACAGGTGTCGTCGGCGTATGAGTATATTTCTCCATCTATGTTTAATTGACAAATGTCGTTTGTGTACATTATATACAAAATGGGTGGGAGATTTCCCCCTTGTGGTATTCCATATTCTGGCTCAAGGTAATTACTGTGAGTGTTATTTATTGCTGTTTTCTGTTTTCTTCCCGTGATATAAGAGTCTATTTGGTCTTTCTCTTTACCTTTTATTCCCATCTTTTCAATTTTCTCTGATAGTTTCTGTTTGGAAATTGTATCAAACGCTTTTTTCATGTCTATAAAGATTGCTATAACTGTGTTTCCTCCTTTCAATTTATCTTTTATACTATTTAACAAGTCATTAGTCGCTAATGTAGTCCCAGAGTTCCTTTGAAATGCATACTGTTTTGAGTGTATTATATTGTGTGTTCGAAGGTGTTCAGAAATTTGAATTTGTATACATTTTTCCATTATCTTGTTTAATGTTGTAAGTAAAGATATAGGTCGGTAATACTCTGGTTTTGCTTTATCACCTTTCTTATATACTGGTATTATGATAGCTTCTTTAAGACATTGGGGGTATTTTCCTTTTGCAAATGTAACATTAACTAATTTAGTTAGTATTGGTACTAATGCTGGTTTGTTTAGTTTCAGTATTTTACATGGTATTTTATCATATCCAGGAGCTGTGTTCTTCATGTCATCTATTATTGCGTTCATCTGTTGTATATTTATATTTTTTAATATAAATATTGGTACTTGTTTATCGTAGGTTGTGGTTACGGGTTTTTTTGTGGTGCTGTTAATTTGTTCTTCCGCTAGTTCTTTTCCTATGTTAGCAAAGTACTTGTTTATTTCTTCTGCTATGTCCGTGCTTTTGCTTGTTTTGATTCCGTCTTTTTTCAGAATTTGTTCTATGGTATTGGTTTTTTTGTTGCTTGTGTTTAACTGCTTCGAAATTAAGTTCCATGTTTTTGATGGCTCTTTTTTATATTTTTCAAATTGTCTCATGTAGTAATCTTTTTTTGCTTTTTTGACTCTGTAAGCAGTGTACTGCTTTTGTTGATTATATCTCTTCAGTATTTCTTTATTGTTTGGGTATTTGGTGTGTTTTTTGTACAGTTTATTTCTTAATTTTATTTGTTGTATTATATCTGTGCTTATCCACGGGCATTCTTCTCTTCTTTTAATGGTTTCAATTTTTTGGTTTTTTGCTACAATATTTTCCAGTGCATGTGATAATTCGTGAAAGTGGTTTATGTTTTCCTCGCTAATTCCTTCGATATCACTTCTGATTTGTTTATAGTTTGTTCTTACGAGATTGAAATATTGGTAATGTGTCACACGTTCTATTTCATATATTGTAGTTTTAACTACAGAGTGGTCTGAGATATCACTGGGTATTACTTTGACTTTAATTTTGGTTTTTATATTCGTTATTACGTGGTCTAATATACTATGGTTATTGTTTGGATTTCTTCTTGTGTAGTTTTGTGGTGATCTCTTGTTCAAAATTTTGTAATTATATTCTTTATAAATTTGTATATATTCATTAGTCTTACTGTCTCTTTTCACTATATTTATATTAAAGTCTCCCATTATTATGTGTTTCTTTCCCTTTGTCAGGATATTTTTTTTCAGTATTTTTTCTAACGTTCGTAATTGCACATCTGGCGGTTTATATACTACGGTTAGAACAATCCTTTCGTTGTTTAGCAATATGGTTATTATTTCTATTTTATTCCATGTTTTAATTAATAATGTATCATGCTTTATTGATTCTTTAATGTATAATGCAGTACCTCCTCCTCTTGTAGTTCTGGAGTTGAATACTGCATTGTAGTTTTGTAGATTATACAGATGTTCCTCACCTGGATTAAGCCATGTTTCCGTTAGAGCGATAATTTCTGGATTGTGATGTAATGTTGGTATAGTTTCTATTTCTGGAAGTTTATTTTTGACGCTTCTTATGTTTTGCATGTATACTGTGTACATCTCCATTTTTTGTTTTCTTTTTTTGTTTTTGTTTTTTCTTTGTTTTTCTTCTCAGTTCAACCGCAGTAGATCCGCTTTAGTTCTTACTTTGACTTTCTGGCTAGTTTCTGTTTTTCTTGCATATACATTTCCGTCACGTATCCATACAAATGCTATTTTATTTGCTTTTTTTAGTAGTCGGGCATTGTGAAATATAGTATTTTTCATGGTAGTCAATTGTTCGTTAACGTAAATAGGGCTATCTCTCCCTTTTAGTTGGCAGTCATAGACTGTAATCGGTCCAATTGTTTTCCTGGTTTTCAAAATGTCTTTCTTCACTTCTTCGCTTTTTAGTTCAACGATTATGGGACTATTGTCCTGTTGTGCATTTTTTCGATAGCATTTAGTTATCTTGTTGTCTGGGCTGATGCTTAATTTCTTCAAGATTTTATTTACAATGTCCTCTACTTTTTCTTGCTTGTCCTGTTTTTCTATACCATTTATTATAATATTATTTTTTATTTTATCCCGCTCCATGTTGTCCACCGCCTGCTCTAGTTCCTCCACTCTTTCCTGTAATTGCTTGTTTTCTTTTTCTCTCTCTTTTAACATGTTTTTTATTTCTATGTTTTCTTTTTGAATTTGATCGAATTGCGTTGACATAAAATCTAATGATTTTTCCATATCTTTTAGCTTTTTAAATATGGCATTATTTGATATTTCCTCTTCACTCTCACTCAATTGTGATTCGTTATTTCGATTTTTATTTTTACCACCCCTTGTTTTTTTCATTTTTCCTTGTATTGGTACGTGTTAGTTTGTAGGATGGATTCAGGAATGTACTTTTCACACCAGCGGGGCCCGTCGCGGTGACTAACACAGAGACATGTGGACCTCGGTAGGGTGAAACAATAGAGAGTTGTGGGTACTATTGCAATTATTTTATTTGTCTTTACTGTCTTTTATTTTTGGTTCACGGTGTATTTTTATTTTATTTATTTACGTTTTTAAATTTCGATCGCAAAAAGTAGCGAAAAACACGTGCAAGAACTCGTCGACTAAATCGTGAGACAAAAAGGTATAATATCTTACCGGCTTAATCTCTTCTTATTCGCTGCTTCCTGCGCTGTTAATCACTTTTACACAATTTTGATTTTATTTTGAAGTACTTTATGTTTGTGGCTTTCTGTAGATATCAATTTTAATTGATATTTCGCAGTTTTTACTCGTTATTTTGTTGAACTATACAGACGTTGTTTACACACTTCCTTGCCTTTGGAAGGATTTATTTACATTTGTCCTTAAAAGCTCTCCAAGTCTCTTTTCACTCATTTTCTTTTTACATTCAAACACTTCGTTTTTAAAAACTTTCCGAATATATGAATCTACGAAACACCTTCCTTTACTTTTGCTCCCGACAACCCTGGAAACTTGTCACCAAGGTATTTCAAATACTCCTTTTCTTGATAAAGCCCTAAAAAAATAACCTCTACAGCTATAACATTTTGAGAAAAATTGCGCTGCACAATATACAACCTATTCACTCAAAGATCTTATAACAACTGAGTTGAACGCAGGATGTGTGGAATATGCGATTCCAATTCATTTCCGCTCACACAAGATGTTTCTAAAATTCTCCTCATAATAACCACTGGTGAATCATGGAGACTTTTAACGTAAGTTTTCGACGAGTAAAAGCCATTTTGAAGTTAAATCTGTCAACATTTTTTGTCACATATTATTACTTAAAAAATATTTTTTTTTATTCGCACCACAGACTGCCCTAAAAATCTCCAGTTTTCACCAGTAATGACGACTTAAAATGCTAAATGCTTATTATTTGCCTTAGTTAATTTTATAACAAAATAGATTGCCTACTAAACTCAAAATTTTTAATTTGTGAAAAAATGGTACGTGATTGAAGTTTTTAATTATTTTTCTTAAAATCAGCATCCAAAATTCTATCAGAATCAGCAATTGTTTTCTAAACAGTTTTCTGGTTGCAGGCCTGTGTAATAAAAGTGAAAATAATGCTGACCTAATGTTTATGAAAGTGTCACTAAGTCTCCTGTAAACATTTTTTAACAATAAAATTTGAGAATTTCCTGCAATTGTACTTCTGAACGGTGTACTAGTGTCTTAGCCTCAGTATGTGTATTTCTTCATCCAAGGTCTCTTTTTTTCTACCGGTAAAAGATAGTTCGAAAGCCGATTGAAAAATAATTAGCAATTAATAGACATGCAAAATTTAAAAATTCATTTCACTCTACCTTATGATTAGTAAAAGGATCGTATATTTAAAATTTGTAGCAAAGTAAGTCCACTCAGGCAAAATGACAAATTTGTACCTATATGTGACAATTACTAGCTTGAAAAATATGTTGGCACCTCGTCCTGAATCAGTGACCTCGGTTTCGAGCTTCTTGTCTCTCGTTAGATTGATGTGCAGTTTCGCGATGGCATTTCATATACTTATCAGGCCCAGTATAGGATATGTTAGAACACGTGTGTGTATGATACATTTCCTAATTTAAAATTAAATGATTATATGAACACCCTTGCATCTATATTTCTATTTTATTTAAATATTATATACAAATATTTAAAACGAAAATGAATACTGTAAACACATGGATGTTAAAACTAACATCAAGCAGTAAATAAATACTGTGGCATACATATATACATTTATACGTAAAACGTATATGCATATATGCATGTGTTTGAGATACACACATACATTAAGTGCCATTGCCGACAATCAAACGCACAGACACCGGTGTTTCGACCTTTGAGGTCTCGTCAGTGGGCGTGGAGACTGTCGACAATGGCTTCAAGACTTAAAAAGCTGCTTATGTCATTTTTGCGTGTTAAATGCAGTGAGAGTATTACAGCGACATCTAACACCCAAAAGATGAACACAGAAAAAGCGATAGCTTCTGACGGCATGTTCTGCTATACAGAGGCCTGTATGTTAATAGTGTATCTCGTGTAATAGAGCCTTATGTGGCGTCACATATCAAAACGAAAATGAATACTGTAAACACATCGCGTTTTCTGTGTTCATCTTTTGGGTGTTAGATGTCGCTGTAATACTCTCACTGCATTTAACACGCAAAAATGACATAAGCAGCTTTTTAAGTCTTGAAGCCATTGTCGACAATCTCCACGCCCACTGACGAGACCTCAAAGGTCGAAACACCGGTGTCTGTGCGTTTGATTGTCGGCAATGGCTGTTAATGTATGTGTGTATCTCAAACACATGCATATATGCATATACGTTTTACGTATAAATGTGTGTATGTAAGTCACAGTATTTACAAATATTTAATTCTTCTAATTAGATTAAGAGAACTACTTTCCGAATTAGTTTTTATGCTCTGACTATTATTGTATGGTATTGCCGGAAATCTGCTAGATGATTATCGCCCCATCTCAGTGTTGAGCGCATTCTCCAAGATTTATGAGTCAATCATATATGAACGCATCCTTGACTACTTGGAGAAGAACGATATTATTAGTGACTGTCAGCACGGATTTCGTCCAGGAAGATCCACAGAGACGGCGTGCATCGAGTTTGTGGAATATATTAGTAGTAGTTGGGTTGTTTTTTGACTTCACCGTTGCGTTTGACTCGGTACGGAGCAGCTTTGTGGAGGAAAAATTGAACGCGATTGGCATCAGGGGCAATATACTGAGGTTAATTTTGTCATTTTTGGAACACAGGCATATGGTTGTGGATGTGAATGGTTCAAAATCTGAACTGTATCAGGTGAATCTTGGTGTGGCTCAGGGCTCTATCTTGGGACCCCTAATATTCATACTTTTCATTAACGACATGAGATCGTATGTAAAGGATGACCACCTAATCAATTATGCAGACGACACATCCATTGTAGTTGTGGGTGAGAATGACAACGACCTTCAGCTGAAGATAGAAAGTGTAGTGCGCACAGTAGAAACATGGTGTAGGCAGAACAGAATAATATTAAATAGTAAAAAGACTGTAATCGTGAAATTTCCTGTTAGGGACAATATCCCTATTAAAATTTTGGGTGAGGCTGAGTGTGCTAACTTTCTGGGTACATGTTTGGATTCGTATATGAATCCATTCAGGTTCAAAACATAATCTCTAAAATTAATAAAAGTTTTTACGCAATAATGAAATTAAAAAACTGTGTTGATACTAGTAGCTTATTGCATAGTTATTATGCTACTGTCATCTGTCTTATCACATTGTTGTGTGGGGCAGGGAAACTGAGATCAACAGACCTTTTATAGTGCAAAAAAGAGTGATCCGATTGATTTTTAACTTGAAACATAAAGAAACGTGTTGTGATACTTTTCGCCGATATAGTATATTGACCCTGCCCAGTGTATTAATACTAATATATAAGTGCGCAATTCTTGATTACGAGAGACGTCAAACTTTGATTACAAACTCTCACTATCATGAATATGAGACTCGCAATCGGAGGTGTTTGTGTGTTCCTTTGCATCGGACAGCCACATATGAGAAGTCTCCTCGGTATTCATGCATCCGGGTGTACGACCGTCTTCCGGAAGATCTGAAAACCCTCAATTCAACGAAAACCTTTAAGGAGAAACTGAAACAATATCTTGTGAACAAATGCTATTATGATGTAAAGGATTATTTTAATTAACTTGTTTATCTCTTGTGATATATTGTTATGTAAGTAATATATGAATTTGATGACGAAACTTATACCCTAATATTGTGGTCTTATAGTGAATAAATTATTATTATTATTATTATTATTATTATTATTATTATTGAAGTGAAAACTTCTATGGCGCGTTGATGCATTGATTGTTGGGCACTGAAAGAGACTGAGCCGTCACGCTCGGAATGTTACGCTAGTTCGGGTAAAGTCGGCTCGACGCTTGGCTTTGTATTATAATACTAACTAGCGGTATTTAATTTCAATTAAATTGAAATTTAGAATAAATACGCGAAATATTGTATTTTTATTTTCCGAAAAATTCTTGTCCGCGTGCAGATGCGAACCCGAGCCGCCCAGGTATAAGGCCGGCACGTTACCATTAGACCATCGCGGGTACTCGTATGAGAATTATAATATTTGTATACAGGGTGAGTCATTAGTAGCCGCGTCTTCGATTGCTCTTTTGTGTTTTAAATAAAAGAAAAAACAAGTACTGGAAGATCCATGGTTGCGTGTGGCGCATATTCTAAAAATACTTTAAGCTCTGACGTACTTCCGGTTTCACCGGAAATGCACGGAACTTAATTTTTTTAAATGACTCGCCCTATATATTTTTGAATTTTCTTGTACTGCTTTAAATTCTCTGTTTAGTTGTTTTTCCTTTTTCAAAATTTAGCCAATAGTTTTTGAGTTATTATTTTTTTTTGAAAATATTTGACCAAAACACGTGTTCAGAAAAAAATCATTTTCACATTGTTTTTAAAAGTAAAAACATTAACTTTGGTGATGCTCGTACCCAAGAAAATTCTGCATCATTTGGTAAAGTTGCACTCGACAATACCTCAAAAAACTTTGTTTTTTCAAAGCCTACTTCCTGAAATTTTCACATACCAAAAACTTATTTTTTTTTAATGGACCAACCAGTATTTTATTGAGGCATTTTGTTTCTTTTTTATTCTCTTTCATTTTTGTTAACAATGTCCTATACCTATCTTTTGTAATTTCTGAGATAATCACTATAGGAGCAATTAGCGGTCAATTAAGGAACTACGGGTCCTGTTCTATGCACCCAAATATTCGTCCAATGAAGGCTGGAATGCGGCTGACTGCCTGAGTCAACTGTTAAAAAATGTCGGTATACATTTTTGTCAAACTTATAAAAGTATCGGTATTAGTTATCATTCAAATGAATTATTCTTATGAAGAGTTAATAGATATGATTGACGTTTTGGGTGAATCTGAAAGAAACTCTTTGCTAGCATCCAGACTATATGCACAGCGATCCCTGGTAGAAGTCAACCGAAGCCAGAAACCTTCGAAACTATAAAGTGGACGGTTTGAGTGAACAGAAAGTATTGAATATGACAGAAAGAGCGGAAAAAGCAATAACTGGTGAGGATAAGACGTTTATGGTACTTGCGAGTGTAGTCGAACACCCCATACTAGTATACGAAAATTAGTCATCAGTTAGATGTAAGTCAAATTTGAGAATCCAGAATAATTGGGAAACATGAAATTCACCCGTAGCATATTCATACACAGGGTTAGATGAAAAAAAAATTCAGAATCGCTTACATTGTTGTCAATAGGCAGCAGATAAATTATCCTGGCTTTCTCAATTTTTTGTTATTTACCAACGAAGCCACCTTCTATTAAAGTGAATACGTTCATCGTCACAATTTCCGTTATTATAACACATAAAAACCCCCACTTTATCACACCTATAAACTTTCAAAATCATTGGTCATTAAAACTGTGGGGAGGAATAGTGGATAGTTACATAATTGGACCTTATTTCTTTGATGAAAATGTTAATGGAGGAGAGTATCTTCGCTATCTACGGACGGATCTTCAAAACTTTTTGAAGACATCTTCAAATATGTCAGTAAATATAACCTTCATTTTATTTCGATGTTAGCCATCAGAGTCAAAAATTAAATACTGCAACTGGACATTGCCGGAATTAAAAAATTGAAATGCGATGCTCTTCATTCTGTAAAATTATTACATTTAGCATAGTTGGACTTAACATTTACTTTGTTTGACAGTTGACTAAGGAAGTCAAGCGCCATTCCTGCCTTCCATTGTTTGAACGAATATTTTGGTGTAAAGAACAACAGCGCTCGCAGTTCTAAAATTGACCGCTAATTGATCCTATAGTGATTATTTACAAAATGCCTCAATAAAATACTGGGTGTTCCATTTAAAAAAAATAAGTTTTTGGTATGTGAAAATTTCAAGAAGTATGCTTTGAAAAAACAAAGTTTTTTGAGGTATTGTCGAGTGCAACTTTACCAAATGATGCAGAATTTTCTTGCCTACGAGCACCACCAAAGTTAATGTTTGTACTTTTAAAAACAATGTGAAAATTAATTTTTTCTTAACACGTGTTTTGGTCAAATATTTTCAAAACAAATTAATAACTCAAAAACGATTGGCTCAATTTTGAAAAAGAAAAAGCAGTTGAACAGACAATTTAAAGCAGTGTAAGAAAATCCAAAAATATATAGGGTGAGTCATTTAAAAAACTTAAGTTTCGTACATTTCCGGTGAAACCGGAAGTACGTCAGAGATTAAGGTATTTTTACAATATTCGCCACACGCAACCATTTATCTTCCACTAATTGTTTTGTCTTTTCTTTAAAACACAAAAGAGCAATCGAAGACGCGGCTACTAATGACTCACCCTGTATATACATGCGAACCTATGAATTTTTGAAGTGAAAACTTGATCAGACCGAGCGAAATGTACTAAAATAATGTATACACAATAATAATAAATATATATTTTTTAAATGTAATATAGAATGAAAGTGAAAAATGGAAAATGTAAATGTAAATGAATATAGAACGAAAAAAAAAGTTGTATTTCGTATTATTAACCCCGCCTTGATAAAGTTTTCACTTCTGCCGTGTGGTCTTAAGCACATCCAAAAATTTTTATTACATTAGATTATTTTCTAATAGTTTGGTTATAGTAGGTTCAAATACACACATCATAAGTCTTGGACCCCCTCTATATAAAAGAAATGAATGGTATATTGTTATTTCTGAGTATTAATAAAAGTAGGCATTTTGTATGGGAAATATAAAATAGCATTGAGGTTTGATGATAACAGACGGGTTATTTATAGTCAATTGTTGAAGAAAAGTGTCAGTTTTGTCGCACTTGTAGTCAAACGATGTTTGTGATTATTTCGTGTTACAATGCCGGGCCGTAAAATTTCCGCCTTCAGTAGAACAAGAATGATGCTGAACATTCAAATCATCAGATATCCCCAATGTGAAATACTGCTAGAGCATCTGTTGTAGCCATACATATATATGTAGAAACTGATTCTGTGGAAAGAAGACCTCGTTCTGAGCGTCCCATTGTCGAATGAAAGGGAGTATTTTTACATGGTTCAATATACCCGGAGGCATCGAAATGCTTCAGCTTCAGTCCTAAGAGCTCACTTCCAAGGTACGTTTCGTAGTGTTATTTCAACCTCAACCATTCAAAGAAGACTTCATAGTGAGAATTTACATGCTAGAAGACCTTTACGTGCACGACACCGAGTCGCTCGTTTCCATTGGGCGCGGGAGCACAAGGGTTGGCTTTTACGGCAGTCGCAATGGGTCTTATTTACCGATGAGACCAGAATTGAATTGGTGAGTGATGATCGTAGGCAACGGGTCTGAAGGGCACCATCTCGTTAAGAGTGATTAAATTTGCCACGTGAAGTTGCTCCTTACTAAATGGGTACAGTTATGTTTTGGGGTGGTATGATGTGGTTAACCGCAGTACCGCGCTAATTCCCATTCAACAGAACATGACAAGTGCAGTTTACATTGAAAACATTATTTGGCTCATAATCTATCCCTTACGCAATGAATAATAATGATAATGCCAGACCACATCATGCAATAAGGGTTCGGGAGGCACTTGAAGAAGGTCATATCATCAGACTTTATTGGCCAGCACAATCCCCCAATATTAACGCGATGGAACATATGTGGGATTTTGTTAGTAGAGCCATTCGCAATCGGATTAACCCACCCCACGCCGCGGAGGAATTAATCATAGGTGCTATAGAGGAATGGAACAATATTCCACAAGAAATCATAAATTCATTGATTATTTCAATAGATAGACATGTCAATGTCTACATTGCTTTGTTTCATCTTTTCTTGTGTATTAAAGTTTTTCTTTTTGCTTCTTCTGTTAGTGCCTACGTTGATCGATAATTCTCATTATCAAATTTTCATCTAAAAAAAAAACATGTTTTCAATATAATATTTTTATTGTTCTTAATAACACACTATTATCATAATCTCTTAGGGATCCAACACTTTTATATTGTGTGTATATCGTATACAGTTGTCTCTATACAGATATCCCAGAAATAAAAAGACGGAGTAGCAGAAATCGAAAGCTAGATTGTGTAAAAACGTACCCTCAAAATATCAAGTCTTTATTCGTGCGCAGACGGCAGAAAAAAAATAATAAAGAATTAAATTGGCCTTACGCCGACCCTGGACTAAATATCCACCTGCTTCACTTTCACAATCGGTCCTTTTCAGTACCACCATATTACTTGTGTTAAAAAAAAGAGGAGGAATAGATACTTCATAATAAATATCAAACCATTAATTACTTTAATTTTACACCTGCTAGAAAAAAATAATTACATTCTTGATATTTACTACGATTTATTGAATATTCTAAAATAATAATAATCAGTTGTTTCCGACTACAAACACATTAAAGAGCAACAACCTTCCTATTTTAAAAATAAAAACAATCTTTTATTGTCTGCAATAAAGTGCGTCACCCATCTGGGTCAACAACCGACTACATAGCTGCGTTATTTAGACGCATCGGACAAAAAAATGTTTTATATGAATGAGTACGATTTAACGTTCCCCGTTTTATACAAATAAAAGCGTATTTTTCTATTAATGCGTGTTCGTTTCTATTTACAAATGAGCATTCTTACGTGTATTTATAAACATACATTCTGTGCCAGGTCCGTAATGTAATTTTTTTATGTAAAAAACAACATAGAAAATTAAATTTTTAATTTCTTCGTTATTGCGGTATATTTAGGACTGTTTCTGTTCGAACTTTACATACCTGTTACTCTTTTTATTTCTGGGGCATCCTGTATAAGAAATGATTTCAGAATATCTAACTCAAAGTTGCTTCAGATGTTTAGTTAAGAAACTGACTTTATAACCACTCAACCGTTCTTGTCCAGTGAAGTGCTTTCGATTCCGTTGTAAGTGATTCACTAATGAAGTGTTGATATTTATAAAGAGAAATTTTAAACATCCATTGTTTTGAGAGAAAACACATACATAAGAAACGCTCAACATAATAAAGGCACATACTATACCTAATTATATACATACAAAGTTAATTTTTCCTCCTGCAAAATATAAAAAGAGCCTTCCACGAAAGACGACGAACAGCACCTAATAAAGCGAACTCCTTATTCTCTTCTTTTCTTCTTTAATTAGCCTCTCTTTGTATTCTCATTTCCCACATAATTTCGAAATATAAACATAATTTATCAGAGTTGTTTTCGTAACAGAACGGTTAACGTCTTCGCGGCATCGCTTGCGCTACACATTGCGCGTCCTGTGTTACGAAGTGTTTTTCTTCGTTGTTATTAAAAACCGGTCCCGTATTACAAGAATAAATTCTTCACTTATGGGACTGTAATGCTGTTTATTGATCCTTTAGTCTGCCATTATCTAGAAGAAATCGTCTAAGTTAAAATCGAGATGATCGATAAATTTTTAAAATGTGTTTGTTTCTGACAAAGACGCCCAAAAGAATCAAATACTTACCACATTGTCTTCTCATTAGTACCTAATCCCTAAGTATTGGGTAACATCAACAACACTACACAAGCATGTTTTCGAAAATAATCAGTTCGTTAGCTGTTTACAATAAGACATACCTATCTGTAGGTGATAGCAATTAACAAGCCATAATGTAATAAAGAGATTCAAGTAATAACACTAATAAAAATACAAATTGATTACTATTAAATTTACAGTTTGTTATCTCCATTATGTGCAATATTGCAATACTGTAAACAAGCACCTATTAATTTCTTAAACTAAGTCTCTGTGTGTGACGGAAGCTTAACGTATGCAAATGCTCAGCAATAACATTATTCATTCTGTATATAACTCAAAAAATACCAATTACGTCATTATCGATTTTATAGATTTTATCACAGTTTATTTATTTATAAGTTAAAGTGTAGTCTAAACTAAAGTTTGAGAGAGTTTCAGATTTTTGAACTTTTGTACAATTGCGATCATGCAAAGATGCACGGTTTTACGTTACTAAAGCATTTTCTAATTTTTTACTTTCTCATACGTAGTATAAGGAGGTATTGTGATGGTGAAAATTTTCAACCTCGAGATTTTTGCAGGTGTCCACGTTTCGGAGTCCCCTGATACCAAAAAAGGGGTTTTTAAAAATCTCTCTCTCTCTCTCTCTCTCTCTCTCTCTCTCTCTCTCGCTCTCTCTCTCTCTCTCTCTCTCTCTCTCTCGCTCTCTCTCTCTCTCTCTCTTCCCTCTCTGGCTGTGTGTGTCAGTGTGTGTGATCACGATAGCGCTCAAGCCGCTATAGCTATCAATTCCAAACTTGGTATTTACAAATATAATTTCCCTCATGAGTCTGATTAGATTTTCAGTAAAATCGACAGGCCGGAAGTAGTGGTTTACTTCAGTGAAAAAATCAAATTTTGACAATATTTTGTCAACTACTAAGTTTAAACAAATTTGTAAAAAGTTCAAATGTACTCAAACTTAAATTTAAGAATAATTTTATATAAAAAATTCCTACCGGAAGTAGTTTTTTTTACTCTTATCTAAAATCAGTTTTTCGCGAAAATTTCGCTTTTTAGATAAGTACATTAGGAATATAAAAGTATTTAGAACTTCATTTTCAATAGCTTTTGTATGAAAAACATTTCAAAATTCAGACGGAAAGTAACACTTTTACTCTTATCGAATAGCAATTTTTTGCAAATATGTATGTCGTAAATTATGCATTCTATATATATTTATCAAGAGTACAAAAGCATTTAGAGCTGGATTTGGAATATTTTCTGCGTAAATGAAATTTCAAAATTCGGTCTGGAAGTAACACTTTTACTCTTAGCGAGTCGCACTTTTTTTTAAAATATCTGGCAAAATATGCATTTTACAGAGATTTATTAAGAGAATAGAAGTACTTAGAATAGGATTTTGAATATTTTTTGTATAAAAAAATTCTTAAATTTGAACTTGAACACTTACAGGTTTATTTTTCTAAGAAGATAACAGTACTTAAAACAATTTAGAACAACTATAACTAAGTGTATAATTTGAATCGCTCATACATATAAGAAAGTATATTTATTTAACTAAGTAGCATTAGAATTTTAGTAACCTAGTAATACTTTATAGGAGCACGATTTGCTGCGACTACACTTACAAGTCTACAAGTCTCATAGACAAAATTAAGGCAGGCAAATAATATTTTTTTTGTAAATCTTGCCATGTCTCTTGTATACATCCTCCAAATCTTCCGCACCTCTAGGCCGGAAATTTCGATTACTAATTTTTCTAACAAGATACCCTCAAAGGTTTTCATTTGATTCAAATCCGGACTTTTTGACACTCATGGAAAGAGATCAATATCATTCTCACCATCCATTCTTGCACAACAGTGTGTACAGGACAATTATCCTGTAAGTTATATAGTACTGTAAGGCCACTCACAACAGTAGGAAGATCATTCACATACAGCAGGAACAGAATCGGTCCGAGTATAGAACCCTGAGGAACTCCACAAACAATGCCCCTCCAAGGTGATCTTATCTCTATCCCCGACTCATCGTTGGTTGACACGCACTGCTTTCTGCCGACTAGGCAAGACCGCATCCATTCCAATGCCACGCGCTGGAAACCCATTCTCTCAAACTTGTCCAGAAGTACTCGTTGATGTACACTATCGAAAGCCTTTGACAGATCCATGAATGCGCAGGCCACCACATCCTTGCTGTTTAAGCCATGTAAAATCTCCTCCAACAGCTGGAAAACTGCTCTCGAAGTTGATCGCCCCTTTATGCATTCCTTCTGACCCTTGTACAGGACATCGTGTATTCGCAAGAAGCCTATCACTCTATTGCACACTAACCTCTGCAATATCTTTGAAATATTAGATAAAAGGGTCGATAATTGTGGAGATCATCATATCTCCCTTTTACTTTCTTATACGTAGTATAAGGAAGTATTGTGATGATGAAAATTTTCGACCTCGAGATTTTTGCAGATGTACACGTTTTTAAGTCCCCTGATACCGAAAAAGTGGTTTTTAAAAAATGTCTGTGTGTCTGTGTGTCTGTGTGTCTGTGTGTCTGTGTGTCTGTGTGTCTGTGTGTCTGTGTGTCTGTCTGTGTGTGTGTGTGTGTGTGACCACGATAGCGGTCAAACCGCTGGACATATCAATTCCAAATTTTGTAACGACGAATATAATCTCCCTCTTGAGAACTGATTAGATTTTGAGCAAAAT
This sequence comes from Amphimallon solstitiale, assembly GCA_963170755.1. Lineage (NCBI taxonomy): Eukaryota > Metazoa > Arthropoda > Insecta > Coleoptera > Scarabaeidae > Amphimallon > Amphimallon solstitiale. The sequence continues at coordinate 93,784,092 of OY720683.1, read as the reverse complement.
CGGCAGACCGGAAGTAGTAGTTTACTTCAGTGAAAAAATCGAAATTTGCAAATATTTCGTCAATTACTAAGTTTAGACTAATTTATAAAGAATTCATAAGTATTTAGAACTTAATTTCCAATATCTTTTATATAAAAAAAATTTCAAAATTCGGACCGGAAGTATTACTTTTAGTCTTAACGAATAACAATTTTTTGCAAATATGTCGTAAATTATGCATTCTATATACATTTATGAAGAGTACAAAAGTATTTAGAGTTGGATTTGGAATATTTTTTGTATAAATGAAATTTCAAAATTCGGACCGGAAGTAACACTTTCATACGTATAAGAAAGTCGTGTGGTGGCCACACCTCATTTTTTACTTTCTTATACGTAGTATAAGGAAGTATTGTGATGATGAAAATTTTCGACATCGAGATTTTTGCAGATATCCACGTTTTGAGGTCCCCTGATACCAAAAAAGTGGTTTTTAAAAAATGTCTGTGTGTGTGTGTCTGTCTGTGTGTCTGTCTGTCTGTCTGCCTGTCTGTGACCACGATAGCGGTCAAACCGCTGGAGATATCAATTCCAAATTTTGTATTTACGTGTATAATCTCCCTCTTGGGAACTGATTAGATTTTCAGCAAATTAGGTCGACCGGAAGTAGTAGTTTACTTCGGTGAAAAACTCGAATTTTGCCAATATTTCGTCAACTACTAAGTTTAGACAAATTTATAAAGAATTCATATGTACTTAAAATTAAATTTAAGAAGAATTTTATTAAAAATTTTTTTCGAAATTCCTGCCGGAAGTAGGCTTTTTACTCTTATCGAAAATCGGTTTTTTGCAAATATGTCGTAAATTATGCATTCTATATATATTTATGAAGAGTAGAAAAGTACTTAAAGTTGGATTTGGAATATTTTTTATATAAATGAAATTTCAAAATTCGGACCGGAAGTAACACTTTCATACGTATAAGAAAGTCGTGTGGTGGCCACACTTCATTTTTTAGTATAGGTCTTATTATTGCATATTTCATTCCGCCCGGAAACAGACATCTCTGAAGGACATGTTTATGATGTGAGTTAATGGTGTTACAATTTCCTCAGCAGAAAACTTTAGCACATACACAGGTATGTCATCATTGCCCGTAGCCTTTGAGTTCTTTAAGCCTCCATAACCTCTTCGGGGTATGTCAGATGCAACGAAAAGGTGTCGGATACATACTTTACATTTCCAGAGGAAAGTTGTGTTATTCTTCTTAACGTCTTGACTCTATGAAATGCTTATTAACTGCTGTTAGAATATCCTTGGCATCAGCAAACTCACCGACATCACTGACCCTATAGGGATCCCTTCCATTACGACCCTGAAGTTGACCGATTACATCCCACGTTACCCTGGCCTTGTTGGTGGAATTCTTGATATATTCCTCATAAGATTTTCGCTTGGCTTGTTCTATTTCAAGTTTTAAATTATGACAGAAAACTTGTTATTCAAAATACAATTTGTACATAAAACAAAGACTATAACCCTTATTTAAATAGATATTCCATATTAAGCAATATAATGTTCAGATAGACATATCTTCATCACTTATTAAAGTATTCTATCAAGGGATAAGAACAAGTTTCCTCCTAATATCTCTTTATAGTTAGTTTGTATTTATGCGGCAAATTATTATACAACTCATACAATTTATTGTGTTTAAGAGTATTTGTGATTGTTTACCGCCATGCTGAAGTCATTGCAATTCTGTCTAACTCACACTACAGATTTATATATTAATAAATATGGGAAAGGTAAAACTCTGTAGCTTTTAAAGGTGCATCCACATGATTCCCTAAAGTTAAACCCAAATATAATACAACAACAACAAATTTTTAACAACAAACATATCCAAATTACAGAATACTAACATAATATACATGCAATATATTAGATATGTGCTCATACATTGTCATAAAAAACAAGTACCAAATGGTTACTCCTTCAGTTGAGCTGTTATGACGCCCTGATTTACTAGGTGTACCTGCACGTTGAATAAAGAGAGAAGTGTAGATATAATGCAAATTACAACAAACGAAAAAGATAAACATTCGATTAAAGCTCAAGTAACCAGAGAAATCAGTATCCTTCGGCCGAAATCATGCCATCACTGATCTAACGCTTTAATTGAGATTTAAAAGAACTGAGTGGTAATTATTTCATTTGATACGGTAACTTGTTCATAATGAGTGCGCAATTATGCAGTAAGGATATTCGTCCAAAAACAATTCCAAATTTTGTATGCATTTCTTGCAATTGAGACCAACCCCATCTATTGTCAGGTACATTCCCTCCGAACAATATGTAATAATATATTTTTTATGCTATGAACATTCTTTCCCAATCCCTAGAAATTCCACGTATAAACGTAATGCATGATAAGATGGAATATAGGAGAGCATAATACACAGTCATGAGATGGTCTCGATCTAATAAACTAGATCTAAGTTGTTTAAAGTAATCCGAATTGAGACGTTAAACCACATACTGAATATGTGTATGCCAAGTCAAAAGCACTCGCTTCCTTCGGTCGCTCGTGCTTTCTAAATGCGATCATGCGGGAATATACTTTTCCCGCACTTGGTTCGTAAATAACTATTTTACACCCCACTCTTTATTGTAGTTTTCAATTAGTTCTCAAAGTTTCTTGAAGTTTTCTACGTTTCTATTGTTAACTAACTCTGGTGTTACTTTTCCAAAATACTTCACCGTTATTCAATTTTTGTGCAAGCGATGTATTTCTTCGATACTTGAAATCATAAACCTGCCCAACTTATGCACAAGATGTCTTTTGCATGAGGACTGCTGGAAAGATTTGACCTTTTGTCCGCCCTATTCTCCCAACGATTACGATTTATTACCTTAACTTATCCTGTTCAACGATTGCTGTATCTTTTGCATTAAGTGTTTCCATAAATATGCTAACTCTGTTTTTTTATCGATGGTAAAGACCATTTTTATTATTACATTAATTGCACCAGCAACTATCAAGCCTAAACGAAGGACTTCTTGATTTCTTTAGTTTTTGCTTTTGTCCTGAATTGGTTGAAGAAAAACGTTTGGGAGATAGTAAACCGAGAAATACCAGAGTATTCCAACTGCTGTTGTGTCGATATGGCCCAATGCTTAAGAGTTGTATTTGTTGACACTACAGTAGCGTGATATCCATTTCTTACGCCTCAATTATATAGCGAAGTTGAATTTGAATACATCATTCTAGGTTAGGTTTGGTTATTTTCACTGTTACTGAAATAATGATTGAATCAGACATTGAAGCAACATTGGACGACAATAAATTTCTAAAAGCATGTCATATATTTAATGTTGTATGTAATTGACTAAAGAACGTATTAAATTACCAATTAAAATTGATGCTTACCATAACCTAACCTTACATCAAATTTCAAAAATTAAAACATCAAAATTTAATTTAAATGAAAAGCCAAGAAATAAATAATTTTAATATGATATGCAGGTATCTCCTCCAAACTGTTGTTTTGATTTATGGCACATTAGCGACCATAACAATATGTTATACAAGTTAATTTGATGGTTATTAAGCATGATAAGATGGAATATACGAGTGCATAATACACAGTCATGAGATGGTCTCGATCTAATAAACTAGATCTAAGTTGTTTAAAGTAATCGGAATTGAGACGTTAAACCACACACTGAATATGTGTATGCCAAGTCAATTTTTCCTCTACGGTAGACAAAATCAATCTCATTGAAATTTTGTGAAACAATGAAGGTATTGATATTTGCTTATAAAGGTATATAAAGTTTGTCTTTTCCTTTTTCAAAGTCAGTCAATTTGCAGTACACCAGTGATTCATTTGACACTTTTGTACGAGACAGAACCAATCGAAGGCTTCAATTTAATAAACTCAGCCTTCCCACAAAACTTATAAAACAAGTGCAGACTTATCATGTACACAATTATCGTCAATAATAAATTCTTGTTAAAGCCTATTCTGATGTGGTGCCAATTAACAAGACAAAAATGAATAATATAAAAGAGATTACAAAATATATTGGGGCAGAAGATCTATAGTTTTAATATCATGTAACATCCTGGCCAATCACTAATACGGACGATGATGATGGTGCTGGTATCAATATCTACTTGTTTATACAACCTGAACCTGAAAGAAGCATAACCAATACAATAACCAATTTTCTTTTTCATTTTCCCAATATTTAAACATTTGGACATGTACTGTTCTTAATCTCAGCGATTCAATTAAAGGGTGCCACTTGTTCTAGGATATTCCCACTAACAGTAAGAACATTCCAATATTTGGATATTCCTTACGTGGACCACAGACTTTCGAAACTGTAGTTTTACACCCCGCAGTCCCCATATCCACACTCGGTACAATCAGCCTGTATATCATTTGCCTTGTGATAATTTCTATAAAATCAAAATAAACGAAAATAATATAATCGAGCATCCATTTATTCCACAAAATAGTAAACACGTAGATTATGAGTGACAAAATTTTCAGTAACTCAATTAAGCTAGGAAGCTGTTAATTGTATCTTAGACAAATTTTAAAATTACCAAGAAACAAAAACAGACTTACGTGAAATAAGTGTAGGTACTTGCATACTTACTTGTCCAAAATAAATTACAGGAGGTTATCTCTTAGAATCCCAAAATACAGAATCAAATACGAAAACTGAAGTAAGTAAACCAAAGAAGCAAATAAATTCTCGAGCGATTTCAAAAAAAGCACATGAACTATATCAAATATATAGTAAACAATTAAATGAGGTAATAATATGTCGCAGAATTATTATCCTAAAAATAAATTAAATACTGTCCCAGAGGAGCCGGAACAATTTATCGAAGTTCTATTAATATGTATTAGACTACATCTGGAAATGCAGAAACCTTTAGCTAAACGTATTCCTCACAGTGATTTACAAAATAATATCAAATCTTAGGGTTGCGAATTTAGCTGGTAATAAATTGTTCATGGTTACTAAGGCTTGTTCCATAATATCTGGTGGACTCAAATTTTACATTTCACTGTCATTATCCCTCATTTTTACCGTTCATATTTTCAAAAAAGCACACGTTTTAAGCACTTACTTGTAAATTGCAGAGAACTGTCACATTAATTTAATTTGTATATCTGTCAGATATGCAGTCGCCATATTGAATATTGTTTGAATATTGGAATGTCGCATTCCTATTGGATATAAACTTGTATCGTAATGAAAAATCTGTATTCCTATTGGATATAAACTTGTATCATAATGAAAATCTGTATCTTAATGGACATCATTAAAGTACAGGTTCGGCATATCTAATAATACAATTAAAGTATGGGAGTAGAAAAACTATATTACATTATTAGATTTCAAAAAAAAAAAAGAAAAATCCTATTAAGTGTAATCAAGTCATAAAGCAACAAATAGCTTTACTTTTAATAAAATTAATCAACCTATTTAAATTTATTGTAAGTCAAGCAAGCTATATGTTTCAAAAAAAAAAACATACATTATTTCATGGAAAAAACAAATATTAAAATTTGATGGTTAGTGTAATTTTAATTAGCGAAGAATTTTATCATGCAAAACAGGCGACTTGAACACACACCTTCCGATTGCCAGTCGAATGCTCAACTTATAGAACTACGGCCTACGCGTAGACTAAGTGTATCGAAAAACTGAGAAATGTATGTGCATTTAGACGTTTTATACGAAGAAGTCATAGATATTATATTTCTTGCTACGTGATATTCAAACATATACATATTCCTTCTACTAACTACTTCTTTCATTCTCTTTTATTTACCTGTTTCTTATTCATCTGCACCATCTTGAACATCTCCGTTGATATAGGGTCTCTTCCTCTATCTCCATCGGTTCGAAATTTCTCAGAACAAAAATGGTAAGTGAGAATCATCAATTTAAATATTTAGCGATATCTTTAATACATCAGCTCCTAATGGATAATGTCGATAAAATTAGCACATTTAATTTAGAATACATCTTATAAATTTCGGAAATGAACTTGTTTGTCTTAAATTACATAATTTTCCAGCAGTAGCCTTGCATTGTAGCTATTATAATAACTTAGTACGCCTAATATATTACACAAACACACATTTAAATTAATAACCGCATTATTTGATATACACACATTTTAAATTAATAACAGCAGTTTTTATACATCTCCCTATACATATACATAAGTATTGTATAAACGGAATCCATACAATTGTCAACACAATTAATCAAGTTCGCCAAAAGAAGCACAACAGATTGGAACGTGACCAGCATAATTTAATATAAAATTTATGCTTGGCAAGCAGATTATGGCTGTTTTTCTCTTAATTAAAAGTGAAGATTACGTCATCCAAGATATATTTAAATTGCTCTTTACTTTTTTTGTATTCAAATATATACATACATATATCAATAATGTATGCTTAACAACAAGGAAGAGAACAGGATGTTGTCTTTTTTTGTTATTTTTTTTGTTCGCCAATAATAACTACTGATATTTTAAAATTCATGACTTGTTTACGTTTCTAAGTAGATGCGTGCAATCGCAATCAATGTAGATCACTGAAAAAGAGAAAAAAATGTTATCGCTACCAAGTTGAATTCGAAAGCAATTTCTAATTAATCACGATAATTATGAGCAAAATTTCTTAAATGGGATTGCTCAAAAAAGCTGCTAAGTGTGTGAGATTTATGAAAACTATTTTCCTCACTTCCGTTAAAAAATATTACAAAATTGTTTTGATTAAATATTCTGATATTAGATTCTATTTAAACTTTTTTTTCTTTATGTTACAGTTGTACAAATAAAATGTGGACACAAAACGACTTTCTTATGCGTACTTTCGAGTCGAAGTTTTTGTACAACGTGTTTCTAAATTAAAGTTTTTACCTGTTCATCAGGTAATTTCTTTCTTCCATAAGTTTATACCATAGCTCCAGTTCCAGGTCATATTTCTCAATCCATAAAATTCTATAAAGAAACTTACGTTGTTTTTAAAGTCAATTGTAACTCACTCTAAGCATCTATAAAGACAGAAGTTTTGCATCTATAAAGGCCGAAGTTTTATAAACTCAAAATAAACGATGACTTCTTGGAGGAAATCGAATATGTAACAATGATATAAACGAATTAAGATTATAATTACTATAGATCGGATGTACGAGGCCGAAGTTACTGTTTTCGTCTAGAATACGAACAGCAAAAAAGTCGATATTACTCTGAAATTCCTTTCTTCATCGGCATAGATAGAAGGGTGAAGAATTTTTAAAATTTATTAATTGCCCTTATATTTCGTAAGATAAATAAAATACGAAGAGTTAATTTAGTTTTTTCAATGTTTTGACTATCAATTACATACTTCGTAATTTTTGTAATAGTTCCTGCTTAATAACGTTTCATTAAATCTACTGCTCCCAATCATCTTGACGTAAGTGTGCATTGAATTCGTTAAGTTTCAATAACATACTGCCGTGGTCTCTTGCATATTAAAAATAAGAATAGTATTAAGAAGTAGCTTAAGTGTTAAATAAAACATTAAATTTAAGTTCAAAGAATATACTGAAGATTTCAATATCATGCAACACTAATAACACAAGTGTATGATGAGTTGCATATATTTAAATAGGATTTTTAAATATTATTATTATCATTATAAATTAGATAAATATTAAAGAGGTACAAAATAAAGACAAAATAAGTCTAAGCAATATATTTATTTTGTAGAAAAGATGAACAGAAGATATGATTTGTGTAAAACAAAACGCAACCTAACTTTTCTCAAGGCGTAAAAATTGCATTAAATATTCTAAATAATAGACCCTTGTTCAAAGACAAAAAGGTACTTAAAGCAAACAATAGAGACAGAGTTATGTTGAGGGATGTAACGGTAAAGAGAGTGAGTCATTTAAACTCTATCAAATTATACGAACAAGATCAAGAGAAGAAAATGTTACAGAATAAATAATGCATTTAAAACGTACAGAATGTGATAAACTTAATAAAAGAGATTTTAAATAAATCATGCTTAAAGGATAAAATTTACCTTAACTTATAACTATAGACAGAAAAGGATATAAGTATACATTCTAACACGATATAGCCAGAAAATGTTTTTTTATATAAACGACAGCTGAGCAAATAAAATATATATAGTCATGAACTTGTATGTGTAACACAGAAGTTTCATAGACTGTGGAGACTTGTATGGTTTGGAGATCTACAAAGAGAAATATAGTATAAAACTTGTTTATAGTTTTTTGCAGATAAATATATTACCATGTGAAAAGTCTTGGGTAGAAATGAAAGACAACGTAGTGGATACGACTGACCGTTGTAATATAAGTGATATGGGAAGAAAAAATTCCTGTTATCTGCAATGTATTTCCCATTTTACCGAGTCCAGTCTCTTCTAAAAAGAAAAAATTAAGGATTATGTTAGCGAATGGGAGAAGGAAGTATCTAACAAATGATGAGAAAGGCAACAAGTTTATAAACAAATACAAGGAGGGATTATGTTAAGAAAATATACCTACCGTTGAAGATACCGAATAGTTTAGGGAAAAGACTTTTAAATAAGCAAACAATTTCAAGTGTTGACGTTTTAGTGAATGAACTGTCAAAAGACAATATGTTCGTGTGTTAGTGTAACAACGACAACTTGAAGAAAATGAAGGGCAGAGATTTCACAGATGACGCATAATGCCAACCTAAAATTTAGTTCAATGGACGGCGTAACAAGCGTTACATATTTTTTTTCGGGTATAACTTCAAAGAACATGAACGAACAAGAGGAGATTCTGATATCGACTTCGAAAGATAAAGACTTTTTGAAAAAGCTAAGTGTAGGGTAAAATACACTACGACTTGATAGATATTTGTTCATTTTGTATTAGTATATTAATTTCATTTTCATTTTAATTTCATTTATAATAATAATTTTTCTTTTGATAATTTTTTTTTGGTATTTTAAAATGGAGATGCCTAAGACATAATTTGAAGAAATGTTTAATGAAACAAAGTGGGTTTTTCAATTATAAAAAAATATCAATGCTGAAATGCGTTTATAGGAATACTATGTGAAAATATTTATTCCAGTATAACGTTGAGCATTAAGGATAAAATAGATATTGTCATGTAAATAATAATTCGTTAGTTTTTTTTTGTATAACACAGAAAGAATTATTAATGGTGTTGGTTATTAATAGAATACAACGTACGAATGTTTATTTTCAAATACCTTTATCAGGCATCATTAATTCTCGCAATTCAATTTTGATTTCAAACTTAAAATAAAATATACATTTAGAAAAGAGAAATGTTTCTGTGTGGCAGGTATTGAAACGGTGGCTGCAATACGTGCGAATGGTTGTTGCCAGTGATCAATTCAAGCTTATCTTCGAACATTGACCATTGCGAAGTTCTAGAATTATCAGGGCATTACGTGCAAATATAATGTTTCTGATAAAATAGAATTAGCACAATATTAACAGATTATCGACATTCAGTTGAGTTTCTTTGTTTTAAAACAGGATAATATTATTTTTGATTAGCATTATCGATATATTTATTCTACAAAACATTACAACCAAGAATACGGTATAAATGTTTTCTTTCAATTTTGTGTGTTTTTTTTATAATTTCTTGTGGTGAATATAGTATAGCGATGCTATCTATTAATAATGTTTGAATAAAATATACAAGTATGATATTATATAGACTTAGATTTTTTTTAATACAAATTATAACCTTATCTCTAAACAAAAATAAGCAAAAGATTTACCAGGAGAAAAGAAAGCTGAATACACTGCCAGAACTCACGCGTAATTACAAAGTACGTGCTGTTAAGAAATAAGTGAATATATCTAATATAATAAAAATTATCATTATTTTTATAATTATGTTGCTGGTACAGCACACAGCAATACGAATATATCTTTAGTTATCATTTAATTAGATCTAGAATATTGTTTATGTTACTTTTACTTTCTTATACGTAGTATAAGGAAGTATTGTGATGATGAAAATTTTCGACCTCGAGATTTTTGCAGATGTTCACGTTTTGAAGTCCCCTGATACCAAAAAAGTGGTTTTTAAAAAATGTCTGTGTGTGTGTCTGTGTGTTTGTCTGTCTGTGTGTGACCACGATAGCAGTCAAACCGCTGTAGATATCTATTTCAAATTTTATATTTACGTATATAATCTCCCTCTTGAGATCTGATTAGTTTTTCAGTAAAATCGGTAGACCGGAAGTAGTAGTTTACTTCAGTGAAAAAATCGAATTTTGCAAATATTTCGTCAATTACTAAGTTTAAACAAATTTATAAAGAATTCAAATGTACTCAAAATTAAATTTGAGACAAATTCTCTTAAAAAAGCTTTTTGAAATTCCTACCGAAAGTAGGTCTTTTACTCTTATCGAAAATCAGTTTTTTGCGAATATCTCGCAAGTCATGCTTTCTAGGCAGGTACATTACCAGTATAAAAGTATTTAAATGATAATTTTAAATATCTTTTGTATAAAAAAAAATTCAAAATTCGGACCGGAAGTACCACTTTTACTCTTACCGAAAAGCGATTTATTGCAAAAATGTCGTAAATTATGCATTCTATATATATTTATTAAGTGTACAAAAGTATTTAGAGTTGGATTTGCAATATTTTTTGTATATATGAAATTTCAAAATTCGGACCGGAAGTAGTACTTTTACTCTTAGCGAGCAGCACTTTTTTTCGAATATCTTGCAAAGTATGCATTCTATGGCGATTTATTAAGAGAATGAAAGTACTTAGAATAGGATTTTGAATAATTTTTGTATAAAAAAATTCTTAAAGTTGTATATTTTGAAACACTCATATAAGAAGGTCGTGTGGTGGCCACACCTTATTTTTTCAGATATGATATGGAAGAACGTCGAGAATGGCATCGTGAAACAATGGCGAATTGGATCAATGGTCACTGATTGTATGTCAATTGTCAGTGATTCCGATATTTATTGCAAAGTCTGTAAAATATCGTTACAGAATGCCAAAAAATCGCACGTACAACGTAACTTGGCATCGCTAAAACATACACAGAAATTGGACCGCCTGGAAGCTGACAATTTGAACGAAGAACTCTGTGAAACTTTAATGGCGGCTAAATGCCCATTAAATAAACTTGACAATCCCGCTTTGAACACATTTCTCCAAGAATTACTGGCAAAAATGTTCCAGATGAATCCCGCAAATATTAAGTTTCTAAGTGCTTCACGAAAACAGCTGAAGGTATTAGAAGACATCCTTCAAATCAGTACCTATGGATAAGTGCCGACGAAACTGTCGATATATTAGGATGCTGTGTGGTAAATGTTGTAGCTGGTGTACTACATCCACCTATTCCATATAACGCATATGTAATACCATCTAAAGTTATAAATACAATTGCTACGGAAACAGTGGGTAAAAAAAAAAATTGCACAAAATGCTTCATTTGGACGGCAGGTTCAAGGAAAAAATACTTTTACTTGTTAGTGTCAGTGACGCATATATATTACAAACAGGCAGACTATTAAAGGAAACATATCTATTATATGCTGCATATTACTTGTGTAGCACATGGTCTCCACAGAATCTGTGAATATATCAGAGACACCTATCCGGAAGTTGATAAACTTGTATCAGCTTTTAAAAAAGTTTTGAAAAGAACACCATTGAGAGTAGCTCTTTACAAAGAAAAACTTTGTCACTGCCTCCCTTGCCAGTAATAACTAGATGGGGAACATGGTTGGAAACTAATAGTTTTTATGCAGAGAATTTCGACAGTTTACAAAATTTCCTGACATGTTTAAATGACGATGCTCGAAGTATTTCTGAGTGCAAGGAACTAACACAAATCCCGAATTTAAAAAATCAGTTGTAATTCCTTCAGGAACACTTTGGAAATTTGCCTAAACTAATCACATATTATGAAAATCGAAATTTCAAATTATAAGATGGATTAATCACATTAGATGCGGCTATTAATAATTTCAAAAGTGTTCCAAGTGACTTCTGATGTGGCCTTCGGCAAAAGTTAGACAGTTTTTAATAGAAATTCAGATTCAATAACATTGCGGCAACTGTGTATGGGGACAATGACACAAAATCTAACTGCTAAATACGCTGAAATAAAAGAATATTTTCAGTATGCATCTAAAACCTGTTGCGATGTACAAAGGACGTTTTCTATCTACAAGGATGTACTTCATTCAAAGAGAACCAATCTTACAGAAGAAAACCTTGATAAAGTATTGCTAGTAATAATACTCCTTTACTCAACTTTAACTACAAAATAAACAAATAATAATGTATTTTGTATTTTATATATTGTTATCCGATTATATAAATAAAATTGAAAACTCTTTAAAAATACAAAATTTCAATAGTGCGCCCGTGGCCGATGAGTCATCGGCCGCTCGTGTCCGGTCTCTAATAATTAGTGAACGCCTTCATTAGTCATCTTCGGTGGCTTTGTTTATACGCAAATTTCTATTTCCGATTGCATTGCAATGTCCCGTGCTATTTGAAGTAATTCGGCAGCTACTTGTTTTGGGTCTTGACGATTTATGTTGCGTACGTCATTGATTTTGTTAATATGGGCGCTTATTTTGACAAAATCTATGCACTTTGCTTGCAAAGTATTAACCATAGGAAGTTTTGTGTGAATAATCGAATGCTTTTGTATTTCTCGGACCGTCTAGTCCCGTACATTTGTGAAAGATTGGAAGCCAATTACGTACGAGCAAAAGTTTATAGTAACTTGTGTTTTAAGTCACATTTTAGGAAATCGTATATTGAATAAAAACTGTATTGACTTATAATACGAGTGTTCTCCATTATTTTATGAAAAAAGATGTTATTCCCTTCCAGATAGTTCCTGATTTTATTATATATATATAGCTTTGATCTCCAGTGGTCTAGATAGTGTTGGGTTGTTTGCAGGCGATATGAAATCTGTAACTTTTCTCTGTGGTACGTTTCATAATTAATCATAATTATGAAACGTACCACAGAGAAAGGGAAAACATCAGCTTTCCATTTAGTGTGTAATTTTTTTGTTTTTTTTCTTAGCATATTTTATATAAGGGAATATAAACAGGTTAATATAAGGTAATTATTTTCTCTTGTTAAAAATGTTTCCTAAACTATGTATATTTCAAATTACAGAGCTCTAATCGCTATTTTTATAGTAAAGATTCTTACTGCTACAGATGACTTCCCTCAAAACAGATTTCTGTAGGATTTTACTGAGAAAGTTCACAAAATAGGCAGATTATGAAGCAGCATAGGCAGCAATGGTCTTCAGTCTTCATATACTATACATATAGCTGTAGTTAATGAGGTAGCTAATTCCTATATATGCATGCCGGGGCTCAGTTTAAATCAAATAACATAGGACGGCTCTTAATTTCTTGTAGAAAAACAGAGACGCTGAGTTTTTCTTCGTTTAATTTTTGTTCATTGTTTTGGAACCATTGTGTTATTTCCTCTATTACCGGTCTACTCCTGACCATAGAGGCCACTTTGTTTGGCTTTGTTTTTCGAGAGATCATTAATATACATCACAAATAATACTGGTCCTGGTATTGACCCCTGTGTTACCACACTATGAGTTAGTTCTGTAATGGATATTTCTCCACTTAAATCCACTCTCTAGTATCTTTCTGTTAAATAATTTTTTTTATTATTGTAGGCATTTATTATAGTCTCAATCACTTCCAGAATTCCAACCAGAGCGGATTTGGTTTTCCTATATCCATACTCTTTATTAGATATACAGTCTGGTGATAAAGTTTGGAACAAAATTTATAAAAGCGTTCTATCATGTTTTTTAAGAAAATCGCTCGGACAGGTGATTTTTGGTTTTAAAATGCCATCTTTTGACGGAAAATTTTCATTGAATGACGTCATTGGTTTTTACATAATGACGTCATCATCAATTTTTTTAAATGACAACCTACACTATTCCTTTCAGTTTTTAATAAATCTTCTTACTGCTAAAACGGTGAAATTGGTACCGTACATAACATTTTTTTAAATAAATTTACACATTTACTTACAACTTTAATAGTTACAATTTAGTAAACATAATAATAAAAAAACATATTTAACAAAGTAATTAACAGAACTTAACGCAAATGTTCAAAGCCCCCCTCCATCCATTTGGCATTGACCAGCATGACAGTAAATTTACTTTCTATACTGCGCTAAATAATATCTGGCCTAAATTGTTGCATTGCATCCAGTGATGTAAAATTACCGTAATTTATATTTTTGGTAAATTACCGTGGTAAATTACTGCTTTTTTGCCAAGATTTATTCTTGCGTAAATTACCATTTTTTCAGTAAATTACCATGGTAATTTACCACACTTTCTTTATTGTTTAAATAAAACCCCTACAACACAAACACAAACAAAAATAATTGGACGGGTACATATCACTAATTAATTTCCAAGTAGATTTCATATTGCTAGCGTTATCAGTCACTATGCTTATAACTTTATTAATATCTAAGTCGTCAATAACAGAACTAAGCAAAGAACAAAGATATGCAGTATCGTGGCGATTTTCCTTGTAGTCAATTACTTTAAATAAAACTGGTTCTGGACATGTAATTATTATATTTATAATGGATTCGTTTCTAATATTACTCCACCAATCAACTTGAATTCCAATTGTTTTACACTTTGCTGCTTTTTCATTAACTAACTGATTTATTTGAGAGTGCTGTTTATCTAAAAGCGCACTGGATAACTCATATCTAGTCGGCGATCGTAAAGATGGTTTCATTTTTTTAAACAATTTTTGCCAATGAACATCTTCGGTAAAATTTAAAGGGGTATTACTAGCAAAGCATGCTGTTGCTAAGAGATCCCAAATTTCCTCTTCTTCTGATTTATTCATTACATCCACAAACAATCCAAATTTTCACTGTAAGCGGATTTTGTGGTGCTTGCAGCAGACTGTGGGCGAGAATCGCTTGAAATCGTCTCTCCATCGTCGTCTTCTAAATCTGTTTGCGAATAACTTTTGATTTCCGAAATCTCTAAAATTTTAAATATTTTTCCATAAAACCCAATAGCAATCAATCAAAATTACTCACTTTTATTTATTGCTTTAATTTTCTTAAGGACAACGAATGCACTTATTCTGTAAGTGACTGTTCTAGTTATGTAAAACATAACTTTGCGAACAGAAGTTACACGAATATAATTTCGAATGTTCTTTGAATTTTGAAAATGCTGTTAAAATAACTTTTTATTTTGTCTTTAGGCCCCATCCCAGCGCACAGCACTACAAGTAGTATATTCACAAACTTTACATAGTTCAACTTATACACCGAAAGCTTTTGAAAGACTACTTCATTCGTTATATAAACGGCTGATTCACGGGCTTTTACATCTGCTAGAAAGGGACTTCCCCAATCACCGAGTGTGCAATGTCATACGTGTACATAGATGATGTTTTACTCTGTAATTTACGGATATTTTATGTAATTTACCGTAAATGACGGTAATTAATTCGGTAATATACGGGGTAATTTACCGACTTACATCACTGATTACATCACGAATTCTCTGTTGCACATCTTCCAAGTTGTTGTGTCTATTGAAATAAACTTTTCATTTTAAGTAACCCCATGTATAAAAATCTTAGAGCGTTAGGTTGGGGGAACGCGCTGGCCACTGAATTGGCCCTATCCATATTTCTGTAAAGATAGCATCAAGGTATTGACGGACATCTATGCCAAAATAAGGAGCTGCCCCATCTTGGTGAAACTAAATATTCTGATGACGTACGTCGCCATCTTCATTTTTAGGAAACAGAGCCGCCACTGTCAGCGCGTTCCCCCAACCTAACGCCCTTAGATTTTTATCTATGGGGTTACTTAAAATCAAAAGTTTATTTCAATAGACCCAACAACTAAGTTGTGCAACAGAGAATTCGTGATGCAATGCAACAAATTAGGCCAGATATTATTGAGCGCAATATAGAAAGTGTTTACTGTCATGCTGGTCAATGCCAAACGGACAGAGGGGAGCACGTTGAACATTTGCATTAAGTTCTGTTGATTACTTTGTTAAATATGTTTTTTTTATTATTATGTTTACTAAATTGTAACTAGGGAAGTTGTGAAGTAAATGTTTCATTTACTTAAAAAAATAAAAAATTAAATGTAAGGTACCAATTTTTGTACATCACCATTTTAGCAGTAAGAAGGTCTATTAAAAACTCAAAAAAAATAGTGGGGGTTGTCATTTAAAAAAATTGATAAAGACGTCATTATGTAAAAACCAATGACGTCATTCAAAAAGATATTTCGTCAAAAGACTGCATTTTAAAAACAAAAATTGATTTCTCCGAGCGATTTTCTTAAAAACATTATAGAACGCTTTTATGAATTTTGTTTCAAACTTTATCATCACACTGTACAGATGTATCCCTCAATGTATTTTAGTACATGATCTGCTATCAGTTGTTCAAACAGTTTGGAAGTTGTAGGGAGAATAGTCATGATCTCTATTTTTATGAACTGCAACAACTGATCCTACTTTTAGTTGAAACATTTGTACAACATTTTGTTAGAAATATACAGCGTGTCCCAGAAATAAAAAGACGGAGTAGCAGGTATGTAAAGTCCGAACAGAAACAGGCCCAAATATGCCGCAATAACGAAGAAATTAAAAATTTAATTTTCTATATTATTTTTTTAAATAAAAAACTTACATTACGGACCTGGCACACGTAAGAATGCTCATTTGTAAATAGAAACGAAAACGCATTCAAAGAAAAATACGCTTTTATTTGTATAAAACGGGAAAAAAATGTTAAATCATACTCATTCATATTCGATTGTTGACGCAGATGGGCGACTGACTCACTTTATTGCAGACAATAAAAGATTGTTTTTATTTTTAAAATAGGAAGGCTGTTGCCCTTTAATGTGTTTGTAGTCGGAAACAGCTGATTATTATTATTTTAGAATATTCAGTAAATCGTAGTAAATATCAAAATGTAATTATTTTTTTCTAGCAGGTGTAAAAAGTAATTAACGGTGTGATATTTATTATGAAGTCTCTATTCCTCCTCCTTTTTTTTAACACAAGTAATATGGTGGTCCTGAAAAGAACCGATTGTGTAAGTGAAGCAGGTGGATATTTAGAGGATATGAAACATTGAGGTAATTGCGCACTGCCAATGAAATGTGTGGAGGCGCGCCATCGTGCATGAACCGGAGTTGTCTTCTAAGTTGCAGAGGCACATCGTCGAGATATTCCGGCAACGTATTCTGCAAAAACTCTAAATAACTCTCTCCGGTCAGTCGTGCAGGTAGTATGTGCCGTCCAAGCAGACTATCACCGACAATTCCTGCCCAAACATTTACTGAGAAGCGGTGTTGGAAATGACCCTGCTGTATGAAAATTTAACACATCATTTCGGGTGAAACAACATTCATCCGTGAATAGTATGCTGGCACAAAAGTCCACATCTCTAGCTTGTTTTCGTCGAAACCAGGTACAGAATCTAACACGTGCGTCCTGTTGTGCTAGAGCTTACACCCGTTGCAGGTGGTATTGGTACAGCAAGTTCTCGCGGAGGAGTCGATGAATTTTCGATCGGGACATTCCTACTTGTCTTGCTGCAGATCGCGTGCTTATACCTGGACCCCTATCTACCACATCCAGGAGATGCTCTTCCGCATGTAAAACTCTCCGTGTTCTTTCACGACCCCTGCCTTCGTAGCGTGGGAGTAGTGTGTCTTGTTCGCCTAACCTAAACACCGTGTCCATAATCACTTGATACGACGGACGCCTGCGATTAGGAAAACATTCGGCGTATAAACGTTCAACAGCTCTTCCATTTCCACCTACTTCACCGTAGAGATACACCATATCCCATAATTCTTGCGTCGTAAAAGCCATGTGGATAACTATGTGTCAACTCACATCGGCGGCTAATAACAAACTGAACATCTATGTATCTATCGCCCTTGCACATGCATGCATTGGCGGCTGGTCGGTAATAAAATCGCGGGCCACACAACAAAAACTTATGTATTTTTTTAAATAACATCCATTGTGCTGTTTGACAATGGATGTTATTTACAAAAATACATACGTTTTTGTCGTGTGCCGCGCGATTTTATTACCGACCAGCGCCAATGCATGCATGTGTGCAATTCTATACCGCAAGTCGCTTCTGCCGTCTGCGCACGAATAAAGACTTGATATTTTGAGGGTACGTTTTTACACAATCTAGCTTCCGATTTTTGCTACTCCGTCTTTTTATTTCTGGGACACCCTGTATATCACTTGGTCAACTATAAACATAAAGTTATATCTTTCCATATATTAATATCTAATATACCTTTAAAAAAAATATATTTGCAAATATCTAAAAATTCTGACGTGATGAAGAAATGTTGAAGTTAATTTCTAAATCAGGATGCAAAAATCTTGTGGCGTAGGATTATTTTATTTGCAATATACATTTTGAGAAAGATCTAACACTTTCAAGTTTAGTAGCCGTTAACAAGTGTACATACCTCATTAATATTTTTGCGGTTACTCTGAGTAGCAAATGAATTATAAGAACAACAATAATATCTTTTTATTACAGGCTGTATTTTTCTTTCGTTAATTACATTAAAGTAATTAAAAGACAATATTCAATGTCAGTTCTTTATTATGCTAATTATAATAATGTATTTTCCTAAACGATTGTTATTTTCCTATTCCATCTAATCGTTTTCTGCTCACTATGATGATTGCTATTAGCTGATGCAATAGGTACAATGTACTTTTGTTTATTACAAAATACAGACTTTAGTAATGTTCCAAACATTTAAAATCGATTATTATCTAAAGTCGAAATTGTAGTAAAAAGTTTATAATACTTCCCTTCATGTTAGTGTAAATTTGTGTTAAATTATACAGTTTATAGACACAAACGATGCTCAATTTAAAATAAACAATATTTCTAAACAGTCGTTATCGAAGTAAAAGATATATTCAAAAACATTAGTAGTTATGTTTCTACTATTCACAATTTATAATTTCGTATACATCTAAAACTTATTTTTTACTTTTCTAGGTTATAGTAAAATAAAATTCTACATATATCACTATGCTGTCCTAAATTCATCTGTTGCTTCTTTCCATGCTGCTGAGAAAATTGTTTCTCAGCAGCGTCTTTGTTTCTCAGCAGCGTCTACCATGGGTAAAGCCACATATATGTGATTTGATATAAATCAAGCCATTCAAAGAATTCGCACGTTCTAATCGTATCAAAGGGGGAAATTTTTATAATTAACTCTTGTTAATTAATATATTCATTGTTAAATGTTTCCTTAAACCTTCCAATCACCCTATTGCGATGACGAGTGAGTATGTCCAAGTTTATTTCCTTCTTCTTCTTCTTCTTCTTTTAGCTAGGGTCATCCCCTGTTTGCCTGGCCTGTTTCTATTCAGCGGATGAGGAAAACCAACTTTGTCCCCATCTCTTGGGAGGTCGTCCTTGTTGTCTCTTTCCTTTGGGTTTCTCATGTTTGCATATATATGCTAGTCTGTTGGTTTGCATTCTCTCGACATGGTCATTCCATTCCTTCCTTCTTCGCTTACTCCACTTCACCACATCCTGCACTCCGCATCCTTCTCTTATGGAACTACTCGTCTGTCTATCTCGTAACGTGACATTCGCTATTTTTCTGAGAATCTTCATTTCTACTGTTCTAATTTTTTGTTTAGTTTTCTTGGTATCTGCTCTTGTCTCCGTGGAGTATGTTAGTACTGGGCGAACCATAGCTTTGTATACTCGTACTTTACTTTCCTTAGTAAGGTATTTGTTCCGCCAGACCATTGTGTTTAGATACCCGGTTACTTGTGTCGCCTTCATTGCCTGTTGTTGAACCTCCGCCCGAAGATCTCTTTGACTCGTTACCTCGACACCAAGATACCTGAAGCTCATTACCTGTTGAACAACGGATCCGTCTATTTCTAGTTTACAACGAAGTGGCTGCTTACATATTACCATGCACTTAGTTTTGTCTTTGGAGATGTTCATATTATATTTTTTGCTGGTAATGTTGAATTGATGCAAAAGTCTTTGTAAGTTATCTTCGCTGTCTGCTAGGAGCACTGCATCACCGGTGTAACATACTATGTTCACGTTGTGTCTTCCCATAGGGTAACCATCTTTTCCTCTTATTGATTCTATCATACGGTCCATTATTAAATTGAATAAGAAGGGGCTCAACGAATCCCCTTGTCGTATGCCAATGTTTATCTTGATTGGTTTCGTAATTCCATCAGATGTTTTGATTCTAGTCGACGTGGTAGTGTTGATATTATGGACCAATTCCACAAGGGTTTGTGGTACGTCATATTCATGTAAAATTTTCAAGACGTCGTTTCTTCTCACACGGTCGAAAGCCTTGCTTAAATCCACGAAGCACATAAATAGCGGGTTGTTATATTCGATTGATTTTTCTACCAATTGGCGTATGTTGAAAATGGCATCTATTGTACTACGATTCTTTCTGAACCCCTGTTGCTCCTCTGATATTTGTATTGTTTCTTGCAATAGATTTCTAATTATGGATGTAAACAATTTAAGGATTGTATTCAACAGAGTAATTCCGCGGTAATTGTCCTGTGTCTTCTTCTCCCCTTTTTTGTGTAACGGAATCGTGTAACTGTTTTTTCAGTCCTCCGGTACCTTTTTAGTGACCAGCACGTTCGACAGCAGTTCGTGCAGAGCCTCTTCCAAGCAATCGCCACCGTACTTAAGTAATTCATTATATATACCATCCGGACCCGGAGATTTTCGTGATTTTAGCTTTTTTATGGATTCTTGTATTATTTCTCTAGTAAGATATCCCGGGGTCTTGTTATGATGTCTTTCTTCGATATTTTCCAAGCTATCCTCTTGAATTTTATATAGCTGACTGAAATATTCATGCCATTGGTCAGTTTTAATAGCTGGTATTTGTATATGTTCTGCTACTTCCTTTTTCTGGTTTCGCAACGTCTTCCAAATATTTCTTTGGGTTCCATATAAGTCATGCTCTAAGTCTTTAGTGTATTTTTCCCAATAACTTTCTTTTATTTTTCGGATAGCTTGGTTGTTGACGTTTCTTATCAATTTGTATTCTTCATATTTTTGCGCTGTTGGATTCTTTTTATATTGTAGGAATGCGTGTTTCTTTTCTTAAGCCAGTGTTTTTATTCTTTCGTCAAACCAAGGAGTTCTGTTATTCCCAGTGCCGGAGGTGATTGTTCTTTTCCCCAATGCCTCTTCAGCTGTTTTTAAAATTATATTTTTAATTTCGTTCCACTCGTCGTCAACTGAGGTATTTTTATTGCCTTTTATATTTCTGAGACTCTGTGCTAGCCTCGTGGTATATAACTGTCTGGTGGTGGGATCTTCTATCTTTTCGATGCAGATTTTTTCATATTTCACTTGCCTGGTTTACTTGATTATCATGTCTAGTTTCAATTTACATAGCAGCAGTCCATGATCAGAACCAACATTGGCAGACGTCAAAGTTCTCACGTCCAGAATTTGTTTTGGATGAAATTCTCTGTTCGTCAAAACAAAGTCAATCATTGATGCTTGCCCTCTAGTGTTACTCCAGGTAAACTTTTGTTGAATTCGGTGATCGTAAAAGGTGTTGTTTATTCTTAATTGGTTAATACAGCAGAATTCTATTAATTCTTCTCCACTCTCATTTAGTGTTTCCTCGTTAAATCTTTGTTTGATTCCTGCTATAGGTTTGTTCCCAATTCTCGCATTCCAGTCTCCCATCAGTATTGTTTTTTCTTCCATAGGTATTCCATTAACAACTTATTGAAGTTTTTCATAGAAGTATTCCCTTTCTAGTTTCGTTTTATTGATGTCTGGGGCGTATACCGATATTACGTGTAGCCTTGTTCTCGCCAACCCTAGAGAAACCACTAGTATTCTTTCGTTCACGTATTTGATGTCTGTTATGGCGTTGGCGAACTTTTTGTGAATTACCATGCCAACACCCGCGTGAGCTCTTTCTGCTTTGTCTACTCCTTTATATATGAACGCGTAATTCCCTTTCTGCGTTGTTCCAGCACCTTTTTTCTTCGTCTAGCAGACTGCGCATATGTCAATGTTTTGCTCTTCCAGCTCTGTTATTATTTCTTGTTCTCTATTCGTCCAGGATAGAATGTTCCATGTCACAATTCATAATATGTTCCGTTTTCTGTTCCTTTTGCTCGCGTGTGTCGTTACCATTTCATCCGTCCCATTCCGAGGCCTACCGAAATCCTTCTGAGCAAATCCTGATTTTCCGGTGAGTAGGTTGCTAACCTTGCTCACCAACCCTCCTCCTTTATCCGGGCTTGGGACCGGCAGTGGCATCGGGGAGCTACTCAATCCACCCCCCGATCACCACAGGCGGAGTTAAGTTTATTTCCAGATTTGCATATTCAGTTACAAATTGCTGAAGACACGATCCCAATGACTATTTCCATGATCCATCCTCTTGCAATGTTCCACTGCGAAAGTATGACATTACGATAAACGTATCCTGTTGTATCGTAAAAGGCATGGTATACGAGGTTGGAGTGTGATTTGATATAATTCAAGACATTCAAAGGATTCGCACGTTCTAATCGTATCAAAGGGGGGGAATTTTTATAATTAACTCTTGTTAATTAATATATTCATTGTTAAATGTTTCCTTAAACCTTTCAATCACCCTATTGCGATGATGAGTGAGTGTGTTCAAGTTTATTTCCAGATCTGCATATTCAGTTACAAATTGCTGAACACACGATCCCAATGACTATTTCCATGGTCCATCCTCTTGCAATGTTCCACTGCGAAAGTGTGACATTACGATAAACGTATCCTGTTGTATCGTAAAAGGCATGGTATACGAGGTTGGAGTAGACAGAAAAGCGACAACAAAACAATGAAAATACGAACGTACAAGACACTTTCGGACCACATAGTAAAGCGATATAGCCTAAATAAACCATTCGAAGTAAACTTTCCAGAAAGACTCGAATGGGAGAATGGTATGCTAGGTATTAGCAGGCGGGACCAGACCTGGTACACAGATGGGTCGAATACCGCAGCTAGCACTGGAGCAGGAATCTACTCTGCTAGCCAGGGCAAATACTATGCACTGGGGGGGGGGGGTATGCATCTGTGTTTCAGGCAGAGGTGTATGCCATACTCCAATGTGCTATAGAAAACAATAGGAATGACGTCAGCCACCGTCGGATTCTTATATTATCTGACAGTCAACCGGCACTAAAGGCGATATCAAGCCAAGAGGTGTCGTCAAGACTGCTCTGGGAATGCCTCAAAGAACTTAAACTGCTGGCAATCCGAAATAAGGGAAAACTGAGCTGGGTGCCATGGCATAAAGGGATTGAGGGCAATGAAAACGCTTGAAGAACTCGCTAGAAGAGAATCAGAAGTAAGACTCATAGGCCCAGAACCGGCTCTGGGGGGACCCAAAAGTATGACCCGAAGCCACGTCAAAGACTGGGTTTATGAAAAACATAAGCACCACTGGGCAAGAATTCCATGACAAAATCATGGCAAGAAATTTATTGGCCAACCATGCAACAAAAGAGCCGCAGAACTACTACACTTGAGCAGGGAACGGATGCGTACAACAACAGGTCTTTTGACTGGTCATGAACCTGTTAAAGTGCATCTCAACAGGATAGGCCTGTATGATGGAGACCTTAGTTGTAGAGACTCTGCAATAAGGAACCAAAAACAGTCAGGCATATTCTGGTAAACTGTGAAGCACTGGATCACAGGAGGCAACGCATCTTGGGGCAACCAGAGATGCTCAAAAGACACCCAGTAAAGGACCTGTACAGACTTGTACAGGACACAACGTTACTGGAGTGGATAACATAGATAACACAGGTTGAGCACAGTAAGCCTTATTGGCTGCGGTGCAAACTGGAGACGTTAGTCAGACAGGCCTGGAGGGAAGAAAAACAGGACAATTTAATACATTATGGTTTTGACAATTCACGGAAGTAAATATTTCCTAGTTTTTGATAATACTGGGACTTTATTTGTTGCCAACCCAAGACAGTTCAAAATGATCACGTTGTATAACTATGATATTACTGATAGCCTACGCAATATTGCTTTTATTGACTTTAGTTTTGTGCAAGTTTAGGTACCATGAGTTCATCAGTGAATTTGTAGAGTTACACAGAAAATACGATGTAGAATAAAGAAAGCCCGTGTAGGCATAAACAAACAATATGAAGACTGATTATCACAGAAAATCTTGTGAAGTTATAACTTTTGCATTGATTTATACGTGCTTATTGGAATATGTGAAATTATATTATTAAATGTAAATACAGATTGTTTAATTTCATCTTTCAGAACTTGTGACCTTATTACATACAGTTATGTAGAATTATATTATTTAATATAAATGCTACTTGTTTCATTTTGACTTACAGAAAACCCATAAAATAATGTTTTATATACATAGTGGGATATATTCAGGTATGTTTTATATGCCATGTTGTATTATATTTCGACATATAATTTTGCTATGTATTTTTAAGCTTAAGAATGCAAATATTAATATTGTTTTTAATATTTTGGCTCTATGTAAGAATAAAACAGGATCTATTTTATATTTGTCTACGCACATTATTCAAAATAATGTATAATGTATAAGCAACAATTCAGAAAACATAAAATTCCTGTTGTGTTCTTGTATTTAATTCTATGTTGCGATATATACTGAAACATGAGTATTTTAGCAAAAATGGTGGAATTAATCAGCATAACAATTTTGTGATAGAATAATGGTCTTATAATTTTTATTATTGTTACTTTTTTTTAAATTTAGAATGGTTAAGCCATTCAAGAAAATAAAAACGTGTTAAAGCATTATTTACGCCCATATGTTAGCACAGAATATAAATAGACAATTACTCTGATACACTTGTATTTTTGTAGTGTATGTAATAGAACATTCGTAATCAATCAATTTTTCCTGATGTTTATGTCTGATAAATTAAAATGAGTAGAAATGAGACTTTGCATAATTGCAAATAATTTATATTATTTCTTGTTGTTCAATTTCTACTTACGAAGCAAAAAAAATAAATTTTAGGTCATGGCAAAAAGATTGGTAAAATTAAATTATTTTTCTACATTTAACAAGGCACAATTATTAATTATAAAAAGGTTCCTCAATTTTTAATTATTTTTTATGCTTGTTTGACGATTTACAAGCTTTAATTAAACATTTATAGTAATAAATCTATGTAATAAGCAAACAGACCTAAAATTGAAAAATTATTTGTAGCGCATGCGCGGTTTTGACAACGTGACTCAAAATCTTCTTTATTTCTACGTTGTCTTCAACGGAATCATCTGCTTGTTCTGCCAAGCGAAGCACAATATTTTTTTAACAATATAACACTTTGCACATTTACTGCTTATGTGCAACTTTGAACACTGTTTTATTACTTTTTTTACAAATAACCACGATTCTTCTGACCGTGGCCGATTATCTCAGTAGTCCATGATTTATTTAAATTATATTAACAATGACTCTTATGAGTAGTCTATTGTTGGGAGTTAGCCTTTTGATACAACATTTAACGTTTCTTGCCTTCGACTCTCTCATTCTTGAACGCGTATTTCCCTTCTATATCAGAATGTCTGGGGTTCCCCGCTTTCTACAAAGTTCGGGTGTTTCCGTTCACATTCACACGCATGTACACGTTCTTTTAGCTGTGGGAATGTATATTACTATCGGAGTGTTTATCACGTTAATATCAACTTTTGGTGTCACTTTTCTTACTCATAAATACATACTAAAGCTTTAACTAATTGCGACTTAATAATACAATAATGCATTCATTGATTTTAAATATTTCTTTTTAAAATATTAATAAAAAACATACTTAATTAAATTCTTAAAAATAATAAAATTTATAAAATTAATAGATGCAAATGGGCTGTACCATAACAGTCTGAACTAAATTGTCATTTCCATACTATCTGCCGACTTTGTATAGGTAGGTAGGTAGGTACAGGTAAAATAATAGGGATAGATATTTCATTTCCATCGCCTTCTTATCAATAATCAGTATACAAATAAAGTAATTGAAGTTACTTAAGAAGAACACTGACATTTTGTACAATGTATAAGCAAGAATTTCGCCATTCAATCTTCTAGGGTACAAATTACATATAATTATTGCGATTGTATAATTTTGTACGCCGATGCCCAAAGGTATCGTAAATATCAGGCTAATAAGGATCGATTTCGTGAAACAATGTATGTCTTGCTGTGCTTTCGACGAATTTAACTTTACAATTTTCATAATTAATAAAAGACTGATACCCGCACGAGATAGAGAGTCAGTCGGTTGAATTTCGTAATTCACGTATTGATTTTATATCGTATTTTTCTAGACATTTCAAAATTATCCACGTAATTACAAAACATGCAGTCTAATTATCCGGATACTGTATCTAAAGGCAAGTATCCGTACGGCGAAGAAAAAAAGAGAACGATGGAATTTGTTCCACGTTCGACTCTAAGTTTGCCTTCGAATTCTTTTGCAGCGCGTTTGTTTACCCATTTTTGAATGATACCGTCGATTAGCTGATGCTATTACTACAACGTTAAATTAAACGCATTATTTTTCTGCTACAAAAATGTTATTTTACTTCAAGAACAAACATTTAGATAGATTAAAAAAGAAGCGTTTATGTGTTTACTTGCCTTGCGATCTTAGAAAGTACTTTTGATGTTTTTCTTTATTTCTTTCCGTTTCTTTGTTATTTTTATTAATTAAAATAATGACAAACTTATTAGTAAATGGTCAGAGTATAAAAGTAAAATAAAGGAGCCTATTAATACATTTTGGTAAATACTGCAGTTTAGAAACTTTTATGAATACATATATAGAAAAAGCCACTAAGACTTGTAACCAATTCCAGAACAGAGATAATTTAGAATCTGTTGATTGTCCTATTACAAGACATGCCAAATGTCACAGTGCGATTTTAATTTATTTGTTTCATATTTTTCTATTTCCAGTAAGTCGGCATGACATTTCGGAATAGTTCCATAAATCTTTTTGCTACTGATAATTAGGGAGCGGACACGAAAGGTTGATTACTCATTGCCCATGGGCGCACTAATGAAATGTTGTATTTTTAAAGAAGTTTTAATTTTATTTATATAATTGGATAACAAGTGGCTGGTGATCTATAAAATACAAAATACCTTATTTTTTGTTCATTTTGTAGTTAAAGTCAACTAAAGGAGTATTAATATTTACTGGCAAAACTTTCTCAAAGTTTACTACTGTAAGATTTGTTCCCTTTGAATGAAGTACATCCTTGTAGATAGAAAACGTCCTTTCTACATCGCAACGGGTTATAGGTCCGTAATGTTATTAAATCTGGATTTCTATTAAAAACTGCTTGGAATACATTTGAAATTATTAATAGCCACATCTAATGTGGTTAATCCATCCTTTAATTTGAGATTTCGATTTTGAAAATATGTGATTAGTTTAGGCAAATTTCCAAAGTATTCCCGAAGGAATAACAACTGATTTTTTAAATTTGGGATTTGTGTTAGTTCCTTGCACTCATAAATACTTCGAGCATCGTTATTTACACATGTAACGAAATTTTGTAAACTATCGAAATTCTCTGTAGCACAACCAGCTACAACAATTACCACACAGCGTCCTAATATATCGACAGCACTTATTAATAGGTACTGATTTGAAAGATGTCTTCTAATGCATTCTACTGTTTTCGTGAAGCACTTATAAAAATAATATTTGCGTAAGGTGAATCCATCAGGAACATTTTGACCAATATATTTTTGAGGAAATGTTTTGAAAGTGGGATTGTCAAGTTTCTTTAATGGGATATTACCCGCCATTAAAGCTTCACAGAGTTCTTCGTTAAAATTGTCAGCTTCCAACGGGTCTAATTTCTGTGTATGTTTTGGTGATGCTAAGTGACGTTGTACGTGGCCTTTTTGGGCATTCTGTAACGATATTTTACAGACTATGCAATAAATTTCGGAATCACTGACAATGGAGGGCATACAATCATGACCCGTAATTCAACTTGCCATTGTTTTACGATACCATTCTCGACATTCTTCAATATCATAGTAACATAAACAACGTTCTGGATCTAAATAAATGATGTTGCAGTTTACCATATGAATAGTGCTATTCAGTAACTGCGTGTTGTTTACATTATTTCTTTGCTCCGTCGTAATTTAAACCTGGCACGTCCGATGTCTACTAATAATTTAATATTCTTGGCTAAGAATATGACATTTACATAATCGATATAAATAAAAACTAAATGCTGTTCGTTGATAAGCCTAATTTTTTTAAAAAATATTTCGCAATAGGCCGAATAGGGTTTCTAGGGAAAGAAGAATTGGAAAGTTGCTCGGAAAGTTGGAACTCTAGTTGGAGATAATTGTGTTCAAAATTGTGGATTAATCGTAACTGATGAGAAATAATTGTTGCATTTTTTATGACGTAATATTAATTCTTATATTCTTTTCCCATTTTCTGGAGGAAATCTGTCAGAATTCAAACATGCATATCGATTTTATGAAAATTTTTGTAGGGACATTTTGCACTTATACCCTTTGGCTTCCAAAGAAAATAATAGAAGACTAAAAGATGGGTATATAGATTAAAATACACATTTTGTTTTCAAAAAATGTATGCGAATGCAATTAAAATGGTAGGTATTGAAAATAAAAATAATCTGTCAATCCTCACCCGTAGCCATGGAATAAGGCGGAATAGCCTTGGAGGTGAAAGCAACAATCAGAAAACAACATGCCACCAATTGAGGCTTCTGCCAGAACATCTTCTGTATCGAGAATACAAGTAAATGTCGCCGTGATTTTATATCTGTCAATTCACGTCATCATTCGTTATATTGCGACTTCTTTTCAAGATACGACATCTCAACCATATTTAGTATAAAAGTTTTGAAATTAACGTTTACATTTAACTGATTTAAGTACATAATGAATTATTTCTAAAGGTCATTAAAATGTCTGTTTTATCTTCTCTATAATTTTTACTTCACATTTTTATTAGTGTCAAACGTTTATATTTGACACTTAAAATGAAATACTTCTTTACATATGTACGTACTTGTGACCAAAATCGAAAAATAAAATTACAGCGGTACAAAGTAGATATTTTATATCCAAAACGCGCATAACATAAACTTCTATTTGGGTTCTATATCTTCTAACAAATCATTTATGATTACACTATATATACGAACGTTATAAATAGTAATAAACTTAATCGTTAACTGTGCCTTTACATTGATTAAAAAAAATGTTTGTAAACAATCAAGTGACAGTAAATTTAATGGTTCTGTTTTTATGTTTCAGAGTAAAAGGCGCAACGGGGACCCCACGAACCTTGACTTAATAACTCAATTAATTAATTAACAATTAAATTTGTCTTGAAACTTGTAAAAGGAGCCGAGAGCGCAATATCTTTCGTGGGGAGTAATAGTAAACACGGGCTGCAACAGCGCGAAAAAAAAAGAATTAATACTCTTGCAATACTTCCAACGGAAGAGTAATTTTGTAATTCAAAGTTACTTTCATTTATCACGCTTTGCTTGACGCAAAAAAGTACGAACGATGAAGAAGAACAAGTTTTGCGAAAGGAACGACACAGAAAGAGACAACGCAGAAGTTTACTCTTTTTCTTTACAGAGAATGAGTAATCATCTTTCACTACAGTAATAATCATAATAATAATAACAATGTAATGTCAGGGCCAATACGAAAGGAGGTATCTCTGTCGTCAAGGCATGCCCTCCTCTTCTTCTTTTTATTCCATGTATTTCTCATGTTGTTTATTGTTATGTTGGCGAAGTTACAGGAGCGTAAAATATATACAAAAGTAAAGAGAACTCGTTTTTAATGATTTATTTCAATATCTAGGCGAAATATACATGCAGGTATTGAATTAAAATAGACGGTTTAGTCATAAACTGGTTAATAATTGATTTTTAAATTTATTTTGTTTCATTGGCCAGAAAATTAAATCGTTCTAAATGGCCTATTTGCATATTTATGCACCCACTGAGTGTGGTTAATCTGTTGAGACTCATCGAATATTTTTAGTTATTACTGATTCTTAACTAAGATACATTTCAAGTAGCTTCATGATAATATATGCTTTTGGAAAGATTTTAAATTGAGATTTGATGTTTATTGTAAAATTTGACCTTTAGTAAAGACAATTTGTTTTAGCGACGTATTATTGCGTAACAGGGTTTAATTAAAATGAACTACTTATATAAAACATAGGGTAGACCATTGCTAGTTGTCGCAAAGTTAAGTTTTGTATTCGCTATACCGCATATGTCAAATATCATTAGGTATAGGGATTCAATGTTTACGTGCGATTTATACGTATACAAGTAATACGTGGCAATGTGGCACCCCTACTGTCCGTCACCAATCCCGGCAATAATCGACATCACAATGATTTTCTCCGATCTTCCCACTTCTCCCCACCAGATTTTACATTCAATGTTTAGCTGCGAACACGTTGCGATCTAGTCTGCAATAAAAGCCGTCTTATTACTGGAAAGGGAAACATCAAATGGCCGCCGCGATCTCCTGTCTAGTAGTTTATTATTATTTTCAGAATCCTTTTTTATTTACCTTATTACGGTTATTTTTTAATTTTATTAGAATTACGCTTTTGTTTGTGTCATGCAGCGTGAACGCAGCTTAATAATTCTCTGCATTTTCTGGAAGGAAAAAGAAAAACAAATCCTTGCAACTCGTAAATATTATTTCTGAACGCATTACAAACACCCAAGTCAGTGGTCCAATAGTTACTGCTAACTTGTATTTTCGAGCATGTATCGGTCGCGCTGGCATTGGAGAGGAAAGTAGGGGTGCCACGTTGTCACGTATTGCATGAATTGATCGCCTATGGCTAATGAAAATTGACACATGCTGTATTGAATAAAATAGGCAACTTTAATGGATTAAACCAATAGCATGTGCTTCACTACAATGAGCCTATTTACAATGTCTAACCAGAGCCACTGAATACAGATGGCAGCACCACAGTCAGTGAAATTTCAAATTAAATTCCTAAACTAAATTTTTACCAGTGGCGGCTCCTAGGGGTGGGCAGAGTGGGCACTGCCTGCCCTATTTTTTTTTGAAGCTTGAAAAGTTTTGCAGGCAATAAATCTATTTATAAAAATCAGCCAAAAGCTTTGTAGTAAATCCGAAGGTCGAGCAGGACCACCTTCACCATTCTATGATATCGCTAGTCCTCGTGCAATATCGTTCGCTTCAGTCGCCTCAAACCTCAAAGGGCTCGCTGAAATTTAAATCGCGCCGTGCATCGTAGCCACCAAGCGGACAGTTAATTATGGCTAACTGAAGCAGTGCTTCAGTTGCGCCATTATCATCAATATTAGGGAACATAAGCGAAAATGCAAGAGTAATACGAAGCATTATTGTTAGATATTAAAAAGTTTAGCATATTAAATATCGGTGATAAACTTTTCGTAGTAAAATTAAAACCTGGTTAATTTGATTACTAAAAATAAAACAAATGGAGGCAGTAAAGGATGTAGTAGCAGAAAGTATGAGAAATATAGCTGGCGTACGGGAAGCGAAAAAAGAAATAAGGTTTACTATTAGACATGGACTGTTGATTTCGATTATCTGTTATTTTCATTTATATTAATTAGGAAGGTAATCCTATTAAAAACTGCATGGGATTTTTTGATATTACTGAAGGTCGAACTGCTACCCTCTTATTCATTTTTTAATAGAAAATTTTAATACGATATTCCTGATAAACTAATTGGTCAAACTTAAACGGAACTTTTGTGGCGGCAGGTGAATTAAATGGATTTCAATCAAGAATTAAAGAGATTGTTCATCAAGCACTGTTTTCCCACTGTAACGCTCATAGGTTAAATCTCGTATTGCAAGATGAGTCAAGCAAAATTAAAGAATGTGTTACCTACATTTTTCACAAATCTACAAAAAGAACAAATCTGTTGGATCAACTAGGTAGAATACCTAGCGGATCCGACACTAGATGGAATTTTAATTCTTATTGATATTGTCATCCATAGCACACGCTTACTGAATAGCACTAATTCATATGGTGAACTGCAACATCTGTTTACGACCGAGAAGTGCCAGAGAATGAGAGCAAAAAATGCCCATAATATAAGGAATTTATGAGTAAAATCCTTTTTTCATCGGCGTAGATAGGAGCCTGAAAGGTTTTTAAAATTTATTATATTTACCTCATATTTCGCATGAAAAATAAAATTTTCATTCATATTTACGTTAGTTTCGTTTTTTCATTGTTTTGACTGTTAATTACGTACTTCGTAATTTTTGTAATAGTCTGTTTAATACCGGTTTATTAAATCGACTTCTCCCAATTATCTAGACGTAAGTGTGCACTGGATTTCGTTTAGTTTCAATAACATACGCGTACATTTTTAGTTATCATTTATTTAGATCTAGAACGTTGTTTATGTTACTTTTTCTGATATGAAAATAAATTGTCAGTGATTCCGAAATTTATTACAAAGTCTGTAAAATATCGTTACAGAATGCCAAAATATCGCACGTTCGTCACTTAGCTTTACTAAAACATACACAGAAATAGTTTTTATGCAGAGAATTTCGATAGTTTACAAAATTGCGTTACATGTTTAAATGACGATCCTCGAAGTATTTCTGTGTGCAAGGAAGTAACAGATCCCAAATTTAAAAAAAATCAGTTGTTATTCCTTCAGGAACACTTTGGAAATTTGCCTAAACTAATCACATATTTTGAAAATCGAAATCTCAAATTAAAAGATGGATTAACCACATTAGATGTGGCTATTAATAGAATAGAATAGAATAGAATAGAATTTATTCACTGTAACATATACATTTCATATACATTACAATAAAAGTCATACTCATATAAGAATAAAAAGAACTATAACAAAATCCATATATCATAAATAAATAGACAAATATACAGTGTAAAACAGTCAAAACAAAGACAACATTTTAAAATTAAATAGTTTTAGTAGTTTAAGAACTCTTGCACCGAGTAGAAAGTATTTTCTAATAAAAAATTCCTAATTCTGTGGACATAATCCTTCCTGCTGAGGTTCTGCATAATATCACCATTGATCTCTATTAGTTTATTATATATTTTTGGACCCCAGTAGTCCACATATTTCTGGGTCGTTGCTAGACGATGATATGATATTTTCAGAGAATCCTTATTTCGTATTGGGTAGACGTGTGTGTCGCTATTTTTCGGAAATTTATTCATATTGTCATATACGTATTTTGATATGGCCAATATATACACACACGGCATGGTAAGTATTTTTTCTCTTAAAAATGAGAGTTTACAGGTTTCACCCATCTCTAAACCGCACAACGCTCTTATTTCTCTCTTCTGTA
Organism: Amphimallon solstitiale; assembly: GCA_963170755.1. Classification (NCBI taxonomy): domain Eukaryota; kingdom Metazoa; phylum Arthropoda; class Insecta; order Coleoptera; family Scarabaeidae; genus Amphimallon; species Amphimallon solstitiale. The sequence goes on along the minus strand of OY720683.1, from coordinate 93,750,479 downwards.
GAAGGACGATGCGCGCACTGTCACAAGACATACCCCAAACCTGTATGCCGTAACTGGCCACACTATGAAAATTAGCGAAGTATGTCATTCGCGCAGCTTCGTGATTGGCGATGGATTTTATTCTTCTTGTGGTATATATTGCGGCTGTCAGCTTTGCCGCAGTGACAGACACATGCATAGACCAGCTGAGTCTGTTATCTACGTTGAGACCCAAGAACCGTGTCCCCATCTTTGCTTGCTGTGCATTGGATTCTCTGCGTTTTTTCTTTGTTCATGTGTAAATCGTTCTCAGTGAACCATTGCTCCGTTTCATCCAGTACCATTTGGGATTTTTGTTCTCTTTCGTGTTTGTTAGGTCCCTTAACCAGTATCGATCTATCGTCGGCATACAAGACAATGCCATCTGCAGAAATAGACACATCCAAATCGTTCATATACACAATGAACAGCAAAGGTCCAAGAATTGATCCCTGTGGCACGCCTTCTCTGACAGGCACCATACCAGACTTTTGTCCTACAAATTCTACGTATTGATATCTGTTACTTAAATATGAAGCCAGGAGACTTTCACAATTTCCTCTAACACCATAATGATTCAGTTTCCCTAACAATATGGTGTGGTTAACTGTATCGAAGGCACGTGTCAAGTCGCAACATATCAGTTCTGGATGTTCTTGGTTATCCAATGCATCCAATAGGTACTTAAATATATCCATTATTCCAGTGCTTGTAGATCTATTTTTTCTGTATCCGTGTTGAGCATCGGACAGAAGCTTACTTCCCTCAAGATAACTGATCAATCTCGCCGAGATTACATGCTCGAAAATTTTAGAAATAGCAGGCAAAATCGATATTGGTCGGTAGTTGTTTTCATCATTTATATCACCCTTCTTATGTACAGGAGTGATCCTAGCAATTTTTAGTTCATTCGGAAACTTTCCTTCCAATAAGCAGATGTTAATTAGATATGTTACCGGGGAAACTATGCTGTCAAATACCGCCTTTAGCAGTGCCGTCGATACTCCGTAACAATCTACCGTTGCTTTAGCTCTAATCTTGTTAACTATCAATTGAACCTCGTTTTCTGTCGTCGGTGTTAGATATTTTCAAAAGTATTCCAAGTGACTTCGGATGTGGTCTTCGGCAAAAGTTAGACGCAATTTTTAATAGAAATCCAGATTTAATAACATTGCGGTAATTGTGTATGCTAAATACGCTGAAATAAAAGAATATTTCCAGTACGCACCTATAACCAGTTGCGATATAGAAAGGACGTTTTCTATCTACAAGGATGTACTTAATTCAAAGAGAACAAGTCTTACAGAAGAGAAAATGAACAAATAATAAGATATTTTGTATTTTATAGATCACCAACCACTTGTTATCCAATTATATAAATAAAAGTAAAACCTCTTTAAAAATTTCAATAGTGCGCCCAATGGGCGATGAGTGATCAACCGTTCGTGTCCGCGCCTTAGACTCGTCCAACAAAGAGTAAAACTTTTGAAAATTTTTGAAGAAATTATTAATTCTGAGGATTTTCCTTGAGACTATGAGGCAATTAAAAAATCGGATAGATTTTTAATAAAATATTGAAAATATTTTGTTTTTTAATTTTCCTTTACCCTTTCAGTTATTTTTGAGCAAACAGAGTTAATTTTCGATATTGTCCGTTCTAAATCTTCAAACATAGCTTACCGTCAGAAGAAAATAGACAATTTGCAAGTTTAAAGAACTTTAGAAATGATCAGAATTATTTTGACAAAATATCATCTACCATGTCAAAAAAAGGTAAATACGATCCATTGATGGAATGGACAATCCAAAAATTATTTTAAACGAGTTTTCAATGAAATTATTGACACAATAATTAATCAAATAGAAGTCGGGTACAATGACATGGTCTCTTTAATTTTTTAGATTTATTAGATAAAGACAAGTTTATCTCTTTCAAAAGTAAATTTTCTCAACAGTTAATTGGTTCGCTATTAAAGAGTTACAAGGATTTGTTTGATAAACCAAAATTGCGAAACCAGCTACGCATCTAATATTATGATGGTAATACGTATATTAGGACATTCGTCAAATTGTGTTGATATTTTGAATTTTATTTTTTTAAATGATCTACAAAATGAAATTTCGGGAATACATAAATTGTTATGTATTTCTTTGTGTCTACCTTCTACATCTGCGTCCGTAGAAAGAAGTTTTACCACCTTGAAACAACGAAACAATAGCCTCCCTATTTACTTTCTTACACGTTGTATAAGGAAGTATTGTGATGATGAAAATTTTCGACCTCGAGATTTTTGCAGATGTCCACGTTTTGAAGTTCCCTGATACCGAAGAAGTGATTTTTAAAAAATGTCTGTGTGTCTGTGTGTCTGTCTGCGTGCCTGTCTGTGTGTCTGTCTGTCTGTGACCAAGATAGCGGTCAAACCGCTTTAGCTATCAATCCCAAATTTTGTATTTACGTGTATAATCTCCCTCTTGAGATTTGATTAGTTTTTCAGTAAACTCAGTAGACCGGAAGTAGCAGTTTACAGTGAAAAAATCGAATTTTGCCAATATTTCGTCAACTACGAAGTTTAAACAAATTTATAAAGAATTCATATGTACTTAAAATTAAGTTTGAGACAAATTGTCTTAAAAAAGTTTTTCGAAATTCCAACCGGAAGTAGGTCTTTTACTTTTATCGAAAATCAGTTTTTTGCGAGTATCTCGGAAGTTATGCTTTTTACACAAGTACGTTACGAATATAAAAGTATTTAAAACATAATTTTCAATATCTTTTGTATAAAAAATATTTCAAAATTCAGACCGGAAGTACCACTTTTACTATTATCGAATAGCGATTTTTTGCAAATATGTCGTAAGTGATGCATTCTATATATATATTTATCAAGAGTACAAAAGTATTTAGAAATGAATTTGCGATATTTTTTGTATATATGAAATTTCAAAATTCGGACCGGAAGTAGCACTTTTACTTTAGCGAGTAGGACTTTTTTGATAATATCATGCAAAGTATGCATTCTATAGATATTTATTAAGAGAATAGAAGTACTTATAAAAGGATTTTGAATAGTTTTTGTATAAAAAAAAATTTTAAATTGTATAGTTTGAAACGCTCATACGTATAAGAAAGTCATGTGGTGGCCACACCTCCTTTTTCTTCTCCCGTCAATATATAGCTCTAGTCCTTCACGTAGTTCTTGCTAAACGCTATACTTTCTGTAGGAAATTATTCGGACCAACACAGAGCTTCAATAAATTAAGCCGAGTTTACATTACTAGTGACTAACGAACGTGGTCCACGCTTCAAAAAAAGCGTGCTCTACGCTTTCGTGCAGTACGTATCGTGAGAAACGTTATTGTGTTTACACTGATCACAGGAGTTGTGAACATGGTGGCATGTGTATTAGAGCCCCTGTTGCAACCTGCGAAACAATAGCTGCTGAAATAGTTAGAAATCATCTTGTTAGTGAGACAAAAAAAAGAAAATAAGAAAGAATCGAAGATGGTGGACCAGGGAATGGATTTTGCATAGAAACATTACTGGAGCTTCAGCGTTAATTAAAAACAATTTGCGCATAATGCCGAGTTTACATTACTAGTGAATAACGAACGTCGTCCACGCTTACGTGGTTCACTCTTGCTCCACGACTAATGTAAACAGCTTTTCGTGCAGCACGATTATATCACGAATAGGCCACGCCACACCACGACTGATATTAAACATGTTAAATATTTCACGCCTAAAATCAGTCGTGGTCAGTCGTGGAGAGTATTTATATATGAAATATACGTTGTAACAGATAACTGAAATGATCCTCCGACATCCTTAATAAATGTTTGAAGTTCTCTGAATGTGTTATACGCAAATTGTTTTTAATTAATGCTGAAGTAATGTTTCTATCCAAAATCCAATCCCTGGTCCAGCATCTTCGCTTCTTTCTTATTTTCTTTTTTTTCTCTCACTAACAAGATGATTTCTAACTATTTCAGCAGCTATTATTTCGCATGTTGCAACAGTGGCCTCTAATACACATGCCGCCATGTTCACAACTCCCGTGACCACTGTAAACACAATAACGTTTCTCACGATACGTACTGCACGAAAGCGTAGAGCACGCTTTTTTTGAAGCGCGGACCACGTTCGTTAGTCACTAGTAATATAAACTCGGCTATAATCGTGCTGCACGAAAAGCTGTTTACATTAGTCGTGGTGCAAGAGTGAACCACGTAAGTGTGGACCACATTCGTTATTCACTAGTAATGTAAACTCGGCTTTATAATATATATGTATGATACCCCCTCGAGATTTTTGCAGATGTCCACGTTTTGAAGTGCCCTGGTACCGAAAAAGTGGTTTTTAAAAAATGTCTGCCTGTCTGTCTCTGTGTGCCCCCCCCCCTCTCTCTCTCTCTCTCTCTCTCTCTCTCTCTCTCTCTCTCTCTCTCTCTCTCTCTCTCTCTCTCTCTCTCTCTCTGTGTGTGTGTGTGTGTGTGTGTGTGACCATGATAGCCGGTCCAACCGCTACAGGACAGATATCAATTTCAAATTTTGTATTTACGAATCTCCCTCTTGAGATCTGATTAGATTTTCAGTAAAATCGGCAGACCGGAAGTAGTAGTTTACTTCAGTGAAAAATTTGAATTTTGCCAATATTTCGTCAACTACTAAGTTTATACAAATTTATAAAGAATTCATATGTACTCAAAATTAAATTTCAGAAGAATTTGATTAAAAAAGTTTTTTGAAATTCCTACCGGAAGTAGGTCTTTTACGCTTATCGAAAATGAGTTTTTTGCGAATATTTCGCAAGCCATGCTTTTTAGACAGGTATATTACGAGTATAAAAGCATTTAGAACTTAATTTTCAATACCTTTTGTATAAAAAAAATTCAAAATTCGGACCGGAAGTAACACTTTTACTCGTATCGAATAGCCATTTTTTTGCAAATATGTCGTAAATTATGCATTCTATATATATTTATCAAGAGTACAAAAGTATTTAGAACTGGATTTGGGATATTTTTTGTATAAATGAAATTTCAAAATTCGGGCCGGAAGTAACTCTTCTACTCTTAGCGAGTAGACTTTTTTCTAATATCTCGCAAAGTATGCATTCTATAGAGATTTATTAAGAGAATAGAAGTATTTAGAATAGGATTTTGGATATTTTTTATATAAAAAAATTCTTAAAATTTGAACTTGTGTATAATTTGAACTCTCATACGTATAATAAAGTCGTATGGTGGCCACACCTCACTTTTTACGTTGGAAAGTGTTTTGTAAATGGATATCTACTAAGAGATATTTCTCTTGGCAGCGTATTTCTCCTATTCTCCATATTGCTTCAATACCAGTGAAACAATCAACAACACCTGATTCAACCAAATCTAATTCTCCTGTTCTAAATAAAGTGTCTGTTACTTGTGACACTGGTTACCAGTGGCGGCCCGTGATTTTTTGGGACGTGAGGGCACCGGGGGTCTGAGTGTTTAATATCAAAAATTAAGTACAGACAAAAAACAAACTCAAATTGCTATTTAATTAACTTGTTTGAAAATAAAATCCATCCGCCGTTCCTTACGATCAGCAAAATGATTAATAACTCAATCATTGAAGTTTGGTGTTGATGTCAGTAATTGTTTTTCAGTGGAACACATTGCTAAGGCACATAGTCTGCTTTCCTGCATGGTATTTCTAGAAAATGTTTTTATTCTCTTCAAAGTAGAAAAACACCGTTCACTTGATTTTTTCTATTTTGCACGGCTCCAGAGATTCGCAAAATAGCAGAAGACAATTTACAAAATCTTTCGCCAACATAGTCTCGACATATTATCAAAAACAAACTTTTATAACAGTTGTACTATTCAACCTTGGAAGTAAATTACAATAGTAGCATCAGAAAACTTATCATCCAACTCTGCTTAACAATTTATATTGTTAATTAGTAAATAAAATGTTAGCATGTGTGCTTTTTATTCTTTGTACAACTTCTATTCCACATGTTTGTTACATTAAAGGCTTACATTTTGACATTTAAATATAATTTGGTTCCATTTTTTTTTTGTTACCAACGTCAAAACAACAAAATTAGCGTGCGATAAAGAAATACTTTTGAAACCAAAACGGATGTCGTAAAGTGACCTTTATAGCACCGAAATAGAAAAAAGCATTTTGCACATTACACCCACACAACCAGTCTGACAAACTGTAAGAGCTTCTGTTGAATTTTCTCGTCACGGTTTTATTAGTTTTCTAATTGTGATCTTCTAGTTTAATCAATAAATCTGGTCTAGGGAGACCTAGATTTTTTAATTCTGTCTTAATGTTACTAACGCAATTCATAGTTGCATTTGCACCGATAGAAATTACAACATACACTCACCCCTGTATATTACATACTGGACCGCCACTCGGACCCGGCACCATAGAGTAGTGCCCCGCCGCCTACATATATACGCGCGCTACCCGCGCCAGTTTCATCGCTCGATTTCTAATGCAGACGGGGCAGTCGCGCGAGATGCCCCGGAGCCTACGTCAGACTGCGATTTTTAAACGCGCGGAAAAGACGGACTGTTACTTCCGAAAACATATTATTTGTTATCAAACAAATCAGAAAAATTACATACAAATTAGGTATTTATAATTAATTTATCTGTTAAAAGAAATTTGTTACGGGGCAATTTGTCACGGGGGGGGGGGGGGCCGTTGCCCTCCCTGCAGCAGCCCCCACTGCTGGTTACAAGTAACAGATGTTTACAACTAGTACAATAGGCACTATAAATCAATTCTGTCATATTTCTAGTCTATAACAGGATATCCATCAAACTTCTTATTTTTTTTCCTATGTTTCAGTGGATTCTTGAAATTTTTCCAGGCAGCCTTGAATTAAAAATATTCCATACATTCACGCATGTTTAGGTAAGCATCTGTTAACCGCATACGTTAATATTGTATATACAGTTTCTTAAAGCACATACCATATATCACATATTTATATGCATACATTACATGTACAGAAAGGGCTATAAAACCATTAGTTTTTTATTATTATTATTTTAGTGTTTGGCGTCCGTGGAAGAGTGTTGTTTGCGCTTTTTTCGAAGCGGGATAAAAATTTATTTTCTTTGCTTGGTCGGCGTTCGTGAGATGATTGAAAAAAGTGTTTACGATCTGCGAACTTTCAAGTCCTTACATCATACCACATTAAATAACACGCTTAAACGAAAACAACGGCGTGGTAACGCCAGAGGCCCGCTCGCCGTAAAAATAAATAACGGGGTGTCATGTGTGTGAACACCAGTAATTTTTTTTACGGCCAACTTTTCTTAGAAACATTAAAATTTTTTAAAAAAACACTCTGGCTCTCTGAAATAGTCAAATAATGAATGCTCTGAAGTACTAATTACTTGACGTAACACGAGGGAGGAAAGCACTTAAACGGTAGATCATGTCGTTAACGATTACTTAGCTTAAATTTGTTTATTATATTAGGAACTATTTTATGTTCGAAAGTTCGTCTTGATTATGTATATTTGATTCGTCTCATGCTGGGATAAGTGAGTCAGCATAGTCAATCCATTTATAACATTTGTCAACAAAAGCGATTTCTTTACACTTTCTTCATTTCATTTCTGAAAATCCTTTTATTCTATGAGTTCAGAATGTCGAAAAATTTTGGATAAACGTCATACTTGCCTCAAATGCACTGCTATTGTAAATATATACCGCGAGATCAAAAATTATATTGATAAAGGTTTGCCATGGAATATAAAACGTCTGTCTTAAGGGTCCTATATAGTGGATCTGTCAACAATGGAAAAATAGCAGCTCTTAGATTCAAGATATTTTTGTTGATTTTAAATTTGGAGAAAACCTTTCAACGTCAACTTATCAAGAATTTAGTAATCTACCCCGCTGAAGAACCAAATTAAAAAAAAATTATCGGATTAAAGAAAAGTAATTAATATGTCAAGATATTAAAAACAAGTTTTCTCAAAAATCCTTCGGAGGAGATTTGTTTGCTTGGGTTCACGTTATAAACTGAATAAAAAGCTACCCCGCTCTGCACTTATTTTTCGTTCAACTATTCTTTGCATTGTTTTAAATGAATATAAAATAAATTAATATTAGGCAACCCACATTACAATGAATTGTTATTCTAGTAAAAATCTTTCCCGCGGTTACAAATGTGTAATTAATTTAGTGATAAATGAATTTTTATTCGCTTAGATATTGAGTTATTATATCAAACTACTATCTTGGAACCACCACTATATAGGACCCTTAAGTTATATCATAAACTGTCATACTGTGATTAATATTAGTCATTATATTTTCTCTCTAACATTTTACAGTTTTTCAATTATGGTTTGCACCACAGTAGTATTTTAGAACAGGTGTGATAGTTAATGATATTTGGGAATACAATAAGCGTTTATGTTTGGATAATTTTCGTGAACACTTCCCGAATTTCGCAGTAGTAGAGCAAGATTTTTATATGTGCCTCGCACATAGTGTTGGTGTATTTCGCAAAACTGAATCTGTTCCTCTTAAAAAAAGGTGCTGGTAGGCCAACTATTCGTACAGAAGAAGTGATTACTGACGTTCGTAATCGTATGGAACAGGACCCCACAAAATCTTTGAGACGCCTTCCCAAGAAATTGGAGTTTCTTATGGAACATGCCGAACCATTGTAAAGGAGAACTTGAACATACATCCATAATAATCCATATAAGATGCAATCATATCAAGCTGTTTTGCCAACAGAGCACCCCAGACGTCGTACTGCCAGTGGTTTCGTCAACAACCTGTTAAACTTATTATTGTTATTGCAAATTGTTTATTAATTTTTAATAAAATGTTATTCAAACATGTAAATCATTTTAAATAAATATATATTTACAAATTTTACGTCAGTCAAATGTCAGTATGACAGTTAACCTGATAATTTAATCAGAATTATCTCAAAAGAATGATACCTAAGACCAATGAGGAAAAATACTACACTACCTGTTTGACGTAAGTGTAGTATCAATATGGCGGACCTGTACCCGGGTTGATCATGTGACGTCGTCTCCCTACCTGTTCTTTCTCCATGCCTAAGACGGACGTTTTATATTCCATGTCAAACCTTTATCAATATAATTTTTGATCTCGCGGTACAATCGCACAAACACGTAACACAGGCCAACAAAATTAGTTTTCTTTTTTGATGTCCGGAAAACTGTGTACTGATTTTTGGTATATTTGCGGGTACATTACGAGTATAAAAGTATTTAGAACTTAATTTTCAATATCTTTTGTATAAAAAGAAATTCAAAATTCTGACCGGAAGTAACGCTTTTACTCTTACCGAAAGGCGATTTTTGCAAATATCTCGTAAATTATGCATTCTATATATATTTATCAAGAGCACAAATATATTTGGAGCTACATTTGAAAGGTTTTTTGTATAAAAGAAATTTCAAAATTCGGGCCACAAAACTTTTACTCTTAGCGAGTAGCACTTTCTTTCAAATATTTCGCCAAGTATGCATAGAGATTTATTAAGAGAATAGAAGTAGTACAATAGGATTTTGTTAATTTTTTCAGAAGATAAAAACATTCAAATCTTAATTTGGAAAAACTTTTGAATAATTTGAAACCCACACACGTATAAGAAAGTCGTGTGGTGGCCACACCTCATTTTTTAAATAATTACATATACTTTTTTTATGCAATTTTACTTTCTTGTACGTAGTATAAGGAAGTATTGTGATGACGAAAATTTTTAACCTCGAGATTTTTGCAGATGTCCACGTTTTGTATGTACTCAAAATTAAGTTTGAGAAAAATTTTATTATAAAAGTTTTTCGAAATTCTTACCGAAAGTAGGACTTTTACTCATATTGAAAATCATTTTTTTGCAAATATTTCGCAAGTCATGCTTATTAGACAGGTACGTTACGAGTATAAAATTATTTAAAACTTAATTTTCAAAACCTTTTGTATAAAAAAAATTTCTCAATTTGGACCGGAGCGAGTAGCACTTTTTCTCGAATATCTTACAAAATATGCATTCTATAGAAATTTATTAAGAGAATAGAAGTACTTAGAATACGATTTTGAATAATTTTTGTATAAAAAAATCTTAAAATTCTATAATTTGAAACGCTGATACGTATAAGGAAGTAGTGTGGTGGCCACACCTCATTTTTTAGATTATAACTAAAGTTTGTGTATGGGGCATATTTATAGACCCGGTAAGTAATATGGCCTGATGAAACTTTTTCTTATTTTGTGTTTGAATATAGCAATGCTTATTTTTTGTTAAAAATTGGGATGTTTAAGTTTACATTTTTATGAGAATTGTTGTTCTTTTATTTTCTTTTACGTAGTATAAAGAAGTATTGTGATGACGAAAATCTTCGACCTCGAGATTTTTGTAGATGTCCACGTTGTTAAGACCCCTGATACCGAAAAAGTGTTTTTTAAACATTTCTCTCTCGCTCTCTCTCTGTTTGTGTCTATGTGACCACAATAGCAGTCAAACGGCTATATCTATCAATTTCAAATGTTATATTTACGAGTATAATCTCTCTCTTGAGATCTGATTAGATTTTCAGTAAAATCTGTAGACCGGAAGTGGTAGTTTACTTCAGTGAAACAATCGAATTCCACCAATATTTGGTCAACTAATAAGTTTAAACAAATTTATAAAGAATTCCAATGTACTCAAAAGTGAATTTAAGAAAAAGTTTTTCGAAATTCTTGCAGGAAGTGTCTTTTGCGAATATCTCGCAAGTGATGCATTCTGGACAGACTGTACTTTACGAATATAAAAGTATTTAAAACTTAATTTTCAATGCCTTTTGTACAAAAGAAATTTCAAAATTCGGACCGGAAGTAACACTTTTACTTTTAGCGAGTAGGACTTTCTTTCGAATATCTCGCAAAGTATGCATACTATAGAGATTTATTAAGAGAACAGAAGTACTTATAATAGGATTTTGAATAATTTTTATATAGAAAATTCTTAAAATTTGGATTTGAAGTTACACACTTATTCATAGGCTATTCTTCTAAGATAAAACTATTTAAAACAATTTAGAACAATTTTCTATAATTGGAAACGCTCATACGTATAAGAAAGTCGTGTGGTGACCACACATCATATTTATTTAAACTTAATTTTAAAACAACAGAAATACGATTTTTACAAATGTATGTACCTAAATATTTATGTAAAATTTACAATTAATTTGTATAAACATTACGTAATTTTCCTAGCGCTTTAGTGTTGTGACACGCTGTAAAGATAACAAAATGAATATGATTCAACATCGTTGAGATGTATGGAATACAATTATCAGTTCTTATATTACTTTTTCAAATATAGACGAATGCACACGCGCGCGCAAACACACACATACGCACAAATACATATGTACAAATAACATGTCATGTTTTTCAGTTTTTGTTTCAGCACAATTACACAATTAATTTGTCTGTGCATGCCATTAAAGATAAATAATTCATAATGAATGTGCATTTGTGAATGTTTTGGATATATCCAATTGTCGATTGATTTATTCCGCTCGTTAACGTTTCTATGTTAACGATAAGTTAAGTGCTCTTACAAAACTGCAATAGTTAATTGTTTAAATATTCTATAAACAGACCTGCTATTTAATTGTATATTTTAACTTGTTGGAATGTTAGAGAACGAGACATTTATTTATTTATAACTACTAATATGAAGAATGATGTTAAGCATGGAAAAAATCCTATTGTGTTTCGTCTACCAGAAATTAATGACCTGTTCTATACAACGTGCTAATTAGAAAGGTTGAATACAATGTACTTAATTTATTCTCAGATGCATTCTTATATCCAGTACTTAAAACAATTAACGGATATCTCTAATTTTTTGGATTGTATTTATGAAAAAATACTAGAACACGTTAATAGATTGTAACCTGATTGGACAAGTTTTAATATGTGTAAATAAAATGGCAAAGATTTATTTTTAGATTTTGCGGATGTTTTACTCCAATCATTCTTACAGCAAATGAAGGCAGTAACCATCTGAATGACAATTTAGTCAAAATGATGCTCCTAAAAGTAAAAAATTAGATGTGTCGATTGACGCAAGACCCAGCTATCTATCTTGGGGTCGTTTTTCCAACACCGATTAAAATTCTCGATTAACTAATCACTGATTAAGCCTAATTATTGATTATCTGTAACCGGCGTTTTTCAATACGAATAAATACGCCGGTTATCAAAAGAGTGTTTAAGGATTTATTGTACATACAAAGTTGGCAACATATTTGCTAGTGCAGTTGATCTAATATAGTATATTTTGTTCATATACGTTACATATGCGCGATTTCTTACATTTGAATTTGTTCTTGCGATTTTTGTTCTTATTTTATTTTTTATGGATTATATTGTATGTTATATAACTAAAAAATTTATTTTAGTAACTAAACTGAAGGCATTTATTTTTTTAATATTGCATATGAGAATTTCTGTTATTCATTATAAATTGCATATACAAAAAAAAATATAAATAAAAGTTGTGTGGCTGAGACTGAATTTTATTTGCATGCTATCAAAAATACAGTGGCGTGCAGATACAACGGTATAAAAAAATATATTTTTTAAATGAAATACCTTGTATATTATTAAGTTTGTATAATGGTCTTTTACTTTCTTATACGTAGTATAAGGAAGTATTGTGATGACGAACATTTTCGACCTTGAGATTTTTGCAGATGTCCACGTTTTGAGGTTCCCTGATACCAAAAAAGTGATTTTTAAAAAATGTCTGTGTGTCTGTCAGTCTGTGTGTCTGTGACTACGATAGCGGTCAAACCGCTGTAGGCATCTATACCAAATTTTGTATTTACGTGTATAATCTCCCTCTTGAGATCTGATTAGTTTTTCAGTAAAATCCGTAGACCGGAAGTAGTAGTTTACTTCAGTGAAAAAATTGAATTTTGCAAATATTTCGTCAATTACTAAGTTTAAACAAATTTATAAAGAATTCAAATGTACTCAAAATTAAATTTGAGATAAATCCTCTTAAAAAAGTTTTTCGAAATTCCAACCGGAAGTAGGTCTTTTACTCTTATCAAAAATCAGTATAAAAGTATTTCGATTGTAATTTTAAATATCTTTTGTATAAAAAAAATTTCAAAATTCGGCCCGGAAGTACCACTTTTACTCTTACCGAATAGCGATTTTTTGCAAATATGTCGTAAATTATGCATTCTATACATATTTATTAAGAGTACAAAAGTATTTAAAGTTGGATTTGCAATATTTTTGTATAAATGAAATTTCAAAATTCGGACCGGAAGAAGCACTTTTATTCTTTGCGAGTAGCACTTTTTTTCGAATATCTTGCAAAGTATGCATTCCATAGCGATTTATTAAGAGAATGGAAGTACTTAGAATAGGATTTTGAATAAGTTTTGTATAAAAAAATTCTTAAAATTGTATAGTTTGAAACGCTCATACGTATGAGAAAGTCGTGTGGTGGCCACACCTAATTTTTAAGAGGATAAAAGTATTTAAACCTTAATTTTGAAAAACACGTTGGGCATCGCCAATATATTTATGCTATGATAGCATATATTTGTGGGTATAGTCATCTGTATATGCTGTGCTTTAAAATTTATTCTTTTTACACCAAAAGCTTATAATTGGTTTTGTATTTAATTTATATTGTGATAGCATGTACCTAATAACTATTGTGGGTTCTGGCAATGTATGTGGTTCCTTCTCCTTCACTGGTGGCCTTCCTCTTACTTATAATAGGGACGAGGTAATAGTTTTGTTTAAAGAAGAAAACGGAATGTCTATATAACATGATCATATACTTTTTATTTAATAATTTGTAAATTCAAATATCTTTATACACTTTAATGCTCTAAACAAATACATAATTGAAAATATATATATCATTTATACCAGATGCCGGTTGTAATGTATGTAAATCTTTTATTTATTTATTCATGATGCTAAACAAAAAAATAAATATTTATCCTGTAAATAAATAAATGTAAACTTTTATTGTTCATTGATAATTTTATTTATCAACGTAATTGTTTTGATATTGGCTTCAATTAATTGCTTTAGACAACCATTTGCACGCGTTGTTTCTAGCTTTTAATCTTTGCCGTGTAAAACGTTTAATTGTGTATTAATATGACTTGAAAAAGATTAATAATGCCTGAATAAATTATTGAAGAAAGTACTCATTCGCACGCAGCATTTCTCCAACTAACCAACACCATTAGTCCTATATCTTTTTGTTATTACTTAATGAATTAAAAAAAAACCTTACAGGATAATATTTGCGTATCTATACTGTTCAACGGTATATTGAGTAATCATTTGCACGCAAAACCAATATTTGTTTAACAGTTTAGATAACTCTTTTCGAACAAAACTTACTTGCTATCTACAAACATTTCATCAAATTGTTTATTTTGAATGTCCATCTTGAACTCTTCAAAAATGAATTTAAATGTATTAATAAAATAAAACTATTATAAATGAACGTGATAAGAAAATAAAGAAATTACTATTCTACTATATAACAATTAACAAAATCTCAATCGCATTTATTTTGAAAGCGTCTTATTCTCCCGAAGTCGTAATAAGAAGTTCCCTCTTGTCGAATCTTGTTTCGAATTTATACCGGCAAAAAAAAATCTACGTTGACTATTGCGCCCTCTAGTCCATATTTTAGGTTGGCATTGGAATATATCCTCCAGTGAAATCGCTGCCCACATGTTGTCGTCTTGATACACACACACATACACATATTGTTCTGACAGTTCTTTATTGACTAAAACGTCAACATATCGGAAATTGTTTTCTTATTCAAAAGTCTTTTCACTGCCTCGTACTGCCTTTCCGACGGTAGGTTTATTCTTGTTATTAATACCATCCTTCTTTGTATTCATCAATGAACCTATTGCCTTGTTCATTGTTCAATACATATTTTTTCTTCCCATTTATGAATGTCAATTTCACCTTTCTTGTAGCTAGATTGCGATTTGGTAAGATGGGAAACACGTTGGAGATAACGATTATTTTTCTTCCCGCACTGCCTGCACCTGAAAGATACGTTTGTTTCTCCATCGCATCTGTCCATGGGTAATATGTCTATCTGCAATAAACTTTACACAAGTTTTATATTTTGTTATCTTTTGTAGGTCATGAAACTGTACACGTCTGTTTCCAGTCTCTGAAGCATTGTGTTACAAACAAATCATAAACAAATACACTTTTATTTATGCTATCAGCTACCTTTTTATACCAAATGTTATTGCTGATCGAGTTTACTTTTTATATATTTTTATATCCTTTTCTAGTCTCTAGTTATAAGCTAAGGTAATTTTTATCTTTTAATATAATTTAGTTTTTAAACTCTTTCATAAAGTTTTATTACTTTATGCATGTAAATCATAATAATTTATTCAGCCATATTTATGTTTTTTGCATATCGTATTTGATCTTTTTCATACAATTCTATTGCTTTTACATGACTAATTCTCTTGACTGTTCCGTCCATTAACATAACCCTTTCTCGATTATTTGCCTTCATTACCCTTTTTGACTTAAACAGCGGTCCATTATTTAGAATGTTTAAAGCAATCTTTACGCATTGTATAAAATTAGGTTCTTTTTGATGATATGTAAACCATACATCTTGTGTATCCTTTCTACAAAAGAAATATATTGCTTATATTTATTTTGTCTTTTATTTCATATTTATTTAATAAATTTTATTTTACATTTTCTCACTATTCACTTGAATAATAATGACTTTTAAATTATTTGCTTGTATATTGACCATGTGTATGCAACTTTATATACATTCATGTAATTTGTTGCATATTTAAACTCTTTCATATCCAAGTACAATTTTTGTCATTTTTTATTTCATTTCAAAACTTAAACTAATTCTTAAAGCTATTCTTATTTTATAAACTTGCGAGATATCACGGCAATATGTATAAGAAAGTCGTGTGGTGCCCACACCTCATTTTTTACTCTGGTGTCAAAAATATGCCATATGATATAGGTATCCTAAACCGTTTTCGAGTTATTAAATGTCGAATATCGTAGTTACTGTGCTATGGAAAAGTTAACATTATTAGAGTAAGCTATGAAAATGACAATTATTGTGTTTGATAAATGACATTTCCATTTTGACTGTTTTATTAAGGAAATGCCATTTATCAAATGATTCAATTGAATTCATATGAAACTAATAGTTACCACAAATATGTAAAATATATTACCTGTAGCAAAATCGTAAAAGTAGGAATAGTTTGTTGAAAAAAAATCTGCATCTAGGGTCTTTAGAAGAAGTAAATATAATCTTAGGAATAAAAATTACACGTCCACTGACGTTGAATATATGACTCACTTTAAAAGCTGTGTGGCTAAAATCTCTTTTAAATAGCATTAATATAAAATTTGATACTCCAATTTCCATTTTTAAAGATAATAACAGATGCATCAGTATAGCTAATAATCCAACCCATCATAAAAGATCAAACCACATTGATATAACATTTCATTTTATTAGAGAACACATTGAACGCAACGTTATAATTCTAGCAAATCATATTTTGTATTACAATCATCCGGGAAATCACAAGATGCAAGTTTGGATGACGACAAATATGCCGCGTCCTGTCTTCCACTTGGACCTTGGTATAATACAGTGATATTATAAAGAACTTAAAGTAAATTTGCCTATAAGTATCCTAAGCTAATTCTGTGTTATAAATAACACTGGTCAACATAAACAGAAAAATTGTTTGTTTCCTGTGATTTTTTTTGTTTCTATCACAAATTGACGCGTACTTTTTAAATACGGCAACAATTTTGCCCTAACAGCTTTTGTTTTTGAGTTATAGCTAACTACCCTCATTTACTATTTTTACTTAGATTTTCGTTTTTTATTGGACACAAATATATCAAGAAGATGTTGTGTGCTTAATCCAGATTGTTTTTGCTATATTTGTGGTGAATATATATTTGAAAAATATCGAAAACCTATATTGGATTTTGTAAAAACTGCGTATCATCAATACTTTAAAAAAAATTGTGTAATCAGGACAAGCTATGGACTCCCTCATATTGTATGCCAGAAATGTGTGGTATGTCTACGGTTATGGTCCAGTGGAAAAAGAGATGCAATAATGTTGTTAATAACACCCCTGATTTGGCGAGAACCTCAAAACCACCATGACGATTGCTACTTCTGCGTTATGAAAATAAATGGAATTAACCCTGGAAATCGAAATAAATGGTCATATCCTAACTTACCTTCTGAGTGATTTGTGATGATCTGAAAATGGTTAACTTTCTTTTAGGTCAACAAGGGGGGTTCACAAGGTTCCCTTGTTTCATGTGTCTCTGGGACAGTCGTGACAAACAACAGCATTGATCACAAAAAGTTTGGTCAGTGCGAGAATACCTAAAAGTTGGTACAAACAATTTCATAAACGTGTCTTTAGTCAGCCGAGACCGCATCATACTTCCACCATTTCATATTAAACTCGGCATGATGAAACAGTTTGTGAAGGCGCTTGACAAAAGTGACGAATGTTTTAATTCTTTCATGCAAGTTTCCAGGATTAAGTACAGAAAAATTGAAAGCTGGTATTTTTGATGAGCCACAGATTAGACAACTCGTGAATGATCCTAATTTTATCAAATCAATGACTGAAGTCGAATACAAAGCTTGGAATTCATTTGTTTTGGTTATGAGCAATTTCCTAGGCAAAAAGAAATCTGACGACCATGTCGAGCTTGTTGAGTGCATGCTATCGAATTTGCAACAGCTAGGGTGCAACATGAGCATAAAAATCCACTTCCTGCACTCGCATTTAGACCGATTTCCAAAAAATCTGGGTGATTTTAGTGAGAAGCAGGGTGAAAGATTTTATAAGGATCTTCGGACAATGGAAGAGCGTTATCAGGGAAGATGGGACTCACATATGATGGCAGACTACTGCTGGAATTTGCAACGAGATCTACGTAAAGTCGTTCATTCAAGAAAATCTTATAGAAGATCCTTTGATAGTCTTCGATAGAAATTTTGTTAACATACATATTGCTGTGACTCTTGCAAATTGAGATTTATATAAAAATAATTTAAAATATTCAATCAGTAATTAAGTAAGAATCAAGCATACATCCTAGTGCTAGGGCTTATGCTAGACTAAGATTCAATAAATTTTCTGCAAAATAGTAGGTTAGGCAATTTTACATTTAACTACCTCAGTTTAGAATGACTAAAGAAAATTTTCTCTTAGGGGCAGAAAATATAAATAAACTCTCCAATCAACTTGAATGCTCTTTAGTTATTACCAGGTCAGGTAAAGAAAATAAAATGCAAAATAAACCTTACAATATAGTTTATTAAGGATATTAAAGAAAAAATTTAAAATTATACAAGTATATTTACAAGAATAAATGTCTTAAATATTATAGAAATTCATGCATGTCATGATTAAATAGTCAAATCAATAAACAAATAAACAAATTATAATTAATAAAAGAATAACATCGAATACAAATTTATATTTTAAAAATAAATATAATTATCATTTTCTTTATTCGTCAAAGATACATGTAAACAATCAATATTTAAACAAAATATTTTATTGTATGTTGTGAGTTGTACTGGAATATAAATTAATTAAAAAAAATTATGTAGCCTCTCGTTTGCAAGTATACATATAAACATTAAAGTAATGGCTCTGCCCTAATTAGTTCTGCCTGGCGCCTTTGCTCGCTCCCAAGACAGTACCATCAGAAAGCAAATTCACACAGACAGGTACCCCAAAGTTCCACCCTACGAGTATTCTTTTCAACTCGTTGGACACAACCCTTACATACACTACTATGTGCTCACCCCTTAAGGCATATATATAAATTTTGAGTTTAATTCAAAAGTGTCATTGTGCATTTGATTAATTAACTCAGCCCTGATTAGTTCTGCTTAGCGCCTTTGCTCGCTCCCAAAACAGTACCACCAAGACCAATTCGTGCTTTAAGGATTCACCAAGGCTCCATGCTATGACTTAAACATCTACTTAATTCATTGCACACATCCCTGATCTATTACCCAACACGTCAATATCAAATACACAAATACGATAAAGTATAATTAATATAAAGAAAATATATATATAAAATAAAATAAAAATTTTACCTCGCTCTAAGATTCCAATACAAAACACCACATGAGAAATTTGCACAACACTATATATATACACTAATAATAAACATTATTAAATCACCTTAACTCTTCGTACAACCTCTCAAATTCATCCATCTCAAATATGTTTGAAAATTTTGTCACAGTTTAATTATCCTATATGTACATAAAACAAAAAAAAAACTATCAAACCATGAATCTTCCAAACTTGTAAATAAATAATAAAGAAACTTTAACCAAAAACGCAGAGTGTTATATTTACTTCAAAAAAAAATTATTATTACTAGGCCATTCAATCCCATCGTTACAAACACTAAAATGCTTTACCACAACACACGGTGCAACAACCCTGCATATAAAAATAAAACATTCTAGAAAAAAAAATTCAAATTCCCAACTTAATAAAACCGCTCCGAACACAAATAATTATTTCCGAAAAACAATTACAAGTCCCAATGTAAACCAAACTCCGAACCAAAATGATTTCCAATTCATAAAATCAAGCAGTCCCACCTCGGTCCCCAAAATTTATAAGTACAACAGAACCACTACGAAAATATTATAAGTTCCAATGGGTGAACAAACCTCCATGTCAGAATAACGCCCAATCCACACAATACTACAGATCCCAACTTCATTCAAAAAATTTCCATGTATCGTAAATCTTTTTTTGAAAAATTATTCCAAGTTCCGATCCATGAACAAACTTCTAAGTTAAAATAACATTCTTATCTTAAGAGGAAGAAGAGGCTTCCACCTACTTCTTGTTTTTCTTTTGAGAGAGCTGATTTTCACCAAGCATCTAACGTTTTCTGATCGTGTGTCGACTTATATGCATATTTTCTTCACAAAAACGTACGGTTATCTTCAGTACGATACCGATTCCACCTCCAGAAATACATAGCTGCAGTGCTGCACCACCCGGGAAAGCAGCGCATTACTAATCTTTCAAAAAGGTGAACAAATATGTAAATATAAACTTGTTTACACATTCATGATTTGTCCAATGCATCTTGCGAAGAATATTGTTTTCGCCGGGCCAATCTGTCGATCTCTCCCGGTCATAGTATTTTTCGTGCGGGAAACACTTTCTTGTTATAATTCACTTAATATTTTATGCTTATTATAATATTATAGTTTTTATAAAAATTATAATAACATTCTTATATTATTTTACGTAAATAAAAATTAAATTTGCCAAAATATTGACTTAATGAATATTTATATACACATCATGATAAAATAAATAAAATAGTAATTAATTAAATTAAATCTTGAAGTGATCTTGATTATGCTTATTTACAATTTACCACCAAACTCAAGATCACTGCAATATATATTAATTTTTTGTATTTTTTTGACAAAATAATAAAACTGTATATTTCAAAAAGTAAAGCTGTTAGCAATCTCCCAGTATTTTTTTCATAGTAAGGGCCATAGAAATACCCAATAACAGAAAAAAAATATATGAAACAAGAATTGTGTTGACCAGTGAATAGTTCTTTTCAATGATTCTCATAAATTAGATTTTGTAAATTATTGCTTTCCCTATTGTTTTTTTATTAGTAGTTTTCATGCAAACTTTGAGCATGTGTATATTTTTGTTTAATATCTAGTAGTTGATTAAATCTTATTAACGGATGTCATTTATTTCCAGTGTAATATAACAATATAACAATTAAAGCGATGCTGCAATTCCATTCGAAACCCCTAACGACTGACATTGCTTCTCGAAGACGCGCTTAAAAGGTTTGTATTTAAATGTTCTGGCCGAAGTACTCCCCAGGTGCAACAAAACAGCATTGTATAATTTATAGGTATTAAATGAAAAAGAGCGTGTAAAAAGAGCTGTCCTATGTAAACCCTTTATTCCCGACATTTAAATTATGTACATCCGTCCGAAAAGATATTCTCCGAAATAAATACGTTGGAGACTTCGCCAAAATTATGCCGCATTAAAGGCAAACCGCCCGTGACACAAAGCGATTGTTCATATTCAACCATCGACAAGAGTTTAGTTTGTGTGAAACATGGTTGTACGTAGGAATGCCGTAGATGAATCTGAAGCAAAAATTTTGGATCCTTTGAACTCTATTTCGTGCAACTATATCTTGACACGGCCAATACACCATTAGACAGTCCGAAAACTGAGAAAGGACAAATGAGTTGCACAGCATGATTTTAGTCTTTTCTAACAGATATCGCTTGAGAGGATAAAGCAGCTTCAAGCTCGAATATGCTTTCTGTATATTAGTACTACACGATCATTTAAATTCTAAATTATAGCAGGCGGGATTTTTTTTATTAAGTTGTCCAGAATGTCAATTATTGATTAATTAACATTTTGAAACGTCACTTTGACAATTCAAATTGTAAATTAGTACTTATATACCAACTTAATTTAAATTTCACAGCCTGCTCTAATTTAGAATTTAAATGATCGCGCGGTATTTATTTGCTTTCTAAATCTGAACGAGTTATTTAGAAACAGACCTGCAACCGAACTCGTTCAGTCCACTGTCTCACCAGTTCCGTTCTCCCAAATAACATCGCGATTGATTTGTGGGGGTTTATCTATTCTCCACAACTTTGGCTAAGTATTTGAAAACGTAATATTATATATTATATATATTTTAATTCTAAATCATTGATGTTTCCACATCAACACGCTTTCATACGCAGTTACTAACCGCTTGAACTAGAGATAATCAAACGATTTCTTATGAACTGAACAATCAAGGTCAAATGGATGTGGTTTACCGTTTTCAGCCGCACCATTAACATAAGAGATGATGGTGTGCTTGAAAAGCTTTCTACGTTTGAATTTAGCTGATCTTTGTTT
The DNA here is from genome assembly GCA_963170755.1 of Amphimallon solstitiale. Lineage (NCBI taxonomy): Eukaryota > Metazoa > Arthropoda > Insecta > Coleoptera > Scarabaeidae > Amphimallon > Amphimallon solstitiale. The sequence goes on along the minus strand of OY720683.1, from coordinate 93,728,379 downwards.
AAACTTCTACAGTCCTACTTAAATAGATGCAATTATGTTTTTACAATGGTTTTGGACTCGCTCTTCCGGTGTCCTGCAAGGTTCCAATTTAGGACCATTACTTTTCAATTTACTACTTAACGATTTGCTTCTTTCATTGACGTCTCTTGTACTTGATATTTACTACACCAATGCTAATTAAATAATGAATACCGTTCACTTTTAAATGTAAAGCATTGGACAATTAAAGTCGTTATTATTATTGTTATTATTATTATGTTACGCCGGGACTACGTCGCACTAAGATAGCAGACCGAATTTAGTTAAAGATAACGGAGAATCACAATAGGCGATGATTGTTTCTGGAAAACGCAGGGCCGAGCTAACTCTGTCGCAGACGGCGTGACGGTTCAGATAAACTTACACCAAAAGTAGAGCGTCGGTCGGCAACGACGCGAGCGACGTTGTCCGGGCACCAGGACACTATGTTACCTTACGATAACCTACCTGCGCCTCCTATGAGCTACCACTGGCTGTGTCCCTCCAGCGGGTTTCCTATTGATCACCCTGTATAATATGATGCACCTAACCTTACGTATGTGCTTGTCACAAAATTATTTGAGATATGTAGAGGTAAAATAAAAGAAAAGATATTACGAAATGTAGCAAGATTTAATTAAAATTTAGAAAGTTGTTTGGTTTTTTTTTTTTTTTAAGAAAAGAAGAAGTTAAGTATAACAGAAAATTACAAAATGACATGAATCTGTCTGAACAGTTTAAATATAAAAAAAAAGGATAGCAAACGTTGAGTAAAATTGATCCACAAAACAAAATAAAAGAAATGAAAACTAGACCGTTGATAATTTAGCAAACAAAGCGTTAGGTAATAATTATAAAATATAAAAGAAAATAACAAGTCTTAATACTAAATCATAATCTCTGCGTTTCAGCAGAAGATGGTTGGTAGCAGAAACGTTTCAATACCTCACATAATATATTTACAAAGTTATATCATGAAAACGCCACTACGGCAATGTTAACACAAACTGTGAATTAATATGTACGCAAGAAAATTAATGACAACTAGTACTTAAGACTTAGACTAATAAAGTGAAAAATTACTTAAATTGCCAAACACAAGGTTTGATTACATGAACATAATTAATTTAAATGAAGGTTTCTTACTATCAAATGTCAAATAATTAAAGATAAAATTAGAAAGGAAATTTTATAATATACAAAAAAAACACTGAGCTTCCTGAACAAAATTTACTCTTGCAGGAATGAATTTAACTAGTTCAGATACTTAGACAAAAGTCTGCAAGAAAAGTTAGAGTAATTACGACAAAAATTCATTAGTAATTAAGCACAATAAAATTTTAGTTACAACCACGAGAGCCCTCCATAAAACTGCTACTGAGGGTCACTCGGTATACGGCAAAGCAAATTTACAATTAAACTAAAATTAATATGTAATTATTGTGACCACACATGTAATAAGTGGCACGGCAGGTATCTCTTAAGCACCCAAAAGTCTCATTTCAAAAACATAAGAAAATTAATACAGTAATATGACCAGTTCTCTGGCTCTAAATTTTCAACAAAATAGTCGAAATACTCATCGGAAAATTAGGTACATGGATGTACTTAGCTGAAATCTCAAAATGGCGGAGGCACGCCAACTGGAGTCAAGATGGTGGAGGTCCTCCAATGGTATAATGTAATTCCACCCAAAATCCGAGATGAAAAGGTAGGCACAACTCTTACAAAAATCAAAACGGCATCTACAGCGGCCAATCCAGCGTATAAGGTCTGAAGGCTTAGCCCTGTACTAACATCCTATTAAATTCGAAAGAAAAGAAACAAGAATAAAAACCCCGAAAAATTAGCACAAAATTACAATCACTTACCCCAATTTTAGTTGGAGATGCACGTTAAAGACTCAGAAGTCACACATAGCACGAAAAGAAATTCAAAATCCAACACGTGGCATTCGTAAATCAGGTAGCGGTATTGCGGTAAAATTTACGATAAAACACCTAATTAAGGTATCGATACTTAAGCTTATTTCGTTAAAGCCGCCTAAGCGTCAGTCTATCTTTTAGACAAAGTGATAAAATTCACCAAATGAAAATAAGCATATCGTGCTGATGCACTTTTAACGAGCTCGACTTCGAAAGTGACCCAAACGTGACCTTTCCGGTAGATACGTTACAAGCAAAGAGCACGCAGGCCCAATGATTTTAAATAAAGGCGGGAGATTTCAGATATAGAACATAGCAGGCACAAGACGAAATTTGACAAAAGGTGGAGTCAGCACCATGACAAATAATTAAACACAGACACGAACATAACTTAGATGAAGATAAAATAACAGAAAAAAAACCTTTGAAGTACGTAGAATTAACAAAGTCGGCAGCTCGAGAGGAACATACATGCTAGAAGTTGGCAATCCGTGAAACGCACATCCACCTGGGCGAAATAACCAAACGTTTGACAGATAGAAAACAAAACAAACTCAGATGTAGACGCAATTTTTAATATGAAAGAACAAGGATTCGGCAGGTAACTATTGAAATTTCTAAACTTTTAAATTCGCTCCGAACAGGCGGTTAAGAAAACCGATCAAAACATATATTTCAGAGTAACAACGACACTTAACCCCTACAACGGTTCCGGGGACGAATTAACGGAAGTTTCTAATGCTTAGAATATCGATGATAGAGCAACAAACGAACTGCCAAACAAATAATAGTATGCCCTATATTCCAAGCACTTCCCTATTTAATACTCCTTGCATTTTTAGTGGCATAAACACGAAGGCAGAATATTAGTCAGACGTACAAGAGGGTCTATGACTAGGGATACACATAAACACAGGCGACAGTAAATACAACGAGGCTGACTGATGTGTCGAAGAATTTAAAAACACAAATAAATGCACTTCGCAGAGTTCGGAAGTAATAAATAGGCAGATATTGATAAAACTGAAACAAGGCGCAAAAGTAACTGCAAATGCAGATAATTCGCATCTACAGGTAGGATAAAATAAGCTAGAGATAAGATAGTTAGAAGTAGTTACATAAGATACAGAGTTTTTTACACATAAAGAGTGTATTTGCCCGATATTACATATTAACACATGTGTCAATCTCGCGGGGCGTGACTTAGGGCTCCGTGAGCACAATAGTAGGTTTCGCACACGCACGGACATACAACAAACGACCTCTTCACACGGTGAACCAAACGATGTACAAGGTTCGCTCAAAAGTCTCGCGCTCATACAAATTCTACGTACTTAAACAAAGACACATAATCTTACGAGAACTAAATACAAAAGTAAATTTTACAGCATAACAATTATTATACGAATTTAAAAATGTGAAAACAACCTTGTATAATCCTCCCGTAATGTACTCGAAACTTACGCAAAACACTTCAAATATGAATCGCATAACTAACAAACAAACTCGAATTTAATCATTCCTGTGTACGTCTAAATAAATAATAAAATATACAAACACTAATACCTCAATAAAGAAAGACACTGCAAATAGTATATTATGCAATGAGCATTTAATGATAGCTATTAAGACACGAGTAAGAGAATTACAATACGAGGCGAAGCCGAGTATTGTAATGAATACGAGTGTCTTAATAGCCATTAAATGCGAGTTGCATACACTATTTTTTCTACGACCCCATAATAAAACATATTTTTTGAACAATCCATTTCATAAATTGAGGTTAAAATTTTCCGTACGCTTTTGTGAATTTGGCTGGTAATAAATTGTTCGTGGCTACTAAGGCTTGTTCCATAATTTCTGGTGGAGTCAATTATTACATTTCACTGTCATTATCCCTCATTTTTACCGTTTATATTTTCAAAAAAACACAAATTTTAAGTACTTACTTGTAAATTGCAGAGAACTGTCACATTTATTTAATTTGTATATCTGTCAGATATGCAGTCGCCATATTGAATATTGTTTGAATATTGAAATGTCGCATTCCTATTGGATATAAACTTGTATCGTAATGAAAAATCTGTATTCCTATTGGATATAAACTTGTAACATAATGAAAATCTGTATCGTAATGAACATCATTATAGTACAGGTTCGGCATATCTAATAATACAATTAAAGTATGGGAGTAGAAAAATGACATTTCGCTACCAGTAAGCCTAGTCAGATAATTGGCACAGATATTATACACATATAAATTACGTGTGGCCATTAACCTAAAACGAGTACGCATAAATTTCCTGAAGCAATTATTGTAATATAATCCATTAATATCAAATCAATATATTTTTAGATTTCATTCAAAAAACGAGCACGATCTTTATACATCCGCACAAAATATAACATTTACGACAGTCGAACGTCCTTTGTTTCGAAATCAATTTATATAAAAATAATTTATGCGTTTTCCCTTCCTGTGTTATAAAAATAATATAAGATATAGGCCTGCGTTTTGGGAGACATAAATAAAATCGAGCCGGCCATTAGGCGACGATAAATCCCCTTGCAGTATAGAATCGCGCACGCTGCGGGCTCTGGCTAAAAATGCTTTTTACGACGCGAAGAATATTGATGACCATTTTACCATCTCACTCCCAGTAGAAATAATAAAAATTTCTAATTGGCTACGAATCGTGAGAATTTCTAAATCTCGTCGCCTTAACAATCTGCAGCGAAAAGAAGAAACGAGAAAAGAAACGATGATAATACATCTAACGGATGTTATCGGCTTTGAGTCCTTGTTCATTAATTAAATTAGTTTTCTAAACGTTAAATTGTGAATAAAACGGTGATTAGGTTCGATCCTTCACTGGTTTCTGTACAATGTCATTATTGAAATATGGCCTTCTTGATCGGTAGTCGTTGAAGGAATTATCCAAATCAAGTTTCTTTCGCACAAAGATTGAAATTATAAGGATGCTTTAGTGGTAGATAATTTCATACTTTGACGTATACAGTTAATTTCTGGTGTGTGATGAGGCGGAATATGAAGCTAAAAAATACAGTTTCTCACTTAAATAGGAATTATTATTATAATAAGGTTCGGTTTATTGTTGATACCGCAACTCTACACACAAGAATGTTAACAAGTTTCTTTGCAAATGATTATAGCTTATTTATATTATTGAATAATAAGTAATATAAGAGAAATTGCTGTACTTTCAAGTGTTTTTTTTTAAATTAGATTTTTATTCGAGGTTTTTAATATCATATTTTTTACTATTACAATATACAGGGGGATACAGAAAATTACGTGACGGGTGCTGTGGTTATACGAAAATTAAATATTTATTTAGAAGACTTGTCTCATTGTTTTGTCCACTTATCATAAATATCTGAGAAATGTTTTTTTTTAAAGTCTATTTAGTAGATCTCTCCGACTTGTTAAATCTATCGATCACTTTGAGCAAATTTCCTACAGCTTTGAAATCGTCTGCTGTAATACCTATACATAAAAGAAATGATCACTCCAATATTGAGAACTTCAGACCTATTGCGCTAACTAGTGTCTTCTCTAAAATTATTGAAAAAATTATTGCTGATAAAATATTTAATTTTCTAAACAAACATAATCTCATTACCCCCTGTCAACACGGTTTTCGGGCTGGTTTCTCTACTGAGACTGGTGTTGTGAAATGTACACAGCATATTCTTGATGAAATGGATGTAGGACGATACACCGTGTTAATCTTGTTTGATCTGTCCAGAGCCTTTGAATCCGTTAATTGGCATTTTGTTAGTAGTAAGATCGATAACCTGGGAATTGGCGGGGAATTGAACAAATGGATTGTCTCATTTTTAAAAGACAGAAAAACCGTTGTTAAACTTGGTGATGTCAGATCGGAGAAATATGATATGGACGTTGGAGTACCACAGGGCAGTGTCCTAGGTCCAATAATATTTTTATTATTTATAAATGACCTATAGTCGGGTCGTTTTCGCAACCGACACGGCAAAAGTACGAACTAAAAACGCTGATTCAATACCACTACAAATTCCAATCAACCGGAACAATTTTAGAACAATAAAATTCAACCAACTAATTAATATTTTAGGATAAATAGCTACGGCTAGTAAAATACTATTACATGAAAGTCAGTTATAAATTAAATATTATAGATATAATTATTAAATATTACTTTTCTATATCAATATTTTATTTGATACGTGGCTATTCTGAGCATTGTTGTCAGATTTTTATTTTCATGGAGCGTATGACACTTGACAAGCGTAGCGTTTGACAAGCAGGTGACTAGTATTCAGTACAGCGTTTTTCGAACAATTACACATGAAACTTGGGCTACCATCACTCATATTGAACAAGAAATAAAGACGTCGTGGGATAGGGAAATAGAAATTGATAAAACAGATATTAATCCAGTAATATTTTGTATTAATGATAGCGGTAGTAGCGACTGTGAAAGTTATTAAAGTCAAATACAATTGATCTAAACCAAATTATATACGAGAAGGTAAGTTTTATTCAACAGAAATGCTTGGTTTTACTTGTAATTGCTTTATGTTATTTAGAATAATCACGTAACTGATAAAACGAATGTAGCTTATAAAGGATTGGAGACGGATTAAATTCAGTATCTATATCAAATGTCAAAGACAGATTTTGGAACCTGTTAATATATTTGTTCGTAATGCTTCGGCAGAAGATTACGATAGTTACAATAATTTGTACTTATTTGATCAGTTAAGAAAGAACTCTGTCTAATCGAGGAAGTAGATGACTCTAACTAAAATAACAATTATTTGAAGATCGCATAAGTAATACTGTTTAGAAAGTTTTCAAATTTAAGAAGGTATAACCATGTTGAATGTAATAGAGGAATGGTGGATGACCTCGCTGTTGCATGTAAAAATACTTTAACAATTTTGATGCATTTAATGGAAAAGCAATATAGCACTATTAGAAAGGATACTGCTGTACAATTGTCTTTGTTACTAAATATCATTATTGTCTGTAGTAAAACTAGCTCAAACATAATTATTAAATACATTCCTGAATGTTTAAATGAATTTCAAAAGTTCAATTTTCTCTGAAAATCTAACCTTTTTTATATTTATATCTAATTACTAACAGCAGACAAGTTCATACAAATATAAAATAATCATTATATTCTTCCTTTCAATAGTACTTAATCAAAATTATTATCAAATTAATAGTTACATATTAGAATTATTGTCGGTAGTGCTAAAACCACAAGTCTAATTGATCATTTAGGGTTATAGTGTCAAAATTAATATTACTTGACTACGGAGGACTGTATACTTGACAGATCAAATTTTGCAACGTTTCAAATTTGACGCCATTTTAATTTTGGTGGCGCATGTCGGTTGCGAGAGCGATTCTAGTATACCTAGTTTCATTAACTATGGCAAAATATTTCTGTATGCTGACAATACAGCAATAGTGGTTTCCCACTCAGATCTGGAACAGCTCAACAACAACATCAATATAGTTCTACAAAATTTTGAGGACTGGTGTTGTGCCAACAAATTAATAATCAACCATGATAAGACGGTTATTATTGAATTTTTCAATAAACATAGAACGCGCTCAGGTTTAGACATAACATTTAATAATCAAATTATTGAGGTCTCTAGAAATTGTAAATTCTTAGGTACAATTCTTGATGAAAATATGTCATGGGAAAACCACACTGAGAAAAATGAAAATGTAAATTCAACAAAGCATGTGCTGTCCACTTTTTTTTGTTGAATAAAATTAAATATATATTCAAGCAACACCATCTTATTCTTCAATGAAGCTTTCTATTTTATTTGAATTTTATTAGTTGAATAAAATAATAAATTAGTTGATTCAAATAAGAATATTTCGCCTCAACATATTCTTATTTTCAATATATTTCGTATATTAAAAGTATTTCAGCTGAATAAATAATCGGTAAATTTAAATCTCCCCATACGTTTGAATGAACATATTTTTATTTCAACCTTAGAAATTCCAAAAGTCTCTTGACTGAACAATCTTAGAATATTGAGAAAGGCGGCGCCGACGAGCCCAAAATATCCAGATTGAACCAGATGTACTAACGCGCAATTGGGGAGAAGAACACAGTCCAGTCTCCAGTTGTTTCCTTCGTTTTTGCTAGTTTAATAAATCATAAATACTGTTTCACCGGGTTCTTTGTAGCGAGGGGGATGGTGTGTCATATGTGGAAATAACACAGTTCGGCAATTATTTGCTATGATTATTTGCATCTTGCATACACAGCTATAACGTGACATGGACGACGTAGAAGAAAAGTTGGTTAGTTCGGGATTTTTCAAATGTGTAACAAAGTTCAAAGGTACGTAAGATTTGTATTTATAATATTTGTTTAATATGTAGGTATTCTAAAAAGATCACAAACTACACAAAAGATGTTATACCTATGTGCAATTATAAATTTTGCTTATGTCACACGGTAAAATGTATTTTATATAATTTGTTCGCACATACATGTAATTTGCAATTCCATTACTTCAGTGTTTTCGAACTTTTAAGTATTTATCTGTAACCCTATAACCTAAAATATAGCGTATAATGCATGTACCAAACGAAACAAGTAACTGCTTGTCATTGTTATTCAAAACATTTTCTATAAATATTCTCAAAAGACACATTTTATCAGAAGAAGTAGCTCCGACAAATTTTATTCTCTATTATATGTATTGTATACAGGCTGATCCAAGTTAGTGCGCACTATTACCATCTCCCTTATTATTCATCCTACGTATAATAAGGGAGATATAAATAGCATAAAAGAAATTGCCACCACGGATTAAACCGATATTACAGCATCTTACTTATTCTTTTCTCTGCAATTGCGTATGTTTAAGTATATGTAATAAAACATTTTTTTAGGTACATGAGGAAGCCTAGATTTTTAACAGCTATAAGAAAAATTCAAAAATGTTATTTCTATCCCTCTGTAATCTAAGTAAATATTCTTATAGATGAAGAAATCAATTACGAAACATTCCTTAACTTGGATGTCGACTTAATAAGGGAATTATTTCCAAAGATAGGGCCTAGAAGTAAATTCTTGAAATACCTACAAGAACTAAAAGCTGCAAAAGGTGTAAAATTACTGTTGACGAAAGTGAAAATATATTGGTATTGCAGTATTTTTTCTATTTGTAGATTTAATTTGTTTATGCTTATCATTATTTTAGCATATACCAACTGTATCAAGAAACGCAACACTTATCAGTGAAGATAATGGGAATGAACCAAACCATACAATGACGACCACTGAAACCATAAGTTGTCAAATAAATTTAGGAAAACAAGAACTAAATGAAGTTAAAAGTGCTTTTAAAAGCTACTACTGTTGGAAATGTTGTCTTGGCACCCTTCAAGAGCTACCAAGTAAAGCCAGGAATATTTTAGTAAACCTTATAATAAACGGTTCGATGACGGCATGCGGTGGGTAAGTAACTCTGCTTTATAGCGAATATGGATTTTATATTCTAGTTTCTTTTTCGTTGCTATTAGAACACTTAACGCAATTGATTTCGAAATATTTTCGAAAAAAATATGTGAACTATTTTCTACAACACTACAAGCAAATCTATAAATGCCAAAGGAAAGCTGATCGACAAATATCGAAATTTAAAAAAGATTATACAATTCGAGGGCACCGTTAAGGGAGGAAAACCCAACAGAAAAGTCATCCGTAATTACAGGTAAGCCTTTTTATATCTAGCATAATTCAAAGCAGTATGAAATCCAAAAAAAACATTACAACATTTTTCATTTTTGCCAGATAAATAGCGCAAACTTTTACCATGAGCATCCTAGTATTCATATATCTATACTAAATTTAGCAAATAATTTTTTCTATATCATGGTACTTGTAGTAACATAGTTAACTTTCTCAAGTACTTGATAAAGTCAATGTTGCAGAAGATTCTTTTTCATTTAACAATGGCACAGAATCCAACAGTTTTAATAGGCGAACAAAATATTCAACGTATGACTTTTTAGATACAATGCGAAAAAGCGCTGTTTGGCTAACGTATTCTTCAGAACCATGGAGTTTAGCATTAAAGCATTCCCAAAACACATTCATTCTAAGACGAGAAAGTAGAGTTCAAGCTATAAGCAAATTTATAGAAAATTGGCCAATATTAAAGCACAAAGACGCTACAGCATTAGTAAGTAATTATTTATGTAAGACATTCGTATCTATGCATGTAAAATTATTTTTAGATTGAAAACAACTTTGGCAGAATGTTTCCAGATTCTCCTGTAAATCTCTTTTCTAAATTGGATTCCTTCTTTCAAAAGTGATTACATAATAAGAAAACTATTGATAAAGTCACGGAGAACAATTAACTTTATTTGATAAAATGGCCTATCAGAAGATGATATAAATTTTTTACTGTGTTTTTAGTATTTACATTTTAATTGTGTTTTCTAGACACTAATTACGCCTTACCTTATTAAGAGTACTTAACTATACGTTTATTTCTTACCTAATAAAAGTCTTTGAAAATGTTTGAGTCTTTTCTTTCAACAAATATACCTATCCATTTCTTTTTTGTAATGATGAAGTATGTAAACAAATGTGTTACCTATACGTTTAATAATACCTACTTATTTCTTCTCAACTGATAAGTTATATTTTTGATTTATGCCTGTGATTAGTCCACTGTTATTGATATCAGGAAACTCAGTTTCTCAGACTGAATATTTTCTCATTCCAAAAAATATATTTGATTTGTTTCAGCATTTATTATATGTTTTAGTTTTAGCATTGGATTTTTCACGAGTTTAAAATGTATTGGTAATTTAAATTTATCTTGAATTAGAACACTTACGTTAAAACTCAGGACTGTTACTATGCACCAAAGTAACAATATTTTATTTGTATGTCTTCGGAAACTCTACAGATTTCATGTTACCGAATGTAATATCAGTAATTAGTATCATATTCAAGAGTTTATATAAAAACAAATTAAATATAGTTACTTGTTGCATAAAACAGTTCTAGCTTTAACTTAAAAGTGACGGTTCAACATAAATATAAATTATTCATACATTTTAAACTCATGATGACCAAATGCAAGAATATGTATATTGAAAATTAACACACTCTTAAGTGAAACCTCATATGTCTTGTATTAATAGACTAGAATATTTCATTCAACTGAAAAAAGATTTCAAAGAATGACAAAATTATATTCGTTTAACAAATACGAGTTGTTGACTTGAAATTATTCTAATTCATACAATAACTTGCCTCTGTTAGGCCAACAAATACGTGTAATTGTTGCAATATATTTCATTTGTCTATTCAATTAATAATATTTATTCATACAACACACTAAAATGTTGAGCCAATGTGCAAGAGTCAACAACTTCACTTGCATTGCATCAAAACAGATGAGGTATTGATTATAGGTGAATAAACACGAATGTTGACTGAAAGTGTTTTGTGTTGACTGAACATTTTATTTTTCTCGGTGCAGGTTGATTACGTGTGCGGTAAACTTCAGAGGGTATATTATGTTCTGCATAATTTGAAAAACATCTTAAATGCCGAATCCCTGCTCGGCGTTTATTATGCTTATGCCTACTCCATAATTTCCTATAATATTATTGTCTGGGGCCAAGCAAAGGATATACAAAGAGTGTTTCTTCTGCAAAAGCGTATTATCAGATTTGTTTTTGATTTGTCCTACCATGAGCCTTGTAGAAGCACCTTCCGTTCAAAGAGAATATTTACCGTTACTCTAATAAGTGAGAAGCATAATCACAGGACTCGTAATAGAAATAACTTAGTTGTGGACAGATCATATCACTTGTTTCTTGAAAAATCCTCACTCATGACTGGCTTTACAATTTTTAATAAATTGCCAACGCACATGCGGGACTCGGGTCTGGCAAATTTTAAGAATCTGTTTAGGGATTTCCTAGTTGACCATAGTTTCTACAGTACGGCAGAACCCCATGCACAGTTACCATAGTTATATTGTATATTTACGTATTCTGTGGTTTATATTTATATACAGGGTGAGTCATTTCCGCGGGTAAGGCCAATTATGCTTTTATGAGTAAAGATATTTCGAAGCGGTTTTTTTCATGTGGTAGCCGCTCATTAGGAGCATATTTTAAAAATATTTTCTATTATACAGAGTGTTGTATAACTTGGTGGTTAACCATAGTTATAGTTTTTTAAATGGAACATCCTATATATTATTGCATTTTTGTATTCCCCGTATAATTTTTAGACAAAAAGTAATAAGATAGTATAGGCCTAAAATCTAAAGTTTCTGACTTATTCTCATTTCTCTGAAAAATTCAATGTTTGTATAAAATGATATTTCTCGAAAACAACGTATTAGGTGGACACAATTTTTTGCAGTCTTTTTTACAATAAGAGGTCCTAATAGAAGCACATTTTATTTTTTTACAGTTACTAGCTGCATGTGCAGAAAACTGGATTAAAATTACATGACACGTTTATGAATAAAAGTCAATTTTTTCAAATGGAACACCCTATATATTATTTCGTTTTTGAATTTCTTATTAAATTTCACATGAAAAATATGTAAGACGTTAATACTTTAAATGTGACTATTACTGAGCTATTGTCGCTTTTTGATATAATTTTGTCAGTTTTATGGTTTTAATTAATATAGTATAGTACTGACAAAATTATATCAAAAAGTGAAAATAGCTCAGTAATAGTCACTTTTAAAGTATTAACGTCTTACATGTTTTTGATGTGAAATTTAATAAGAAATTAAAAACTGAAATTGATATACAGGCTGTTCCATTTAAAAAAAGTGACTTGTATACAAAAACGTGTTATGTAATTTTAATCCAGTTTTCTGCACATGCAGTTAGTAACAGTAAAAAAATAAAACATGCTCTTATTAGAACCTCCTATTGTGAACAATACTGCAAAAAGTTATGTCCATCTAAAACGTCGCTTTCGAGAAAAATAATTTTATACAAACATTAGATTTTTCAGCAAAATGGGAATAAGTCAAAAACTTTACATTTTAGGCCTATACTATCTTATTACTTTTTGCCTAAAAATTATACAGGGAATTTAAAAATACAGTAATATATAGGGTGTTCCATTTAAGAAACTATAACTATGGTTAGCCACCAAGTAATGGAACACTCTGTATATTATAAAATATTTTTAAAATGTACTACTGATGAGCAGCTATCACAAGAAAAAACCGCTTCGAAATATCTTTACTCATAAAGGCATAATCGGCCTTAGCCCCGGAGATGACTCACCCTGTATAATCAGATAAATTTGATTTTTTTTTATATCGTTCATCACATTTGCAGCTGGCGTGTAGAAGTAGTTTTTTTTTCTTTTGTGTACCAGCCTTAGTTAGTAGACATTAATCAAATGTATGCATATTCGTGGTTATTTCTAATACACATAATTTTTTTAAGAAAATAAATTAATACAAAAACTGACCTTGACCTAAAATTACAAAATAAATTTAAAAACGCAAAACGGCGATGCCTTACGGGAACATAGTTTTCGATAGGAAAACGCTCCTCTTAAATGCATTCCTAATATTCCTAAAAACTATTTCCTTAATTTGCTATTAGCATATATGTATAAATATCTCCCAAACCTTTTAATTATTATCCAACACTCTGTACGAATAAGAATTTACATTTCCGATATTTCGATTTTTTCGCAAGACAAAATTTCTCCAGTCTCATTTCAATTGGTTACGTCTAGTTTCCTTTCTTTTCTTCTTCTTTTATCCTCTTCTCGCCAACTTAATAATTGTCATTAATTCCATTAAAAGGCACCAATCGACCAAAAAAAAAACACACATTTTAATCACCGTAATTATAACACGTCGAGCCTGGAATATAATTACAGGAAAATATGTAGATGCGGTGTTTAAAATTCCGCGGTAATTTCATGCTGCCACAAAAATTAATTGAATTACTTCATTAATGGGCTGGCAAATTGCTAAAAATACTGACACTCACTGTTAATGATTTCACGTTCTTTCGTTATAACGAACCTAACGAAATGATATTTTTTTTAGAATTCATTATGCCCTTTTGTTTGTCTAAAGATTTACTTTGTAAATATTTCAATAGTATGCATTCGAATTGTGATTTATGAATGTAGTGTAATAAAAATGAAGTAAATTTTGACAGTGTCATATATAACGTGTCCCAGTTAAAATTTTCAGTATTGGGTTCTCGCTTATTATAAAAGATACAGGTTCGCCATTCTCTCTAAGTAGTTATATTTGTCTTTGAATATACCTTAGTTATTAAGTTGGCAAATCTTAACAACTGGACCTATATTCCTAAAAGAAACACAATATGAACTCAAACTTGAAAAATTATACCCGTCATATGACCGTGAGGATTTTGGGGATCGTGTACGGTCTTCCAAGTGATGGTTATTATATTCTCCATTTTGAACCATCGTAAAGATGGTTACCATCAACCAAAATCAAATAAAATTAAAGAAATATAGATTAAAACATAAAAATAACTAGGAAAATATAAAGTTAAAAGTGATGTAGCTGTATTGATAATTCACGCAAAAACTAATCACTAGGGGGCGGACACGAAAGAAAGGTTGATGACTGCCCATGGGCGCACTATTGAAATGTTGTATTTTTAATAAGGTTTTAATTTTATTTATATAATTGAATAACAAGTGGCTGGTAATCTATAAAATACAAAATACGTAATTATTTGTTCATTTTGTAGTTCAAGTCGAGTAAAGGAGTATTAATATTCACTAGCAATACTTTCTCAAGGTTCTCTTCTGTAAGATTTGTTCTCTTTGAATGAAGTACATCGTTGTAAATAGAAAACGTCCTTTCTACATTGCAACTAGTTATAGGTGCGTACTAGAAATATTCTTTTATTTCTGCGTATTTAGCAGTTAGATTTTATGTTATTGTCCCCATACACAATTGCCGCAATGTTATTAAATCTGGATTTCTATTAAAAACTGCGTCTAACTTTTGCCGAAGGCCACATCCGAAGTCACTTGGAATACTTTTGAAATTATTAATAGCCATATCTAATGTGGTTAATCCACCTTTTAATTTGAGATTTCGATTTTCAAAATATGTGATTAGTTTAGGCAAATTTTCAAAGTGTTCCTGAAGGAATAACACTGATTTTTTAAATTTGGGATTTGTGTTAGTTCCTTGCACTCAGAAATACTTCGAGTATCGTCATTTAAACATGTAACGAAATTTTGTAAACTATCGAAATTCTCTGCATAAAAACTAGTAGCTTCCAACCATGTTCCCCATCTAGTTATTACTGGCGAGGGAGGCAGTGACAAAGATGGAAGTTTTTCTCTGTAAAGAGCTACTCTCGATAGTGCTTTTCTGAAAACTTTTTTAAAAGCGGATACAAGTCTATCAATTTCCGGATACCCGTCTCTGATATATTCACAGATTCTGTGGAGAACATGTGCTACACAAGTAATATGCAGCATATGTTTCCTTGAATAGTCTGCCTGTTTTTAACATACGTATATGCGACACTGTCACTAACAAATAAAAGTATTTTTTCCCTGTACCTATCGTCCGAATGAAGCATTTTGTGCAAATTTTCGTCAATGGTTTTAGCAACTGTTACCGCATCAACTGTATTTATAACTTTCGATGCTATTACATACGCGTTATATGGAATAGTTGGATGTGGTACACCAGCCACAACATTTACCACACAGCGTCCTAATATATCGACAGTTTCGTCGGCATTTATCCATAGATACTGATTTGAAAGATGTCTTCTAATGCATTGTACTGTTTTTGTGAAGCACTTAGAAACATAATATTTGCGTAAGGTGGTTGGGATATTAGCCGCCATTAAAGCTTCACAGAGATCTTCGTTAAAATTGTCAGCTTCCAACGAGTCCAATTTCTGTGTATGTTTTAGCGATGCTAAGTGACGTTGTACGTGGCCCTTTTGGGCATTCTGTAACGATATTTTACAGACTATGCAATAAATTTCAGAATCACTGACAATGGATGACATACAATCAGTATGACTCATAATCCAACTTGCCATTGTTTTACGATGCCATTCTCGACGTTCTTCCATATCGTAGTAACATAAAAAATGTTCTAGATCTAAATAAATGATAACTAAAAATGTATGCGTATGTTATTGAAACTTAACAAAATCCAATGCACACTTACGTCGAGATAAATAGGAGAAATAGATTCAATGAAATGGTATTAAACAGGAACTATTACAAATATTACGAAGTACGTAATTAACAATCAAAACAATAAAAATCATAACTAACGTAAGTATGAATAGGTATATACATATATAACTTTATTTATCATGCGAAATATAAAGTAAATAAATAAAGACTACTTTTTTTGCTGTCGTTTTGTGACAATAACAGATGTTGCAGTTCACCGTATGAATAGTACTATTCAGTAACTGCGTGTTGTTTACATTATTTCTTTGCTCCGTCGTAATTTAAACCTGGCACGTCCGCTGTCTACTAATCACACATATTACAAAGGTTGTGCAAATAATTATTACAGTGTATCCACTTTGTCTGTTCATTGAAAACGTTTTGCAATTCTGTTAAGCAAACCATTAAGCTTCATATTATATTATGTTCAATTTGGTAATGGCAACATCTCAACCATACAATTGCACGTAGTATTTCCATAGCTTCTTGTTAAGTCCGTTGGCTGCTTCTTTTAAAGTAAGCGATATTGTCAAACTGAATTGTTTGAATATAACCATGCCTCTGCAATTTGACAAATGCAAAATTACTTTTAACAATACTTATAATAATGTCAATTATATGGAAAATAATAAATAAGTGATTTTCTTAAAAGGCTAACTTCACACTGAAAAGTGGAAGTAGATGTTGATGTCAAGCCCGCGGAAAAAGAATAAAGTGGTGTAAATCAATTTTGATGCCATGTTGGCATTTTGTATTTCTTCTATAAAAACTATGATGTTTTTCATGTACCCGAAGAAGAAAAACTCAAATTGTATAAGATATGGAAAGTGAGCTGGCCAACGTCCTCTATAGATAAACCTATCATTAATTTCAGCTGTATGTGGTATAGCGAAATGTAGAAATAACTGTTGTGTAGTTCGACTTCATTTAAGTCATTACTACAGAGCGGACGTCCCAGGTTTAAACTACGACGGAGCAAAGAAATAATGTAAACAGCATGCAGTTACTGAATAGCACTATTCACATGGTGAACTGCAACATATGTTTACGCCCGAGACGGAGAGCAAAAAAATCCATTTAACTCGTAAATTTGCTATCTTCATCGGCGTAGATAGGAGCGTGAGGGGTTTTTAAAATTTATTATATTTCGTAAGATAAATAAAGTACGGAAATTTTACTCGATTTGAATTACAAAATAAACAAATAATAACATATTTTGTATTTTATAGATCGCCACCCACTTGTTATCCAATTATATAAATAAAATTACACACTTTTTAAAAATACAAAATATTTTCGTGTCCGCTCTGTAATCATTACTGAAAGGCATTAAAAAATATTTTGGTTAACTATGTCTTTGTGACATTTCAAACCCTATCTTTATTGGATGTAAACTCGATTCTTCGAAGACGGGTGGGTTTTCAATAGACCAGGTTCCATAATTTTAGCTGCTAGCATAGCCTAACACATAAAACCAGGCTTTATCAATAAAAAAATGATATCTATCTTTGATTAATATTATTCTT
This sequence comes from Amphimallon solstitiale, assembly GCA_963170755.1. Classification (NCBI taxonomy): domain Eukaryota; kingdom Metazoa; phylum Arthropoda; class Insecta; order Coleoptera; family Scarabaeidae; genus Amphimallon; species Amphimallon solstitiale. The sequence goes on along the minus strand of OY720683.1, from coordinate 93,710,640 downwards.
GAACCACTAACAATAACCATTCTCCGCTCAAACTGCTGAAATACAGGCACTTTGTAGGGATGCATATGTAAATGTTTCTTAAGAGGAGTTCACACTGAAGCAATTTCTTGCAGCAATTTATCGCAGGTGAAAAGTTTCATGTATTATAGTGTGTCCTATTTTCTGAAGAAAAGTTTCCGATTTAATAATATAAAAAATGTACTAACAATTAATGTTTGCAAGTGTAAAAAGTTATATCTTATATTTATGCAGCATGCAAGTCGATATCTTATGCTGTTCAAAGCTTGCAAAATATTTTTGTTCAAAACTTTTGACGCTCACTGTATATTGAATACACCATATATACCACACCTTGAAAACAAGTCTTAATTGCGGACATATATGTCAGTAAAAAATACGTTAATGAATGAAACTGCTCCATTTTTTTTCTTTATGCACTAGAAAGCGATTTCCATTTGATAATGAATTTAATCTCTGCAGCATTTTTATCACATCTCTTAAAATGTCGCAAAAAATCGGAACGCACAGGATGCGTTTTCCTTTTAGATAGTTAATACTATGTTAACCATAATAAAGAAATTTAAAAAAAATGATTGATAGTTATTGTGCAATGATACATTTATTTAAAAAATTTCTAGTATCATATTTCAAAATAATCTAAAACTGATTAACCTCATTTAAATTTTTATTTATGTAATTTGCAAAATTTACTTTTATTGAAGCTAATTATTCATTATATTTCTAGAGAGAGCCCTTTTCCTACATTTACTCAATTTTTCTGCATTGTTTTAACTTTTCTCTAAGTATAAACATATAATAATAATAATAATAATAATAATGACAGAGTGATGTTTCTCTTAGTTCTTGAGTTCGATTCCCGATCACACTATTTGAAATTTTTATTTACAAAAAGATCTATGAGCTGCCACAGTGTTTGGTAGGGCACTTAAAGTTGTCGGTCCAGGCTATTTCGATAGTCGTTAGGTCATGTTAGGAGTGCTTCTATAGCAGTGGTTCTCAACGTGGGCGGTAGCGCCCACCAGTGGGCGCTGGAGGATTTTGGGTGGGCGCTGTACGGTGTAAAGGTAAAGCTACACTACACAGTAAAAAATTAGTAAAAGTATACAAAAATGCAAAATGATTAATATCCGCGCTCACCAATGTTCCTATTATGCATTGTTAACCCCATCGTTGCTATGGTTACGTACATGCTGTTTCTATTTCTGTGCTTAACTATATTATTGTATGTATGACGTAACGCGCGGACTCTGTGAGTCAACGTGAGTATAGTGGACCGCATCTCGAATGTTCCAAGGTCAAGAGAGCTCGACTTCCAGAGAATTCCATGCAGTGCGGTATATATAGCGAAGTCATTATTCGCATGATTCATTTTATTTACGATAGTCAGCGATAACGTTCGAACAGAGACAAATATTCAGTGTGCGATAGTTGTGTGATTAATTAACAGAGTGTTAATCAAAAATGTTGTACATTTAGCACACACGGTTCTGTTATAAAATAAACAATATATATTTGAGCTGAATTAAAACTAGGTAGAGCAATTTTTATAATCGAAAACCGTTTATTACAGGTAATAATCATTTATTGATGTTGGTAATGTTTTTAATAACTCAAATTATTTTAGAAATCTAACTTATACAAAATACTTTAATTATATTGCTCCAACCAAAATTGTTTAACATCGGTCTTTTTTACACGACAGCAATGGCCCCTACAGGCAAAAAGCAGAAGGTGGTACGCCAGTATTCGGTCGACTATATACCAAGCCCAGCGGATCGCACAAGACCGATGAGCCTCATTTGTTCCAATGTCTTCTCAAATGAAGGTATGAAACCCTCTCGTATGCGTGACCATCTAGAAAAGATGCATTCGGACAAAAAGGACAAGCCCGCAGAATACTTCAAGAAACTGCGTGATGACAGGGAGAAAACTACCTCGTCCATTTCGTCTGCTTTTGCCAAGGTGACAGAGATTCAGCGTGATGGCCTGCTGGCATCGTATAACATTGCATATATGATTGCAAAGGCTGGCAAGCCGCACACTGTGGGGGAAACACTGATTCTGCCTGCCGTGAAAGAGGTGATTTCGACTGTCTTACATAGGAATGCGACAGAAATAGTGAAGGCTATCCCCCTTATCAACGACACGGTCTCCAGAAGAATAGATGAGATGGCAAGTGATGTCGAAATCCAGTTGGTGGACATTCTCAAGAAGACCAACTTTTCCATCCAGCTTGATGAATCGACTTTGAGTGATAACACTGCCCTTCTCATGTCTTACGTGAGGTACTTCGACGAAACTGGGGAAACAAAAGAGGACATGTTGTTTGCACAGTCCTTACCCCTTGACACAACTGGTACATCCATCTTTGCTGCTGCCAAGAAGTACTTTGAAGAAAAGGAAATCCCGCTAATCAACATTCACTCCTGCGCAACAGATGGAGCACCAGCAATGGTTGGGCGATACAAGGGGTTCCTTGCTCTTCTCAAGAAGGAGCATCCAGATATCATATGCATACATTGCGTAGCGCACAGAGAGCATCTTGCAGCGAAACGGCTGACCCCCAGCCTTCATGACTCTCTCAATCTCGTGATCACGGCCGTGAACGTAATAAAAACAAATGCAAAAAGCGATCGACTATTCCGCAACCTCTGCCAGGAAAATGACGAGATCTACAATCGGCTGCTGCTTCACACCGAAGTGAGATGGCTCTCTAAGGGCAACTGCTTGGCTCGATTCTGTGAAATGTTCGATTCAGTTGTCACTTTCCTGCAAGTCAAACATGAGAAGTTGGCCGGTGAGCTGAACAAAGACAAATTCGACATTTTCTACTTGGCTACAATCTTCAGGAAACTCAACGAGTTGTCTCTCCAGATTCAAGGTAAACTGGTGACACTCATCGACTGCAAGAGCGCAGTGACCACCTTTATCGACAAGCTGGCCCTTCTCCGCAGTAATATCGTTAGGAAAGAACTTTACCAATTTAGTGAAATTAATCAAATGACAGAGACACCCACAGATGAAGATCTTCTTCGATATGGGGCTCATCTTCAGAAACTAAAAGAGGACCTTACATCGCGCTTCCAAGACCTCATCGAACTGGATGTACCTGCCTGGATCACTGACCCGTTTGGAGTCGTGCTGGAAGACGTTGACGTTAAATTACAGGAGGAGTTGGTGGAACTTCGCAACAACGAGGATTGCAAAGTCCGAATCAAAACAGGCTTCAAGAAACTCTGGCAGAACCACAGCATGGCAGGACTATTCCCTACAATGTGGGGAATTGTTCACAAGCTTCTTCTCACGTTTCCGACTTCATATTTAGTGGAAACCGGATTTAGTGCGGCTACATTTCTGCACTCAGACAAGAGGAAAAGGCTGGACATGGTCAACAGAGGGGACTTGCGGCTTTATTTGTCTCTGCTGACTCCTCGCGTGAAAGAGCTGGTGAGCAAGCACCAACCTCAAGGATCGCATTAGTGAAGACTGCATGGGTTGGGCTCGCAAATTTATTAATTTAATTTTGTTAAATAAAATTCAATATTTCAATAATAATTTTTGTTTGTATTAATTAATATTTTTAAATAAATTTAGAAGTAGAATTTATTACTTCTTGTTTTAATTACTGTGCCCAGGTTAACTAGTCCATAATCCATAGTCGTAGTCCATGACGTGTCCCTTCGCGATTTTCTGCAGTGGGTGCTGGGATCTATACAAAATCCAGTAAGTGGGCGCTAGGCGAAAAAAGGTTGAGAACCACTGTTCTATAGTATGAAAATGAGTAACACCTACCCCTAACCAGAGGTATACGATATTTATTTTTTACTGAAAACTAAAATTTATATATACAATTTCTTCAAATCTAGCGCTTAAATTGTTTGGTTTGAACTGTTAAGTTTTGTGTGTATTACTTAATAATCTTCTTGCGAACACGTTAGGGTGTGCAGTTAACTTAGGTTTATATTTATGACTTCTTACTTAATTATTTCATTTACACAAGATACTTCATTACCCAGTTATTTGGCCTTCATGACCAATGGCGGCTGGTGTGTACGTTTTGGTGGGACACGTACATATACAAGACTGAATCGATTATTATTCGTGATATACTCCCAGATGCCGAGCATATCACCGATAATAAACGAATCAGTCTTGTCTATGTACGTGCCCCACCAAAACCTACTCACCCGCCGCCACTGGTCGTGACTTTTCGATAGTCTAAGGTTGTCTGGTCTCGATAAAGCACATGTTATTATTCCGTACTCGAGATACTATATTTTTAAAGAAAATATCTCAAAATTACTTTGACATAAAGGAGACACTTCAGAATAAATAAAGAGGGCATTGTCAAAATGTTATTTTCAATGCAGGAATCGCGGCAATCATCTCTGCTTTAAGAACCATCACAATTGGCACATTCCTTTGCAGAGCAACCAGGCGATGTCTATACACCGCACGATTGCAAATTAAAATTTCACCGATAAGACTATAAGAATTGGCATATTAGAGAATTTGATGATCTATAGTTTGTACCTGTCCCTGCTTGAATACCACCATAAATGCCAAAATTAAATTAGTCCAATCCTCTTTGATAAATAAGTTTGTATTCAAAGAAGTTACACCTTGAAGGATTCAAAATGCAATTAATCACTAGTGCTTACCAGAAAATCATTAAAGAACACCTGAAAAAGAGAAAGAGAGAGGGAGGAAGAGATATGAGGAAAGATATTACAAAATCCACTTTTTGTTTGTGTCAGGGGAGATCTACACGTGGACATCTGCAAAATCTCAAGGTCGAAAATTTGCGTAATTATTATACTTCCTTATTCTACGTATAAGAAAGTAGCAGCTACATTGAGAAAGTATGATTTCTATATTTGTAGAATTTTTTCGTTTGTTTGAAATTAAATATGAAATATAAAAGTGTTGAAGAAGTGCACATCTTCAACATGTAGGGCCTTATTATGCAGGGCCAGTTCCATGGCGAACCACAGTAAAGAGGCCCAGGCTGGCCACAGCTGTGGCGCATCCAAGCCACAGCATTGGCCCAGCCTAGTTTCCGTGTAGCTTTATCATGATTTCATTCCTTTTTTAGTATTCATGATATCTTTGTCAAGAAAAGAAGATGAATTGTGCTTGCTTCTCTTATTGAAGAGAAGGAAACGCAGACAGAATAGGACTTTAGGAGTGATTTCCTTATTATTAGGAATATCCTCAAAAGGTGTTTCTCATACTCTGTATGACGATTTAAGAAAAGACGACAATAAGTTTTCTTGGCTACTCCCGCATGTTAAAACGATTGTTTGATGAACTTTTAGAAATCATAGAAGAAGACATCAAAAAATCCTACACAAACTATAGTAACGCTATTTCAGCAAAGGAGATCTTCCACATTAAAATTGTCAATAAGCATGATAATCCACTGAGAAATATTAGGAGTTTTCGTCATTTTGAAAGTAAATTTATAGCCCACAACCAGCTCAAACAAAGTCAAAGGGATGACTGATTCAAGGGTCAAGGCTAGTGACCGATCGGTGTGCAGTGGCTCAGTATAATAAGCTTCATAACAAACAATGGTCCGCTATCAAAGCTGCAATTGCGCAGGTGTGGTACAAGAGACGAGGGTAGGCGAGCTAGGAGCCACAGCTATGGCCCAGTATAATAAGCTACATATGCTTGCATGTATCACTAGTGCTGCCAGGTCTATCGATTTTTCGGTAGATCTACCGATTTTTACTTTGATTTACCGATCTACCAATTTCGATTCTTAAACTATCGAAAGGTCGACAATAATATATTTGCAGAACTGATAGCCTTTAAAATAAAAGCACATCTCTTTACGTGGGTAATCTTAGTTAATGAAATCAGAGATCTTTTGTAAATTACTTTCATAATTTTCACGTTTGAATACTGATCGCTTAAGTTCGATTATTTTAAATACCTAGTGATACAATTATAGTGGCTATCCATGTGTACAGAAATAGATTTCTTCCACATCGGCTATCATTAATTTGATAAAAGACAATATTCTAATCTGCCAGAGCAATATTGTGTACTATAATTACAAACAAGGGTATTACAAAACTTGATAGCATTATTGGACCCAAGATGGACCACAGCGGAACATCTTCCGAATATCAGAATTGTTTTCAGAACACCCCAGGTATCCACTATATCATAGCAAAAGCTGAACCAGCTGAACTAATGTAATTCGTTAACGAATTCACATCTAGTCATATGAACGATATTTGTATATGGAGATAGATTTTTGGTAAAATTCCTATCTTAAGTTAATGTTATTCGCAAAAAACTACATTTAAATTATTCTATGAATTATAGTCTCATGCATAATAATAAAAAAAATTATGTGTTAATCCGACAAATAAAAGAACTTTGAAACTTCTCCGAGTGACGATGAAGAAAACACAATAAAAACCAGAACATAAAAATATTTTTTTACATTATTCGGGCCATGACCGAAAAACCCAAAATTAAATTAGAAATTTTAGGCTTTTTATAGATTATAACAAAATACCATGGGATTATTAGCTTCTTTCACAACTAAAGATTTAATTTATTGTACATATCTCACAGATCAGGTATATACATATATCGAAGTTCATGTTTACTTAAAGATAAAACCACTATTTAAATATTAATTTATTCATTGTTTCGTTCCTTTTTTAATATTTAGGTTAAAAAACACTATACACACACATTTAATAACCTAAAGCTCTATTTACACAAGACTAATATAACATTCACGTATTATTAATTACACAACTCACCTTATCTATCTCTCTTTGATTTATTACGCTTACGGAAATTAATAAACAGAATAAATTTCGAGGTATACATACATTCACACATAGTTTCATATCTTATCGTTAAAGTTTTCTTTTTTGATAAAAATTTAGGGTTTATCGGTCGTTAACATTTATGCATCCATTGCCGTCGCAAAGTCTTTGAAAACAGACAAACTGTCTCTATAATGTAATCATTTGTAATCTAATAGTCTACATTTTCAATACACATATTATATTGATCTTATCTTATTGTGTTGGGCAATTGATATTTTATCATTCAACTACTACTTTCCAAGCCGGTAATTCAGCGCCTATTTAATTAATATGTGAGGTGTGTGCACCATACGACTTTCTTGTACGTATACAGTATATAAGCCTTCTGAATGTTATATACCGCATATATCAATTTTCATTAGCCATAGGGGATCAATGCATGCAATAGGTGGCAACGTGGTACCCCTACTTTTCTTTCCAGTACCAGCGACGACCGATGCCACAACGAATATCTCGCAAATACAAGTTAGTAGTAACTATTGGACCACCGACTTGGGTGTCTGTAATGCGTTCAGAAATAATATTTACGAGTTGCAAGGATTTGCTTTTCTTTTTCCTTTCAGTAAATGCAGAGAATTCTTAAGCTGCGTTCACGCTGCATGACACAAACATAAAGATAACCCTAATAAAATAATTAAAAAAGGATTCTGAAAATAATAATGAACTATACAAGGGGCTCAAAAATTCCTCCCTGCACAGCAAGACATTGCCCTAGGGGCCTAGGCGGTCGTAGAAATTTACTCTTCGTTTTCTAACATGTGCGCAATTACTGAATTAGCAGCCTCAATTACTTTTCTCTCAAGGCAACTTTGTTTTCTGCTCTACCAGCTTCATGGGTAAAAACAATATTTTTTAGATATCCCCACAAACAAAAATCATTTGGAGATAGATCAGAAGATCGCGGAGGCCATTTGATATTTGCCGTTCCAGTAATAAGACGGTCAGGGAAAGTATTCCCTAGAAATTCCTTTACCCTGACTGCATTATGTGCTGGACAGCCACCATGTTGAAACCAAACGATTTCCTGATTTATTCCAGTGTTTTAATGGCGGGTAATATTTGATTTTGCAATAATTCGAGGTACTTTTTCGGTATTTAGTATACCATCAATAAAAAAACGGTCCTATCAAATGGTCACCCAAAATACTTGCCCAAACGGTTACTTTTTGAGAATATTGGGTGCGGTTTGCAAAATGCCCGTGTTCATTTTCCGTAGCCCAATATCGAAGAACAGAGGGATTGTGCTTTCCGTGCAATGGAAAAGTTGACTCATCGGTGAAGCAAATACTTCTAATGAAATTGTTGTCTCGATGTATCTTACCCATAACGGATTGACAAAACTCCATTCTTCGAAAATGGTGTACCGGAAATATTCCTTGGGTTTTCGAATACTTAAAACATTTCAAACCAATGCGCTTCCAAATACGTGAAACATTTTTGTTACTTATACCCAAATTCTCGGCAGCACTTCTAGTTGATATCGTGTTGTCTATTTCCACAATACTACAAACTATCCCGCCGTTCACTTTCCTCAATTTTTTGAGGGAATATCTCTCTTGGTTTGCATTTCGTGCAGTTATTCAGACAGAAACATTTTTCAAATGTATTAATAATATTATAAGTTGTTTGTTTGCAAGGTACAGGACGGTCTGCAAAAGTCAGCGCAAACATATTTATGCACCTTGTGCATAAATATTACTATAGAACCATTTTACTATCTGAAGCTTTTCAGCGGGTGTATAGAGACTCATTATAAATTAATTTTACTGAATGCTTTTATTAGACACCGCAACGTGTTCGCAGCCAAAAATTGAATGTAAAATCTGGGCGGGGAGTAGTGGGAAAAATGGGGATCGGAGAAAATCGTTGTGGTGTCGGTTGTCGCCGGCATTGGTGACGGACAGTAGGAGTACCACCTTGCCACGTATTACATGCATACGTATAGATCGCACATAAACATTGAACATGACTGTTTAAAGGATGTTCCAAATTAATATCAAATATTTTTATCTTTCTAATAAGCCTGTGAATAAATGTGTTACTTCAGTTCTGAATTAAAAAATTTTTAATACAAAAATTACTCCGAATACAACTGTAGGGAAAGAATGGTATAGTGAGACAAAATGTAAAAGAAAAAGTCCCTAACCACATAAAAAGATATAAAGAATACGTATTTCAGCAACTAAGTTGCCATCTTTAGTAGAAACCTGTAGAAAAACAGAAAAGAGTGTTAAACGTAGTGTTTTTGGCTAAGGTGTAACCTTAGAAGATATGCTCTTCACCAAATCGCCAGTGGAATAACACTGATTTCTTAATAAACAATATCACATTATATACCACCTAAATCAATCGGGACAATAACGGAACCGTTAAGCGTGACAGACTACTAATGACCTGAAATTACAATAATTCGTGCAAACTGGACTCGGGTAATTGATCCATTGTCAGAATTCATTAACTTAGGTACATCTATTTCTATGTATATAAATACTTTCGTAACTGTCTAGTTCTCTAAAATTATTTACAATTTCCACTAATCTAAAGAGGGATTCACACTGATGCAATTAGTTGCAGCGATTTATCGCATGTGAAAAGTTGTATGAATGGTGCAATTCTTAAGAGTTGCACGGTTGGTTCACACTGATCAGAAAGCAGGAGCAATTTTTTTTTGTGGTACTACCAACATGAAATAATTATATGTCATCATTACTTTCTATGTATAGTGATGAAAAATAATACATGTACTTTGGTACATTTCATAAGACAGGTTGGCAGCCTAAAAGTTACTAAAAAATCCCATGCAACTTTTTCAGAAAATAGAACACGCTCTAATACATGCAACTTTTCACTTGCAATAAATTGCTGCAACTAATTGCATAGTGTGAACGCGAATTTTCATGCAACTTTTCATAAAATAATAATAATAATAATAATGTCTTTATTTAGCAATTAGCTATTATGTATACATGATAAATATATGTTCAAATATAACATCTTAATTTGATATAAGTGTTACAAACCAACTTCTAAAGTCAATAATACAAGTGTATATGCTTATAAGCCAACGTCTTAAATAAACTTAGTCTATTACATTCTTTTATACTATTGGGTAATGTATTATAAAGTTTCAAACCATCAACGTATACACTTGTTGTTGTTTGACTTCGTTGATATCTACTTATATAAAAGTCTTTAACATTACGTGTGCTATAACTATGCGTATCTCCTACTTGTACTAGCTTATCCGTTAAATATGAAGGTGCCTGACCTAACTTAATTCTATGTATAAAAACGAGTACTCTATATGCTAGTCTCTGTCTAATGTTCATTAAATGTAGTGCACCCAACATTATCTGTATGGGTGTATATTTACTACATTTCAGTATTACTCTCATACATTTATTCTGTAGTTTTTGTAATTGTTGTATCTCATTTTGCTTTGCATTGAACAGAATTGTTGAACAATATTCAAAGTGTGGTGCTATAAGCGATTTATATAACATAAGTTTAACATAGTTTGACAAGTTTTTACCTATTCTATTTAAAAACCCTACCTTTTTAGATATCTTACTTATTACATAGCTTAAATGTTTTTTGAAATTTAAATTTTCATCAATTATTATGCCAAGGTATTTTATTTGTGTTACTGACTCTAATTCAACATTATTAATTAGTATTTTAATCTTATCTTTATCATTGTGTTGTAATTTATGTCTACTTCCAATACACATAAACTTGGACTTATCAATATTTATACTTAAATTATTTCTACATAGCCATATATATAACGCTTCCAGTTCTTCATTCATCACTTTAACCATATCTTCCATATCATCGCCCGATACGCAGAGCATTGTATCATCCGCGAACATACACACGTCACAGCGGCCGACACACGACGACATATCATTCACGAAAATATTGAATAGAACGGGGCCTAAAACAGTTCCCTGGGGCACTCCATACCTAGTTTCTATCGCACTTGATACACTATTATTATATTTTACTATTTGTGTCCTATTATTTAAATAGCTAGAAAACCAATTTCGAACTGTTCCACCTACACCTATTGATTCCAGTTTTTTAATTAAAGTGTCTCTATTTATTGTTTCAAAGGCTCTACGAAAATCCAAAAAGACTGCTAAGATAATGTTACCTTTATCCAGTTCTTTTAACCACTTATCAATTAAATTCACTAATAATGTTTCACATGAATGATCTTCTTTAAAGCCCGACTGGTCTTTGCTTATTATATTATTGTCATTACAATACGAACTAAGTCTATTTTTTACTGCACGTTCTAAGACTTTCTCATACACCGGCACTGTATTTATTGGGCGAAACTCCACGCATTTTCGTGACCCATTCACCTTTGGCACTGGTATAATGTATGATGTCTTCCATCCTTCAGGAAATACTCCACTCTTTAGTGATTGATTTAATACATCTAACAATCTATTCGCAGTTACTAGACATGCATCTTTCAACAAGGATGTGTTAATGCCATTTCCAGCTGCATCTCCTGTATTGTTGAGTTCCTTTAATATATTCTTTAATTCATACATTGTGATGTTTTCGAAATTACAGAACCCGTTATCATAACTACCGGTATTGTCGTTATGCACCAAACCTACTTTCTTTGGTATAGCAGCCACAATATCATCCACACTCGTCACAAAATATTTATTGAAATTTTCACATATTTCGAAGCTATTACTGATTTCTTTGTCTTCAAAAATTATTGCTTTGTCACATAATTCATTATTCCCAGGAAGAAGGGTTTTTAGGTTCTTCCATAATGTTCTGTGATTATATTTATTATTGTCTAATACTCTTACAAAATATTTTTCTTTTTCTGATCTAATTAATCCCGTGACCTTGTTTCTACTGCGTTTATATTCTTCCCAATGTTGTTCATTTTTGGTTATCACTGCAAGTTTGTATTTATTATCTCTTATATTCATTTCTTGTATAATTTCTGCGTTTATCCATTTATTTTTTGGAAAACCAGACCTTACGGTTATTTCAATGATTGGACATAATTCCTGCACTGCTGCCTCAATTATCATTAACCATTGTGTAGCCAAAATATTCACCTCGCTAGTATTATTCGACCACTCACAACTTAGTATCCTATCATGAAAGGCATTAATATTGTAGTTCTTATAACTTCTAATTTTAAACGTTTTTATATGTTCCGTATTCATTAGCTCTTGTGTATCAACGGTCAAAATATTGTGATCACTAATTTTAGGTGTCAAGTGAACCTCAAAGGTAATGTCTCTCCTATTAGTTACAACGTAATCAATAATTGTTTCACTAGTATTAGTAATCCTTGTTGGTACCGATACAACTTGATACAGAGCTGCTCTATATAAGATGTCTCTAATCTTCAAACTGTAATATGTATCTCTCTTATAATCAATATTGAAATCACCCATTATTAAAATGATTCCATCGAAATCAAATATGTTATCTACCAGATTTTCAAGATATTCTATAAATATATTATCCAATTTTTGTGGTGGGTGATAAATAAATGTTAACAAGTATTTTTGATTATGTATTTTTGTCTCAACAGAAACTGGAATTTCTGCAACTAATTGCATCAGTGTGAACCCCTCTGAAGACTATCTGTAGGCATACCGCGGCATGTGTTGAAGATATGTCGAGCAATGCTTGATTTTTCCGGTTTGTTGTATCTAAAATGTGCCTAGTTTGCACCATTCAATTTCAACTCGTTACAAAGAACACATTGCACATCACCACCGCCCAGTTACAATGAGTTGTGAAAACTTTAGTGACAAGATCACAGAGATTAGCATATGAAGATAACGTCATCCCAAGAAATGGACAAACTCGACAAAGCACTTCATCAGAATGGTTTCAGTGAATCAGCTATCAACAAAGTATCCAAACAGATACGAACAACACCTCAGGGGGAAAACAAAAACCAATTGCCAAAACCTACCTACCCTATGTTAAAGACACCATCGACAGAGTATCCAAAATCCTACGAAGACACTACATTGATACGGAATGCTAAAACAAAAACATTTTTAAAAAACCAAGTTTATGCAATTCCGTGCATCAATTTTGAAAAAACGTACATCGGACAAACAAACAGAAGGATAAACGCAAGAAGAGACGAACACAAAAATTCCGTAAGAAAAGACGAGAAAACTTCATCCTTGGCCCAACATGTAAAGGAAACATCTTACACGATAGACTTCAATAATACCAAATTATTAGGGAACATCGAACATACGAAAACCAGAATTATCAGGGAAGCAATCGAAATTGGAAAACAACCGAACAATCTGAATTCACGAGATGATACCGAGAGGTTACCAACAGCATGGAAACCAGCATTAATAAGAAAAGGTGACAACAAGAAGCACCAAACTAATACACCTACAACGCAAACCAACCGATATTCTCCAACCACGGGGCCAGCGACAGGGAACTGCACACACTCATCCCAGGATAACCAACAAACGAGTACATAACCAACATCCGAACCCCGACAAAGTGAGTTTACTAATAAGAAGAAGCAGAAGCAGACAGTTATTGCAGACCTAAATATGGCAAGTGTAATTTTGCTGAAACGTCGTCCAGAAACCAGCACTGGTCTTTATTACATTTATTTTATGATTGGAACGATACCTAAAGTGGTTCATCACTGTTACATTCTTTTCTTTTAGGTGTAGATAATAGTATGAATTCAGCACGTACTACTATTTAAGGAATTTCTGATTTATATTTTTTTTTAGACACAGACATTTTACATTTAAGCCTTTTCTGATTCTACATAAACATTGTGTGTTTTATGATTGATTATGACTTTGTTATTTTTCTTTATTTCACACAATGCTTTGATTATTGCTGTATACATCAATTTAGTTATGTAAAATAAAAACTATTGGTTAAGAATAAATATATTGTATGCTCTTGTTTCTTGTGTTTTATATACTTGACCTGTCTAGAGATAGTAATATTGAGGAAAACGAATACATGTTTCTGCCCATGAAAAAGGATCTTGTGGACATTGTGCATAATCTAAGCTAGTAAAATGCAACGCTGAAACCCACGTTTCTCTTGCAGAAACGAATTTTTGGTTTGGTTTAGTATAAGATTAACCTACCAGGATATTTTCGTGGGCATTTTTTTATCTAATTTAGTAACTTTCATTTATATTTTTAAAAAAACTGGCTTACCGCAATATGCTTTAGTATTCTGCCAATAAAGGTTATGTACAAAACATGTGTTATTAAATTTGTTGTTAATTAACACTTGCGTTTGTAATTTTAGTTTATTTGTATACGAAATTATAGGTTATTATATTATTTTGATAGATACCCTACACTGTGGGTATCTGTCAAACTAGTTTTGCTCCTATTGTATTTCCTATTTATTATCGCCATTCTGATTATAAAGTCACTCTATATAAATCGAAATTATATCGCCCACTACCAAATGAAACAGAGCTAAAATTTAAATATCATGTATGGCAATTAATGATTGCTCCCGATAGTCAAAATCCAAAAATAATATTGGATTTTGACTATTGAAAGTAGTCATGTCCATAATTCTCAAACTGTGTCAAGATTTGTCAAACGGATGAAAACCGATGTTAACTAAAAGAAATTTCAATGTCAAGTTTGAAATAATACAAACCAATTGTCACTAATAGATTCTTTGTGTTTACTTTTTTATATGTGATTCTGTCCCTATTTTCACATTTGTACTTCAGTAAAATAAAATTGCCCCACATGTCCAAGAAAAGATTTTTTTTTCTAAAAGATTGGTCATAATCATATATTTGTATGCGTTGTTATTGTCTATAGTGTGTTTAGGACTCAATTTTCACACGCATGTGTTCTTCCGGCTCATCACTGTTTTAATGTCCACCACTTAAAAATCAATGCTATCAAGTGTCCCTTTCTTAAAAGGTATTGTGGGCGTCTGTCTCCGATAGATATTTATTGGAGGAATCATTATTTCGTCTCGACAACCGGTACTTTAAACCAGGTAAATATTTAAACGAATGCACCTCGAATAAATCAATGCTCATCTTGAACAGAAAAAGACACCTACATATTTAAAAAAGATGCGTGTGTTCGTGGTGGGTAATCATTATGGACCTTAACTAGAGACGTAATTGCTTTTTTATGGTCAAATGGATACATAAAATTTATTATCTCCAAATAAAATACATACATAATAGATTTGTACAACGACATAGTGCGTGTGTGTTGTCCTTTCTTGTTAAGTTCTTTAAACATAACTATCTACATCCACACAATACAGAGTTTGTTGATAAATCATTACGTAACAGAAATTTGTCTGAATGGGTTGCCTTCTAGAATTTTAAAAAGAACATATTTCCACTTTTGAAAACACATTGAAAGAAAAAAGCACAATATAAAACAAGTTACTAGATAAAGTTACTGTTTCTGGATAAGTATTTTGAAAAAATAAAGTTGACCAGATATTTGCAAAATATAAATTTTCATAAAGGTAGAAAAAAAGTGACAGGTGTAAAGATCAAGAACAGAAAAGAATAGAAGAGATGCTAAACTCAACACAAACATGTTACGTAGTTTCAGTCCTCATCAGTACTGACGAGTACTAACGAGCCTCATGCACGTATCTGCGATTACGCTACATCTAGAAGTTTCCAATGAGTGATTTTTATTTACACATTTTCGAGCTTCATATTACGCTTGTCTAATATGTAGTAAAATAAGTTAACATTCCCCATTGATTGACTATCTTCTGACAGAAACTGCAAATGGCAGCATGTGTTCTTATTTTTGTTATTAGTTTACTATAATCCACTCAGCCAGGATAACATTTTAGATTAGTTTTATGCGTTTGTAAAGAATAATAATAGAAAAATATTTGTTACAAGCATATTAAATTCAATCTATTCCTTATTTACAATATTTTTTTTAAGAAAATATTTCAATTTACTTTAGTGTGTACAAACATTCTATTCTATGACACAATATTAATTGTCAGTGTATAATCCCGTTTACCTAGACAAATCTTGAATATGTAAATTTGTTAAGGAGATTTGTTTTTTATTGAAGTGAAAACTTCTATGGGCGCGTTGATGCATTGATTGTTGGGCACTGAAAGAGAGAGCCGTCACGCTCGGAATGTAACGCTCATTCGGGTAAAGTCGGCTCGAGTCGTGCTCGGCTTTATATTATAACACTAACTAGCGGTATTTAATTTCAATTACATTGAAATTTAGAATAAATACGCGAAATATTGTATTTTTATTTTCTGAAAAATTCTTGGCCGCGTGCAGATGCGATCCCGAGCCGCCCGGGTGTAAAGCCGGCACGTTACCATTAGACCAGCGTGGGTACTCGTATGAGAATTATCATATTTATATATATACATGCGTATGTATGAATTTTTAAAGTGAAAACTTGATCAGACAGAGCGAAATGTACTAGAATAATGTATACACAATAATAATAAATAAATATACAGAGCAATCCAAATTAAGTGTTCACCATTGGTAACTTTGTTATTATTAAAGATACAAGATTGTTTAAACTAGCAAACTTGTAGTACTTTTAACGCTCTTTAAGATGGAAGAATAAAAAGAACAAATGAGCAACGCGTTTTCGAGTTTTGCCGAAAAATATTTTTTTTTCAAATGGAAATCCCTGTATATTATATCATTTTCTGCTAGAAGTTTAAATTTTAAACAAAAAATCTTATATGAAATTTTTTACTGGGATTAAAAATACTTGAGTTATAATGAATACACAAAAACAGCTAAGTCAAGTGCATTTCTATGTATCTATAAAAACGACGATAAGTCTTTCTACGAAACGTCAAATATTAGTACAGTTTTATTAGTTTTTCACTCATAAGTTTCATTGTGCTAGTTATTAATTTGACAAAAAAATGATTTGATGATTCAGAAAAGTGTGATATGTTAGAATCTTATTTAGTGTGCAGAAAATCCTCTAGGAGGGCAAAAGAACACTACGCTGAATTATATCCACTCCGAACACAACCACTGAGCAATATTTTCTGAGACTCTACCGAAAATTTAGAGGCAATGAGAGTGTTTTTGCCAAAACAAGGACAAAAAGGACTTTTATAAAAAGCGAGGCCACGGAAATTGTAGTTATCGCATATTTTGAGGCCAACCGTGAGAATTCCATACTAGATATTGTCAATGAATCTGATTTGAGTCACGGTACTGTGCATAGGATTCTGAAGAAACACAAATTCATTCCTTATAAGTACAAACTAGTTCAGGTTTTTTTGCCAGGGGATCCAGAGAGAAGAATGTTTTTTTGCCACTGGTATCTTAACTTTTGTCGCCAAAATGTAAACAACTTTCGTTATATTTTATGGACCGATGAGTCGAATTTCTCAAATTCTGGAATGTACAATAAAAAAAATTATCATTACTGGTCAAAGGAAAATCTTCTTTTAGTAAATCCAAGACGTCCACAAGTCCGTTTCAGTTTTAATGTTTGGTGCGGTTTAATCGGTTCATGGATTGTTGGTCATTTCTTTTATGAGGGCACTCTTGTGCTGAGGGTACATAGAATTTTTGACTGAAATTTAGAATAATTTCTTAGACGATCTGGATCTCATAAGTAGACAGAATCTGCATTTTCAGCAGGATGGCGCACCTGCGCACAACTACAGAGGTACTCATCAACTTCTAAATACTATTTTTAACACTTCATGGATAGGAACAAATGGTTCTATTCAGTGGCCTCCCCGATCGCCAGATTTAACGCCGCTTGATTTTTTTTTATGGGGTTATTTAAAGAACCAGATTTATAAGCAAAGGTACGAAAACGTAAACGCCCTAAAGATTGCAGTTAGTGAAAAGATAGACCAAATACATGGTAGGACCATACTGAAGGCAGTTCGAGAAGTTCGGAAGCGTGGACAAAAATGTATTGAACTACAAGGTGGTATTTTTGAACATCTTCTATGAAAAAATCAGTGATTTTTATTTTCTTTTAATGATAAGTTTATGTATAAAATAAAGTTTATAAAACTAATTTAGCTGTTTTCGTTTATTCATTATAACTCAAGTATTTTTAATCCCAGGAAAAAATTTCTTATAAGATTTTTTGTTTAAAAATTAAAGTTCTAGCAGAAAATGATATAATATACAGGGGTTTCCATTTGAAAAAAAAAATTTCGGCAAAACTCGAAAACGCGTTGCTTATTTGTTTTTTTTATTCTTCCATCTTAAAGAGCGTTAAAAATACTACAAGTTTGCTAATTTAAACAATCTTGTATCTTTAATAATAACAAAGTTACCAATGGTGAACACTTAATTTGGATTGCGCTGTATATTTTTAAATGTAATATAGAACGAAAATGGAAAACATAAATGTAAATGAATATAGAACGAAAAAAAGGCGTATTTCGTATTATTAACCTCGCCTTGATGAAGTTTTCACTTCTGCCGTGTGATCTTAAGCACACCATTTTTTTTTGTCTACTGTTCTCTTTGTGTTTGTAATTTCATCTCATATTCTGCAGCTGTGATGAGGATAAAATGAAGATTCGAAATATCAAGAGAGATAGCAGGAGTTGTCGTTGATATCAAAAAAATAAAAGATCCAATGTTAGGTTACAACTTCCCATATAATGTACAGTTCTGTTCAAATAAAACTGGGACAATTTTAATTTTCGATTGTAAATGTGGATTATATATTGACCAGTATTTCCATGGTTTTCATGCTCTCATCAAAAATGACAGAGTGTATTAGTCTGTCACAGTGGAAAATTCTGTTTAATTATTACGTTTTTCAAAGACATTTTTATAGTAAAATGGCAAGAAAACTGACAGACATTGAAAAAGCGCGAATTATTTCAAAAATAGGAGATTGATCGATAAGAATGACTTCACGGCATTTTAACGTGAATAAAATGTTTGCAATTAAGAACGGTGGAAAAACGAAATTACCTGTTCAATAGAAAGTCAACTGTCGAAGAAGATATGGAACTTTTAGATTATATAAGAAGTCGTCCATTTGAAAGTGCAAGAAATGCTGTAATAAACACAAATTTTCTCACCTCCAGTGTTGCCGCATGTAGAAAAATATTAAAATTTCATTTAAAGTGTCGTATTGCTGCAAGGAAGCCGTACTTAACTAATGAGCAGAAACAATCACTGAGTGTTATTTGTTTTAAATCATATTAATAATGATTTGAATTATTGGAACCGGGTTATCTTTAGTGATGAGCAGACTTTTCAATCGACTTACAATGGTAAAATCAGAGTCTATAGACCACGGAGAACTGGTTTCTAGGAACATAGCCGTCTTAGAGGACCTTCTGGAAGATTCGGAGTTAATGTTTGGACTTGAATCAATTCTCAAGGTTTAGAAATATGTTGGCTAATTGAAAACAGATTTAATGCGATTGCCTACAGAGACATTCTAGAATATATCATGCTTCCAACTGTCCATCATATATTCGTCAATCCCGACTTTATATTTCAGCAAGATAATTGTCCAGTTCATTCTGCTAGAATTAAAGTCCTACATGGCTTGGAACTAATAACATCGAGATTTTGCAGTGGCCTTCCAACAGATCGAACTTAAATCCGATCGAGAATATTTGGGGTCTTTTAGTTAAGATTATCAATAAACAAAATGCTCAACCAGAAAGCGCCAAAGTATTGTGGCAACGGATCGAAGAAGCATGGGAAGAACTGACAAATAACGAAAATTTAGGGAGTTCATTAATTAATTACATGCCAAGAAGACTGGAAAAAGTTATTGAAAAAATATGGTGGCCAAACAAAATATTAATTTTTTTTTTTAAGTTATGTCTTTATTGGTAATTATTTCTTGTTAAATCAGATCAATTTTATGCTTCCTTTCATTACTTCTTACTTCTCTTGAATGAAAATATGTACATGTTTCCTTTTTTTAACATCACCAACACTTTTAATGAAATATAATTACAACTATCATGCTGAAAGCCACAAATACAAAAACAAAAATGTTGTCCCAGATTTCGATGAACAATTGGAATTGACAATCACCTTACAAGAATTGTTCCTGATTTATTTGAGCAGAACTGTACATTTCCTAAAAGCACAGATATTACATCATTATCGTAGCTGCCCGTATAAACGATCCCAAGAGTATATCAGTTAGTTTGAATTGTATTACGTAACACAGAATTGCTAAATATGTTTCCCTTGAAACATGTTTGTATTACAGCTTGAGTATGATACCTTTCATACTCAAGCTGTAATACAAACAGGGAATAGATTAAAATTAAAACAAATATAATGAATTCAATTACCTTATAAAAACATTCACCAATAACAAAGCAAAATTTAGATTCATTTGAAACAGAACTTAGTCTAAGGTAATTTTATACAGTCACGTATTTGTTTATGATACGTAATCAACTAAAGCAGAAATAGTCAAATATCATTAATATTTGCTCACATAGGAGTACATATATCTGTGTCATTTGTAGTAGTGTCAATATTCATTGTCTCACAATAGTTCGTTAGATAAAAATTAATTGGAATTATGTAAAACCTGTATAACGGAAAAGCATCAGTAAACAAGTGCTGCTGAATAACTAAAAGTTAAATCGGAAACAAATATAAAATTAACATTAAGATTAATTAGAAGTTCTAAACTCTTATCTGTATGCTTCGATTAATTATCACTGAAGTAATATACCGGGTGTCAACGAGATCATGTATACCCGGCATTTATTTAATACCTAAAATAAAACATTGACTATATGTATAAGTGATTGATGGGCTTATTCGGGTTAACCACATAAACCACCAAAGTTGGCATGGGAAACAATTACATACATTATTCTCACATTTACACGCATTAGCTTCCAAGTGATATAAAATATGCCGTGGTTTAGTGGTAGATAGAAATATCTAAAATTTTCCAAAAGTGGTTTAAATCCAAAGCAACTGAACAATAAAACTTCAAATGAAAAACACAGTTACCATTGGAAATAATGACATCCGATAATAACATTTCCATGTTTGTTCATGGTACTTTTCCGATGGAACTGAAAAGAGATAAGATTCATTCAATTCGTAAAACTGGACAGTCTATAAGCCAATTTCCATACTTGCAACAATTTCAAAAAATATTTGAACAAGCAATTACAACTCTCTTAGTTAACTATCTTGAAGGCAAACATAAAACTATCTGCTGTGATTTATCGAAGGCATTCGATTGTGTTGATCACGACCTTCTTTTGGGGAAAATAGATTATTACGGAGTACATGGCATTCCTCTACAGCTATTAAAAAATGAGGTGTGGCCACCACACGCCTTTCTTATACGTATGAGCGTTTCAAACTGTACAATTTTAAGAATTTTTTTAATACAAAACTTATTCAAAATCCTATTCTAAGTACTTTCATTCTCTTAATAAATCGCTATACCGTATGTGTCAATTTTCATTAGGTATATGGATTCAATGTTTACATGCGATTTATACGTATACAAATAATATGTGGCAACGTGTGTCACCCCTACTATCCGTCACCAATCCCGACAACAATCGACATCACAACGACTTTCTCCGATCTTCCCACTTCTACATTAAATGTTTAGCTGCGAACACGTTGCGATCTAGTCTGCAATAAAAGCCGTCATCATCAAATGGCCACCGCGATCTAGTAGTTTATTATTATTTTCAGAATCCTTTTTTATTTACCTTATTTTTAATTTTATTAAAATTACCCTTTTGTTTGTGACATGCAGCGTGAACGCAGCTTAATAATTCTCTGCATTTACTGAAAGGAAAAAGAAAAATCCTTGCAATGCGTAAATATTATTTCTGAGCGCAGTACAAACACCCTAGTCAATAGTCCACCAGCTACTGCTAACTTGAGCTTGTATCGCTCGCGCTCGCATTGAAGAGGAAAGGTGGGGTGCCATGTTGTCACGTATTGCATGAATTAATCGCCTATGGCTAATGAAAATTGACACGTGCTGTAGAATGCATACTTCGCAAGATATCAAAAAAGTGCTCCTCGCAAAGAGTAAAAGTGCTACTTCCGGTCCGAATTTTGAAATATCATGTATAGAAAAAATATTGCAAATACAGTTTTAAATACTTTTGTACTCTTGATAAATATATATAGAATGCATAACTTACGACATATTTGCAAAAAATCGCTATTCGATAAGAGTAAAAGTGGTACTTCCGGTCTGAATTTTGAAATTTTTTATATACAAAAGATATTTAAAAGTGCGTTCTAAATACTTTTATACTCGTAATGTACCTGCCTAGAAAGCACGACTTGCGAAATATTCGCAAAAAACTGATTTTCGATAAGAGTAAAAGACCTACTTCCGGTAGGAATTTCGAAAAACTTTATTAATACATTTTTTCTCAAATTTAATTTTGAGTTCATTTGAATTCTTTATAAATTTGTTTAAACTTAGTAATTGACGAAATATTTGGAAAATTCGATTTTTTCACTGAAGTAAACTACTACTTCCGGTCTGCCGATTTTGCTCAAAATCTAATCAGTTCTCAAGAGGGAGATTATATTCGTAAATACAAAATTTGAAATTGATTCTACACCGGTTTGACCGCTATCGTGGTCACACACACACAGACACACTCACAGACACACAGACATTTTTTAAAAACCACTTTTTTGGTATCAGGGGACCTCAAAACGTGGACATCTGCAAAAATCTCGAGGTCGAAAATTTTCATCATCACAAATACTACGTATAAGAAAGTAAAAGCTACTTGACCAACAGAGAACAACAAGTGTGCTGGAATAAACAACTAACAGAAGCGGAGATAGTGAATAGGGGAGTACCGCAGAGATCCATATTGGGACCTGTGTTATTCTTGCTGTACATAAATGATTTTCCCGCAAATGTCCCCTGCCATAAGACCTTAATGTACGCAGATGATACATCCTTCATTTTGCGAAAAAAAGGTACTAGTTTGACGCAGGATAGAGAAAATATTCTAGCGAAAGGTAGGTAGGGGCTTTCAAAATCTTAATATGCAATAAGAAGAATAAAGAAAATAGATGGAAAAGATGCCGCACGGCTGACATACTTTGGAAGTTTCCATAGCAGGGCCACTTACGGAATTCTCTTATGGGGTGGATCAGCAGCGGCACGGAAAATATTTTTACAACAGAAACAAGCAATCAGAGCATTAGTGGGAGTAAATTCAACAACTAGTTGCAGGAGTTTATTTAAAACTTGAAATATACTTACCTTGCCCTCCGACATTTTTTTCTAGGTTACTCCACATTTTTCTCATACAAAAATATCCAACCCATAGTGAAAACCACAATTATGACACCCGTAACAAAAATAATGACGTGATTCCTTGTCACAGAGTGAGCTGTGCACAGACGGGGTCCAATTACATGACTATAAAACTGTATAACCACTTGCCATCTTGTTTGAAGGCGATGCGTCCAAAGCCAATCAAAAAATGTGTGACTCAGGTGCTTCTGTCCAGCAGTATCTACTCTATGGAGGAATACTTCGGGCGGGACTACTCTGGTTCCTGCTAGTCTCTCTGTTTTTGATCACTTGCTTTTGGGTTTCTTTTATGTATTAAATCTTATTGACATGTATATATTTTATGAATTATATACTCAATTTTTATGTATACTGAAGATTTTAATCTGTACTGTTTTGTAGTTTCTTTTTATACAGGGTGTTTAAAAAAGATGCGGCAATATTAAAGCGGTTGATTGTCCAGGTCATTTTATACAAAAAAGTTTATAATAAACAAGGTCCACAAACGCTTCGTTACCGATCTACAGCGTGTTGAAGTTTAATTAAAAGAAACAGTAAAAATTAGATTTCTCCAAGACGGCATTAAAGATCATAATGAAATTTTAGGCGTGTTATTTTTCAAGAAAAAAATAGACTAACCGGAGAGGTGTATCGCAACTTTTTGGAAAACACGCTCCCTGGATTTCTGGAGGACGTACCATTAGTAATTAGAGATGCAATGTGGTATAGTGGAGGCAATCCTTAAACCGTTGCACGTCATTACTCGTTAATGACGTCATATACAGCAGCGTAGTCAAGTCTGTTTGAAAAATCATATGATTTGCACGCCATTTTTATGTAAACAAATTTGACATATAAATATCTGAAAAATATAATTGTGTATTGTAAATTTTATAATTTTTTGGGTGGTACGGTTTTTAAAAAATGAATGACGTGCAACGGTTTAAGGATTGCCTCCACTATATATGCACGATGGCGCACCAGCCCACTTTAGTCAAGTAACTCGTGATTTCTTAACACAAGCATACGGAAATTGCTGGATTGGCCGAGGTGGACCACACTTATGGCCTGCACGATCCCCGGACTTAAATCCCCTGGATTTTCTCCTATGGGGCCATTTGAAGTCATTGGTGTACGCTACTCCATTGGAAAACGTAGAAGACTTAGGAAATCGAATCATTGCTGGTTGCAACTCAATTGAAACCGATCCTGTTGTTTTTGAGAGAGTTCGCCAGTCAATGAGGAGAAGATTGGATTCTTGCATCCGAGCTCGAGGTGGTCACTTTGCACAGTTATTGTAATTGTTGCTTGCTAAAATTGTTGGTATGGTAAAATATTTGTTTATGCCCTTAAATAAAACCCTTGTTATTTAAAAAAAAAATTCTGTAATAAATGTACATGCACTAATATGTGTTTTTTTTTACTAAAATACGGTACGTCGTATGATAGAAAGTTAAGAGAGCTTTTTTCTTCACAATTGAACAAAGATTAGAAACATATTTTTATTTTTAGAGAAATCAGCGGCGTCCTATTTTTTTCTTGAAAAATAACACGCCTAAAATTTCATTATGATCTTTAATGCCTTCTTGGAGAAATCTAATTTTTACTGTTTCTTTTAATTAAACTTCAACACGCTGTAGATCGGTAACGAAGCGTTTGCGCACCTTGTTTATTATAAACTTTTTTGTATAAAATGACCTGGACAATCAACCCCTTTAATATTGCCGCATCTTTTTTAAACACCCTGTATATTTAGTAATAATAGTAATAACATCTTTATTGTCGTAAATTCAATAGAACATTGACATTGTCGTATAAAAAATTACACAGATCAGGTACAGCTCTTGCAGATTACAGACTCATTACCTGATAGTAATGAACAAATATATAACACTAGTGAAACTATAAAATCGTTAATGCTGTAGAAGGCTCCCTCCAACAGATACAGTTTTAGTTGCTTCTTGAATGCACTGAGATTTGTACCGCTTAGCGATTTTAAGTTAGCCGGCAATGCATTATATACGTTTCTGAATAAGGAAAACGTCGTTAAAGTATGTAGATGCCCAAAAAATGATCGCATATCTTAAACGTGACTCTATACAACCATAATAGAATAATTTCAGGTTCTCCAAAGAGACAACCCTACTCAGCATACCAATAGCATACAACATGGGATTCAATTTTTTAGATAGGCCCATGCAATGCTCGCCCCAACGAAGACGCCTGTCTACCGTCAATCCTAGAAAGACGGACGACTCAGTCTCTGTCAATGATTTGCCCAACAAGCTCAAACACAAACTGTAATCCAAATTTTTAGTTTTGGAGAAGTTGACAATATTTGTCTTATCTGCATTAAGAATGAGACGGTTTTTTAATGGCCAGGACTGCATATCAGCAATCACACGCGATGCCAACACAACGAGCTCCTCTTTACATTTAGCTGTTATTGCGCATGAAGTGTCGTCCGCGTACTGTGTAATATTACTATAGCTCATTTGATTCAGTAAGTCACTGACATAAATTAAAAAAAGAGAAGGGCCGAGAATGGATCCCTGCGGTATGCCCCTGCCCACAGACGCCAATTTGGAAACATTACTCTTAATTGTGTCGCCCACCCTACCAACAATAGCGGTAACGTGAGATCTACCACTGAGATAAGATCTGAATAAGCCGAGCGCCGCCCCCCTAATGCCATAGCGTTCCATTTTATACAACAGGATATCATGATCCAACAAATCGAATGTTTTTGTCAAATCAAAAAACATTGCCACCGCATAACAATCACTATCAACCGCACAGTATAAAGAGTCTAATACATTATACATAGCGTCTTTCGTGGATTTTCCAGATATGAAACCAAACTGGGCCGAATTAATTATTTTACATTTAATCAAAAATGACTGCAGACGCAAGTTAATTACTATCTCGAAGATTTTACTGAATGCCGCAATAGAGATATAGGCCTATAGCCAGCAACATCGCCACTAGATTTACCCTTCTTCAAACACGGTATCACCTTAGCGATCTTCAATCTGTTCGGAAATATTCCGTTGATTAGTGATAGGTTGATTAAATAAACCAAAGGTTCCACTATATGGTCAATGACCAGAGATAACAAACAGTATGGAATATCATCCACAGTGCTAGACTTCTTAGCAGACATTTCCCTAATAATCCTTCCAACTTCAAATGCATCAGTCGGTTCAAGAAAACAACCGATAGCATTTGGCCCGATACTCACATGCCCTGCTCCAGCATCAGAACACGGCCTCGGGGCTGAACCACTAAAATAAGTATTCAGTAAATATATTTATATGTTGTATGACAATTTCTGATGCTGTAACTGCCAAACTGTAGTTGTACACTATCTCGAAATAAAGAATTAATTGATTGATTGAGAGAAGGTTTAATGACATTAGTTCGTGAATAACTATTATCTAATTGATCTGGGACAATGTCAATTTGACTTTTCCTGTAAAAAGTTTCTAACATAGTTTGTTGTATGGACTGATCCCAGATAAATAAAACAAACAACGGTTGTCATATCATCTCTCTCATTTAACTATACAGGGTTAGTAAAAAGTCCCGGAACGGTCGAATAACTTTGTTATTTGAAAATTATGATTTCTGAAATTTGGTATGGGGGTATAAAATGCAAAAGGAAAATCCCTTACCACAAAAAAATATATATCAAAAAATCTAAATACGTATTTCGGCAACTAAGTTGCCATCTTCAGTAGATATCTGTATAAAACAAAAAAGAGTGTTAAACGTGGTATTTTTGGCTAAGGTGTAACCTTAGAAGATATGCTCTTCACCAAATCACCAGTGGGATAACATTTTTTGTGGTAAGGGATTTTCCTTTTGCATTTTATTTCACATTTTTAGCCACAGTCTCCACCCATTATTGGATGGGGGTATAGTTAATATAAATGCATTTTATGCAATACAGTTAATATTTTTTTCACTTCCGGTTTAATCGGCAATACGTCCAACTTTTTTTTTAAATGGAACGCCCAGATTTTTTTAACACTTTTGAATGCAAAATAAAAAACTACGTACAGGAAGTATTAAGATGTTTATTTTTATTCACAAGAAAACAGTTAAAAAATTAAAAAAGTGTTCTAATACAGAAAAATCAAGATACCTGCCTATTCAGGTTGCGATTACAATAATTGTTCAAAATGCTCTCCATTTACAATTTGACAAAAATGTAAACGGTCAGTAAAATTTCTTATTGAATTTTGTATTTGTTCTGGAGTGATGCGATTGGCTTCTTGAACTATTCTCTCTTCCAATTGTTCAAGATTATGGGGACGATTTTTGTACACTTGACATTTCAAGTGACCCCAAAAGAAAAAATCTAATGGCGAGAGATCTGGCGAACGTGCTGGCCATTCGATTGCTCCTCTACGTCCGATCCAACGTCCCGGAAAATTTTCATTCAAGTAATCGCGGACATTATGGGCAAAATGGGAGGGAGCTCCATCTAGTTGAAACCAAAAATGTGCATTAGGGTGATCACCTATGTTTGCATTTGGAAAGAGGGCCGCAAGTGCTGGAACAACCTCATTTCGCAATAAATTTAAGTAGACGTTGCCAGTTAAATTTCCTCTTATAAAAAATGGTCCTATGATGTTGTTTCCAACAAGACCAGCCCAGACATTCACCTTTTGAGGACGCTGTGTATGGACTTCTTCAATCCATTGCGGATTTTCAATTGACCAGTAGCGACAATTATGTCTGTTCAGAGTGCCGTTGAGACAAAACGTTGCCTCATCTGAAAAAATGATGTGATCTAAAACATTAGGCTACTGCTCGATCAATTCCGTCATTGTTTCGCAAAATTGTAGTCTACGATCTGGATCATCTTCAGTTAACTCATGGACGGGATACATTTTATAGGCTTTCATTCTTGCTGATTTAAGAATATTATGAGCAAATTTTTGAGAGATCTCATGAATTTGACCTAATTCTGTTGTGGACACGTGATGATTTTCTTCCACTGTAAGTAACACATTCAAACTAGTTTCTTCATCTGTTGCTGTTAATGGACGTCCCCTTCTAGGTAAATCCTTCGCCTGACGAAAGACTTCAAACTTTTGAATTGTTAGGCATACCGTACTTTTACTAATGTGACGATCCGGATAAACAGTATTAAACAAAATACGAACCTCTTCAAAAGAACGTTGACGATCACCGTACCCACGCATCATTAATATCACAATTCGTTCTGATTCAGTAAGTTTTACTGCCATTTTCAAATGTATCAGTGTCTAAAATAAGTAAATTTATAGCGATGCAAAAGTTAAAACGCTTTTAAAATTGTCAAATGTGACGGCAAAAAGAATGCAAACACTAAACAACAACTTTTTTCAAAGGTACCTTGATTTTTCTGTATTAGGACACTTTTTTAATTTTTTAACTGTTTTCTTGTGAATAAAAATAAACATCTTAATACTTCCTGAACGTAGTTTTTTATTTTGCATTCAAAAGTGTTAAAAAAATCTGGGCGTTCCATTTAAAAAAAAAAGTTGAACGTATTGCCGATTAAACCGGAAGTGAAAAAAATATTAACTGTATTGCATAAAATGCATTTATATTAACTATACCCCCATACCAAATTTCAGAAATCATAATTTTCAAATAACAAAGTTATTCGACCGTTCCGGGACTTTTTACTAACGCTGTATAACTATAACATTACTATACTTAATTAATGCTCTAAATACACAAATGCTTTCAGTTTGTGTATGTTTTTATTTTTCTCTCTTACATTGTAGTTAGATACACTAATATACAAACATGTTTGCATATTACTGTTACATGATTATTGGAAAAATAGTAAACTTCGACGGAAAATATGAGTTATCACATACAGATATAAACGAAATTATTCTAAAAGTAGGTAATATTTATTATCTGTGGTTGTTAAATAATTGTCATTTATCTCGGACAATCTTCCATATATTACACAATAATTTGGAAAGAAACATAGAAATGTACAAATTCTTCCATCCCTTAATTATTCAAGAGCGGACGTAAAACTTGTTTCTTGCATTTTATAGAAGCATATACTCAGTGTTAGTTATTTCTGATACGACATTCTAACAAGCATGAACAAATAAACTTAAATTTATAATTAATCGAAAACTTTGTAATATACTTCCTAAAAAAATCACCAATAAAAAACAAATGTATTTATTTATTGCAGTGTATTAGCAACAACTAACTCCAACATTCAGAAAAGTAACCCTCCAGATTGCAATTCCTTACAAGAATACCCATAATTCAAATTACCTAAACTCTGTGTAATTTAAACGAATTAATGCTTATTTATTACAATATGACTAATACCCATTATAATGTTTATAAATATTACTTCGTATGTGATGAATATTTACATGTATATGTATTCACAACACAATGTGTTAGCATACATAATTCCTTTTTACTGACAAGTGTATGACTCACTCATTAAAAACACATCTAGATCATAAACCACACTACTAATTACATCATAACAGGGCATCAAGACAGGCCGAGGCGGTAAGCCGGTAGATCTGTGTACTTGTGTACATACAAAAGTGTAATGTACAGAACTGGCATTGTAAACTCGGACAGGTAAAAAAGAATATTTCAGGGCAGAAATTTAAAATTCACTTGAAACATTCCTTTTATCCCCACTTGTAAATGATATATGTACGTATATTATTGTTGTACTGTCCATTGGGGCACATTAAATTATTGAACAATTAATCAATTATTGAATTTATTCGGTCTTTACTTGATGAAGATCCATCGTATTAATTACTAAATATTGATTCTTCATACGCAAACCACCTCATAGAAGAAAGCCATAGTTTTAGTCATCATTTCGATATCCTACATATAGAAAATAAAGGTGTTAAATTAAACTTACTAGAATCCCTTGAAATTAATAAAAATAGACCCTCTAATAATTTACTTAATGATCAGTTAGAAACTAATAACTCCCCCTTATTAAATTTATTTTCATAATGTACACTGTTCAATAGATCACCCCCTCTACATAAATTGCGCTATATTGTTAGATATATAAGTGTTTGTGTAACATTTTTATTTATTTCTGAAGAAGCCACTGTGTTAGCGAAACAATTGTCAAATATTACTTCGAATATTAAATAGTGAAAATCCAACATTTAGTAATTAATTAATCAATTAATGTTTTTTTTTTAATTTTGAAATTCCTACCGAGATTAGGTCTTTTATCGAAAAATAGTTTTTTACCAATATCTGGCAAGTTGTGCTTTCTAAACAAATGTACTAAGGGTATATGAAAGTATTTAAAGCATGATTTGGAATAATTTCTGTATAACAAAAGTTCAAATTCCGAACCGAAAGTAAGCAGGAACACTCATAATATTTAAAGTTAAATTTGGAGGAATTTTGGAATAAAAACAATTTGAAAATTCGGACCGGAATTAAAATATTTCAAACAGGTTTATACACATAAGTATTAGAAAGTCGTGTGGTGTTCACACTTATTTTTTTTATTACAGTGTCCCCTTACTAGAGATTGATGGAACGCGGTTATTCTTTAATTTCGTGATGGAATCTAGACATATTTCCGCAATAGACTTATAAAGCTCCAGCGATTGACTTTTTCAATATTTATGTTATAGAACATGAAGTTGCCTTGAAAATTTCAGTTAACTGCACTTTTTTCCCAGATATATTTTTCTTAGTAATATGGGGGGGGGGGGGCGAAGGACTTTTTATTTTAAGTAAGAGAAATTGGATGACTAAAAAATATATAGTCTGTGCATCGATATAACGAATCGACCTTTTAGGATTTAAGAGGATTATTGGGGACTATCCGCTACCTCTTACCGCAGGTACCGACAAAAACTTGTAAATGAAGTAATGGACCGTATTAGGAGAAATCGGATTTTCTTAAGTAGGGAAGTAATTATGTTTCGTATAATATAATTCAGCTCTTAGAATTTAAACTTTCGTATTCTAAAGAAAACAATTCTAATTTAACAGATAATATACACCTGTAACTGTATTTTTTTAGGTGGAAATCCTTTATGGACACCACGTGCTTATGTCTACTACAACATGGCGGTGTGGGACTCCAGTCTAAAACAACCCGCTTACCTACACGATCTACCCTATTCCCCCTAGCATATTTCGTGGAACCATTATATATTGATATCTACATCACGAAATCGCTGAGTAGTCAGTTACCCTGGCTTTGTATCTCTACTGCCCGTTCTGCAGTTTTCCTCCTTCTTCTTCTTTTGCTTTCATAAGAGTCTTAATCATCCCATGTAGTATATCCCAATGATCTCCACAACCTAACATCGTTCCTATCAAATTCCTTGGTGTTACTTCTTTCTCGAACTTCCTATTTGCTTTTTGCCTTAACTCGTCCCATCGCACACAATTGAATATTGTATGGTCTACAGTGTCAATTAAGCCGCAGTACACACATTCCTCCCCTGCAGCTTAGAGATAGTAGTACGCACTTCTGTGTTTACAATCAGTCCACTCCTTCAAGTTCGGTATGAGCTCCTTGGTCCACTGTCGTCTAAGTGTGTTGCTATACCACCTATCCTGCCATGCATCAGGAGTTCTGCTTTTTACATTTTACCTGTATCTTTTCCTTTTTCTTCATAGATGTACATCTTCTCCTGCGTCATTAAATCTATCCGCGTAATCCCCATAATAACCTGATGAGCCACAGTTGGTACGGGTCTGTATAAAGCAGCGACTCTAATCAATAACTTCCTCTTTTGTAAGAGTACCCAGATTTTTCTAATATTCAGCGCTCCCACACATGTCGGTGCTCCATATAATAGTATGGTGTGGACCACCGCGGCAAGAGCTGCCCCTCTTGGAGCTTACTGGTCCTCCGATATTTGGCATCAGCCCCGCAAGCTTGACCATTTTATCGTCGGCCCTTTGGACCACTCTTCCCAAATGCTCACCAAAGCTACACTTTGTATCAAAGAAGATTCCCAAATATTTGGTATTTTTCTTTGGCACAATATTCACAGTGTCTATTTTGAATGTTAACCCTTCTCCTTTTCTCTTCTTAGTCATTATAAGCGCCTCTGTGTTTTCTGGTGCAAACTTTAGTTCGTTTTTCTTCATCCAAGCGTGTACTCGTTTGAAGTTTTCGTTTGTAATTGTCATTAGATCGGCTTTGATGTTCTGTGTCACTATCAGCGCCAGATCATCGGCAAACGCAAAGCTCTTTGTCCGCACCTGCAAGCAACGTCCAATTGTACAAGATATTCCATTATGTAGGACCCAGAACTGAGCCCTGCGGCACACCTGCTTAGACTTCCAGTGTATCCCTCTTTGTCACTTGGATATATCTTGCTCTCAGATAGTCAGATACGATATTTATGAAATAATGAGATATTTTCCTTTTCTGAAGTTTTTTTTGTAACTCTATTAAAGAACATTGTAATGGTATTTTTGTACTCGCCGCCTGTAAAGTCACATTTGGCGCACGTGTAGCTCGACTGGGAAAGCGTTTTCCTGGTTGAGGCGACTGTAAAAATTGAAAAAAACACTGGCACTTTGGGACATTTAAAAAAAAATCTAACTTGGTAGTAATAAAATTTAGTCTATAAAATACTACTTCCTTCCACTTTTATTCACTAAAAGTTGGGGAAATAGGAGTAATAATTAAAAATTCTTCCAAAAAAATTGTGGCGCCATATATTTGACGATATTTTAAGCGACATCTTAAGCAAGATTCAAGCGCCATCTATTGGAACCACATCGACATTCATATTGGCAGTTCGGAATTGTTTGTATTTAAACCAAAAAACGCAATAAATGTACTATAAATTTATAAATATAAGAATAAATACCTCATGCTTGCCATGTGTAAGAATATAATAACTTAATTTTAGGGAAAGGTGAGTAATAGTTACATACCTACACGAAATGCTTAAATTAATTAGGTAATCTATCTTAGGTTAGGTATGATACCAATGACATTAATCAATAATATTTTTTTTAATTTAATGTTCGTACAAAAAATATTGTACAAACCACTTGCGTGAAGACAACTTCCGCGCATTCGCGCAATTAAAAGCACCCGCTTCCTGCGGTCGCTCGTGCTTACAATGTGCGCTCATACGGGAAAATAGTCTTCCCGCATTTGGTTCGTAAATAACGATTTAAGTATTAACTGAATTAAGTAATTTATAAATATCAACACTAGGTATAAGATAAGGATACCGTGGCGTACCATTGACGATTCAAGAAACAATGCAGGTAGCAATATTTCGCTAAGTGAATGTAGTGATGCGATAAAAGACGATGTTGATAATACAAGAAATTGTTGGAGTACTGAAACACAGCAGATAATGCTAAATGTATACAATAATTTAAAGAGTGAGAATTATGGGACTAAAACATAGACAATTGTTAGTACATCGAAATTTAATGGAAGTGTCTTACGAGACAGTCCGAAAAAATGTTCAGAATAGTTTATTTAAAAGAAAAGCAAGGAACGACAAGGGACATTAGAAGAAAATAAGTATATGGGATTTTGATATTGTGATAAGAGATACACAAATGAAGTTCCTACATTGCGAAGTTTGTGCAACTCCTCGAAAGACAAGAATAGATTGCAGTGTTGTATCACTACGTTGCTGCGCATTACGAAGGAAAACGGCTCTTAATTTAGTATAGTTAATAAGCGACGAACATTTATGGAATCGCAAAGATTGCTGCTACTGCGGGTTGGATACCTGACGAAAATGAAGACCTTTAGAGAAGAGAAACGTTTTATTTGCTACTTGTAATGGATAATGCCAGTTACCACTCACGACAAGTTATTAAAATACCTAATGGGTCAAGCATAAAATTTAAAGCAGGTTATTCGAAGAAACAGCCCCTGGAAGTCTTGCATACGAAAATATTTCAAAAGCAATATTTTATTGATAATACTGTAACTGCTTCAGGTAACACACTACTATGTCTACCTCGTGAAATCGTTATATCTATGGACAGACTATATCTCTCGGTGTAATTTTACATCTTTAACTAAGCTGTCCGGATCTTTAATGCGGACACTGTACATGCACATAGACATCAAGGGTAACGGACAAAAAGAAATTATTTACGCATTGCGCAAATAACAACATTCAAGACAATGGCTATCCATATTACCCTTTTTCATTTTACCGGTGTCATATATCGCACAGTCACGGACTAAATTCAGTAATTGCGACACAAAACACGAATCTATTGTTTCCATTCGTCGCGGAGGCATCTGCAGGAAGATTACGTGGAGATGAAGAACTTTTTTTTTTTAAAAAAAGAATTGAACCTCTAATGGATACATAATGGTGTTCCTTGTGAGCCTCGATCATTCCAGGACAACGGAAAGAAGACGAAAAAACTGTGTTGTGCATGGAACAAAGAAGGCCATTGAAAATATAATTAGTCAACGACTTAACAGATAGATGTGAAAATAATATGAATATTACATTGAAAACATGTGTGGGCGATCTCTCCGAGTTTTGTGTTTATTGTCCATGTGCATTCGAAATATTGTCCGCCGTTTCACTTATTTGTCATGGTTATATACACCTTATGTATTATACATGTATATATATGCATATATGTGCTTACACATATGTAGATATATACAAATGGGTAAGTACTAATGACTTCTATAAATATTAAGGTAATATTTACTAAATGTTGACCTAACTTTTTCAAAATATATACATTAGGGTGTCCCTCATTGTCAAACCATGTTATTCAAATACATTGCTAAAATAAAATATATTGACAGACAGGTATTTATTCATTTGGCAGTAGCACATAGTATACATATATGTAAGTAATACGACTACAAATAACACAGAATAATAACAATATCACTAGGCTCAGTACCTCCCAACAATTATCTGAAGAGTCATCGGCTATTACTCTTAGGTGCGACTCTCCACATTCACTAAATGACCGAAGGAAAGCTCAGTAAAAGTACTTTTTCTGATATGAAAATGAATTGTCAGTGATTCCGAAATTTATTACAAAGTCTGTAAAATATCGTTACAGAATGCCAAAATATCGCACGTTCGTCACTTAGCTTTGCTAAAACATACACAGAAATAGTTTTTATGAAGAGAATTTCGATAGTTTACAAAATTTCGTTACATGTTTAAATGACGATGCTCGAAGTATCTCTGAGTGCAAGGAACTAACACAAATCCCAAATTTAAAAAATCAGTTGCTATTCCTTCAGGAACACTTTGGAAATTTGCCTAAACTAATCACATATTTTGAAAATCGAAATCTCAAATTAAAAGATGGATTAACCACATTAGATGTGGCTATTAATAATTTCAAAAGTATTCCAAGTGACTTCGGATGTGGCCTTCGGCAAAAGTTAGACGCAGTTTTTAATAGAAATCCAGATTTAATAACATTGCGGCAATTGTGTATGCGAAATACGCTGAAATAAAAGAATATTTCCAGTACGCTCCTATAACCAGTTGCGATGTAGAAATAACGTTTTCTATCTACAAGGATATACTTAATTCAAAGAGAACAAGTCTTACAGAAGAGAAAATGAACAAATAATAAGGTATTTTGTATTTTGTAGATCACCAGCCACTTGTTATCCAATTATATAAATAAAATTAAAACTTCTTTAAAAATACAACATTTCAATAGTACGCCCATGGACGATGAGTTATCAACCGTACGTGTCCGCGCCCTACTTATCATGCTCTCCGTTTTTGTTATATCCGCTCGAGTTTTCACTGCATATGTGAGTACAGGTCTCACTGTGGTTTTATGATGCGGACTGTGGTTTCAGTGGACATGTATTTGTTCCTCCATAGATAACCAGATAGCCAGAGGTTCTTGAGACGTTGTTCATTTGGGTTCTGACTTCCTGTTGTAATTTTTTGAAGCTCGTTATCTCCTAAGTACGTACGTACGTGTCGTATAGAGGCAGTTTACATCTAATGGACTCTTTTGTTATGACTACTGTTGTTTCTATAGATATCTGCATATTAACGTTATCCGCTCTTGTCTGAAACCTATTAATAGTCAATGTAGATTCTCTTCGTTATCCGCCATCAAAATTTCGTCGTCAGCCTAGCATTAGTATCTTTATCGATTCTTGTCCCATTCTGTATCCTTCATCAACTTCTTTAACACTATTAACTATTTTGCCCATAATGAACTTGAACAAGATTGGGCTTAAACTATCGGCCTGGTGGCATTTGTCTGAGGATGAAGATTGCGTCCACTGTCGATCTATTCTGTCTGAAGCCCTGTTGTTCTTCGCTTATTTATATTCTGTTCGATATTCTTCTTGTTTTTTTTTGTGCTGACTGACTAGTAAAGATATCATTCTATAATTTTCCAGGTCGTTCTTGTTTCCCTTTTTATAGATTGGTATTGTGATGCTGTTTTTCCAATCAGTAGGCACCTTTTGGATCGAGATAATTTTTTGGAATAATAGTGTAATTGCTGTTTCCATTTCAAGTCTTCCATATTTAAGCATTTCGTTAAAGATTTGATCTCGGCCAGGGACCTTTCTATTTTTCAATCTTATTAGAGCTACATGTACTTCGTTCTGTGTTATGTTATCTTTTTCCAAAAGTTGTTCTGTATAGGTGTTGTCCTCATTATATTCATTGTCACCTGCTCGTGTCTCATATAAATCTCTTACATGCGTTTCCCATTCTACTGGAGTAATGATGTTTATTTGTACTTCTTCGATTAGTGCTTTCTTTCTGTTCCTTACTGTGTTCCAAATCGTTTTTTCTCCCTCGTATAGATTATGTTCCATGTCGCTAGAAAATTTTCCCCAGTATGTCTTCTTTATTTCTCTTATGGCATCATTCACTCTGTTTCTAATCGTTTTATATTTTTGGTATTCTTCTGCTTCTATATCTGATGTAAGCTTCTTTGTTTTGCTGACGTTTTCTCTTTGTCTGTGAACCATTGCTTCCCGTTTTTCTTACCATTTATGTTCACTTTACTTATTCCAAGTGCCTCTGCGGCACCTCTTAGTATGTTGGTTTTGATCTTATCTCACATTTCTTCGGCGTTCTCTTCCTCTGCTACAGGGTTGTAAGCAATTTTTTCACTTAATCTACTTTGATATAATGTTTTTGTTGAACTGTCATTTAACGATTCCACGTTGTTTTTTTTATATACAATGGTGATTTCCTCTCTTTGAAGCAGTACTTACATAGAACTAGACCGTGCTCTGTACCAATATTTGCTGACGTTAGTGTACTTACGTCTAGTATTTGACTCGGGTGTATTGTACTATTGGTAATAATGTAGTCGATCATTGAATTTTGGTGTCTTGTGTTACCAAAGCTATATTTTTGTTGGTTTTTGCGTGTATAAAATGTATTATTAATTCACAGCTCGTTTAACGCGCATAGTGTTATTATTATTATTTCTCCATTATTGTTGATAACGTGTTCGTTAAACCTTTGCATTATACCTGGTAGAGCTGTTTAGCCGATCCTTGAGTTGAAGTCTCCCATTATAAAGATTTTAGATTTTTCGGGTAGTTCATTTAGAACCTGCTGTAATTCTTCCAAAAAGGCAGTCCGCTACTCTTTAGGCTTCTTTATATCTGCACATGATATTACTATTTATGTATTTCACCTCGTCAATAAAGTTTTCAAATTTTTCGTGTATTAGGATTTCCACTCCGGCTTGTGCCCTCTGGTTCTTTTCTCTTCCACTGTAGAATAGTATATAATTCCTTTGGTTTTTAGCTCCGATAATGCGCATATTTCAATATTGTGCTTTTTTAGTTCTATCATAACTTCCTGGTCTCTGCTATACCATGATGTTATATTTCAGCTTCCATTTCGTAGCCTTTGCGATTTCCATAGTCGTTTTCTCCATTGTCTCGCCGTATCGTTTTTCCGTAAGATCTGACAGGCTTTTGCCGATGCTGTATTTGTAGTACTTTGAGCATTAAATCTTTTTTTACAGTGAGTAGGTTGCTAACCTTGCCCATCAACCCTCCTCTTTTATCCGGGCTTGATACAATATCTAATTATATAAAACAGTTATTTATCATTGTGTGTGTAGAAGTGATTCGATGAAAATGAGTAGTTCCTCATCTGAAGAAAATTTATTTACTCTTGGCTTAATTGCCACTATGGAAGAAGAGGAGAAACCAAACAAAGGAGTTTGAGTACATGAAATTAATCAAAAGGCAGACAGTTTTGGTGAATTTCATCACTAATTCCCGGATTTACGAAAAGACAAAAAGAAATTTTTTATATATTTTCACCTGTCAGAAGAAAAATTAGCGCTTCATCATCCATCCTGATAGTAATCTCTTTCTTACACTATACTACTACTCAATTACTCTTTTCTACTTACAGTTTATTAATTATCAATTCATGCAGTTAATGTACTTTTGTTTATTTCTTTGGATCTAGGGGAAGATCAGTATTATTGCTGACCTAGATGCAATTGACCCATATCGGTAATTCCGAATACTTTTATTTGTATTTATATTATTGTATTATTGTATTATTCTATATTACGGTCAATAAACGAGTATTATTATTATTATTACTAAACTTAAATATGCAAATAATACTAGTTTAGAAACTGATCAAGCAAAGTACGAACCGAGTCTACCAGCTTCTCATCGGACAGCGGAAATGTCCGATAACCAACGAAAGCGCAAAAACCTTATCCTACGTGATCTTACGCGTCGCTAGGTAGTGCACACTGAGGCGAGGCTACTTCGCCTGCTTGCTCTGGAAACTTCTCACGCGACCACGCTTCCTTGCGCTTCGCCTCGCCTCGCCTCAGTGTGCGGGCACCTCAAGCAGGCGAAGTAGTGCGCTGCGTTTCGCCTCGCCTCGCCTCAGTGTGCCGGCACCCATTTGATTACGTGCATTTTTATCAGGCGTAATAAATGCGCTTCGCTTCGCCTTGCCTCAGTGTGCGGGCACCTTTCTGTTTCTGCTCCCTTTAAAAAACGATAATAATTATATCTATGTTGAATTTATTGACTAAAAGCTAACGATACAGAAATATCATAAATTGTTTACATTAATTTTCTAATTAATTTAGTGAGCTGTAACTATAACGTTTGGGTCATCATATTTTCTGCAACATTTATTGATACTTGATTAATGAAAATAACAAAAGAAAGAGGACTTTAAATCGAATCTTGGGGCACATACACTCTAACGTCCATATATTAATTTAAATTGTCCATCAAAATAATATTATACGTTCTATATATAGAAACTCTTTTATTCTAGTTGTAATGTGATCCAAGTATACTTAATTATATAATTCAATAAAGAAATTCATTCCGAATAGTTTTACATTAAATATTACATAATTCTTTACATTCAATACTAAATTCATGGAATTATAAAAAATCTAATATTAAATTTATTAAATTTAAATCTTAAACTTCCGATTATAAAAAAACAGTACTAAATTTTTTCCTTTCATGGGCAGTTCAGTATTTTTTTTTATTCCTTTTATTGTAATATATTCATTATATTTGGACACTTTACTATTTCGTATATGTATTCTCAAATTTCCCATTTATGGACAATCATAATTTAATATATTAAAGTGCTTGGGGGACAGGAAGAACGTGATTCCTATGTATTAGGAATGAAGTCAATTCCATTAACTCCTTCAATTTCAGATTGATCACTGGGAGCGATGAAGTTTGTCTATATTAAATTTCATCATTCCGACATCGCAATCTACTATACTACCTGCCAATACGTACTATACTATATAGTTCACGTGATATGGTAATGTATAGACTATGCACGCTTATACTACGTAAATTTAACGTTGCAACCAGACGTCTGCTTAAATATTTGTTTTACATTATCGATGATGGACTCCCTTCACTTCATTCTTTTATAATATATAGTGTATGAAATTAAAAAGATTAAGTCTACGTTATAACAATGGCAAAATCTAGATTTCTAATTGGATATCATTAACAGTTAGAGTAAAAGTTAGTATATTATGTCTAGCAAGTTCGAATTGCACTACCGGCCGATGGAATAAAAATCTATACTGCATTTATTCCAAGTTAAAAATTGAAAGTTTAATATTCTTTTAAAATCATTTATGTACTTTATTTTATCGAAATGCTAAGATTAAAGTACTAAAACCATATAAACTATTACTGTAATAATGATACATATTTAGTATCTAATTTTAATTAATACAAGTATACAAGACATTAATTTTATTCCATTTGTAAAATAAGTTTAATTCTTTTCTGGAACACAATATTGAAAGTAAAGTTTTATTATCTTATTTGCATGTTTTAGGATATTTTTAAGTGGATAACTCATCCTTTTAATATATTTTTCATATAACAAGTATGTATCATCTTGTATATAATTATAAAAGTATATTTGAGTTAATTCAAGATTTGTATACTTTTGACATTTTTTATTTTATATATGATAAAAGAAAATGGGTGTGCTTAAAACCACACAGCAGAAGTGTAAACTTCATCAAGGCGAGGTTAATAATACGAAATTCAACTTTTTTTTTTCGTTCTATATTACATTTAAATAATCGTCCGCGTAGTTACCAATTCGCGAACGCAACACAGTTCGCGAAATACAATTTCGCGGCCGTTGCTATGGCAGCGGCCGTTAAAGTAAATGCACATTTTGACACATGTTTAATCACACATTCTACGACTTACTTTGACAACTATCAAGTATTTGTAGTTTATATATTCGTCTCATTTCCATGGTAACGCATGTAAAGCAAGTAAACCACTTTAATTTAGCACCTTTAGAACTAAATTAAATTAAATTGTGTCTCAATTTAAATTAACTCGATTGAAAAATTTAACGGTTGCCCAAAAAATTGTGTGTATATCTTGTCCGCGAAAAACTTTAACGTACTCGAGATTGTCTTGCCTCGGCCGCAAGCATTATTAAGGAGATTTTCGGACGCATGTATATATATAAATAGACGATATGAATACTGGCTTTCGACTCCCGCCCTTGGTCTAATGGTTAAGTGCTGGCCTCTCACCCAGGCGGCTCCTGTTCACATCTGCTCTGGGACATGAATTTATTTATTCATTTAAATTTCAATTAAATTGAAATTGAATACCTCTATATGATATATTTATTTATCTTGTTCCCTTAGACGACTTTACCCGAAGAGCGTTACATATCCGAGCGTTGCAGGTCAGTCTTGTTCACTGCCTACAATCAGCGCAACGCGCCTGAAGAAGTTTACACTTCAATTACACTTCAATAAAATTAAGAAGTAATTATGATCATACACATAATATAGTATATTAAAGAACGAGTGTCATAAGACACGTCTTACTGCACGAGCCCAAATTTAGGACACGACCAGCACAGCGAGGAGTGTCCTAATGGACAAGTGCAATAAGTGTTTTATGACACGAGTGCTTTATGTTATTTTTTGTAATCTGCCTTTCTTTATCATTTTTTTTTATTAAAATAATAGGATTTTTAAAATGCAGTAATTTTTGTGGTGGTTGGCAATATTTTATGACATTTGACGTAAATTCAAAATTCCAATTTATCGCGATTTTTATGTTCAATATTTGATCCTTTCTAAATTTATACATGAAACAGATATTACATCTTTATCTTTATTTGCCATCAAAATGTTACATAGCTTGTCATAAAAGTAGGTAATAAAAATAAGGACAAATACAAAAGTTAATATAAAAAATATCAAAAGAAACTTACACAGATGTAGAAAACATGAAGATGATCAATACAAGTATTCACAATACATATGCATATATTACCCCTAGCTTCCGTTCGATCACTAACTTACATTATTATTTTATCAACATCATCTGAATACTCCTGAACTGAGTAATAGCCTCTGGCGATCAAACATTTCTTAAGAAGTCTACGAAAAGAATTCATGGACATATCCCTAATAGTTTAAGGCAACTTAATATAGATTTTCATTTCTTTTACTTTTGGTGTGTTTATACTCAGGCTCATTTAACTGATCTATGGATCTTGTATTATAATTAGAGACTGGAAAATATGCACTAAAAAGTTTGCCAAATATGCATGCAATATGCACTTAAAAAATCCCTAAATATGCACTTACAATATGCAATATGCACTTATGATGTGCATTTATTTATTATGTTTTAGGAAATTAAAATTCATTTGTCGTATTTACAAATTATATATTCATTTATTTATTACAATAAATAACCATATATTTCTTTAAATTTTCCATAGTTAAATTATGTCTACGATCTGTAAGTATATGTTTATATTGGGAAAATGTTCTTTCAACATCGCAAGATGTGATCGGTGCATTCTTAAAACTAGGTATTAATGAGTGGCTTATATTAATGTCTTCATTAAAATTGCCATTAATTACATTATTTATTTTAATGTAACAAAACCTGCATTTTTGCTTAGAATTGCGGCTAATTTTTCTTTAATTATTTTTCCAGTCAATCCATTGACTTTTCCAATTTTCTCTTCAATATCATTTACAATGCCAACACCATCAGTTAAAGATAAATTTCTATCTTCTAATCTAGTAATTGCCTGCTCAATTATCGCAAAATTAGATTTAATATATGATAGCTGATTTTGTAATGTCGAATTATTGAAAATTACGTTACACTTTTCTATGGCAAGACTGGTTGCTGAATCAAGTTACAACATTGCCTTCGTAATTATCGGCAAGAAACACAGCACATTTAAGCTATGTTCCCCATCTTGTTAAGACAGGTTCTGGTGGCAATGGAATGCCGGGAAGCATTTCGTTATATAATTGCACTCGTAAGGGCGCTTTTAAAAATACTTTTTTGATATTACTAGTTAAATTATTTACATCTGGAAACTCTAATTTAACTTTTTCAGCAACCCTATTTAAACCATTATATTAAATTGGGGAAAAAAAATTTCAGAACTTTGAGCTGATTTTAACATATACGAAGCGGCGTCAGTTACCATTAACAATAATTTTTCAAAAAGTACTTTGTCGGGTAAAAAGAAATTCGCTAAGGACTCATTAATAAACCTGGCTATGGTAACATGATTTGTTTTGTCTAAATTACCTACATTAATTAAATGTCTTTTAGATTGAGTTGAACCATTTAAGGTTCCAATAATCAAATTAGCAACCTGACGGCCCTTCGTGTCGGTAGTTTCATCAACAGGGAGCCAAAGATTTTGGTTTTTCAACTCCTTTCTAATACCATCGGTAACATCTTCATAAATTTCGTTGATGTATATCTTGCGTAGAGCTGAGGAACTGGGTACATAAATGGGTTTATCATCGATTTTGCAATAAGTTTTCAGGAATTCTTGAAATATCGGATTGTCCAATTTATGTAAAGGAATATTACAACCCACAAAAAGATTACACAAATCTTTG
This sequence comes from Amphimallon solstitiale, assembly GCA_963170755.1. NCBI lineage: Eukaryota > Metazoa > Arthropoda > Insecta > Coleoptera > Scarabaeidae > Amphimallon > Amphimallon solstitiale. The sequence goes on along the minus strand of OY720683.1, from coordinate 93,667,040 downwards.
GAAAATGCTTCTTGTGGATTCTTCGAATTATTGAGAAAACTTTCCTCCAAAAGTTGCTGCCGCGGTTTATTCAAATTTTCAGAAACCCTGTTCTAATGAAATGTTGTGTTCAAATGTTGCACTACTTGAAATTTCTTCTGGCAGGTAATCTGTGTAACAAATATATATTTTTAACATTGAGTTATAATAATTATTATTAATTACTATATTACTACAAAAACTATAAAAATAAATTGTCTGGTTTTGTAAAGTTCTCCAGTTGTTTAAATTTGATTGATTTTGGTTATTTTGGTGTTTATGACAAAGAAATATTACAAAGATATATTAGCTTTAAAGAACATAAAATTAAACATATCTAATAATAATTTATTATGAAATTGTTTCATTATATTTATGAACACAAAAAAAAATTCTCATAATTGTAGAACTTGTTATTGACAAAATATTTTAAAATTCAACTTACCCTTTTGTCGCAGAGTGTGCACAAAACACTTTCTGCGTCAATAATTTTTAGTGCACTGCAATCACTTATCCATTTTTTTATTAGAGATGACTTCGCTTTAGCTATCTTCGGCATTTTCAAAACTTTTTAATTCATTTTTGTTTCACCAAATAGCACAGACCTTAACACGTTTACGAATGAACAAACTATGAAGTAAATTATTTCTTTTTCTTATATTGATATTAGTCGTACCTGCATTAATACCTACATTTCTGAAAAGGATTTCTTACGTAAGTTCTAATTGCCCTGTAAACCGATTATCAGTAGAGTTAAATCCTATTTTTGGGAAAGTCCATATCATTATTAAAGAGATGGACTTTTAATGAGTCATTAATGCAAAGTTGAAGGAATGCAATCCCTTCACGTTTACACAAACAAATTAAATACCTTTAAATATCAGATTTTATTATGGTTCTTATGAAAATGGCGAATATATGCATAAATATGCAAAATAATTATGAAATATGTACGTGCATATGCAGTTATGGTAAAGTGTCCAAATATACATTATATGCACTAAAAAAAGTGGTAAAAAACGTATTCTGAGGGTGGAAAATGGATAAGTACACAGTATAGAAGGGATATACCAAAAAACAACAAATATGCATTTTGCATAAAATCCAGTCTCTAATTATAATTATGTACATCTCAGCGAGAGCTGTAACTATTGATGTTTTTTTATGTATATTAGTGTTTGGTAAATATATACACCTGGAAATGACATTATTTTTTCGTGATGAAAACCTCCCTACATGAATAATTGTAAGGTAATTTGTAGATTGTTCTGATGGCCCTCTTTTGTAGCGCAAATATCCTTTTTGCATCAACGGAATTTCCCCATGCTATTATGCAGTAGCACATTACAGAATGGAACATAGAAAGGTATGATAATCTTGCCGCTTCCTCACTAATACAATATGACAACTTACGTATAGCCATGGTCTTTGATAATTTTATGCATAGTGAATCCCCTTGTGCTTTCCAATTTAAACCGTCGTCCAAAGGTAATCCCAGGTATTTTGTAGGCTCTTGGTGTGTCTCTTTCCTGTTCATAAAGTTGATGGTTTTTGACTTGTTTATGTTTAAAGTTAAACGATTTCCACTAAACCATAGTTTGCTTTCATGGTGTAAATTTACACCCTTTATATCGAGCAAATGTTGATCCTTGTTTTTTTTGTTAGAAAAACAGTGTCATCGGCAAACAATACTGTTTGTGCGTGAATATTACTAGGTAAATCGTTTACGTATACCTATCAGAAATAATAGCGGTCCCAATATAGAACCTTGGGGCACACCGTGTTTAACTACCTGCACTTTACTAAGTTTAGAGTGTACCTCGACCTGCTGAGCCCTGTCAACCAAATAAGATTCCAGCAATTCCAAGGACTTACCACGGATCCATAGAACTCCAATTTCTCTAGTAACACACCATGCGACACACAATCGAAGGCCTTGGAGAGATCACAAAATAGTGCGTTTACAGTCTGTGAGTTCTCAAAAGCATCAGTAACATAATTTACAATGTGTAGCACTGCATCCAAGGTAGATACCCCTTTGCGAAAACCATATTGTTCATGGGATAAAATGTTATTTTTTTCTAGGTAACTTAGAATTCTATTGAATAAAGACCCTTTCAATAAGTTTCCCTAACACTGGTATAATTGCTATTGGTCTATAGTTTTCAACTATTCCACGATCACCATTCTTATATATTGGATAATAAAATATATTTGGCAATAAAAGTATAAGTACATTTTTCACATCGATTGCAGCTTTTAAAAGATCTTATGCAACACATTTGGCAAATCATGGTGGTGCTTTGATGACCATAAAAAATCATGGGGGTTGGAAGAGGGTAATATTGAATCCTCCTTAAACAAAAACAGTAAGAGATCTCATATGCTCGGATCTCAAACTAATACCAACATTGCGGCATGTTCAAACGAAACCTCTGCAATTGATGGAAAAGGCAGTGTTCATCAAAATATTCTATCAACAAATACAATTAGTTTACCTGGTGTTACCTTAAATGCCCAAGCTACATCTCATGTGTCCATTAATGTATACAGTAACTGTACAATTCAAGAACGTAATTCAAATTAAAATATTTAAATAGATTTTTGTTGAAGAATGGATCCTTGCAACTTCATTTTATTTATTTTTCCCATAGTGGTATTTATTTATATAAATTTTCGAAGAACATAGTCCGCGCAAATTATTAATATTGTAAAATATTATACTTTGTTTCATTTCACTTTCTTATACGTAGTACAACGAGATTGTTTTAAACTGTCCTCGATTGGCAACAAAAAAATCCCAGTATTATGAAAAACTAGGAAATATTTACTCCCATCAATTGTCCATACTAAATTTACTTGTCAAATGTCAGAATTGTAAGTACTGGTTTCGATATCAAAAAATTGATCATTCAGGTCCAAATTTTGAAGAAAAATTTATATAAAAACTAGCTGACACGGCAAACGTTGTTTTGCCATATAAATTATTTCTAGTGAATATTTTGGTAGTCTAATAAAAAATAAGTAACTTATTGTAAGTGTGTGGGGATGTGGTATATGACTGAAAGAGGAATGGAGCACTGTGAACGATGACGGCCTATAAAAATAACAAAACACCAAACATTCATTTTTTGAATTCATTGTACTTTTATTATCTTAACTAATAAATTTCTTATTACATCTCTATCAAAAATAATGACATTTAAAAGAAAAACTTTATCAGTCTATTAGTGCAATGGAGTGTACGATATTTTTAGTGAGTCCATCTTTAGCCAACACAAACAAACTTCATGGTTTACCCAAGCGAGAACATGCCACGTATAATTGTCAGTGTGAAAAACACGGTGTGCCCAAATCTAAGCCACAAACAGACATCGTTTGGTCTTGATGAGAATATACTAATATGAGAGTTGCACTGAGAAAGTAAAATGATAAGTATAAGCGTCACTGCTACGATCGACGCACAATCAATATTAATGGCCGAAAACGGTCTAGGCCCTAAAGTTTAGTGAGTGAGAGAAAGTTTATTGTGTGAGAAAGCCAGGAGACCGGCATTGTTCTCATCCCTACTCTGTGCTGTTTACGGGGTGAGAAGTGACACCGGTAGACGCCTGTCGGGAATAAATCGAGTGGTAACTGATCAATTATCGACCGCCGAGAGTAGATATTAAAGTACTAATATCGCTATTAAAAAATAGGGGTTTGTGGTGGAAGGGTAAAAATTTAGGGTTGTATGTATTTTTTAATGCCGAATCATAAAAAAATAAAATACAAAATTTTGTCCAAAAAACAAACAAAAAATTTTTGGAGTGGACCACCCTTATCACTTAGGGGTATGAAAAATAGTTTACGTCCTATTCTCTGACCTGCTGAATATACACACAAAATTTCATAAGAATCGGTCAAGCCGTTTCGGAGGTTTGTGACAAACAATGTGACACGAGAATTTTATATATTAGATTGTTGTAAATGAAAGTTTGATACTTTTGTATTCTTTGTAAACCTGTCGTTAACAATTCATAAAATACGATTTTCGCACTGTAGTAAACTGCTACTTTCGCTTTGCTGATGGACTAAAAAGCATGCATACTTAAGTTAAAATACGGTGTTGATATCATTAGCCATTTGAATAAACTCGTACCCCCTAGAACAGACGGACAGTTTTTGACTCTTTGGGGCCTAATTTGTGCAAGTTTTGAAAACAATCATTAAGAAAAGTAGTTTCAAATTGTATTTTGAATGCTTCTATATTATTTTATAAGTTTATATAAATCAAATAGTTGACAAGCTATTTTTTAGGTTCATAATATATCTATAAAAAAGTACAATAATTTAAGAGCCTTATGTTCAAGAAAAAAATAATTACTGAGTTGTTGAGAATATAAGTGTATAACAATTTTATTCTTGAACCTCAATCATACGCATAGAACACTTTTCAGCATTACATATTTATTATTGGCGCTTCAAGCGTGGGGCATTTCAATATTACAAAGTAATATGTAAATTTCCATCCATAAGAATATTAAATTTCCGCAGGTCGTCTTGTATTCTCTATGTATTCTCATCTGAAACTAATCACGACACACCCTGTATATATTACAGCAACATAATTATATGCGTACACAACACCGAGAGAGAGAGAGAAAGAGATTATTTATCCTGGATAACCGACGAAGCGTTTCGTAATTTAATACTGTAATAATATCAGTAAGATACAAAGATTTAACATCATTAAACACATCTACATGGACCGGTTTCCAAACCCGTTCGTGTTTTGTTTACATCAATTTGAGCGGAGGAGACTCGATTCTCTTATAGACGTACGAAACCATTAGAGCTTACCATTATGAGTTAAGTTCCATTTTTGTTTGTCTCGTTACTGTCCTTAGTAATCTGTTTTTCTCCTTTTTCTTTTCTTTCTATCCCGTTCCTCTTCTTTTATTGAACGTGAAAGCCGTACTATATAATATGTGACTTTATGTCTTCTGACATTATCTATTTAAGAGGAACATCTATCGCCTATGTTTTTTCTTTATTAATTATTGAGGAACGATTTGAATATTGAACTTTAAGCCTACACGGTGAGGATTATCTTTGTGCAAGAGGTTTTCTTTTTAAAATGTTAATAAACTATAAGCTTGTGGTCAAAGAAGCACGAGTAAAACCTAAGATAAATGTCCTATAGTAAAATGCAATGATTTTACTTTCCTTCACGTGATGAAATAATATCGTATGCATTTTAACTAGGGTCATGTGTTAGATGTTTTTAGGTAATGCAAATGCCTCAAATATGACATAACGACTACCTACAGTCGAAAGCAAAAAAAAGTAGATAAGAGATCCCATACTTTGTAAACCTCGCTTTATTTATTTGTCATTAGCGTCAAGTCATTATTCTATGGAATATCAAATAATTATCAAAACATCTTCAATCTGATTAATACGAATCAAAATACTAATTAAAAACATCCTGAAGAAATATATGTATTAACATCTGGTTATAGAGCCGTTTTTGTTTAAAACTTCTTGCAATTTATTTGGAATAGACTTATAAAGGTTGGTACAAGTATTTTGATTTACATTCTTCCATGCTGTGTGAACTATTTCTACCAGTTCTTCTGTATTTTGAGGTTTTCGATTCAATTTCTTTATTTCTTTGATCATCAACCCCCCCCCCCCCCACATCTTCGATAATATTTAAATCAAGACTTCTTGGCGGAAAATCGAACACATTGATGTTCTTTTCTCTTAACCATGCTGTCCGATGTATGGATGGGGCAGTTATCGTGTTGAATTATAAAATTGCGATTTGGAAAAAATAGGTTCACTGAACGCAACATCACATTACTTAGAATGTTGATATAAGTCTCTGAATTTAAGTTTCTTTCTATTTCCCATAACATACCAGTCCCACGAATTGAAATCCAACCCCAAAAGTGAACTTTGACATTTTTTGGACACACATTATTAATAAAGTTTTCGTAAAATGGGGTACCTCTTCGTCGGTATGCATGAATCGGTCCATTTTTCTTGCTTTGAAATAATTTTTCATCTGTAAAAATTAGTTTCCCAAAAGTGTCTGTTATTTACCCGATGCATATCCTACACGAATTTCTTTGTGGGTCGCGTTCAAATTAAGTTTTTCGGTAGTTTTCTGGCACCGAAAATTAGCTTCTCTAACTCTTCGTCGGGTAGTAAAACCAGAACTCGGAAAGTGAATTACATTAGCTGCAATCACTACTGAAGAATATGGTTTTTCAATGAGCACATTTGTGAGATGGCGGTTTTGCTCAACTGTTGATATTCGTTTGCGGCTAGAACCAGAAATTCTACAAATTCTATGGTGATCTCGCCATTTTTTAAAAATGTTAAAAGCTGTGCTTTTATTTATATTATTTCTTTCCGAAATTTCACCTATTTTGAAACCGTTACTTAAATTTGCAATAACATTAACTTTAATACCTTCATTTATGGAAGGCATTTTTGTAATAGTTTAATATCAACTGTAAGGTTGTCAGTTTTGATAGATAACCAAATTTTGACAAGTTACTTTGAAGCCGCTATTACACTAATCATTTTGAGCAAGTCTATGACAGAAACCCGTATTTTTGTCTACTTTTTTTGCTTTCAACTGTAAGTAGCCCGAGCCAACGAAGTCACATGTCCTTCCAAGAATGATAGCAACTTAGTGTTATTTTACTATTTAAAAGTTACTAATTGATATGACCTCAAATCCAAACCAGAACTTATGGGCTTATAAACCAGTATCAAATAACTACACCAATACACTACGGTTTGAAGTAGCGATACAAAAACACGGAAAAAAAATTAAAAAACACCACATTGTTCATTCTAGAAGATATTGGTCTTTTTGTAAAGGTAAATTAGGCAACACGTTTGATTTATCCTAATAATCAATAAGTTACTAGAGTTGCCCGCACAGATCACTATACTAGAAGATAGTATAACTTAATAGTAAAAAGTTTAGACAATGTTTAGCGCCGCCTGCCAACTGCAGGCAGTACTAAAATGGATGAAACCGATGAACCGGGAAATTTAAATATTATATATTTCTATTCCATTTTGTATTTACCTTAATAGTTTTTATTCTTCACTTTAAATGTTCGGAAGTAAAATAGTAGATGTATTTTAAAGAAAAATAAACTACACTTATTGCTATAATAACTTAGTAATAAATTAGAAACATATCTTTTTAGTAACGCTTTATTTTTATATGAAAATTTATTTCTATTTCAAAATATTAAGGAGAAAGCATTCTAAATTATTCTTACATTTGAACTTATTTATTCCTTAAATGAAAATCGTGGTTCTTCTCTTATGTCATTGAATAAATTAGGATCTCATGTAACTTCCTACCACTCATGAAAACGAATTGATGTTGGATGTGGAAAACTTTTACATTATGGTCAGAATTAGACACATAACATTTTCTTGTCGGCATAATTACTAGGAAGTCTACAAAAAAGTGTTAATAAATAAATAAATTACTCGAATTATGCAGAATAAATACTTACGTACATGCAATTTTAAGAAATAAGTTAATATTTTATAACTCTGATTAATAATTAGCATATACCGGGCTCTTTTTTTATCATTACACATAGCGTTTTCCCTATGTGTAATGATAAAAAAAAAATTGTCAATGCATTAGCGATATAGTCACTGTATAGTAGACAACCAGTTATACACCAATGAAGAATTTACGTATAGCATACCTTAATTTTTAAATCAGGTTGCCATGACGGGAAAACATTTTTTATGTCTAATATTTCTGAATTTTTATTCAAACATAAGTCATAAATTAAATACATTTTATTAAAAAATAGATAATTTATTTATAAATCATGGATAAATACAACACAAATGAAAAGGTGGCAATAGTAATGTGGTACCAGAAAAATAATAGTTTAAGGTAAGTTAGAGACATGTTTTCCGTCAATTATCCAGACAGGCCTATACCTTGTGCAAAAACAATTCTGAACTTTTTTAAAAAATTTCAAGAAGATGGTTGTGTTCTAAATTCTCACAAAAAAAGAAATAGAACCAATCATGTTCGAACAGAAGACATGAAATTAAATATCCTGTGTTACGTAGAGGAACGGTCTGTAGGATCTCTTTTAGATGTAGCTAAACATTTTGGAGTATCGTACAGTTCGGTATACAAAACTCTGAAAGAATTTAAATATAGGCCATACAAAATATCAAATCATCAAGAGCTTTTCGAAGAGGATAAGATAAAACGAACTGAGTTTTGTGAAATAATGTTTAACATGTTAAATGAAAACCAAGAAATTTTAAATAAAATAATTTTTACTGATGAGGCTACATTTACCGTAAACGGTGAAGTCAACTCTCAGAACTTTCGGTTTGTACCCTACATTTATTCATGAAAAATTATTAAATTTCCTATTCATTAATCCATTAGGTACTGGTCCCGTACAAATCCTCACGCTCAAAACCTGACCCGAACACAGTACCCTCAAAAAGTTAATGTCTGGATTGGAATAATAAGCGATAGACTTATTGGCCCATTTTTTATTGACGGTAACCTCACTGCAGTGAAATATTTGAATTTGTTGAGAGACCATACCATTCCATCAATTGAGATGATGAATGTTGATGAACCCTGGTTCCAAATGGATGGGGCCCCGCCACATTCTACTAACGCTATCAGGAATTTTTTAAATAACTTATTTCAAAGACGGTGGATTGGTAGATTTGGTCCCATACTATGGCCTCCAAGATCCGCTGATTTATCTCCAAATGACTATTTTCTTTGGGGTTACCTAAAAAGTAAAATTTACAACAATGTACGACTTGAATGAACTAAAAGAGCGTATACGTACTGCATGTAATGGAATAAGGCCAGAATTTATTAGAAATACACTTCGTTGCTTTCAAGATCGCATTGCTTATTGCCTTGAAAGACAAGGTGGACATTTCGAGAACTTGTTATGATATTAGACTTCACATTTAAGTTCGTTTAATTGTTATAATAAACTAATTATTTTGTTCCAAGTGATATTCTGCATTTTCTTTATTAAAAACATAACCTAATTCTTCTAAGCTTTATTTTCCTCTGTATCGCCCAGTGTTACCAGTACAAGTATTATTGCCGAATCAAATACTTTCGCGCTAAATTTTAACAGTTTCGTAATAAATGTAAAAGGTTTTATGTACGCTGCAAAGTTTAATTTTTCCGTACAAATAATTTATGGTAGAGAAACGGATCTCCAGAATATTATTTTATTTGTATCGGCCAGTGGGAAATGGCGGGAAATCCTTAATGTAGCAATTATGATGTTGACGACGTGATATATTTCGAATTTTAAAATTGTAAGAAAAATTGTACAAAATTAGTTATTTACGATATAATTGTTAAAAGTGCTATTTTATTTTGCGAGTAAGATTTGCGACACGAGGGTGATTAGGAACTGGAGCAATTTAAAATAAGCAAAATAAAATAACATTTTAACACGTGTATCGTACAGTGTTTCTGCTACAAACTCAATTTTTATTTTAAAATTTTAATAAAAAGTTTAACGAAAATTGACTGATAAAAATCTTATGACAGCTCACTGTTCCTGCTTGTCAAAATACGAGTGTATAACTGGTTGTCTACTATACAGTGACTATATCCCTAATGCATTGACAATTTTTTTTTATCATTACACATAGGGAAAATGCTATGTGTAATGATAAAAAAAGAGCCCGGTATATATAAACATTAATTAAAAACTGTCAACAGGAATATTTGAAAACTATACCACATGTAGTTGCCATAGTTACCAAACACAACAGCCTACAAGCAGCTAAGCCCTGAAGTATCACATGTGATCCTAAAATTTCGTCAACCCATGCGCCACCTACCAACTGCAGGCAGAAGTAAAACGATGTCTACGCAATCTCAATTTAACATTTCCCCCCCTGGTTGCCGTATCCATGGGAATAATGACAATGACAAGTACGATGAATGCCAAAAGAGTCAACGAGAAGAAATTATAATAATAAATTTATAATAAATGTTCAAAATTATGTCCGTGCTGATCTCTGCAAATTTCCGCTCTTCTAATTATATTCCCCTGCACTATTTCTCCTTCTATTGAACGAGCTGCTTTAAATATGCGATTAGTTAAATCTGCACCATTTAAAACTGGTGTTCTGTACACCAATTGTTTAAAGTGACCACAAAAGAAAAAGTCCAAAGGGGTGAGATCGGAAGATCTATCTAACCAACGGAACGGTCCACCTCTTCCTATCCACCTTTCGACAAATTGCTCATTTAACCAGTTTCTCACCCGTGCCGCATAATGTAGTCACATATTATGAAGCCACATTTACCAAAAATTCTAAAAAGTTGTCCCCGGCCTGTTAGGAATAATGACTGTCCTGATTAACCGATTCCCGATAATACCTGCCCAGACATTTACGCTAAACCTCTGCTGGTAAAAAATTAGCTTTGTCCGTCCACAAGATATTTCTGCAAAATTGAGGATATCTTTGTATTTGTTCTAAAAACCAGATACAAAACTTCTCACGACGTGGAAAATCTTCAGGTAATAAAGCTTGAACTTTTCTGTAATGATAAGGGTGAAACCGCTCATCTTTAATAATTCGGCCAACTAAACTGTGTGATATGTCTAGTATATTACCACGTTCACGTGTTGATATTGTTGGATTATCCGCTAATAAATATAAAACGGCATCCTCTACTTCAGGAATCCTGGTAGTTTTTGGATGACCTCAATCCCGATATAACGCACCTTTTTTTCATAACTGTCATAAATGTCAAATAAATCGGGCTCCCCTACACTAATGCGCCACCCTGTATCCATATAATAATACGTGAAGAAAGAACTTTGTACCCCTTTTTAAGCAAATTGCGCTCACGGAGGAGTATGAGATTTGGCATAGTTAAAGTTCGTGTGGAAAAGAAGTGCAGAATGATAAAATTTATGTATAATATGTATTAGAAATACATTAAATTAAATTAAATAAAACGTCCATATACTAGACACTTTTAAATGTAAATTGACATTTAGAAGTGTCAAATGTGAGGTTCAAAAGTGTCATAAGTGTTTCGCAAATTTCAAAAATTTAATCTTCCCCTTTTACTTTCTTATACGTAGTATAAGGAAGTATTGTGATGATGAAAATTTTCGACCTCGAGATTTTTGCAGATGTCCACGTTTTGAACTCCCCTGATACCGAAAAAGTGGTTTTTAAAAAATGTCTGTGTGTCTGTGTGTCTGTGTGTCTGTCTGTCTGTCTGTCTGTGTGTGTGTGTGTGTGACCACGATAGCGGTCAAACCGCTGTGGATATCAATTCCAAATTTTGTATTTACGTGTATAATCTCCCTCTTGAGATCTGATTAGTTTTTCAGTAAAATCGGTAGACCGGAAGTAGCAGTTTATTTCAGCGACAATATTTCGTCAACTATTAAGTTTAAGCAAATTTATAAAGAATTCATATATACTTAAAATTGAAATTGAAAATAATTTTATTTTAAAAGTTTTTCGAAATTCCAACCGGAAGTAGGTCTCTTACTCTTATCGAAAATCAGTTTTTTGCGAATATTTGGCAAGTCATGCTTTTTAGACAAGTACGTTACGGGTATAAAAGTATTTAAAACATAATTTTCAATATCTTTTGTATAAAAGAAATTTCAAAATTCAGACCGGAAGTACCACTTTTACTCTTATCGAATAACGATTTTTTGCAAATATGTCGTAAGTTATGCATTCTATATATATTTATCAAGAGTACAAAAGTATTTAGAACTGAATTTGCAATATTTTTTGTATATATGAAATTTCAAAATTCGGACCGCAAGTAGCACTTTTACTCTTAGCGAGTAGCACTTTTTTGATAATATCTTGCAAAGTATGCATTCTATAGAGATTTATTAAGAGAATAGAAGTACTTAGAATAGGATTTTGAATAATTTTTGTATAAAAGAATTCTTAAAATTCTATAATTTGAAACGCTCATACGTATAAGAAAGTCGTGTGGTGGCCACACCTCATTTTTTACTTTCTTATACGTAGTATAAGGAAGTATTGTGATGATGAAAATTTTCGAACTCGAGATTTTTGCAGATGTCCACGTTTTGAGGTCCCCTGATACCAAAAAAGTTGTTTTTAAAAAAATGTCTCTCTGTGTGTGTGTCTGTCTGTCTGTCTGTGTGTCTGTCTGTCTGTCTGTGTGTCTGTCTGTCTGTGACCACGATAGCGGCCAAACCGCTGTAGATATCAATTCCAAATTTTGTATTTACGTGTATAATCTCCCTCTTGAGATCTGATTAGTTTTTCAGTAAAATCGGTAGACCGGAAGTAGCAGTTTACTTCAGCGAAAAAATCGAATTTTGCGAATATTTCGTCAACTACTAAGTTTAAACAAATTTATAAAGAATTCATATATACTTAAAATTAAAATTGAGAATAATTTTATTTAGAAAGTTTTTCGAAATTCCTACCGGAAGTAGGTCTTTTACTCTTATCGAAAATCAGTTTTTTGCGAATATTTCGCAAGTCATGCTTTTTAGACAAGTACGTTACGGGTATAAAAGTATTTAAAACATAATTTTCAATATCTTTTGTATAAAAAAAATTTCAAAATTCAGACCGGAAGTACCACTTTTACTCTTATCGAATAGCGATTTTTTGCAAATATGTCGTAAGTTATGCATTCTATATATATTTATCAAGAGTACAAAAGTATTTAGAACTGGATTTGCAATATTTTTTGTATATATCAAATTTCAAAATTCGGACCGGAAGTAGCACTTTTACTCTTAGCGAGGAGCACTTTTTTGATAATATCTTGCAAAGTATGCATTCTATAGCAATTTATTAAGCAAATGAAAGTACCTAGAATAGGATTTTGAATGTTTTGTATAAAAAAATTTTTAAAATTGTATAGTTTGAAACGCTCATACGTATAAGAAAGTCGTGTGGTGGCCACACCTCATTTTTTGGAAAGAAACAGCTCTTCACAGCTACTCTGTAAAAGAAATGTCTGCCAAAACGTCGGTTTTTTAAAATCCAAACTGTGGAAATAGCATATCACGTATCAAATTAAATGTAAATTGACATTTAAAAGTGTCATAGGTGTTTCGCAAATTTCAAAAATTTAATCTTTCCCTTTTTGGAAAGAAACAGCTCGACTGCAGAAGAAATGTCTGCCAAAACGTCGGTTTTTACTTTCTTATACGTGGTTTTTGAAAAATGTCTGTGTCTGTGTGTCTGTCTGCCTGTGACCACGATAGTGGTCAAACCGCTATAGATATCTATGCTAAATTTTGTATTTACGTATATAATCTCCCTCTTGAGATCTGATTAGTTTTTCCGTAAAATCGGTAGACCAGAAGTAGTAGTTTACTTCAGTGAAAAAATCGAATTTTGCAAATATTTCCTCAATTACTAAGTTTAAACAAATTTGTAAAGAATTTAAATGTATTCAAAACTAAATTTGAGACAAATTGTCTTAAAAAAGTTTTTTGAAATTCCTACCGGAAGTAGGTTTTTTACTCTTATCGAAAATCAGTTTTTTGCGAATATCTCGCAAGTCATGCTTTCTAGGCAGGTACATTACGAGTATAAAAATATTTAAATGATAATTTTAAATATCTTTTGTATAAAAAAAAATTCAAAATTCGGACCGGAAGTACCACTTTTACTCTTACCGAATAGCGATTTTTTTGCAAATATGTAGTAAATTATGCACTCTATATATATATATATATATATATATATATATATATATATATATAAAATATATTACAATTCTTTGCCAAATATACAAATGTATTGAAATATTGTTATTATTTTCATTTCATTGTATGCCACTACTACCAAGAAGATTTTCATTCATTTTTTCAATACATTTGTTTATTTGGCAAAGAATTGTAATATATTTTATTATCTGCCTGGTTGAAATAAGGCATTACACAGTATTAAGTAAGTGCACAGTTGTTTTACACTTGGACATTTTGGATTGACATTTTAAGGTAATACTATATTTTTTTATTCAACACATATTAATGCTTTAACATACACCTTCTTTGTTATGCTGCACTGACGAAACCAAACTAGGTAGAAACATATATGTCTGTAGCTACAAATTACATCTTAACACATACATAGTTGCATTGTTGATTATTTATGTATTTCAATCAAAATTGTACATGTTTAGATGAATCTAAGCCATTTTGATAGGATTACATAGGTAATACCGATTGTCCTATGCTTATTTGCTTTCATTTACATTTATACATGACTGATTTTACATTCTATATTGTTATAATTCAACAGTTCTACTCTTAATTTTTCATTACATAGTTGCGTCGTTGTTATTATTTTTTATAATTGCATTGACTGAACAGCTTGTGGTAAACCCAGGCCCTTTGATGTGATTATATAAGTAATACCGATAGTCCTATGCTTATTTGAATACATTTTCATTTATACATTTTGATTTACATTTTATATTTGTCATTGTTTTCTAATTGACAACCAGTTGTCATATTGTTATTATTTTCATTTCATTGTATGCCACTACTACCAAGAAGATTTTCATTCATTTTTTCAATACATATATATATTAAGAGTACAAAAGTATTTAAAGTTGGATTTGCAATATTTTTTTTATACATGAAATTTCAAAATTCGGACCGGAAGTAGCACTTTTACTCTTAGCGAGTAGCACTTTTTTTCGAATATCTTGCAAAGTATGCATTCTATAGCGATTTATTAAGAGAATGAAGGTACTTAGAATAGGATTTTGATTAATTTTTGTATAAAAAAATTCTTAAAATTATATAGTTTCAAACGCTCATACGTATAAGAAAGTCGTGTGGTGGCCACACCTCAGTTTTTAAAATTCATATTGTGGAAATAGTATAAAAGATATCAAATACTGGTATTTATGTATCCGCATACATCTACAGAAGTAGTTGCACCTGTGGGTATCTATATATTAATTTGTGAAGAAGAAACTTTGTACCCCTTCTTAAACCAATTGCGCACACGGAGCAGTATGACATTTTCATAGTTAAAGTTCATATGGAGAAACAGTACAGAATGATAAAATTCGTGTATAATATGTGTTACCAATATATTAAATTAAATAAAATAAACCTCCATATATTATACGTGAAAAAACTCTTCGGGTGAAATACAACATGCGTCAATGTGAAACACATATTAGTCTGTGGTCTAACAGTCGCACAGAGTAGAGATTGTTTCTAAGGAATTTATACGAGTATATAGTACCTATGTATTACTAATATATTAAATTAAATAAAATAAAACATTCATTGTTAAATATCTATATATTAATACGTGAAGACAAAACACTGTACCACTTTTTAAGCAGATTACGCGCAGGGAGGAGTGTGAGATTTGGTATAGTTAAAGTTTAAATGGAGAAGGACTGCAGAAAGATAACATTTTTGTATAATATGTGTTACAAATACATTAAATTAATTAAGTAAAAAGGTCGAATTTCGACCACTGGGCGACCACTAGTATATATTATTATAGATTCATATATTTTATTATTTTGACTACAGGGTGTTTCAGGAGGAAAAGGAAGTACTTGAAGAGTATATTCAGAAGGTCAAAATAAGTAAAATAATCCAATACATTTAAGTCCGATTTTTAAGCATTATAGAAATAATGTACTTTCTATTTTTTAATCATTGTAGCATTGAAATAATATTATTTGTTAACGTTTGACAATTTAGTTTGACGTTTACTTAGTCATTTAAATTTAACTGACATATACATCTTTTTTTAGACGATTAGAAGCAAATAATGCCACAAACATTTAGTCATAAAGAGTATGCCGACATGGTTTTCGTTTGTTGTAATGGTAACGCAACTAATGCAGTGGATGAATATCGACGTCGCTTTCCGGCTCGAAGAATTCCAAACAGGAAAGTGTTTCAAAATGTATTTGCAATTGCTGGAGAAAGAGGAATGTTTCCAAGTGCAAATATTGTTTCTGAAAGGAATCTCAGCTTAGATGTGGAACTTGAACAAATATTCTCGATATGGTGGAAGAGACTCCTGATATAAGTACGAGACGCCTTCCAACCCAAATTTCAAACTAAACACACGGCCACTTGGAGATTGCTGAAAGAGATGGAGTAAAAAATTACAATAATGAACACCGATGGTCAGACGAAAATCCACATGTTACAGTTGAGTGAAACTTTCAAAACCGTTTTAGTATCAACGTATGGTGTGGTATGTTGGACGGTCAATTATTTGCTCCATTTGTATTGGATGATCGCCTTAATGACGAACTGTATTTGAATTTTTTGGATGTTCACTTGCCAGAAATTATGGATAAGTTAGCATTAAATGTTAGATAAAGGTTGTACTTTCAACACGATGGAGCCTCTCCACATTTTAATGCAAATCTTAGAAATTTTTTGAACCTTCATTTTCTCAATCGTTGAATCGGTAGAGGTCAATGATCTCCCACTATACACTAGATCAGTGGTCCCAACCGGTGTACAAAGGGGGTTCGCGAAAATAACAGCGTAATGGCGGAATTTTAAATGGCCAAAGAAAAATAAAAGCAAAAAAAACAAAAACACTCAAAAAAATAAAAAAACACACCAAATGCAATGCAGATTGCACGCTGTTGTTTCGAACGTATGCATACTGCCTATATCTTATGGTTGCCAACAGTTAGTTAAGCTATTTTACGGCCTTTAAATTCAAACTCAATGCCGTAAAAATCAAATGATGCGTCTACATGCACCGTTAAATATCAGCACTAGATAAATACATGTCTGGAATACTTAGAAAACGTTCAAACGTCTGGAATACTTAGAAAACGGTCGTAAAAATGACAGTGGCAACGGTCCATCTAAACTTAGATTTTAGTTGCACGCAGACTTTAGAATTAGATGCTTGTTCACAGTTGGGAACTGGGAGAGTAGTGTTGCATTTACCGACGTTCGTACATAGGCTTATAAACCTTGAGTGATTTAGTCCGCAATTAGTAGAATAGCTACTGTGATATTGTTTGTTTATTAAAGTTCTTCTCCTGTACATAACTTTTAATAATTATTATATCCCAATTTTATTATGGATCGATGGTTAAAAACGGGTCGTTTAGAAACAACACATGATGATACTGAAAGTTGTATTGAGCTACCGTTTCACCAGAGTAAAAACCAAGAAAATGGTGAACATGGTGTGAAAAAAGGGAAAAAGCGAAAATATGACAGCGACTATTTACAACTAGGTTTTCATTTTACTGGGGAAGAGTCTGAACCTAAACCGCTTTGTGTTATATGCAATGAAATTCTTGCTAATAGTAGTTTAAAACCATCACTTCTTCGTAGACACCTTGAAACAAAACATCCGACGCACAAGGTTAAACCTCTTGAGTATTTTAAAAGAAAATTATCAGATAATAAAAAGTGTAACCTCTCTTCTTTCCTGTCTTCAAACGAAGATAATAAAATGGCTCTTGAGGCATCATTTCGAATAAGTTATAGAATTGCAAGATCTGGGCAGGCACATACAATGGCAGAAAATTTAATTGGACCATGTGCAAAAGATATCGCGAAATGTATGCTTGGAGAAAAGGCAGTAAAGAAAATTGACCTGGTTCCCTTATCTAACAATACGGTGTCGCGTAGAATTAATGATTTGGCAAATAATGTGGAGAACGAACTTTTGAAGAGAATAAAATTGAATTATTTTGCTATCCAACTTGACGAGTCGACCGATGTAGCAAACGCCGCAATCTTGCTTGTCTACGTTAGATATATTTTCACGAATATCGTTCAAGAAGATGTACTATTTGCAAAACCATTGAAAACCTATACAACTGGAGAAGCAATTTTCGATATGATCAATGGTTATTTTCAAAAAAATGGAATAAACTGGTCTTATTGTGTGGGTGTGTGTACAGATGGTGCAAAATCAATGACAGGAAAATATTCTGGTTTAGTGGCACGGGTGAGGAACATCAACGAGAAAATTGAATGGACTCATTGCTGTATTCATAGACAAGCGTTGGTATGTAAGCGTATTCCTGAAGAGTTATCTACTACTTTAAGTGAAGCCGTAAAAATTGAAAACTTTATAAAATCGCGTGCTACAAATAGCCGTCTATTCCGTGCGCTTTGTGAAGACTTGGGAAGTCTCCACGATTCTTTACTACTTCACACAGAAGTTAGATGGCTTTCCCGTGGCAAAGTTTTGACACGCTTGTTTGAATTGAAGTCTGAAGTTCAAGCATTTTTTATTGATCATCCGTTTTATTTGTCCTCTTGTGTATCCGATGTTCTTTGGCTGCAAAGCCTTGCATACTTAGCTGACATCTTCTTTAAATTAAATGAATTAAATATGTCATTACAAGGCGCAGGTGTCACCATTTTCAGTGTTCATGATAGAATTGAGGCTATGCTAAAAAAGATCAATTTTTGGATCCAATGTCTCCAGATGAATGAGTATGAATGTTTCAGTTCTCTCTGCACTTTTTTATCAGAAAATTCAATGAAACTTGACGAAAACATTAAAAGGAATATATGTGAACATCTGAAACATCTTCAATTAACTTTCGATGACTATTTTCCCAATACATGCAATATATCCATCTTAAACAACTGGATACGTATTCCATTTCAAGTAAATGTAAGTTTAGAAACCTCTCTAACTTTATTAGAAAAAGAAAAGCTCATAGAGCTATCCTGTGACAGTTCTCTGCAAGCTATTTTTAAAGATCACTCCTTATTTGACTTCTGGCTCAGTATAAAAAATGAATATCCTGTTCTGTCAAAAAAAACCATTGTCGTTCTATTGCCATTCTGCACAACATATCTGTGCGAGGAAGGATTTTCAACATATACTTATCTGAAAGATAAATATAGAAACAGGTTAAATGCAGAACCTGATCTAAGACTGAAATTGTCAGATATTGAGCCAAACTTTCAATTGCTTTGTTCCATGAAACAGCCAAAAATATCCCATTAAGAGCTTTTTCAAAGGGAACATGTGCTGAAATAAGAACCAATTTGTTAAATTTATTTTGTATTCAATTTTTAGAGCTTATTTTCGTCTTATTAATATTAATCATTTTAGTCTTATTAATGTTTGTGCAATATATAAAATAAATGTTCTACAAAATTTTATTGTTTTTTTGCCTATCATTAACGACTACATAGGGGGTTCGCCAAATTCTGTTGGATTTTACTTTTGGTTCGCGAGGAGAAAAAGGTTGGGAAACGCTGCACTAGATGAAGCGTTGCCTATACAGACGACTGTGTGAACTGATCCACACCATTAAAGAGAGATATAGCGTATTGACAAAGACCTTGCTAGAGCGAGAACAATATAGTTTGATCACGTGATATAGGGAACGAATACATTTGAAACATTGATGAATAATGTTAATTTTCAAATATTTATTTTATTTATTTATTTATTTATTGTGAAGTACATATAATAAATGTTCAAATACAAAACCATATACCTATATTCTAATATTGAGAAAAGTTAAATATAAAAAAATAGAAATATAAATATTTTGAGAAAACTAAGTTGTTTGTAACAAATAATGTAAAACAGTAAATAATACATTTAAATCTTATTAATATTTTGTGCCAATGAGTATTATCACACACATTATGGAAACGAAACAGTTATGTTATACATTTCAATATCTTGGATCTAGAACATATATTCTAAAATTCATCGATAAGTATCACAAATGTAAGTCACTTCGCCTGTTATTGGACAGATCGTTGTTAATGGGTTAATACATCGCACATATACTGAACAAATTGTAGTCAGAAACCTTTTCGATGTTGTATATGATACTGACGGTCCTGCCAAAACAGAATTTTCAGAAAGATCTTGATTACACCTTTGCCCTTCTGCATTTTGGTCTCGTTTTTCCACCACAGATAATGTATTTCTGCAAACAATGAAAACATAATATACCCAAGTAGTTGAAAATTTTTTATACTTACATTAGCAGCTGCTCATTTTTCTGCACATCTGATTTTAATCGTTTAGATCTTTCCTTACTTGGTGCTTTAATCAAGTTCTTGGGAAATTTAAAAACTGTTGGGATAGTATTTTCCTTGAGATTTTTTCCCAAAGTTGTATATGAAATCATCTTGTTGAAAATGGTCGGAACAGAGCTTGGAATGTTTGGTTGGTTTAAATTTATCCCTTTTCATAGCAATTACCCATCTTTTACACAGTAATGGATTAGTAGGAAAACTAGATAATATGTTTGATTGATTCTTAAAGAATTATGGTACAGTGAAATGTAATACCTACCCATGAAAAGATATGTTACTCCCTTTTTTTACTTTATTCGTACAACCGTACGCAGAACACGACTAAACCATTTTAACCTAAATATTAAAAACTACAGTTTCAAACACCCCACCAACACAATAAATTGACTGCACTTAATGAGATGTGGGAACAAACTATGGAATATCAGTTAAAATAATTCTACTCCGAGTATTATCCACGAAATACCGGCGAATATCCAATGTAACGTGAATGCCGCCTTTAATGTTTTTCCCTAAATCAGCTGATCGGTTATACAGCGGTCTCCCTCTAATGTAGAGGTCAGTATGTCTCTTTTCACGGCCCATCTAGTGTATCCTGGGAGATCATTGGTAGAGGTGTACCAAAAAATTGTCCACTGAGGTCACCAAATCTTAGCCCTTTAGATTATTGTTTGTGGGGCTGGATAAAATCTTTAGTTTATACAACAAAAGTGGATATGAGAGAGGCACAACTGGATCGTATTTTTAATGCTGCAGCTACCATAAGAAATAATCGCCGATCAATTAAACATGCAATTCGGTCAATTAATAAACGAGCAAGAAAATGCATTGAATTTGATGGTAGTATTTTCAAAAATAACCTCTGATTTATTATTATTTATTTTTAATAAATGTTCTATTTTAGATATTAAATTATTATTTATTTCTATAATGGTTAAAAATCGGACTTAAATATATTGGTTTATTTTACTTATTTTGACACTCTTAATATACTCTTGAAGTACTTCCTTTTCCTCCCGAAACACCCTGTATATTTGACATTGACAATTATTGTTTTCTTTAACACATTAAGATTGCAAAGATTAAATATTAAATACAAAGTTACAACCACAGGCCAAGTGAAAACCATATTACATTCATTTTGATGGCTTCGGGCATAGCTTAAAGTATACGAATTTAGGTCATTCACCTTATTAATTTTTCTATAACTCATATAATACAAATACAACCACACCTTAAAATAACCACTTTTGTTTGGAAACAGAAGTGCGTTTTATGGGGGTTTTCGAGAATGAAAATAAATATCTTAATATACGAAATGTATGCCTTATACGACAGAACTAATAATACAGACTGCTCATACATGTATAATATATATCCATACACAAAAATTGCAAGTCATGACGCAAAGTTGAATGGTTTAGATTTTACAAGATGACGTGTAAGTTTATGGCTTCAATTCTGGGACATACTCCATAATGATTTCCTCGGCTTGTGTTTGATTCTATGCTAATATTTTCATACAATTATAATGCCATTATATTCTCCATAACTTTTCTATCATTGCGTGCATTGTTTATAACAAACACGTTAGTCTTTCATAGTTTATTATAAATGGATATGATTGTATATTGACAAAATTAGGTTAAGTAAAATCTAAATGTCACGACCATGTGTATAAAATGTTATTCTAAACTATTATTACAGAAGAGATCTCTATTCAGATGAAAAGAGCTGATATTACGCCCAAACATGATTACCGTTAACGTTTTGTGAATTGCTTTCTTGTTAAAACGAATGAATGTTTCGTTTAGTGTAAAAACGTATGACTTTTTTTTGTTCCTTCTCTACTTCATCTTCTTCGTCTTCTACTTCGCCTTCATGCGAAGCTTTTAATCTCGTGAACGTCTCTACGCGACGGTTTGAAGCAACACTCTTTTATTTATTGCTCAGTTGGCAAATTCTCTCCTTTGAGATGGTAAGTTTTCTTAGCTGACCCCATCTCTTCGGAGAGGCGAACGTGTTTCGTGAAGAATTGCAATTTCACACGCCCAATAAATCCATTCGTCAAAGTTGTTCACGCGTTCACTGGCTTCGGTACTTAATTATCCATGACCATATAAGTACATGGGATCGATATGTGTCACGAATATTTTTCTAGAGTGCCTTATACAGGCAGCTATTTTTTTAATTGGGAGTATTGTAAAAGACTTATATTATTCGATTCTATACTTTTCTTAGAATTTCAATTTGATATCCATGGAAAAATTTTACAAATTACATAAGTCTACGAACAAATATTTTTTGAAAATTGTTTTACTTTCTTATACGTAGTATAAGGAAGTATTGTGATGATGAAAATTTTCGACCTCGAGATTTTTGCAAATGTCCACGTTTTCAAGTCCCCTGATACCAAAAAAGTGTTTTTCAAAAAATGTCTGTGTGTCTGTGTGTGACCACGATAGCGGTCAAACCGCTGTAGATATCAATTCCAAATTTTGTATTTACGTGTATAATCTCCCTCTTGAGATCTGATTAGCTTTTCAGTAAAATCGGTAGACCGGAAGTAGCAGTTTACTTCAGTGAAAATTTCGAATTTTGCCAATACATATTTCGTCAATTACTAAGTTTAAACAAATTTATAAAGAATTGAAATGTATTCAAAATTAAATTTGACACAAATTATTATAAAAAAAAATTTCGAAATTCCAACCGAAAGTAGATGTTTTACTCTTATCGAAAATCAGTTTTTTGCGAATATCTCGCAAGTCATGCTTTCTAGGCAGGTACATTACGAGTATAAAAGTATTTAAATTATAATTTTAATATCTTTTGTATAAAAAAAATTTCAAAATTCGGACCGGAAGTACCACTTTTACTCTAACCGAATTTTGCAGATATGTCATAAATTATGCATTCTATATATATTTATTAAGAATACAAAAGTATTTAGAGTTGAATTTGCAATATTTTTTGTATACATGAAATTTCAAAATTCGGACCGGAAGTGGTACTTTTACTCTAAGCGAGTAGCACTTTTTTTCGAATATCTTGCAAAGTATGCATTCTATAGCGATTTATTAAGAGAATGAAAGTACTTGAATAGGATTTTGAATAAGTTTTGTATAAAAAAATTCTTAAAATTGTATAGTTTGAAACGCTCATACGTATAAGAAAGTCGTGTGGTGGCCACACCTCATTTTTTCTATTTTTTGTACCTTGAAATAGTTAGGTCTTTATGAGACCCTGACATGCCATTTTATTACAAGTTTTGTTTGTTTTAGTCCTGAGTTGTGTTTTATTATTATTTTGTTGTTACAAACTGAATTTTACTAATTTTTATGTTGGAGGTATTTAATATTCACCAAAACTGTACTGAATAAATGATTGTCAAGTAAAAAATTGAAATAAATTCAAATTGAGTTCAAAACAGTTTTATTCACTTCACTACAATTGTTTCACCCTACTAGGGCTTCATCAGGTGATGAATATTATAATACAAAATATTTGTAAACGTTCATATTTATGTCTTTTCCTAAATGAAGATGGGGGAGTTTGTGACATTACGTTAAGAGCGGGAGTAACTTATATATTTAATGTAATATTTAATATACAGTATGTCCACGGATCGAGTTCCAAAGAGGAAAAACTTTTTTATTTTTCATTTTAGAAGAAAAATGTATTCTCGATAAAAGTTTTTGCATGTCTCGAAACGGCCAAATCAGTTTTAACCTTTTCAAAATTTCTTTTAGTTTAAGATAAAAATCGAAAAATTGGTCGTTTTATTTGAAAATTTTTTAAAGTCCCAGAAATTAAGTTGCGTTGTCATGGTAATTATCCATATTTAATTATCTAATTAACTGTCAGTTAGAAAAATAAACCATAATAGTTGAAAATGTTGTCAAAAGACCAACGAATTTACCTAATTCAATGCTATGGCAAAGGTAATAAAGCGATCCGTCTAGTTGTCGAAGAATTTAATCAAAAGTTTCCGGATATTTACATCTCAAATAGAGGTGCACGAGCATTGGTCAAAAAATTCCTATCCACTGGTTCCATACTGGATGTAAAGAAAAAAAATATAGCACGCGATGATGACGACGCCGCCACTCTTCTTGTAATGGATTCAGTACGGAACTATCCCAAACTTTCTTTGCGGCGCAGATCAGTCCATCTGGGAATTAGTAAATCGCTCATTCAAAAGATTTTGAAACAAAGGAAGTTCCATCCCTACAAGCCCATTTTTAATCATGCATTAGAACCCGGAGATCCTGCGAAACGTTTGTATTTTTGTCTGTGGATGGGCGCTCAAATTATGGATAATCAATACTTTTACCGAAATATTATTTTTTCTGATGAGGCCACGTTTTCTACTAATGGTACTGTTGCATCTCAACATGTGAGATATTGGAGCGATTACAATCCGAATTTTCGCATGCCTCACAATCGACAATATTCGGCAAAAGTTAATGTGTGGTGTGCAATTTCTTACCATGGTATCATTGGACCATATTTTTTTGATAATACTGTCAATCAGCATACGTACTTGGATATGCTGCAAAATTTTGTTGCTGAACGTTTGGACGATCTACCGATTAATTACCTCGCAAGGTGTTATTTCCAACAAGATGGTTGTCCGGCTCATTATGCTAGGATTGATGTTGAATGGTTAAATCAGCAATTTGGACAGAATTGGATAGATCGAAATGGTCCCGTGATATGGCCACCAAGGAGCCCTGATTTAACAATGGCTGATTTTTATCTTTGGGGTCGTTTGAAGCAAATAGTTTATGCAAATAATCTTCCTCCGAACGTAGAAGATTTAAAGGAGAGGATTAGAGGCGCTGTGACGTCTTTAACTCTCGAAGAAATTCGAAGAAGTTATAGAGAATTGCGCCGACGGCTAGAATTGTGCGTTGAAAAGGGCGGTGAATGGATTGAGTAAAATAGTTATTAGTTATATCATTTTTGTTTTTGAGTTTATGAAAAAATTTTCAAATAAAACGACCAA
Organism: Amphimallon solstitiale; assembly: GCA_963170755.1. Taxonomy (NCBI): domain Eukaryota; kingdom Metazoa; phylum Arthropoda; class Insecta; order Coleoptera; family Scarabaeidae; genus Amphimallon; species Amphimallon solstitiale. Next base: position 93,641,933 of record OY720683.1, on the reverse strand, counting down.
TTTTTCGATTTTTATCTTAAACTAAAAGAAATTTTGAAAAGGTTAAAACTGACTTGGCCGTTTCGAGACATGCAAAAACTTTTATCAAGAATACATTTTTCTTGTAAAATGCAAAATAAAAAAGTTTTTCCTCTTTGGAACTCGATCCGTGGACATACTGTATATATATATATATATATTGAAAATCTTCTTGGTAGTAGTGGCATAAAATGAATTAAAAGTAATAACAATATGACAACTGGTTGTCAATTAGAAAACAATGACAAATATAAACTGTAAATCAAAATGTATAAATGAAAATGTAATCAATAAGCATAGGACAGTCGAGATTATTTCTATAATCACATTAAAAGGCTTGGGGTCTACCACAAACTGTTCAGTCAATCCAAATATACAAATAACAACGACGCAACTATGTAAAGAAAAATTAAGAGTAGAACTGTTGATAATATAACAATATAGAATGTAAAATAGTCAAGTATAAATGTAAATGAAAGCAAATAAGCATAGGACAATCGATAATTACTCATGTAATCCTATCAAAATGGCCTAGGTTCACCTAAACATGTACAATTTTGATTGAAATACACAAACAATTAACGATGCAACTATGTATGTGTTAAGATGTATTTGTAGCTACAGACATATATGTTTCTACCTAGTTTGGTTTCGTCAGTGCAGCATAACAAAGAAAGTGTATGTTAAAGCATTAATATGTGAATAAAAAATATAGTATTACCTTAAAATGTCAATCCAAAATGTCCAAGTGTAAAACAACTGTGAAAATACCTAATACTGTGTAATGCCTTATTTTAAGGTAATACTATATTTTTTATTCACATATTAATGCTTTAACATACACTTTCTTTGTTATGCTGCACTGACGAAACCAAACTAGGTAGAAACATATATGTCTGTAGCTACAAATACATCTTAACACATACATAGTTGCATCGTTAATTGTTTGTGTATTTCAATCAAAATTGTACATGTTTAGGTGAACCTAGGCCATTTTGATAGGATTACATGAGTAATTATCGATTGTCCTATGCTTATTTGCTTTCATTTACATTTATACTTGACTATTTTACATTCTATATTGTTATATTATCAACAGTTCTACTCTTAATTTTTCTTTACATAGTTGCGTCGTTGTTATTTGTATATTTGGATTGACTGAACAGTTTGTGGTAGACCCCAAGCCTTTTAATGTGATTATAGAAATAATCTCGACTGTCCTATGCTTATTGATTACATTTTCATTTATACATTTTGATTTACAGTTTATATTTGTCATTGTTTTCTAATTGACAACCAGTTGTCATATTGTTATTACTTTTAATTCATTTTATGCCACTACTACCAAGAAGATTTTCAATTTTTCAATACATTTGTATAATTGGCAAAGAATTGTAATATATTTTATATATATATATATAACTATAAGAATTATTAAGTTGATTTTAAACATTTAAATTTAACAACGGTGAATTATTCACTTCTAGTTGGTCGTTTAAAATAAGGTTTAATTTGTTTAATTTATTTATTTCTAGGCTTTCTAATAAATTTAATATTTTACTCTTGTCTTGTGTATGTAGTATGTCAAACTTATTATTGAATTTATGTTTTTGTTGAATACAGTGATTTTCATATGTGGAATCTGTTTTTTTGTAATTTATAGCTTCTTTCATGTTCTTTTATGCGTATGGAAAAGGATCTACCAGTTTGTCCGATATAAGCTTTTCCACACTCGCAATTTAGCTTATAGACCCCAGATTTTAAATTTTTGTCAGTTTTATCTTTATTATTTTTAATGTGATTCTGTAGTTTGTTGTTTGTACGAAATGAAATTAATGTGTTTGTTGTTTTTTGTAAATATGTTTTTATTTTTATGGAAGGTGTACCTATATAAGTCAGGCAAATTTTGATGAGTAAGTTTGGGAACTATAGGATAAATCTTGGATATGATTTTTGCTTTTTGTTTTTTATGAACGCATAAAAGAACATGAAAGAAGCTATAAATTACAAAAAAAAGATTCCACATATGCCAACCACTGTATTGAACAAAAACATAAATTCAATAATAAGTTTGACATACTACATATACAAGACAAGAGTAAAAAATTAAATTTATTAGAAAACCTAGAAATAAATAAATTAAACAAATTAAACCTTATTTTAAACGACCAACTAGAAGTGAATAATTCACCGTTGTTAAATTTAAATATTAAAAATCAACTTAATAATTCTTATAGTTATATATATATTTATAAATTGTTTAATTTTATAATATCAGTAAACAATCAGTTTTCAAAAAAAATTTAATATTCTTAACCATATTGTTATGTATATATATATATATATATATATATATATATATATATATATATACCGTAAGCGTCATATTTTAATTTCTGATAGGAAAGTAGCAAGAGGAAAAGAGCGCGACGAATTAAACTAAAGGATAAACATAAGCGAGGCTGCCAAGTAGTGCCAAGACAGTACTCTCGACAAACGATTCCCCCGACATCGACACTACGTTGCTCTCCCACCACTGTTAGCAAGGAGGCTACGCTGCATATTGTAAGGTCATCTTCTGCATGGTATAGAAGTGTAAACCGAAATTAAAATATGACGCTTACGGTATATATATATTAAATATATAAGTTACTCCCGTTCTTAACGTAATGTCACAAACTCCCCCCTCTTCATTTAGGAAAAGACATAAATATGAACGTTTACAAATATTTTGTATTATAATATTCATCACCTGATGAAGCCCTAGTAGGGTGAAACAATTGTAGTGAAGTGAATAAAACTGTTTTGAACTCAATTTGAATTTATTTCAATTTTTTACTTGTAAATTTATAGAGTTTCAACACGTATCTCCGTCTTAAATGATTGTCAATTCAATTCATTTCAATTATTATGAATTAAGTCATACTAAAGCAAATAATAATCAGACATGACATGAAAACGCGAAATAAAAGATGACACTTGCAATTAATTCGTGGGCTTTAACTTGATTATGACAAATTAGCGACAACAAACGAAGAGCAAACAGATAATTTTAGGTGGAACCTTGTTCAAATAAAATGCATAAATAGGATGTGCACAGTAGAATATTGACACACAGATCAATTTGCGGTTTTCACATGCTACTGTAAAAAGATGATCATGAATAAAAACGATCATATTTGCTATTCTATTGAATAGTAATGTATTTTTAAGGACATATAGGTAGCTACCAATATTATGAAAATACGGACTCGTTTATAGTTCAATTATCTACTTAGTTTCGTTCAGTCGATATCGGAAAATACTCTAAATAAGATTACATCTAACACGTGTGGATATATCATATTACTTTTGTTATCTTCTTCTCCCTAGAGCCGGCCAAATCCACTTTAAATATGTACTTTTAATCAGATTATATAACATTAGATAGGAAAAGTAGAAAATATGATAGTTTAACTGTTCAACGAAGCGTTAAATATTCACCTCTCAAAAAAAAAGGAACAACAATCATACGAAGAAGCCAAAGAAATGCTATCCAGTGGTATTTGTTTGGTTATAAATAAATTTCAGTAGCTTTCAAGAACTATGCAGAAGATATTTAGAACTTCATAAAAAGATTGGAATTTATGATATAGGTAGTAAGTATAATATAGTCTATTGATCCTTCAGACTACAGAGGTTGTATAGGACAAGTTATAAAATATATTACATTCTAAATATATTATACCAGAGTCGTCAAATTTTAATTTCGGTTTGCACTTCTATCATATGCAGAAGATGACCTTATGATATGCAGCGATGCCTGCTTGCTAACAGTGGTGGGAGAGGAACGCAGTGGCGGGGGACCCCCCACGCCTTACATTTCATAGCAAACGTTTGTCGAGTGTGGCAGCCTCGCTTATGTTTATCTTTAGTTTATTTCGTCGCGCTCTTTTCCTCTTTCTACTTTCGTATCAGAAATTAAAATATGTCGACCCCGGTATGTTTGAGTGATACAAGTATTGAACACGTTTATACAATAACAACGATTTAAAATCAAAAAACCAAACAGAGAAAGCCATTAACTACTCTGCAAGTTGGCCCTGTTTAGTTATAATTATAGCGCGGACACGTACGGTTGATGACTCATCGCCCATGGGCGCATTATTGAAATGTTGTATTTTTAAAGAGGTTTTAATTTGATTTATATAATTGGATAACAAGTGGCTGATGATCTATAAAATACAAATACCTTATTATTTGTTCATTTTCTCTTCTGTAAGACTTGTTCTCTTTGAATTAAGTACATCCTTGTAGATAGAAAACGTCCTTTCTACATCGCAACTGGTTATAGGTGCGTACTGGAAATATTCTTTTATTTCAGCGTATTTAGCATACACAATGCCGCAATGTTATTAAATCTGGATTTCTAAAAACTGCGTCTAACTTTTTCCGAAGGCCACATCCGAAGTCACTTGGAATACTTTTGAAATTATTAATAGCCAACGTCTAATGTGGTTAATCCATCTTTTAATTTGAGATTTCGATTTTCAAAATATGTGATTAGTTTAGGCAAATTTCCAAAGTGTTCCTGAAGGAATAACAACTGATTTTTTAAATTTAGGATTTGTGTTAGTTCCTTGCACTCAGAAATACTTGGAGCATCGTCCTTTAAACATGTAACGAAATTTTGTAAACTATCGAAATTCTCTGCATAAAAACTATTTCTGTGTATGTTTTAGCAAAGCTATGTGATAAACGTGCGATATTTTGGCATTCTGTAACGATATTTTACAGACTTTGTAATAAATTTCGGAATCACTGACAATTCATTTTCATATCAAAAAAAGTAACATAAACAACGTTCTAGATCTAAATAAATGATAACTAAAAATGTTCGTGTATGTTATTGAAACTAAACGAAATCCAGTGCACAGTTACGTCTAGATAATTAGGAGAAGTCGATTCAATAAACCGGTATTAAACAGACTATTACAAAAATTACGAAGTACGTAATTAACAATCAAAACAATGAAAAAACGAAACTAACGTAAGTGTGAATGAAAATTTTATTTCTCTTGCGAAATATAAGGTAAATATAATAAATTTTAAAAATCGCTCACGCTCCTATCTACGCCGATGAAAAAAGGATTTTACTCAATAATTCCTTATATTATGGGCATTTTTTGCTCTCATTCTCGGGCACTTCCGGGCGTAAACAGATGTTGCAGTTCACCATATGAATTAGTGCTATTGAGTAAGTGGGTGTTGTTTACATTATTTCTTTGCTCCGTTGTAACTTCGTCGTAGTATAAACCGGTCATATCCACGCCCTAGTTATAATTTATACCGTAGTCGACAATTTTTAATTTCTGTTTATACTTATATACTAGCTATGTATCCCATGCATTGTAAATGCAGCGATGCCTGCTTTCCAACAATGGTGGAAAAAGCAACGCAATCGGGGGATATTCACATTTCATAGGAAACGTTTGCCGGGTATACTTGGCAGCCTCGCTATATGTTTGTCTTTACTTTATTTCGCTGTGCTCTTTTCCTCTTCTACTTTCGTACTAGAAATTAAAATTTGTCGACTACGTTATAGTATAAAATGCATGTCAAATGCATTCCATTTGTGCTCAATTGTAACTTTATTAATTTCATTTGAGCTCTTGTTTTCAGAGATTTTTGAAAAAATCGACGGGGGGCCAACTTGGCGATTGTCCCATACCCCCAAAAGTTGAATTTATTTTCAAAACTCATTGCCTTCGCACAGCACAGTAACTGGGGGGGGGGGGATATGCCCCCCCCCTCCAACCACTCATTTTCAGAAAAATTTCCGAAATTGACGAAAATCTACCTTGGCTTCCTCTTTTGTTATAATTTATATAGTATAAAATGTGTATCAATTGTGCTCTGTTTGTGTTCAATTGTGTCGTTACTAGTTTCATTTGTGCTCTTCTGTTTTCAGAGACATTTGTCAATTTCATAATTTTTTTTAGGTATTCCTCAAAAGTGAATGGTTGGGGGGAAACTGCTATATGGCAAAAATGAGCACAAATGGAGCACAATTGACACGCATTTTATACTATATAAATTATAAGTGGAGGGGGCTAACTTGACAGAGCTAACGAGTAGAGGCATTTCGGCAACTGTAATCGTTTAATCGCTCGTCTAAATGTGTTTTTCGATTCAGATTTAATATAATTAGTGCATAAGAGTCAATCTCACAAAAAAGTGGCTTTTTTGGAAAACAATAAGCGAGGCTATTTTATTTGATAAATCGTTTGTGGGGCATGCGGCGAGTCTAAAACTAAAAAATTGTGCTCCCCCCCCCCCCCCCCCGAGAGTTTTGGTAATCCCAAAGAGGTTTTTGAATCGATTTTCCGCGTAAATAATGTCCTACCAAAAAAAAATAACAAAAACCATAGGAGATAACATTCTCTGCAAATTATCTCATGTATTCGCTGCACTGCGGCCAAAAGCGCAAAAAGCAAAAGACGCCAAATGTTCAAAAAAAAAAAAATTTTTACTATTTTTCGACGCAAAAAAAATTTTTAGTGTGCTAATGCAAATATAAAAATTGTAGTGAATGAAAAAACCGACAAAACTTATGCTAACCTTTTTCTTGTGTGTAAGAAACAATTTGCAGGAAATGTTGTTGTAAATTGCAAAAAACGGCACTATTGTTTAAAAAAGATAGGTTGGAAAAGTAAAAAGGTTTTGACTTGGGGAAAATACTTTTGAAAAGAAAAGCTTATAGGAGAGATTGAAACTGCAAAGATACCTAAAAACTTATTGAAAACATTGTACTATACGTTCATTGTAATTATTTGGGTCACCCTCTCGTTTTTCGGTTCTTCCTTAGCGGTTCTTCAACGTCGTGTGTTTCTTTGATAAAGTCCCATGATGTCTATGTCGTCGACTCCCCTTGTAAGTCTACGATTGATGTATAGGACCACTGAAGCACTTGTGATGGAGGCTGGTCATTCTCATCTTCTTCCATGGCCAATAAAGCACGTTACTGCAGTTGCCCCTCCACAGTACTTGCAAGCTACTGAGCAAACTAGGCCGGCTTTTCGGCATCCACAAGCTGCACCACATTTGTTGGTCTTACATGCTCAGGTTATGAGATTCATGACGTTTGCTGGCGCTGGTTCCCTTGTCCTTGGTTCTGGTTGAAGTCCTCGCGCCTTCCTCTTCCAACCCCAATTAAATTCACTTTTTCCGCGCTTTCGTTCCCACGCAGTATTCATCGTCATCGGCATTTTTTTCGCAAATGAAGCACACCCTCATTTTCCAAGAACCAGAAAAGTCGTCTCTTTACTTCCCTTCAGACGAATTAAGGGAGCTTACGCACAGGTGCCGCCTAATTGCCGTGAGGTAGGACGTAAGGGGGTCGCGCCAAAGGCACTAATGCAATGTTTCCCAACGTGTGGCCCACGCCCCACAGGGGGGCAATTTGATGGTTAAGATGGGCAATTCAAAAATTGACTCGACACGAGTTTAACCCTTTAGCTCCGGGCCATTTAAATGCAGTGCTAGATTTCAGTACCAAAATTGAAAGAAAAAAGCATATTCTTACGGCCAATAAATATTATAAATTCGGACGCTTTAAAATCTCGCTAAACAACGCAGTTGTTCGCATCTGAATGGCCCGTTGCAACTTCTGTAGTGTTTCGCAGCATTCAGTTGGTGTTAATTTGAAATAGGCGTCCGTAAAAACTGTTGTAAAAGTCTCGTTGATTTAAAAACTATATACATAGAAGCATAATTTTCCTCAAAATTTTGTCAAATGGTTAAAATATGTTATTTTGCGGTGGCGGTGTGGTTATATACATTTAAATAAAAAAGTATAGAATTTCATGGGGTAACTCCGCTCAAAATGCAACTGCGGACACGTGTTTCGAACTACTTGGTTCTCGTCAGCGCAGTGTAGCCAAGGAATAGGATGGGATAACCTTGGAGCTGAAAAACATCAATCAGCATTTTGAGCGGAGTTACCCCATGAAATTCTATACTTTATTATTCTATAATCCGCAATGTTTCTTTTCTTTATTGTTATCCTGTGGGTTCAGATGGCTTGCAGGTGGACAATGTCTACCTCGCGGCGACGTTAGATTCATTCTCAGTATCGAGGACACTCTAGCTGAAGCCTCAATTGGTAGGCTGTCCCTTGTGTATGTCTCTGATTGATGTTTTTCAGCTCCAAGGTTATCCCATCCTATTCCTTGGCTACACTGCGCTGACGAGAACCAAGTAGTTCGAAACACGTGTCCGCAGTTGCATTTTGAGCGGAGTTACCCCATGAAATTCTATACTTTATTATTCTATAATCCGCAATATTTCTTTTCTTTATCATTTAAATAAATATGCATTTTTTAGTTTACGTTTACTCTATGTCACATTAAATTAATTTTAACACATACTTTAGTTTTAGTTTTTAATTGATTTTATATATATTTCTTTCAGCCCATAGTAAAATGAGTGGTGCAAGCAAGAAAAAAGTTCGTCAATATTCGGAGGAATATTTAAAATTTGGATTCATACCTGCTGTCCACGATGCGCGGTTTCCTTTTTGTCTTTTATGCCAGCAATACTTGACCAACGAATCAATGAAACGAGGTCGTCTTGAGGTGCATTTGAAGGCGAAACATAATGCTCGTATTAATTCAGATTTGAAATAAATTTTGAAATGAGGACAACAATAAAGTCTCTCACACTTCAACTCATAATCATATTCTTGAGGCTAGTTATCAAATTTCTTTATTCATCGCTAAATCTGGAAAGAATCATACCATAGGAGAGAATTTAATAAAACCGTGAATATCAGCATTTCTTACAACGGTTCTTGAAAAAGAAAAAAAGATGCTATGCCACTCAGTAAAAATACTGTCATCAAAAGAATGGACGAAATGAGTGAAGATATTGAAAAACAACTTGTTGAAAAGCTGAAAACAAGAAAATTCTCAGTGCAAATGGATGAATCAACTTTGAGAGACAGTGAGGCAGTATTGATAACTTACGTAAGATATATTGATATAGGGCATTTTGCTGAAAAAATTTTATTCTGTAAAAGATTAGAAAGCACCACAACTTCCAAAGATATATATAATAAGCTAAAAAAACTACTTAGATGTCAATAATATACCAATGACAAATATCACATTTTGTGCTGCAGATGGTGCTCCTAATATGATGGGCAAGAAAAATGGTTGCTTAAAATTGATGAAAGATGAGAATCCAGAAATGATTCGTGGCATTGCGTTATTCATAGGGAAAACTTGGTAGCTAAAAACATCTCGCATGTTCTAAATGAAGTATTACATTCAGTAATAAAGTGTATCAATGCTATTAAAGCTAATGCCAAATGTGAGCGTCTCTTCAAGCTATTTTGTGAAGAACAAAATACAGACCATGTGAGACTTTTACTTCACACTGAAGTAAGATGGCTCTCTAAAGGGACTGCTTGACAAGATTTATGGAACTGTTTAATACTCTTAGTGATTTTTTAAGCGACAAACCTGAAATGAAGTATCTGTTAAGAGTCTATGGTAAAGCATTTGTGAGTTATTTAGCCGATATCTTTGAAAAACTAAATATATTAAATAAGCAACTTCAAGGAACAAATAAAACTCTTATTGATGCAAAAGGGAAGATATTTGGTTTCATTACCCTTATTGAGTTATGTCAGAAATATATTAACAACAAAAACCTTGAACAGTTTCATTGGCTCCAAAAATGTGAAGTAATGTTAGTGGATTTGTCTGATATATCAAATATGCAGTATCAAGAAGAACTCGCAGAAATGCAAAATGTTTTAGTGGTAAAAAAAAGAAATCGTCTGGTTATAGCACAACGGGGAGACTTAAGACTGAAGCTCAAATTGGAACCTAACAAAAAATCTCTGTTCAGCAAGCATCAAGCGCAAGGATCTCACTAAATTAAAATATTAAATTATTATAGAAAAATCTTTATTAAAATTATTTCGAATTTGAATTTCAGTTTTTCATTATAATAATAATAATAATAATAGACATTTATTCTCCAACAAGTATTTACAAATTTATATGTTTTGAAAATTTATTTACTGTGTTTCGTTAACAATTTCCTAGTGATATCTTCCTAAAACCCATCATTTAAGTTTATTAAGTGAACAATTCAATTTTTTAATATTAAAAATTATGTATATGTTGCATAAGAATTTTAGAAAGGTTTAGGTGGGGCATGGTACAAAAAAGGTTGCGAAACACTGCACTAATGTAAATTCCGTCAATGTAAGGTATTTATTAAAATAAAACAAACAGCAGAAATGTTTGTTCTTTTTTTTTACATTAAACTAAATACAAAGGATTAATTAAGGTTTCGTTGGGGGTACTTTCTTATAATTCAAATTATTTACTCTTACATTTAATTCTCAAAGTTGGCAAAATCTACATCATAACACAGTTTCAGAAACTTTATTTTAAAAACTAATTCCAGTCGAGCATGCATTGAGCCTTTGTTTATTTGTGTTTTAAATTTCGTTTTGATATTTCGTAAATAAGAGCGGTACTATTATCTTAACGAAACCACGTAAAGTCCAGAATTTACATTAGAGCATATGGCGCCACCTCCTTACGTCCTACCTCACGGCGGTTAGTCGGCACCTCTGCGTAAGCCCCCTCAAGGCAGATGTCAAAACCGGTTTTTGCTGCGTAGAACCAGTTTCTTCTTCCAATTTACAACAACATTCCTGCAAATTGTTTCTTACACCATGAAATGAGGTTGATTCGTCATTATAAATTGACTGCACCGATGTGATCAAAAATTTATAGCTTGTATTTCACAATACACTCGACGCGTTACTCTAAAGTAGCGCACGTTCGAGAATGAAAGCTCTACAACTCTACAAGAATGCGTCGCACAAGAAAAAGGTTAGCATGAATTTTGTGGTTTTTTTCATCCTCTACAACTTTTACATTTGTATCAAAACGCTACATTTTTTTTCGCGTCGAAAAATAGTAAATATTCATTTTTGGAAACTTTGACGCCCTGTGCTTTTTGCGCTTTTGGACGCAGCGCAGCGAGTACATGAGATAATTTGTAGAGAATATTAAGGGGGCTTACGCAGAGGTGCCGAATAACTGCCGTGAGGTAGGACGTAAGGGGGTGGCGCCATATGCGCTAATGTAAATTCCGCCCATATAAGGTATTCGTTAAAATAAAACATACATCAGAAATTTTTGTTTTCCTTATTATGTTTTTGCATTAAATTGAATACAAAAGATTAATTAATGCTTCGTTGGGAGTACTTTCTTATAAATCAAATTATTTAATTCTACATTTCACTCTCAAAGTTTACAAAATTTACAATATCATAACACAGTTTCAGAAAATTTATTTTAAAAACTAATTCCAGTCGAGCATGCATTGAGCCTTTGTTTATTTGTGTTTTAAATTTTGTGTTGATACTTCGTAAATAAAACCGGTACTATTGTTTTAACGAAACCTTGTAACGTCCAGACTTTACATTAGCGCTTATGGTGTCACCCCATTACGTCCTACCTCACGGCAGTTAGTCGGCACCTCTGCGTAAGCCCCCTTAACAATTTTTGTAATAAAAAAAAATTATCCAACCAACCATTTACGCGGAAAAGCATTTCAAAAAACGTTTTGGGATTACATGACTAGCTAAACACATCGAGTAGCGGTGGGTACATCTCGTGCCAACGGACAAGGTGAGAGAATCGATAGAATAATAACGCCTGAGTGAGCAAAGGTTGCTTTTTCTCCAAAAAGCGCATCAAGAGGAAGCACTCCTAGCAGGTTATTGTTTGGCGTTGATCAGAAAGGCAAACTAGTCGATTCTTTAAAAGAATTATTGAAAAATGAAGAGACCAGAAGAGATTTGATCAATGAAAGAGAAACTGCGGCCAAGAAGATCAGGAAATACCAAAAATATAACACTCAGTATTATATAACAAGTGGTGTATAGATAGCCATAAATATCTTGTTGGTGTATATGTAGTTTTGGCTAATATTGTGACTAACATCAGGTATTAACGGAAAGCTTTTACAAAAATTTAAGTCCCCATATGTTATTTCTAAGTGTTTGAGTAATTATGTAGTAAAAGATGTCGATGGATTTCAATTAGCTCATACACCATCTGAAGGTACGAGGTAAGCGCCATCAATTCTCGGCCTGATATACAAAAAAGAAACTTGGAACAATGTAAGAATTTATTACAACTATTAATTAATAATTCGATACCCTTGTTAAAATAATCTGAAGTTTTTCCGTCAAAATGTTCTATAACAGCTGCTTGCAACTCAATATCGTCCTTAAAACTACGTCCCCTAACGTCTTTTTTTAAATTAAAAAACAAAAACAAATCACTAGGAGCTATATCCGGACTATACGGTGGATGTTCCAATTCTTAATAATAATAATAATAATAGTTTATTTCCAAAAAAAAAGAAAACAACATTGTATTAAAATAAGTTACAAAATATAAAAATTAAAAGATAAAAGTGAATACGTGAAAAAGAAAAGTTCAAAAACTATAACATAATCTTTGGAAAACACAGGATGTATATCAACTGTGCAGAGTACAGTTGTTCTTCCTATACACCCGGATACATTCGAATTATATTAAAAAGAAAAACATGCCTAAAATAACTTAACCTAAATTCTGTGAAATTTGTACAAATAGCACATATATACATATATGAAATACACACAAAACAAATTAAACATTGAAAAACATAAACACAAGCGTTGTTGCAGGTGATATGAGGGAGCAAGCAGTCTATTTTGACAGCAGCAATGCCCTGTACAAGAACGCGAACCGCCCCGCAGAAAGGTGTTTCAACTCGTCGGGCACAGCGTTATATACTTTTGTTATTTGGTATGAATAGGAACGCTCATACAAAGCGGTGCGATGCATAGGCGGCGTTAGAGTACCCCTAAACCTTAGGTTTAGAGTATGAACATCCGTCCGAAAAGATATCTTATTGAACAGGTACTCGGGCCGCTTGTACAAAATAATCTTATGAAAAAGACAAGCCATCCGCAGAGTCAGCCGATCCCTCATAATCAACCAGCCCACATCAGCGAGCCTATGAGAAACATGATCATACTTCCTTATGCCAAATATTAGCCTGAGGCACGAATTCTGCACCCTCTGGACGCGTGACATGGTATTAACGGTGATGCACGGAGCATACAGTTCGCTGCAGAAAAGAAAATGTGATAATACAAGTGAATCACACAAGCTCCGCTTAGTCTCCACAGTCAGACAGTGTCTGTGCAGAAAAAATAATTTTAAGTTCATGTACGCAACCTTCACACATTTAAGTATATGTGTTTCAAATCTCATGCGAGTATCCAATACAACGCCCAAATTCCTCGCCTCAGATCTAATAGGTATGTCTACGCCATTAATATTAAAATTCGCTCTTGTTTGAAGAAAAGAAACACTATCTCTGTTACCAAATAGCAATACTGTTGACTTCGATGGATTCAGCACCAGAGCATGTCGAGACGCCAATCCAGCAATTGCATTTAAGTCACGGTTAATACCACCAACGGCTACTTGATAATTAGCGACCGGAAACGAACGATAAATCTGAATATCGTCCGCATACATATGAATCCCACAGCCTCGAAGCGCCGTATGAAATGAGGACGTATAAATCGCGAATAAGACTGGTCCCAGAATAGAGCCCTGTGGGACTCCCCTAGAAACCAGTCTATAATCAGATGATAGGCCATTTAGTGACACCGATTGTACTCTGTTACTTAAGTAGGAGGAAATAATGTTTGTAGCAGACCGTGACAAACCGATATAAGCAAGAATTGAGAGAAGTAAGTTATGATCGATGGTGTCAAAAGCTCGACTGAAATCTAGCAGTGCTAAAACCGAAGTCTCTCCATTATCCGCACCGCCCAACAAATCATCAGTAACATTGAGTAATGCCGTAGTGCAGCTGTGTTTCTTTCGAAAACCTGACTGGAACTGAGGCATGATCCGGTACATTTCTAGAAATCCTCTTAATTGATTGTTCATTATTTTTTCAATAATTTTAGAGACCACAGGCAAAATACTTATCGGACGCAAATCGCCAAAACCCATGGGATTGCTCGATTTCGGTATTGGTTTCACAATAGCCCTTTTCCAAGAGTCAGGGAAGAAGTTTTCCACCAAGCACGAGTTTACTATATGCAGTAAATATGGAAGTATAGAAGGGCAAGAAAGCTTGATCATATCTATAGTTAGAGAGTCCCAACCCGAAGCACTGCTTTTTATTTCTGAAATTATAATAACCAATTCATATTGTTCAACGGGCTTGAAATGAAATTCTTCATAATCATGACCAAATTTATGCGTTCTGTAGAACGCATCCAACTCCGGATCCACATCACTATTAGGTATGCTATCAATAAAGTGATCATTAATTGCTGCAACATTCTGCAGCATTGGTGGAATGTCCCCTATTTTTTTCTTTTTTAAATTTAGCTGCTCGAGCGTTTTCCATTTATCTTTAACCGATTGCTTGGTAAATGTAAAGTTAAAATAGGCCTTCTTTTCACGTTGAATGGATTTTGTGGTTAAATTTCTCAAGCTCTTGTAATAATCCCAGTGACTCTGCTGCCCAGTACCTCTATACCTAAGAAGTGCTTTATCCCTGAGATGCATCATAAATCTAAGATTTTCTGTAAGCCATGGTGGAGGTTTACTGGTGACCCCAATCACATGTTTTGGAGCATATTTATCAAATAATTGGAGAATTATATTCATGAAATAAGTAATTTTGTCATCGATATTTTTTATTCCAAATATATTGTGGAGAGGTGCTGAACTCAGATCATTAAGAAATGCATCACGGTCGAAACGTCTGAAATTTCTAATAGCTTTATACAAAGGGCCAGGTGACACCGATGGTAATCGAACAACACAAAATATCGAATCATGATCAGAGAATTTCTCCTCGCCTATACCTGAGTCAAGAATACTATCAGCGTCAGAGGTTAATATTACATCTAGCAAATTATCCATTCTCGTAGCAGTATTAATTAATTGAGACAATCCAAGACATTCTATCATATTTAGAAAGTAGATTTTTGCAGGATCATTACCACAAGAGAGCAGATTTATGTTAAGGTCCCCAAGACAAAGTACGATGTCATACTCCATAGATATGTTGGTCAACTGCTCCTCAAAATAATCACAGAAAGTTTTGTAGTATTGGTGAGGGGGTCTATAGATTACACCCACAGCAATTTTAGTGCGGCCAAACTCAAAACCGACCCAAGCCTGCTCAATAAATGCACCATAAGAGATACTAACAGCCCGCAGATCATTCCTATAATAGACACAAACACCGCCCCCCCGAGTCGCCCTGTCATTACGCAAAACAGAATAGCCCCGAATACAGAGTATGTCATCGGAGATGCTGTCATTTAGCCATGTCTCGCTAATAACCACGATATCATATTTATATCGAGACACAAAATATGCATTGAAAGCCGCATTCGCTGATGACAGCTTGTGAAATGGCGGCAGTATGGACTGGAGCATTGTCGTGCAATAATCGCACACCTTTGTTAATTTTCCACGACCTTTTGCACGAATACTGTCCCTTAATTTATGTAATAAAGACGCATAATATGTGCCGTTTAGACTTGTATTGCGCTCTTTAAAGTCACTAATTTTGTTCATACCCAAATGGTCATGGAGAATTCGGCCAACACTTGTTTCGGAAATGTTTGTTATCGCTGCTAAATCCTTCACTTTCAATTGGTCGACCCGACCGATCAGCATCTTTCACGGATTCTTGTCCCAAACGGAAACATTTTGCACATTTTTTACAGTTGAATACAAAGGAGATGAATCACCGTAATCGCTGTCTAAACGTTGTTTAATGGGAGAAGGTGTAGGCCCTTCTTTTGTTAAAAATTTAATGACCGCGTGGTACCCAATTTTCGTTACTTCAGACATTTTCGTGCGCTAGTTACGTTGGTTGGCTGGTTACTAAATACTACTAGGCTTCGAACCGTCATATTTATAGTGTACACCTGGCGTATGTACATGCATGACGTGACGGAGTTTGAACACGTTTGAACCTGCATAAGCCTGTCAGGCCGATAATTTATGGCGTCTCCCTCGTATTAACAAGTCCTCACGTATTAAAATTAAACCGTGGACCAGTATTAATCCATCCACATATGCCTAAGATTCTGAATTTAGTGCAACTTGATTAGGTGATCAGTGTTGTCAGGATAGGCCGAGTTGTAAGCAGAAATATTTTGTGTAATGTAATTGGTAGTATTGTATAGTAGAGGAAGTAAAATAATGATGGCGGACTAGACAACTATTTTACCGTTTTATTGAAAATGTAACTGTGGTTGTATTAATAAGCCAGTGGAGTTTACATTATAATTATTATCGGCAGAATTCTGTATGTTTTTTTATAATAAAGTTATAAATATTTTTAATATTAAAACGTAACCCTTTCCTACCGTCCTTATGTTTGCGCAGTAGGGTAAGTCGCCTGTAACCAGCCACCATCCAAGTAGTTGGCCACTGACGACTTTTTTCAAGAATAATTTAAAGTTCGCACGAATATTAAGTCACTTCTCTACACATCTGAAATCTTACGTTTTCATACTGTGTCAATATCAATTTCTCATTCCCATTGCTGAGTGGAGCACCGAGATATTTAAAATATGGCAAACTATTATTAAATCCGTTTCGGTGGGTTTTCGAAGAAGAATAGAGTTTGAAATAACTTCTATTCGGGCAAAAAGGCCTGAATGATAAAGTTTTTAATTAAAAAAGGTAGGACCGGTCACTGGTACAAAGATTTACTGAAGTCGGCCCCAAGGCCGCCGATTACACTGGGCAACAAATTTTCGAAAAGTTCATGCTTCCAAGCTGAAAATTGTCATTTCTTAATGAATTCAATGTGCTGAACACGAAAATGACTAAGAAAAAGCTGAATTGGCTACGGGTTTTCTGTAATATGTACGCATATTTCAGAAAAAGTGTACTTATGTCAATATTATAATACATGGTAGGAAAACATTTACGCATATTTCAGAAAAAGTGTACTTATGTCAATATTATAATACATGGTAAGAAAACATTTACGCATATTTCAGAAAAAGTGTACTTATGTCAATATTATAATACATGGTATGAAAACATTAGTCTGCTTCCGGCTTTCGACTTCTTTTGGCCTGCCGTTTGTAGTGGACTTGTGGAGCATCTCTACTGATTGTCCAACAATAGTCAGCTAGCATTGACGTAGACCATTTGCCTTGGTACCGTTGCTCCATGGTGGGAATGTCCTGATGAAAGCGTTCGCCGTGCTCATCGCTGACCTGCCCGCAGTTATCAGGAAAGAAATCTAAGTGGGAATCAAGAAAGTGGATCTTTAAAGACATATTGCAGCCGAATTCATGAAACAAAGCCAACATATCCTCAACCAGACACTTGTAATTTTCTGCCTTGTCATTCCCCAGGAAGTTTGCTGCCACTTGATAGAATGCATCCCAAACCTGTTTTTCTTTACCTTGAAGAAGTTCCTCAAACTTGGGGTCTCGGAAGAGCTGTCTAATTTGGGGCCCCACAAAGATGCCCTCTTTAATTTTGGCTTCACTGAGTCGAGGGAATTTGTCATGCAGGTACTCGAATGCTGGTCCATTCTTATCCATGGCTTTTACCAAGTTTTTGACAAGACCGAGTTTGATGTGTAAAGGAGGAATAATGATTTTGTGTGGCTGTGCCAATGGTGGGTGCTGTACATTCGTTTCTCCAGGCTTAAAAAATGCTCTCGGAGGCCAGTCTTTCTTGATGTAGTGCAAATCGATTGCTCTGCTGTCCCACAGACAAAGAAAACAGCAGTACTTTGTATATCCCTGCTGCAAACCCATCAACAGAGATACTACCTTCAGGTCAGAACATATCTGCCAGCCATACTTGCTGTAGTTAATCGTCTCCAGTAGCTGCTTTAGATTGCCGTAATTGTGAAGAAAAAAGCTCTCTTAACTTTCTATCATACGACGAACCGTTTTTTTTTTTGTAAAAAAAACACATTTTAGTGCATGTAGGTACATTTATTACACATTTTTTTTTAATAACAAGGGTTTTATTTAAGGGCAAAAACAAATATTTTAACCATACCAACAATTTTAGCAAGCAAAAGTTACAATAACTGTGCAAAGTGACCACCTCGAGCTCGGATGCAAGAATCCAATCTTCTCCTCATCGACTGGCGAACTCTCTCAAAAACAACAGGATCGGTTTCAATTGAGTTGCACCCAGCAATGATTCGATTTCTTAAGTCTTCTACGTTTTCCAATGGAGTAGCGTACACCAATGACTTCAAATGGCCCCACAGGAAAAAAATTCAGGGGATTTAAGTCCGGGGATCGTGCAGGCCATAAGTGTGGTCCACCTCGGCCAATCCAGCGATTTCCGTATGCTTGTGTTAAGAAATCACGAGTTACTTGACTAAAGTGGGCTGGTGCGCCATCGTGCATATACCACATTGCATCTCTAATTGCTAATGGTACGTCCTCCAGAAATCCAGGAAGCGTGTTTTCCAAAAAGTTGCGATACACCTCTCCGGTTAGTCTCCTTGGTAAAAATACCGGTCCAATTAGGCAGTCACCCACAATCCCAAGCCAAACGTTCAAAGAAAACTGATGTTGAAAACGATTTTCAACAATTTCATGTGGATTTTCGTCACACCATACATGGTTATTATGGAAATTGCGTATTGCATTTCTTGAAAACTTCGCTTCATCGGTGAACAGAATCAACATCAGGAATTGAGGGATTTGAACCATTTTCTGCAAAAGCCATTGACAGAATGCAATGCGAGGAGGAAAATCAGCAGGAAGTAATGCTTGAACGCGTTGTATATGGAATGAGTACAACAAATTTTCCTTCAGAATGTGCCAAATAGTCCCATTACTTACATCCAAAGCGTCAGCAATTTTTCGAGTAGAAGTACCTCGATCTTCTTCAATCATGTCTAGCACATCCTCTTCCAGCTCTACCGTTCTTGCTGTCCTTGGCCTTCCTGGTCCTCCATTTCGTCTTAATGTGCCTGTTTCATAAAGACGCCGATGAATACTTTCGAAAGTTTTTCTATCAGGAGCAATACGGCCAGGAAATCTTTCAGTATACAACCGCCTAGCTTCTAATGCATTTCCATCAGCAAGTCCATAAATGTAGTGCATGTCGGTCATCTCTGCATTTGTATAGCGATTCATGATAAGGAAATTCAACAAATTCGACACATACAAAATTATTAATCATATGTCATTCAATATGTCAGTGAATAAAACAGGACTGTTTAAAAATATTTTTGTAAGCATGATAAATGTACATGCACTAAAATGTGTTTTTTTTACTAAAAAACGTTACGTCGTACGATAAAAAGTTAAGAGAGCTTTTTTCTTCACAATTGAACAAAGAATAGAAACATATTTTTATTTTTAGAGAAATCAGAGGCGTCCTATTTTTTTCTTGAAAAATAACACGCCTAAAATTTCATTATGATCTTTAATGCCGTCTTGGAGAAATCTAATTTTTACTGTTTCTTTTAATTAAACTTCAACACGCTGTAGATCGGTAACGAAGCGTTTGCGGACCTTGTTTATTATAAACTTTTTTGTATAAAATGACCTGGACAATCAACCCCTTTAATATTGCCGCATCTTTTTTTTTGAAGTCATTGGTGTACGCTACTCCATTGGAAAACGTAGAAGACTTAAGAAATCGAATCGTTGCTGGGTGCAACTCAATTGAAACCGATCCTGTTGTTTTTGAGAGAGTTCGCCAGTCAATGAGGAGGAGATTGGATTCTTGCATCCGAGCTCGAGGTGGTCACTTTGCACAGTTATTGTAATTTTTGCTTGCTAAAATTGTTGGTATGGTAAAATATTTGTTTTTGCCCTTAAATAAAACCCTTGTTATTTAAAAAAAAATTCTGTAATAAATGTACATGCACTAAAATGTGTTTTTTTTTACTAAAAAACGGTACGTCGTATGATAGAAAGTTAAGAGAGCTTTTATCTTCACAATTAAACAAAGAATAGAAACATATTTTTATTTTTAGAGAAATCAGGGGCGTCCTATTTTTTTCTTGAAAAATAACACGCCTAAAATTTCATTATGATCTTTAATGCCGTCTTGGAGAAATCTAATTTTTACTGTTTCTTTTAATTAAACTTCAACACGCTGTAGATCGGTAACGAAGCGTTTGCGGACCTTGTTTATTATAAACTTTTTTGTATAAAATGACCTGGACAATCAACCCCTTTAATATTGCCGCATCTTTTTTAAACACCCTGTATTTATAAAGAGTACAAAAGTATTTAATTCTAGATTTGCAATATTTTTTGTATATATGAAATATTAAAATTCGGACCCGAAGTAACACTTTTACTCTTAGGGAGTAGCACTTTTTTTCGAATATCTTGCAAAGTATGTATTCTATAGCGATTTATTAAGAAAATAGAAGTACTTGGAATAGGATTTTGAATAATTTTTGTGTAAAAAATTCTTAAAATTGTATATTTTGAAACGCTCAGACGTATAAGAAAGTCGAGTGGTGGCCACACTTCTTTTTTTTATTTATATGACTATGAGAGATTTAGTGTTTACTTTTGTTACCTTATTTATAGAACATTTATTTTTAGTTTTACTTATTTATTTAGCGGAAGAAATACACTTAGTTATTGTTTATTTACTGATTTCGCCCTTTTACTTACTCACCATCATTGAAAAGACAGAAAACAAAACAAAACAGAACGATTAATATGAGGGCACAAAATGTTTATACGGACCTGGTGAAAATTGACAAGGCCAACAATTGGTGTACTTAGAATCAAAAAGTAAAAAGTATGGTTCGTCCTAAACATTCTCTGTCTTACTCATACCATAATTGAACGTATTTGTTTCACTCTCAATAATAAATCTTTAACATAATATGAGACGCATCAATATTATTAAAGCTGAAAGTTGACGTTCCTCAAAAAGGCCGACTACTGGCGAATTCATCCTACCTACTTTAAAGGTGACAGTAGTCAATTGTGAAGAGTATAATTTTTAAAATTATATTCCGGGAAATCAAATTGCCACACCCCGTACTTAATTTAAGTGTTGTTGAAGTACACTAACAATTTTTCAGTCGACTACGTTCTCTTAGATAGTGGTCTATTCCTCATCAACGTGTCTGCAAGAACAACAGACCAACAACTGTGAACTTCCCCAAAGGCGACGTAAATCATTTTAATTAAAAACCGATGAAATCAAACGGCGACAATGAGTGATGAAATAAGACGCGTGCAAAAGCATAAGAAAAAAAAACGAAGTACAAGTCGAGAGGGAAAAAAATATATTTGTATGTGTTTATACCTATATGGAGAACATGACCGCGCAAACGGAAACCAGTCTTCTTACATCGTGTACTCTCTTACGCTGGTGGATGTATCTAGAAGACCGGTCTGACTCGTTCTTCAGTTGTAGGGGAATGGGACATGTAGTTTTATCTCCTGCCTCAGCGGGGGAGATCAAGTCAGCTGAGCTTATGCGAGGAGAACCACGCGAAGAGAATATCACTACTACTTGTATAAATGTACAAGTTTTCATCTCTCTCCAGTTCGCCTCGACGTTATTTTATATCGCTTTTTTTACTTCTTTTTCCAACGAGCTATAACAGCCAACTGGGAAATGAAATAAAAGAATATATACGGTTTAGACGAATTCGGATATTATCTTCTATATTGTATTAGGGTGATACCCACAGTCAAGAACGACAAATTCATTCGACGTGCAACTAATTTTCTTTTTCGCTTAAAGTAAAATAAGAAAGTTCAGCGACAATGAAATTAAGTAATGTGGAAATGAAATGTATATTACACACAAGTAATTATTGCATGGTAATAAATAATTGCGCTGCTACATTGAATTTCTGCTTGCGCCCGTTCAGATTAAATTGGAACAACGAAATGATTAATGATGAAAATGAATTGCTTAAGATGATGGGAGTAAAATATTCTGAAATAAGCAAAACGAGTTGCCCTGCCCTACGCAAACGTTAGATGTACACGAGAAAGATGAAGGCCAAGAACTATATTATAAACATAAATCAGGATTACTTTCAAATAGTTTTGCATCACGCCAATAATACCAGATTTCATGTATCGTTCCTCGCCCATCAAAAATTAATGAATGTTAATGCTAATAAAGAGGCTAGGTATACACATTAAATTATTCGTAGCCAATACATACAGGAAATGTATAAATTGAACTAATCATCACGACGCACAGTGTGGGATTTTGCTAATCTAAGGGAACTTAATTAAAAATTGATGGTTGGTATTCATGCAAAAAGTACACGTTTCGGCTCGTATTATATCAAACCTCCTTCATATCATTACGAATTTGTTACTGACAACGCGGTATAGTCGGGACGTTATCGTAAAGTGACGTCATTGTTTACATTTGCTCAAACGGTATTTCTGTCAATCATATTGTGATGGGGTGTGTGTCGAGCTATTAATTGCAAATTGAAAAAAAATCATCTTGTTTTGTTCTTTGTTCTCCGCAGCGTCTTGAAAGGTAAGAATTGTCATCTTGTTTGAAATTTTAAGGAGAGTTTCTAATGTCACTAACTTATGAAGTTCTTAGTAGATGTGTATATTTTTTAAATTGAGATTTAAAAATGTATCCTCATGTATCCATCGTAAAACATTTTTTTTACTTTTCTATGTATATACATACCTCTATCAGAATAAGATTGGTTTAGCTGCGCCTGTTTGCGCCACTCATATATTTTTTTCATTTTCTATAGAGATGTACAGCATGCAGAAAGGAGACATTTTTCAAATATTGCATCACAGCAAAAAAGAGTGTAGAAATGAACTCATTTGCCATTGTATATTTGAAAACTATAATATTTCCATGGACATAGCCAACGAATCAAGGGTTTTGCAGGTATTTGTGAGCATCTTATGTATAAAATTAGAAACAAAATGGCAAAACTATCAGCGTAAGCTGCGAAGGTTTCTAATTTTTTACATAAGATGCTCACAAATACCTGCAAAACCCTTGATTGGGTGTCTATGTCCATGGAAATATTATATTTTTCAAATATACAATGGCAAATGAGTTTATTTCTACACTCATTTTTGCCTTTCTGCATGCTGTACATCTCTATAGAAAATGAAAAAAATATATGAGTGGCGCAAACAGGCGCAGCTAAACCAATCTTATTCTGATAGAGATATATACATGTAAAGTACAAAAAATGTTTTACGCTGGATACATGAGGATACATTTTTAAATCTCAATTTAAAAAATATATACATCTACTAAGAACTTCATAAGTTAGTGACATTAGAAACTCTCCTTAAAATTTAAAAGCAGATGACAATTCTTACCTTGCAAGACGCTGCGGAGAATAAAGAACAAAACACGCTGATTTTTTTTCAATTTGCAGTTAATAGCTGGACACACACCCCATTACAATATGACTGACAGAAATACCGTTTGAGCGAATGTAAACAATGACGTGACTTTACGATAACGTCCCGACTATACCGCGTTGCCAGTAACAAATTCGTAATGACATGAAAGAGGTTTGATCACAGTATAGAGCTGTATAGACACAGTAGTTTCTCTCGCCGTCGGCACCTTTGATGTTTTGTCCCAAAATAGTACTGCGCATTCACGCACGCGCAACCAGAGGCGTAGTAAATTTTTCTATTCAGGAATAAGCCAGTGACGCAGAACCAAATCGTTTATGAGATAATTATGTTAATCTATTTTTAAAATTATGAAAAAGCTATATCAATAATACAAAAAACGATGATAAAACACTGCTTTTTATTAAGTACATATTACACACGCATTTAAAATGTAATACATTATACGTACAACACAAAAAAAGGCTCCTCTAACCTAAAGATTACTTAAATTTCTTGACACAATTCATCAATGGTGTTGTAAAATTGTTATTTTATTTGAATTGCCACTAACTTTGAAATTTCTATTGCAAGATTTCAAAGTATAAAAAATTCTTACACGAATAAATAGCTTTATCAAAAATTCAGTAGGAAAATTTTCGCAGGGATGTTTCTATGATATCTCCTCCAACTTCTGTTTTAATTTAAAGCTAACATTTGGTTCGAAGGAAAATGAAGAAAAAAATTCACAGAAGGCTTTTTCCTAATGCGGTATTTATATATAGGTATACTGAAATTATGGTCGGGCGTTGCCAAATTAGTAAAGGACATTTTAATGCGCCTGGGGATCTTACCGCATTGGTTCTTTCGGAAACCTGAAAAAGCTTAATTTAGAATTGTTCGAACTATTCTTGCACCGAGGTGCTCAACAATAATGGGGCATTTTTGTTCCAAGTATTCGCGAAACGAAACACTACAATTATTGATAAAACGTTATGCTGCGTGCACACTAATTATAAAAAACAATTTGTTTGTCAAAAATGTTGGAAGTACGTCAGCATCCATTAAATTATATGGAAATGTTTCAAAGAAATGCACAATAATCAAACAAAAATTTTTGACACACATTTTAAACACAAATTCTAAATTAATAATGTGTTAATAAATTTATTTGACGTTAATTATAAATGCCAAAAGAATGTATAATTTAGTTTTACAAATGCCTTGTTTAATCTGTGTACAACTACCCATTAATTTGTAAAATTAGTGTTCATAATAAATTGTTTGTCAAACATTTTGTATAATTGGTGTACAGCATAACTTATATTAACGGCCATTCACAAATCACTTGCCCAGCAGTCGCATCAAATAATCCCGCCAACTCAACAGCTGATGGCTGACTATTGCGCATTCAGAAATTTTCACGCACGCGTCGGTTCAAGATCGTCGGTAGGAGGACAATTATTTCCCTCGAGAGAAACTACTGTTTCTATTACATAGCTATATACTGTGGTTTGATATAATACGACCTGAAACGCGTACTTTTTGCATGAATACCAACCATCAATTTTTATTAATTAAGTTCCCCTAGATTAGCAAAATCCTACACTTTGCGACGTAAAGGTTTCTTTGATAAAAAAATAGTAATCTAAAATACAACGGAGGATCTTTGATTTACCAAAGACGACATTCAACTTCACTACATGGCAGATAATGCCGAATAATAGTGGATGTATACTCGCGGCAAAAAGTTTTGTCGGATCCAAGACCGGCTATATGGAAGACATGCCTGGACAACTCTAGTATACCAGCACGCAGGAATCAATCCACTTTGGTCATAAACGAAAAATAACAACGTCTTTATTGCCAATTTCATAACAACGAACATAATTGCGTCATATATTTTTAAATTTATAATTTCATTAATGTAGAAATAATATATTCTACATTAATGTAATTATAAATTTAAAAATGGACATAATAATAATTGCAGGATCATTTTAATGACTAATATTAATTAAAACTAATAATGTTGGCGTTACTTCAAACAGTCTTACTAGAAATATTAACATCGGATGCTAACTTACATAAAACATCGTTTACACATCGCTAATCATTTTGAGTCATTTCAGTCTTATTTCAGTCATTTGACAACATTGTCTTTAGGGTTTATACAAAAACCGACTTTTTGAAAAACCGGTTTTCGAATTCCAGATTTACAAAAAACCAGTTTTAGCCGGTTTGTCAAAAAAATAGAATAAGGAAAAATATTTTATTTAATTTATATAAAATAACAAAAAACGAAATGAATATCAAAGTCAAAATATAAAAAAAATATTAAGGATTACACATTACATACCCAAAATAACGAAAACTCAAACAAAAATTTCAAATAATATTTATATTTATTTCACTAATAAATATTTTCAAATATTACTAATATAATAATTTCTCCTAAGAAAATAGGACTTTAAAAAACATAAAATATCCACTGAACGGCGGCTAAGTTTTGTTCTTATTTTGGACACAATATTGCCTGAAATTGAAAATACTCGTTCACTAGCTACTGAGCTTGGTTTTATAGTTTTCAGAGCATCAAATACCAATCTAAGTTTTTGGTTCTTTTATTCGTTGCCTAAAATAATGAAAATTCAGCTTTCAGTGTCTTTGGATTTGTAAGTTTTTCTTCAGCGTCTTCAAGAGACTTATGAATTGATTTTTCCATGGCTTCCTTTAAAAAATCATTACTCTGATGAGTAGTTTCTTCGATTTGCCCTTCATCAGAATCGGTTTCAACATAAAAATTTGGAAATATTCTAGACAGTATCTTTCCAGATAACTTAATAATTTCGGTTTTTGAAGCTAAAGAAGGTACACTAGATTTCTTTGCTGAACTGGTAATGTTTTGTGGATTTTCCAAATACAGCAAAAGAGTTGCTAATTCTACTTGTCTTCTTTCTTGAATTCGTTCTTCTAAAGCATATAATAATTTCAAACTTATTTCAGTATTTAAATTTTTTAGTTCATTTAACAGAAATTCAAATATACCTTCACTTGTTAATAAATTGGCATCTCGTCGCCCTAAGACTTCAGCTGCTAGACGAATCGGTCCCAAGACTTTATGAAGTTCCAAAAGTTTAGGATATTGAGCTTCATTCCACATATAAGAAGAACCAATATCATTCAATGCTAAAACAACACATTCTTTTACTGCCAGAAATCTTCCAATCATGTCCTCTATACTATTCTACCTTGTTTTGCAGTCAAGAATTTAATTTAATTCCTTTTTCCTTTTTCTTGTTTGATATAAATTTGAAGAATGGTGTTTCTTACTGGAGATTTTCAAAAGAACTTACAAATTTTTCTAATTTGTGAAACTGATTGTTTGTAATTGTCAGACAAAATAGCTTCAGCCATTTCTCTATGTTTATATAACAAATCAGTAACTGCTAAGTGGATGGCGTGTGAATAGCATAGTTGATTATTTGCCAAATTTTGTCATAACAGCAGCACCATCATTTGTTGCTGCAACTATGTCAGTTTCTAGATTCAAGTTGAAATTTTGTAGCCCTTCAGATACCAATTCTAATGTTCTCTGAGCATCACAGGAACCAGCTATTGGCACTAATCCCAAATTGAAATCTTCTGCCAAGTGGTGTACATTAATGTTTAAATATCTATGGTTTCTTTTTCTACTCCACTCGTCTAAAGTTATAGAGAATATTTTCCTAATCTTTTTTATTGAATCTAATTCAATAATAATTTCACGTTTGGCATTGTCATAAAACGCATGAATGAGATCCATTACCCTAGAGTTGTTTCTTGGTAATGAATATTCTTGTTGTTGAAGACACTCTCGTATGAATGAGCTATTTGTAATGCTATTAATAGAAAATCCATCCATTGCTGCAAGTTTTGATATGATTTCTTCTAAACTACTCCTTTTCACTTTCATAAAATTCAAAATATTCGTTTGTTTTTTTTTGAAGAAGGAAGGAAGATCCAGGCGTTTCTTCTTCGCCGATCGTTTCTGATTTCTTTCCGATAATTATTTTATGAACTGCATTCAAATGATTATGTAGATTGCTCGTAGATGATCCTTTGCAGCTCAACATTTTATAACAATGATTGCAGATTGCCATGTCTATCCCTAACTTTTTGAAACTATCCCAAACTTCCGACTTATTCATTTTTATCTAAAAATGAAATTAAAGTTATCATTATTTTATTTTTTAATATTTTTGAAGTTTATTTTACAATTTTATTATTTTAACTATTAATATTAATGTAATTTAAAGAAATCTACACAGTTTTTTAGGAATTTTGAAAAAACACGCATCTTCTTAATCTAATTCCAAAACTTGATAAAGCCATAATTTATGATGAAACGTTGCGAAAGAAAATATGAATTTAACTTAACACCATGTGTTTTATTTAAAATCCCAATAGACAGAAACCAGAACTTTTTATTTTACATTAATTTTTGAGAGAAGAAATTTATATAATAAAATTAAAGTTTTAAAGTGTAAAATAGAAAATACAAACTTAGAAATTAGAAACATACTTAATGCTTAAGTTATTTATTTGTACTAACATAAAATAAGTGCGCAGTGTTTGTGCAAGTAGCTAACGCAACTCCCAACATTGAATAAATGTGTCTGCTGCCCGTTGCATAGAATGAATAGCAAATCAAATTAATAAGTAAAAAATTAATTTTTACATAATAATTTGAATTCTTTGAAACCGTTTTTTTTTCAATTTAAAAACCGGTTTTCAAATGTGACAAATTTATTTGAAAAACCGGTTTTTTAAAAGCGGGTTTAAAAAACGTCAAACCCTAATTGTCTTACACTATTGCAGGTTTCGGTTGTTGTTGTTTATTTTCGTTATTTTTGTAGTATACGAGGGGAACTATTTATATTTAGGGAATTGGCAACACTAATGTCAATAGCTAAAATCTGACAACACCATAATACAGTTTGACATTTTTTAGCATAAAAGTACTCACAACGTTTTGATGTACAAGTGCTATTTGTTTTGTTTACAGTGAGTTCAGAAAATCAATTTGACAAAATAATGGAAATTTCAAGAGAAGGTTTTCGAACTCAGTTCTTTGTATGGCGATAAAGCACCATCAAAAACCACAGTATATCGCTGTTATAGTGAATTCAATCGTGGTCGTAGTTCCGCCGCCGACGAATTCCGTGAAGGTCGTCCAAAATCGGTTGTTGTGCCACAAAATATCGATGCAGTGCGTGAACTGAAAATGCAAGATCGTCATGTGACATATTGTGGGATAGAGCCATTATTGCACATTAGTTCCACTTCAATACATTCGATTTTGCATGAACACTTAGTTGTAAAAAAAATTTGTTCTCGTTGAATACCCCATAATTTATCAATCGCTCAAAAAAAGGCACGCGTCAAGTAGTGTAAGGAAAAAGTTCAACCGTGGTGCTTCAAAAGACGTATATAATATCGTGACAGGTGACGAATCATGGATATATGCTTATGAGCCGGAAACAAAACAACAATCGACCGTGTAGGTATTCCAAGACGAGCTAAATCCAACAAAAGTTGTTCGTGGAAGAAGCACAGTGAAGCAAATGGTCGCCTGTTTCTTCGGCCGAATGGGTCATGTGGCCACTGTTCCGCTTGAGCAACGTAGAACTGTCAATTCCGAGTGGTACACGACCATTTGTTTGCCGGAAGTCTTCGTAGAAATTCGTAAAACTAACCCCCGAAGACGAATCATTCTACATCATGACAATGCGAGCTCTCACACATCTCGTCAAACAAGTGAATTTTTGAGCAGTCAAAACATCGAATTGATGACTCATCCTCCGTACAATCCTGACTTAGCACCCAATGACTTCTCCTTGTTCCCGAATATCAAAGGTAAACTGCGTGGTCAACGATTTACGAGCGCCGAAGAAGCAGTTGAAGCGTTCAAAATCCATGTTTTAAAGGTGTCTCAAGAGGAATGGAAAAACTGCTATGACAAATGGTTTGAACGAATGCAAAAGTGTATTGATCATCAAGGGGAATATTTCGAAAAACAATAAAGCCATTTTCATTTAAAAATGTTTGTTATTATTTGCTATTCCCAAAATGTAAATAGTAGTCTTCGTATATTGTAGTATTATCAGTAAAAGTTCTTTTTAGAACTAACGATGCCTAAGCCGATCAGCAGTCAGTCAAAGAGGCGCATTAGCTCTTTGATTACATGTTTCGAACGTGAACGAGACAATGGTGGTCCTCTTTTACTGTTGTCAAGTGTGCGGGAGGTATGTACATATTTGTTGTAATGACATCAAATAAAATATTATCATTTTAGAGAGCAAAAGCTTTAAGTATTTGCGTTGAATCTGT
Organism: Amphimallon solstitiale; assembly: GCA_963170755.1. Taxonomy (NCBI): domain Eukaryota; kingdom Metazoa; phylum Arthropoda; class Insecta; order Coleoptera; family Scarabaeidae; genus Amphimallon; species Amphimallon solstitiale. The sequence goes on along the minus strand of OY720683.1, from coordinate 93,612,097 downwards.
CAACAGTATTTCTAAAACGGCCCTTAAACTATCAATAATACTGTCACTATTGGAAAATACATTTAAATTATTGATTGTTTAATGGTGATAATGACGTTTTGATGGCGAGTATTGAAGAGTGTTGGCAATCCATCATTCTTAGCTACAGTATTGGTAGATATAGGGATACTGTCAGTATTATTGAACGTGTAATGACTTGTTTGGGCAGGGTTCCCAACTTAGGGATTTTGTCCCTAAATTTAGGGACAGAGTATATGGATTGGGACTCTTTTAGGGATCAAACATTTTAGATATACTTTTAGGGATATACTCTAATTATCTTCAAAAATGCTTTAAAATAATTATTTGTATAAAAGAAGTTAACATTTGACAGTTGTATTGGCCTATAATGTTAAGGTGTTATAATGTAGACAATATCTAGGTACATGGCACTGTAACTTTTGATCTTGTTATATTTTTTATCAAGCATGAATTGAATCGGACGAAATTCTAATTATTTGATCTCATTGACGCCCATCTTAACTAAGGTTAGTTTGTGCGATCACTGCTTTCAAACAAAAGCTCATAAATCGCAAGCAAGAACAAATAGAACAATGCCAAAACATTATTGTTCTCTATTGCCAAATCTGATGATAAATGCTTTATGGCAGAGCAGCTGCACGATATTATGAAACGATTAGCATTTAAAGCAGACTTAATTTTTTTTGAGACGTGAATTGAAATTCAATTGAATCTGCTTTTTCATAGTGAAAATGTTGATCCGACAAAGTTGTTTAAAGACTTGTTCTTATTGTACAAAGTTTACCTCAGAAACTGGTTGTGTCTTCTCAGTCACAAAATTAGTAGACTGTGAATTAATAGCACATTTTCATCCAAAATTTGTCACCTCGCAAGTGAAACCGGAAATAAAAGCTATGCTGATTCAGCGAACTAATGTATACGGTAATAAAAAGTACATAGAGTTCGAGTGGCATCAATTAATCAGCAAACAGTAGTCTAATACCACAACTTCAGTTGTATTTTATTCTGAAGTGTATGATGATTGTGATGCTGCTGGACAGAAACATTTTGAAAACATTGCCAAGTTTGCGCTAGATTCTCATTTACATTACCAATTCAAGTACTAGAGTCGAATGAGTGTTTTCTATATACAGGGTGAGTCTTTTTTCATTGTTTGTATGGGGATCTCGAAAACCATAAGAGATACGCATTAGGTTAAATGGAGAAAGATTTACATCTTTATAAGCCTCATCCAGATACATTTTTGTCAATTTAAGAAAATGCATGGTTTACTAGATATTTGCAAATAGAAACTCTCCAAAACCTTTTAAGTGCTATAACTCTTCTATTCTTAAAGTTAGAAAAGAATTTTTTGAATATTGTTTTTAAGAAATTCAATTTCAAACGACGACATCTTCTTAAATTTTTAATTTTGCTTAGCATTTTTGAGTTAGCAAGGAAAGTCTAATTCTTTTAAATGGAAACCATAGTTGGCTATGGCATATTCTAATAGTGCATTTTTTTCTGCTTGCAATGATTTTAGCGTTGTAGAACTTATTTTAATAAATAACAGCACAATACACTATTATTATGTTTAACAAAAATCATGTCTTGCCATGGAAAACGCGATATTAATAATTGAAGCATTACGTTTACTTCATCATTGACAGTTCGTTCATTAGGGTGACTATAGTTGGTTTTGTAAGTGATTTAGTTGCTTTACAAAGTTAGTTATGGTGTACACAAATCTTGGGAAATTTGATATGATTGAATGTTACATTATTTGTAACAAAAATAATAAAGAAGCCGCCGAACGCTATTTTTTTATTGTATTTTGATCACCCTCAACCATCGTTAGTCACCTTCTAGAATTTATACAATAATTTAAGAGTATGGAAGTTTTGTTAAACCTAGAAATAAGGGTAATATTGGTGAAAACACGCAGATAAATGTTTTAGCTGCTGTTAATCAGAATCCATCAACATCAACGCGGCAAATTGCACAAGGCGCTGCTACCTCACAACGCACAGTAGTGAGAATTTTATCAAAACATAAGTACCATCCTTATAAAAATTTAGTTGGTCAAACACTACACCCTGGAGACGATGAAAGACGATTACATTTTTGTGCTTGGTTCGTAAATATGTGCCATGAAAATAATAAATTTCCGATGCAGATCTTATGGACCGACGAAACACGTTTTACAAACTGCGGCATGTTCAATCGCCATAATGAACACCTATGGGCGCAAATAAATCCTCACCGTTTAGAAGAAAGGCGACCCCAGATTAGGTTTGGCTTCAATTTATGGTGTGGTGTTATTGGTTCGCAACTTGTTGGGCCATTTATTTTTAATGAAACTTTAACCGGAAATCGATATTTGCAATTTCTTAGGGAAGATTTCGACAATATCCTAGATGAATTAAATTTACAGACCCGTACAAATTTACAGTGGTTTCAATACAACGGTCCCCGCCTCATTATCAGGCACAGGTCAAAAGATATTTAGATGAATTATTTCCAAACTAGTAGATCGGCAGAAATGGTCCTGTTTTATGGCCTGCACGTTCCCCAGATCTTTCACCGTTAGATTTTTTCGTCTTTGGAGCAATAAAAGATCTCGTATATATGCGATCATATGCAACCCAAGAGGAGCTATTGGAAGCTGTTATTAATGTATTTGATATTTTAGATGGGCGCAGAATTAGGAGAGCTATTAACTCAGTGTTGAAAAGGTGCCGTATGTGCGTCGATAATAATGGTGGGCATTTCGAACAGTTAATGTAAATTTAGCATGCTACGTGTGGTAAATAATTAATTCGTTTAGCGTTTTTATTGTTTCTTGTATTACATTGTATATTATAAGTTTCTTTTCTTTTCCATGGCAAGACATGATTTTTGTTAAACATAATAATAGTGTATTGTGCAGTTATTTATTAAAATAAGTGCTACAACTCTTACATCATTGCAAGCAGAAAAAAACGCACTACTAGAATATGTCATAGCCAACTATAGTTTCCATTTAAAAATATTAGACTTTGCTTGCTAACTCAAAAATGCTAAGCAAAATTAAAAATTTAAGAAGATGTCGTTGTTTGAAATTGAATTTCATAATAACGATATTCAAAAAGTTTTTTTCTAACTTTAAGAATAGAAGTGTTATAGCACTGAAACGGTTTTGGAGAATTTCTATTTTTTGCAAATATCTAGTAAACCATGCCTTTTCTTAAATGGACAAAAACGTATCTGCATGAGGCTTATAAAGATGCAAATCTTTCTCTATTTAACCTAATGCGTATCTCTTATGGTTTTCGAGAGCCCCATACAAATAATGAAAAAAACTCACCCTGTATATTACTGTAAAAAACAAATTACGCAACAAATTATCAGTTGAGATGCATCAGATTATAATGATGGTGAAATTCGTTTTACAAAGAGATGGTGGATCTTGTGTTAGTTTAATCTATCCTGTAACATGTTAAAACTATTTAAAGTAAAGATGTATGATTTCAAAAACACTGAAACTTCAAATGAAACAGACAACGATGCTTTATTTCAAACTTGGAATAATTTATGAATAATTTTTTTTACTAGAACACGTTTTTGTCAGTACATATTGCCGTGATCCCTACATTGGTCAGGCATTGTAAAATAAATAAATAATTATGTAATAGAATAAGTAAATAATTTATTAGTAGTAAGTGTAGGTATAGAAAAATGTATCATAAGTTGCATAACCGCAACGGCGTAACATTATAATGTAAGATGTATGAAAAATAAAATTGAAATAAAATTTATTTGAAAGGTACAAAAATAAAACTGAAATAAAATTTATTTGAAAGATACGAATAGTGTTAAAAAATAGTAAAAGAATATATTTAAATAATGATGACAGAAGCAACGAATTCATTTATAAACATAATGAAGGATGGCGTTAATGAAAAGGAATGTACCTACCAAGATAAGAATATCGCAAATGTGCATTGACATTAACAATAACAAACAATTTAAGTGCGTGCATAATTTTGTGTAATTTCGAGATGTCAAACAATAATTGGTGCAGGTCAGTTTAGGGAGAACGTCAAGAAAATAAATCTGAGCAGGACAATGCCAACATAAACGTTAGTGTGGAGTGTGTGGCGCTGCGAACGATGTATGGTTTTTTCGGGCGACCGAAAATGATAAGAAGGCAAGTACGAGAGAGGTACGAGAGAGTCATCGTCGATCCATGGGCGAAGCAGTCTAATTTTAAAAGACGCGGTGAATCTTCGATCTTCATATTTTGATGATTGCAGATGTATTATACACTGCACAGAAATCATCCTTAGCAAATGTATTAAGTTATTTTATTTTAAATAAGTATTTTTCATTTCACAATTAATTTTTTATCATTTAGTTTAATTTCATTTTTTATTAACTATCAATATGACCGAACAATATAAAGAGGAATTTGATGAAATATATGAGCATCATAAGTAAGTTATACTTTAATAATAAATTATGCTAAAGATGCTACGTGGAAATGTTCATCTTTAGCAAAGCGTTTAATGAATTTATTTAATATTTTAGATGGGATAAGTATCTTCTTTGTTATAAGTAAAAATAAATAAATAAATAAAGGGAGTCTTGTTCACAATGGAGAGAGGCATCAATAACACAACGTGTGAATGTTTGTTAGTGATGTTATCTATACTTTGTTAATAAGTTTTTTTTTTGATGCAAAATTTTTATAGGGAATTCAAATATTATACGTAAAGATGGGTGCATTTTTGATGAACAATAGCCAATTTGTGATATGTACAACGTGCAAATATTTGCATATGATAATTGATGACAGTATTATCAAGGTGTTTTCCTGTTCTGCGGAATTTTGTATTTTTCAAAGACACTTCGTGTGAATGAATGCCTTTGTGGAAGCAAAATCTAGCATAGTATAAGAAAACTATTATTTCTTTGAAATTACACAATGTTAAGATATTAATATAACAAAGAGCGATATTTATTCTAAATCTACATGTTATATTCGTAATGTAATGTGTTTACGTATTTATAAAATACACGTTTTTTTTTCTTACTTGTTATTGGAATGTAAAAGGACAATTTCTTTTGCGGCCACATGTGGCAAGAAATTATTTTCATCGACACTATTATTATACGATGTTAAAAATAGAATATAAATATTTTATGAGATTTAGTTTTTTTATTATTAACCTTATCCTATAAATTTTAAATAAGAAATGTTGTTAGAAAAACGAAAGGAACATTACTGCTAGAACCTACATACAAGAAATACACGAATGTTAATGGAGATTGAATTAACAAATTTAATAAAGAAATTTTTCATATGACAACGTTATCTCTACATTCGTTTAAATTATGCAGCTTTGTATTATTGTAATTTGATTGAGTTATGCTGGTACAAGATTATCAATTTTTTTTCAATACAGAGTTATAGCATATAGAATTTGATGGCGATGCCTAACGTATAGCAATAACACATTTATTATAAATAAAGAATAATAAAATTTGTCATCAAATATAATATACGCTATTATAGCAATATACATATATATATATATTTAAATATAGGGACTTTTAGGAAAATTTGAAAGTTGGATTTAGTGGTTTTTGGGGTAATTTGAATTTTGTTTTAGGGGTAAATATGTTTAGGAGTTGACAACCCTGTCTTTGGGGTTTTACGTCAAACGTGTAGGTACATACTTGTAGCTGTTTTAAAAATGAATAACTTCGATGATATAAATGAAGAAGAAACTAGCACGTCCAATAATGACATCTTAAGAGAATTTATCGATAAATTCGAGGTTTCGCCTGAACTTTGGAACTCCACACAACCTTTTTACATGAAAAAGACTGAAGGCATTAAATAAATTATTAATTAGAATAAAGATAAATGCACTTCGTTCAAATTATAGAAAGAAATTTTAAAGTAGAAGAGTCTAAAAGATCTGCTAGTGGAACGGATGACATTTACTCACTAATTACTAATTACTTACTAATTTCTGTTTCACAATCTCTATGAAAGTATCTACAGTACAGATCCAATTGACAATTACGTATTGCTTTCGGACGCAATCGAGTCCTAAAACTTGCAATTCGTTTTCCTTATTTTAAAGTACGCAAAGCGTGAGTGAAGCTCTATGTAAATAACAGCAAGCTAGTGCTATTATTGTCCCTCTCTTCGGTCCAACGCAGATAGGTTTTTGAAAAACTCCAAATTGTGCAGCTAAAATGCCAAATGCATTTTCTACTTTACTACTTTGCTGCTCGTTGGTGCAGTTCTTTTGAGAATAAAGTTTCATCAAATTTAGTATTTAATACAAATGCTTGGTCACCTACCAGGACTAATGGAAATAATTCATCAGAATTTGTTAAACGAACAGGGGTAGGAATATATAGCTTATTTTGTTGGAATAGAATCCAAAATTCCGTATAGAGTAATACTCCGCCATCTGATACTTCCCATTTCCTCCTACGTCAACCGTTATAAATTCCATATTTGCGTTGACCAAAGCCATTAACACAATACTATAATAACCTTTTTGTACTCATATGACATAACATACAGTTTTACGCATTCATATGGGTGCGGGAAATTCTATTTCCCGCACTCGTGCGGGAAGTAAAGTTGGTACTAACTCTAACTTGATAACATTTTAAAACCATAAACCCCTAATCTTACCAATACGCTGCCCAGTTTGTTGTTTTGATATGACAGTAATAAAACACAATGTAATAGAAATTGTTATATTTCAAAGGTATGTAATTAAATGTCAGAACGGCAACAAATATTGTATAAATTACCATTATTAACTCTTTTCAGAAATTGAAACAGAACAATTATTTAAAATTTTGATAGCACAATTTTCACAACCAGATATTGATACTCCAGGGATTAGCTGATTCGTTTCAATTGATCTCGATTGTGAGGGTAAGGTAACATTAATAGTATTATTAGATAATCCTTGTTGTATTTCAGACGTCGAACAAGTTGCAGGAGGAATCAACATCTCTGACTGGGTCATTTTTTTAGCCAATTGAATTCTGCTATGAAGACAATTTTCGACATATCCTTCTGCAACCGTAGATGATTTCCATCCACCATGTCTTTTAATTAAAAGCAAGTCAGCTCCTTGGTTTGCCAACAATGTTACTGAACTCCTTCGGAAACAGTGACCTGTGAAGCTACTTACGCTATCAAGCTGAAGGTACTCAGCTATTCGCATTGGAATTTTACCAATTGTATTAAGACCAACAGGTGAAGAAACACACTTGCCATTGCGATATGTTAAGAAGAATCGTTGGTTGTTGTCTGGTCTTAAATTTGCATATTGCCGAATTAATGCAATCCATTCTGGCTTAATGATTGCAAATGTACGGCTTTTATCTGTTTTTGTTTGTGGAATTGTTACAATAATTAAATTATTTTTAAATTCTATGTCTCGCACTGACATTTTGCAAAGTTCTACAGTCGACATGCTCCAGAAATACCCATTATTAATACAGCCTATAAATACATATAGTAATGTATGAATTTAAAATATACAAAAATGACTACCTTCACTAGTAGGAACAAGGAATCGGTGCTTCAACTATAAATTTAGTAATTTGTTCTTCGCTTAATACTGCCGATTTTTTAGGCTGAAGGTGTTTCGTTGCCTGTTTTAAGTATGCTATGAGTTTTGCATATTTAGATATATCCGTATTATCATATATTATTAAGCATGATTTTAGCATAGAATAAGTAGACCATAATGATTTATTTGATTGTAAACTTTGAAAATAAACTAATAAACAATTTTCTGAGTAAGTTTTTATATTTTTAGATCTAGCCCAAGTTATGAATTTACCATAAATGGTGTTGTATCTGTCTTTTGATTTTGTAGGTAATAAAGTATCGATTGCAGTATTGGCAGCTTCACGAATTTCAGGAGGTGTACGTTGTATTTCTTCATCAGAATGCATGTTTTAGAGGAGATTTTAATTTTGTATTCAATGTTTGGAATTTGACTAATTTTAAATTAAATGTCAATTCAAATAATAAGTACTGCCAACTCAAAATTGTTTAATTAATATGAACAAATTTGTAGTGTGTCATAAATGATAACGTATTTAACAGTAGGTATTATTTAATTATTCGTACAAAAAATATTGTACAAACTTCGTGCGTGAAACATTTCGCGAATTCGTGTCCATAAAAATGGTCACTCATTCGCGAAATATGCTTTCCCGCACTTGGTTCGTAAATAACTATTATAATTGAAGTAGGGAGATATTGAGTTGTTGGGTTTTCGTATAGCGATGTTTGCCATCCAACGATCCTAGACACAGGAAAATTATACTTCTGATGAAAGTCTCTTTCTACACCTTCTCATTCATCACAATTCGACGGAATTTAAAAATGAACGTAATTATTAATTTCAGGGAAAAAATACATCGAAAACTCAGTGAACAAATTTAAGTACAACAGAAGATCCTAAACAGCAGAAGATCCTGAAACAAGAGAAAAAGCTTCGATCAACCCTCTGAGCCGTAGTTTCTCTAAACAAACACAAAAATGTAGAGATGTAGTATAGTTAGATGATACATAAGGTGGCAAAATTATATCAAAAAAAATGAGGCGTGGCCACCACACAACTTTCTTATACGTATGAGCGTTTCAAATCATACAATTTTAAAAATTATTTTAAACAAAAATTATTCAAAATCCTATTCTAAGTACTTCCAGTCTCTGAATAAATCTCTACAGAATACATACTTTGTGAGATATTTGCAAAAAAATGCTACTCGCTAAGAGTAAAAGTATTACTTCCGGTCCGAATTTTGAATTTTCATTTATACAAAAAATATTCCAAATCCAACTCTAAATACTTTTGTACTCTTGACAAATATATATAGAATGCATAATTTTTCGGAATATTTGCAAAAATCGCTAATCGAAAAGAGTAAAAGTGTTACTTCCGGTCCGAATTTTGAAATTTCATTTATACAAAAATATTTCAAATCCAACTTTAAATACTTTTGTACTCTTGACAAATATATATATAGAATGCATATTTTACGAAATATTTGCAAAAATCGGTATTCCATAAGAGTAAAAGTGTTACTTCCGGTCCGAATTTTGAAATTTTATTTATACAAAAAATATTTCAAATCCAACTCTAAATGCTTTTGTACTCTTGACAAATACAGTGATGTGCAAATGTATGGAACCAAGTAAATATCTCTGGAGTTTCTAGAGATGTAGAAATTAAATTTGGTGGGTAGATATTACACTATATTTTGTATTTAGTTCGAATGTTTTTATCGCAATTCAACTTCCAGTTTAACCGGAAGTAATGTCAGCTTGAAATTTTTAAATAGAACACCCTGTATATTATTTTAGTTTTGAATAGAACACTTTATTGCGAGTACAAAAATAATGGGTTCGATATGTTTTATTTCATGGCCAACCGTGATATTAACAAAAAAAAAATTATTTTTGAATGAAAATGTAATAATATCTGGTAGTCCATGTAATAATTGTAGCAGTGACAGTTATTGTCAAAATAAGTAGTATTTTAGTTTTAACGCAAAAATGGCTCATTTAAGCGAAAGAGAAAGAATTGAAATACTAATGATGATTGGATTTGGCGACAGAAGAAGAACGCATCAAGAAGTTTGTGACCTTTTTAACAATATTCACCCGAATAGGCAAATAACACGTTCGATAGTTACAAAGACTTTGCAAAGGTACAATACAAATGGCACCGTCGGAAATTTATGAAAAAAATCACTCTTTTGTTAATATCACGGTTGGCCATGAAATAAAACATATCGAACCCATTATTTTTGTACTCGCAATAAAGTGTTCTATTCAAAACTAAAATAATATACAGGGTGTTCTATTTAAAAATTTCAAGCTGACATTACTTCCGGTTAAACTGGAAGTTGAATTGCGATAAAAACATTCGAACTAAATACAAAATATAGTGTAATATCTACCCACCAAATTTAATTTCTACATCTCTAGAAACTTCAGAGATATTTACTTGGTTCCATACATTTGCACATCACATAGAATGCATAATTTACGAAGTATTTGCAAAAATCGCTAATCGATAAGAGTAAAAGTGTTACTTCCGGTCCGAATTTTGAAAAATTGTTTATACAAAATGTATTGAAAATTAAGTTCTAAATTATTTTATACTCGTAATGTACCTGTCTAAAAAGCATGACTTGCGAAATATTCGCAAAAAACTGATTTTCGAGAAGAATAAAAGACCTACTTCCGGTAGGAATTTCGAAAAACTTTTTTAATAAAATTGTTCTGAAATTTAATTTTGAGTATATATGAATTCTTTACAAGTTTGTTTAAACTTAATAGTTGACGAATAATTGGCAAAATTCAATTTCTTCACTGAAGTAAACTACTACTTCCGGTCTGCCGATTTTACTGAAAATCTAATCAGATCTCAAGAGGGAGATTATATTCGTAAATATAAAATTTGGAATTGATACCATATATTATCGTGGTCACACACACAGAGAGAGAGGGAGAGAGAGAGAGAGAGAGAGAGAGAGAGATTTTAAAAACCACTTTTTCGGTATCAGGGGACATCAAAACGTGGACATCTGCAAAAATCTCGAGGTCGAAAATTTTCATCATCACAATACTTCCTTATACTACCTACGTATAAGAAAGTAAAAACGACAGTAGCTCAGTAATAGTCACTTTTCAAGTATTAACGTCTTACATGTTTTTGATGTGGAATTTAATAAGTAGTTCACAAATGATCTGATATACAGGCTGTTCCGTTTGAAAAAAAATACTTTTATACAAAACCGTGTTGTACAACTTTAATCCGGTTTTCTGCACATGCAATTGGTAACCGAAAAAAAAAAGAAAATATGCCTCTATTAAGACCTTTTATTATGAACAATATTACAAACAATTGTGTCCATCTAATACGTCGTTTTCGAGAAATATAATTTTATAAAAACTTTGCATTTTTCAGAAAAATGGGAATAAGTCAAAAACTTTAGATTTTAGACCTATACTATCGCATTACTTTTTGCCTAAAAATTATACGGGGAATACAGAAATGTAATAATATATAGGGCGTTCCATTTAAAAAACTATAACTATGGTCAGCCACCAAATTATGAAACACTCTGTATAATAAAAGTTATTTTTTAGATGTGCTTCTAATAAGCACCTATCACAAGAAAAAAAACCGCTTCGAAATATCTTTACTCGTAAAGGCACAATCGGCCTTACCCGCGGAGATGACTCACCCTGTATATACATTTTTTACTTTTTTTTTGGGCCGCACGGTATGTATAGTAAAAGCGATTAAAGAAGATTGCAGCATTTTCATAATGCAGTATACAATTTCGCAAACTCTGTTATGCCACTCATTTTTTTCCCATGTATCAATGTCATCATAAATTCATAGTCATGATGTAATCCAATGCACGGAGACATAGGAAACAAGAAAAATATTTCCCTGTTTATTTTACACTGGACGACGTTCTTTTTATGGCTTGTGTTTGTGGGTGTCCACATGGACTTGTGTGTGTTTCGTAGGTTTTTTTTTTCAAGACACAAATATCGCTTACGTTATACTATTTTGACATTGTTTATTGTACTATTTTACATGTGTTTAAAAAAATCCACGTGTGCTGCGTCAACTAGATGTCGAACGACTACAGCAGGATTCTTCAAACAATTCGAGAATTGAAAAAATTCGGTTTAATATTCAGTACAGAAAACGAGCGATTTAGAAACATAAATGCGCATATTTTTCTGGAAGCACGGAATGGTATTCTATACAACATTAAAATGCCCAAGAACGAAGAGATTAGGAAAAACATTTTTCCCATATATTTCAAGTCGGTTTTCTTAGAATGCGAAATTAATGGGATGTCAAGTAAATAAAGTGATGCAAATAAGTAATACTACCGCATAACTCACAGCCACATTTTTCTCTACAAAATAAAAGTACAGTTTGTTAAACACACACACATTATGTCAATAAGTTGATGCTCGGGAGCCTAAATAATAAATTATTCTGGTACAACAATAAATCACTTTCTTGTCAACATTAACTTTATTATTTATGGAATGTATTCAATTATTTTCAAGCAAAAGATAAACTGTAATTTAGTAATTTTATATTAGGAGGCTGATTTGATGGAAGATATGACTCGCCAATCAGTGTGTTTGTGAAGAAAATTGGTATTATTTTCTACTAGGCCATGCTTTAGACAAGAGGATATTTAAATTTTCTAAATCATCTGACGTTTAGTTTGACATGTACAGTTGCTTAAAGAGGACGTGTTTGGTGAACGTTGTGAAATGGATAAAATCCTTATTCATGGTGGAATTTTGTACGTTTTAAAAATAATAATAAGGGTAAACCAGAGATATAGAGAGAGGAGAATGCTCTTATAAATGCACGGAAGATAGAATAACTGTTAATGATTATGCGCGCGATTTTGACACAGCTCTTAGGGGCATCAATCATAGGGGTTATTGAAAGAGCGCGATTTTTAAACAAAAAGTGAGACCTAAACTGCATTTTAATAGACCTCAGAGTTTATTATATTTTAGTCCTCTCAATTTCCTATCTAATCTTAGTCTAATGGGATCATCCAATCAAGCTCTCTTCTTTTCAGAACTTAATGTTCTCCTGCTAATGATTCATTAGTGAGATTTTGTCCAATAACACCAGCAAAACTAATACTTCATCTACAGCAGATGTTTCCAGTTTTATTTGCAAAGATGGTACAGCATTGTTACACAATTGAAATCGCCAATGCTCCATTGGCACATAATCTTCATCTCTGAAATATTCTGAACAAACGTATTTATTCTCTGACCATTGCCATTCAGTTGCTATACTCAAAACTTTCAACAATTCCTTTAACAAGGCACCTCTTGGAAATCTGAAATATCTTGATATTTCAACAAATTTAGTACTGCATGATATTTTTATATGTATATTTATGTATTTATTTATTTATTTCCTACCTAAAACTTTTATACAATAAATCCAACACACTTGAGCACATTAAACTAATCCATCTTACTTTCACAGCTAACTTATATCCTGATATTTTATCCACACATTTCACCTGAATCAAGTCTCTTAACTACATTTAAAACACAAAAACGCAATAATTTAGTACAAAAACCAACAAAAAAAATAGACATAACCTAACATAAACAAATTACTCAACGTCGAACAGTGGGTTAAATAAAATGGCGGCGATCATTGCGTCCGAGTCGCGTATAAATTACATGCGCTGTGGTACAAAAGGATTCCCCTCTCTATATCTCTGAGGTAAACTGCAGTTTACGGGTTAAAGCGATTTTTGACAAAAGCACCAGTCTACCTTATAGATCATCTCTAATTGAACAACTTTTACATATAGAATTATGGGTGCAAACGTACAGAAAAAATTAATTAGGTCCTCACGGAGTGAATTTTTCCAAGTCACATTTTTAGTCATATCTGTCATACACACCCTTGAAATTTTGAATTAAAGTAAAACATTGTTATCATCATGTACAGATTTTTTGGAATATTTCAAATTATAAAGTCATGTTATTATATTTATTCTACTGCAATGATGATGTATAAAGTTACATATTTTAAAATTACAATGCAACGGTATTGCAACTTAATATAGACAAAAATTGTTGAATATATAAAAGATAAATGCTAACAAATAATTTTGGAAATATTTTAATTTTATGATAGTTTCTATTAAAAACACTGTTATGAAAAATAACCTACCCGTGTGAAATTTTGTTGTTGTGATGTTTCTGGTGTTTCCGTGCAAAGTGAGAGAAATAATGCGGGAATTGCATTGGATTCCTTAAAACATTTAAACAGATGTGTGATTCAAAGTGTTTACTACACACAAATGTTGTTTGCTATAATTTTGACAAATCTTTACTTAGAAGGTCATTCCGGTTACAGCTGGTGATCCAGTGTAAAACATTACAAAAAAAAATGAATTATTACAAATTAACTGTTACTCAATAGCTATAACTTACCGATTTTCTTCTTTAAGAAACGAAAAAAAACTGTAGAATATATTTTGTTGCTGAACATTTTTACAAGTAAAAATACAACATCTACGTACGTCAGATTTCTTCTTTCGTACAGTTTCCATTATTTATATCAACAACAATTTAACTGGCACCTTTACTTATTATTCTTTCGTAAATTATAAGTTATTAAACTTAGACAGGTTATATTTATACAACAATATACAAGTACACAACAAAAACAAAACACGCCATTTTGAAATGTACCCTTGTTTGATTTTGCGCACAAATATCGGAATTATGCAAGTGAGGCTTTTGTCACTTCTGTTGTTCTGTGATATTACATACTAGATGTCATCCGGCATCACAGAGTAGTGCCCGCTCGCTGACATATACCGCTCTCGCCCCGCGCCACTTTATATCCACTCGATTTCTAATACAAACGGTGCAGTCGCGCGAGATGCCCTGGAGTCTACGTCAGACTGTGATTTTTAAACGAGCTGAAGAGACGAACTGTTACTTCCGAAAAAATCCATAAGCAGCAAAATCACAATTTTAAAGAAGGATAAAAATATATATTTGCTAATGTAGGACAAGTGTACATATAGTGGTTTTGCTGCTAGGGATATTATTTGTTGTCACACAAATCAGAAAAATTACATACAAATTAGGTATTTATAAATAACTTGTCTTTTAAAAGAAATTTATCACTTTTACAAATTGGAGTAGATTTTGCTTGGTGTAAGTTAATATTTGGAAAATAAAAATACAAGAAACCGTCATAATATTTAACCTAGTGAAGTAATCCCTACATGACGTCCCAGCACTTACACCCACCATGTTCCGTATTGCCCTTTTTGTAATCTGAGACCCTCACTCTCACATGAGGAACCCCATGCTAATATAGCCTACGATATTCAAGAATAAAAACTTGCATAGTAGTACTTTTTTGAAACATCTATATTCATTGACTGCTTCAATTATTTTAATGCATAACACACCGATCCCAGCCTCTTGCATAGGCCGTCAATATGGCTCTCCCAGTTACATACTGGATCGATTGTTACACCTAAACATTTTGCTTTACCGTTTTGAATAATACTAGCTTCATTAGATTTAATTAGGTAACTATAAATATGTTCTTGGTTAATAAATGTTGTTTTACACGAGTTTAGATGCAAATCATTTTCATTAAAATATAACTCGAGGCTTCGCCGTTTTTCGTTCGATGGTGCGGCCACGTTATCCTTCCTACCGCAGGCTACAAATATCGTTGTGTCATCAGTAAATAGTAAAGCTTTTTTAGAGGGGGCGTCATTTACATATACTATATACAATAGTGGGCCGAGCACGAATCCTTGAGGAACCCCAGAAGTTAAAGGCTCTTCTCGCGATCGATACGAACCGACCTGCACATAGTGCATTCAGTCCTCCTAAACCATTGTAAGAGTGTTCCCATTACACCATACCGGTATAACTTCTCCAGCAACCGTTTGTGATTAACACAATCAAAAGCCTAACTCAAATCCAAAAAAATAGCCAAACATTCATTGCCCGCATCGACGTTTCTATAAATATAGTTTAGTAGTTCAACTATTGCATGCAATGTGGAACGCCCCTTTCTAAATCCATATTGATTCTCATTTAGGACATTACATCAACTTATCGGCAACTATCCTCTCGTTAACCTTAGAGAATATAGAAAGCAACGAGATAGGCCTGTAGTTTTGTATAATATTTTCATCGATATTCTTGTGTATAGGTATTATTTTGGCAAGCTTCAAGTTATTCGGAATACACCAGAGCTCAAGGAATTATTTATAGTAAAAGTAAGCGGGGTAGTAACACTGTTTATGCATTTTTTGATAATTAGAAAGGAAATTTCATTAGAACCTATTGAGACACTTGATTTTAATTGGATAATTGCTCTCTCTACTTCAATCTCATGAACGAGACTAAAGGGTATATCAAATTTAAACGGGACTGTTTTTTTATTTAATTCTACACGGGTCGCTGACTTGGGATGGGTTGATTTTCACCTAAGGTGGTAGTTTAGGGAGGGGATAGAAACGACTCGAATTCTCTCAGGTTACTTTAGTACTACAGAAACCATGAATGAGCAACAAGTGCATGTTTCTGTAGAGCAACGGATAATTATCAAGTTTTTCGCCAAGGAGCGTGTGAAACCGACAAAAATTTTGCTGAGATTACAAGCACAGTTCGGCGACAAGACCTACGGAATGTCTAGCGAATAACATGCCTATGACTAGGACTTCCAAAATTATCGAGGTTTTTGTTTACCGGTAATCGATAAAAATATTCAGAAGAAACCGGTTTATCGGTGTTTTACAAGTAATTGCTTTAACTGAAACAATTACAATACTTTTGTAAGGGTAATCAACACAGTTATGAATTTTGCTTAAAAATTATATTAAACTATATTAAAGAAACTTCTTCTTCTTCGTGGCACTACAGTCCCATTTAGACTTGGGCCTCCCATATTTTGTGCCTCCAGACATCTCGCTGCCTTGCTGTTGTCTTCCAATTGCGCACTTTCAGTAATTGTTTAGCGTCCTCCTCAATGTTGTCCACCCATCTCTGTCTTGGTCGTCCTCTCTTCCCCTGGAGCCCTCCATCTGACCGTTATATACCTTCTTTGGGATTCGGTCCTCACCCATTCTTTCTAGGTGCCCCGCCCATTTCAATCTTTCTAATTTAAAAAAGAAACTTAAGAAACCATATTAATTGAACGAAGTAAACTATATTAATTAGCTTAAGCTTTTTTGGGAATTAAGATATGCGCGCAATAGACATAAATTAAGCGTTCCCTCTTCATAAAATATGGCGGAGGGGGGGGGCTGCTGGGCCGCAAAGCATACGGCATGCGCGCAATAGACAGATAGTATCTAATCTTTTATCACTTAAACTTGTTCGAATCTTTGTACATATTGCGCCTGCAGATGAAAACTCTCTTGCAGCTTCGACACTCTTAGGGTTTACTGTCAGAAACTGATTGTAGGCAAAAGACAAATACTTTGCGCAGCTACCATTTAAATCTTTCAAGAATAAGAACTTCCCTATTTACTAGTTTTGTCAAATTTGTAGTGTTACTTACTTTTGGTGCGCTAGAAATATTAAGGTTGTCCTCATTTACCTGTTTAATAGCCAAAAGTATTCTTTCTTTCATTGTCAAATGTGTTAACTTCGACACTATCTTCAGGGGATTCATTAGACATTTATTTCGTCAATTTGCGTGCACATCTTGTCTCATATTTAATCTTTCCATAAGAGACACAGTAGTCTTAATAATGGCAGATTCATTTAATTGAAATATATTGTAATTATCCTTCAAAAACGTCTTTCTGTATACTACCGGATTGTGCAAAAATTGCACAAACTTTGAATGATAACTGCGGCGCTCTTGAATACGCAAAACCAATTCTGATTTAAATTCAGAGCTCATTATAGTGTTTTGTGTAGACAGTTCATCTAACATAAATTTAAGTAAAACATCGACATAAGAAGCGTACAGTCAGTTGCTCCTAACGCTTCGATATTATCATGTTAGTAATATTAATTTCGTGTTCTGAATATGAAATTTCAATATTTAAATCAATAAGAGTTTTTTTAGCACATGATTGATAAAATTGATAAAACCGTTCAACCATATTTAATAGTCTATTCCACCTAGTTCTGTTGTCTAAAATAATATTGAAAGAACAGTAACAGTATCATGCTACCGTTAACTACTATTTACAAGTATACTCGCGCGTCTTAAGACCAGCTATATGGAAGATATCACTGGACAGCTCTAGTAATCTGATAATATTTCCCACTAAATTTTAATAAACCATAAAGAGAGTTGGTAATATTTTTGTTTATCCTTGAGAGATATATTAAATTTCCTGAAAAATAAAATACATCTAGCGTAATAAAGCAATAAATAAGCAAACAAAAAATTACACAAAGAATCTTTTATATTTACTATATATTTAAAGAAAAATATTTTAAAATGAAAAATAAGAGCAATATCACATTTACCCCCGACGTTTTAACATATTGCCGTGACCTTTATAGTTTAAGTATTTTTAAAATAGTTTTAAGCATTAGAATAAGAAAATAAATTTTTAGTTGTAAATATAGTTGTTAAGATAATAATGAGTTGCATAACCCTTAAGGCGCAACATCATGATGAAAAGTATATAGTAATTTAAGTTAAAATGTATATACATTAAGAGGAATAGAAATAAACACAAAAATAAATTCATGTATTCTATATTTATAGAAAAGATGAGCACAAGATGTGGTTGGGTATACGAAGGCCGAACCAAACTTTTCGCATTGTGTAAGAGTGGCATTAAATATATTGAAAAGTAAACCACTTTTCAAAATTAAAAATGTACTAAAAATAAATAACAGAGAGAGAATGATGTTGAAAGATGGAACAGTGTACGAAAAAGGTTAAATTCGACATGCTCGATATGAAAACGTCTTTCAAAATGAATAGACGTAGTATATAAATTTGTAAAAAGATTTTTATCTCTCAGACATTTTATGGTTACATGATAAAATACATTAAATAGCTGACACTTATATTTAATAGCATTTTTAAAAGGATATACAAAAAAAAGTGTTCTTTATTCGAAACGATATACTAAAAGTATAGATAAAAACACATCCTTGAAATGTTTTAATAAAGTAAAGGCTTCAAGATAACAGGATAAATCTTGTTAAATTTGAATAATCTACAAAGAAGAAATAATGTTAACATTGTTGACAGTTATGTGCAGATCAACCTACATGAAGACGAAAGGAAATGATTGGAATGCAAAGGTGATGATGTCAAGGTCTTTGTTCCTGATGATGCGGCCATAGAAAGAAGAATCCCATCTGTGTTCAATATATTTCCGATTATTTCCAACAAAGATACCTACAAGAAGAAAATACGGATAGTTTTAAACAATGGGAAACGAAAGTACATAAACAATAATGAAAGAGGCAATGAATTCATTTACAAACATAGGGATGGCGTTAATAAAAGGAAGATATACCTACTGAAAACAAAGAATCGCAGATGTGCATAGACTTTATAAATAAACAATTTGTGTGTGTAAACTTTTAGTGCATTCTTGAACTGTCAAAAAGCAATATAGGTATATTTTTGACCTGAGAAAAACTTGAAGAAAACAAAAATGAACAGGGCAACACCAACATAAAATGTATAGTGTTGAAGTTGTGGCGCTGTACGCGGGTAGTCGTGTTTTGTTTGAAAACCGAGGTTATAAAAAGGCGCGAAGAGCGAGAGAAAGGAAGAAGCTGTCGATCTTTTGAATTTACCAGATGCAAAAATTTCATTCGCGTATGCAAATGATCGTAGGAGTTTAAATACACTACATTTAATCAAATTAGCTAAATGTATTAAGTTTATTTTGAATTTCAGTATTTATTTTAGTTTTCATATTATTATTAATATTGTTATGGGGGGGGGTACGTGTATAGGGGGGTAGGTGCCCTTACAAATTCCCTAGTTGCGGTGCCTTAATGTACTGGGGGTACTTAATTTACAATGACCTATGTTATAATAATGAATGGAGAGCTAATGAGACTTAGAGCACTTAATTTACTTTATCCTAACACAAAAACTGCTAAACACAATAATATGTTGAACTATTAACTTTTCAATTATAATTCTGCCGGCTAGCTAAAGGGGGTTGCATTCTACGAACACGGAGAGAAATTATCTACTTAGTTTATGTATCAATTAGTATCTCAAAATTTTCCTAATAGATAAATACCGTTATTAATAATTCAAAAATTTCGCGGCATTCAACGTATGACTGCGCAAGATCGGGATATACTTTATCCAAGAGGTGGAACGAACACTGAAATTCGCGCTCGGACGCTATACTTAATGTGTATGTGTGTATAGATTACGGAATCAAAAAGAAATTTAAAAGTTATGTGATTAACTAAGTGGGTGATATTTAAGTGACTCTAATTGTGTTATCTACAGGGCGTTACTGAGGTTCGAAATTTGATTTACCTTAGTCCGGCATACCATGCTTTCCAGTTGTCGTTTGACGATCTTGAAGAATCTAACCTAGAAAGTCAATTTGAAGAGACAGCTCTAATGCTGGAGCTTCAACAGAATATGTGTACCTCTTATGGTTGAAGAATGAGTTTTAACAGTGATGAAAACAAACACTTTATACAAGAAAACAACAAATCTGAATTTATTTCAAACATAACACTGAATATCTACTACAATACAACAATGTCCATAAAATATTTATATAAAACAATACACTATTGTTGTGTATAAGAACAGCAGTTATTTAGGCAGAAGTTCTACAAATTTGATATATTGAAATCAAGGCACAGTATACGAGTTTGGCCCTATGTACCAACTATTAAAATGGACTGCATGACAAATGAGATAGGATTAAATTTAACTGTAAGTAGATTCTGATATTTATTTTAAATAAGCATAATATTGTTTGAAATTTTAAATTGATTTTCCAAGTGTTTATATAAGCTATGTATCTAGATTTGAATTTTATTAATTGATAGAGATGATCGAATTAAAAGACGTTACATAAATGTGACATAGATTTAGATTTGACCCACATTTGTGTCAAGGAAAAAAAATGCATATACGAATATTAGACTTGGTACCTTCTGTGTATTAATTCCTTATCTTGTTTAAGGACAGGTACTTGTTCCAATGGGGGTGCTTCTATGTGAAGGCAGCTCGCGTCCCTGTTGTCTGGTATCGGCGCTCGGTGTGTCCTTGACCCAGTTCGGCACGGTTAAAGGTCGACCTCTTCAATGGATGATCTTCTAACTCATGCGTGGGAATGGTTCAGCAGACACTTTATAGCTTATTTGGGTGTATCAACTTTGACGGTGACTGGATGTCGATATGGGTCGATAATAAGTATTGATGCGTCAATCAACTCAATGAATGATCACACAAAAATTGAATGAATGAATCGACTGACGATTGAAATGAATCAATCGAATGAATCAATTAATGAATAATCCGCTTGCATAACCATGAATGCTCACGAAACAATCAAGAATCAATCAATGAATAATCCTTGTGTCTAGTCGGATGTGCCTTTTTATATGAATCTCTGTTGTGGATGTTGTAACCATGGCAATTTTATACAGTAGAATTTTACAAAGTCTTTTTACGGGCAAGTCTATTTTTGAATATTTGTGGAATCATGTTTTATCTTAGTTAAATTAATTCGTCTTTCAATCGGTACAATAAAATTACTTTAATTCGTTTTCTTTTAGAAAAACACATTTTTTAAAAATTAAAGGGCAAATTTAGCATTTCGACTTTCATTTGTTCGATGACGTCAATGACGCTAATAAAATAAATTTAAATATCAGAATTTTGGCTTAAAATGCCTTTTTAGTAGAACTTTACCTTTACAAATTAAACTTATAAATACATACAATATTTTTTCGTCTTTTAATCCTTTTTAAAATCTTTCTTTATACAAAAAATTAGTGTGGTTAGTTTTTGAAGTGTAATAGCTAAATGGTCTTTTAATTTATTTACGAATTACTGTTATAACATGAAACTATGACCTTTTCTTAATCTATACCACCTTTTTTAAATTATCTAAATAGCTTGTAATTAATATTGTAAAACTTTTCTTTCACCTATGTTGACAACTGTCAAATTATTCAAAATGCTTATTTAAATATCTGGTCTCGACTTGTAAATATGACATTGAAAAATATTACATCGTAAATGCGTCTCGATAGACTTTGTAACTGCTAGAGTTAATTTATAATTATTTTGATTACTTATAGGAAATATTTGAAATTTATTATGCCGCTGTCAATATGGCGCGTCGAAATTTGAAAATTAAAATGATGCTTAACTTAAATGTGCGCAACTAAGAGTTTTATTGTTTGTTACCATGCTTGTAACTTGTAAACTAGTTTATGGTTTAAATGTTTTTTATGTTCACCATTAGTTTATTTTGGTTTTAAGCTATGCATTTTTAGATAACAATTTGTCATGCATGTGCAATACTTTTGCCAAAGTTTGAGATGATGCTTTCGATACTATTTACCTTGCTTTAACTTTGAACCTGTAACTTTTTGTGACATTTTACTCTTGAGAAATCACACTATAAAATGGTACTCATTTATATGCTCATAGTGTGGTAATAAATGTTGAAATTTGTAATTTAAAATTGTCCATTTGTAATGGCTGTCAGATTCATTTTATATAATTACTTTGCCTATATAACATTTAACTAATTATTGTTGTATTGTGGAAATTTGCTAAATATAAGTATAAAAATAAGACTAATGTGTATTTTAAACTAATCAGGTATTTAAATCCAATTTTAAGTATTTAATACGGGGGTTTCAGTTGGGGTTCCTGAAAAGAGTAGTCATTGGTTTGGTTTTCTAAATTTGGGGGTGAATTTCTTTCTAATATTTACAATTTGAAGGGGTTCTCAGAATTTACTAGATTTGTTAGTAAAATCTGTATTAATTTTTAGGAATTTTTACCTGTACTCTTATACAAGGGTCCAAACATAATGCATCGCCGATGTATATATGGTTGCCTGTATTCAAGGGGTTTTAAAGGGTGACTGTATGTGTTTGTGGGTATTTGACTGGTGTTGTCACATAATCAACACCAGTTCAATATATTGTTATATTGATTATTTCATATTTAAAATTTATAAAATGGTAGACATGAACAAACAAGAATTTGATGATTTATATCAACAATATAAGTAAGTTTTCTTCGAAATAAATTTACGATTCAAATAATTGATGGTGTACGACGTGCGCTAGGGATGCTATGTGTGAATATTCATTTCTAGTAAAGCGTTAGACATCATTAATACTTAAATAAAATATTATTTTTGCTAAATTAAATTAACTTTTGTAAATCATGGGAGAATTGTTAATGGTGTAGAAGGGCATTGGGAGTACTATGTGAAAATATTTGCTTGCAGTGTTTGCTGTGCACTATTAACAATTTATATTGGAAAATTTAATAAAATTTTAAGCATTTTGAATACGTAAAGATACAAATATTCTTGATGGACAAAAGCCAATCTGTAGTATGTACAATGTGTGAATATTTGCATATGGGGATTAGTAAAGGTTATATCCAAGGTATTTTGTTCTTTGCGAAATTTTAAATCTTCGGAGGCATTACGTGCGAATGAATGTCTCTGTGGAAATAAAATTTAGCGTCGTAGGGGAAAAAAAAATATTTCTTTAAATCCAGGAATACAATATTAAAAGATTAAGGATAGCATAAATAATATTTTTCTTGAATCCCCATAAAGGATAAAAGCAATGTGTATTTCTTGTATATATTTTTTTATGGTTGGAATAGTAAAAAGACATTCCTAACAGCCACATGTTGTGAATAGAATTTTTTTTACTGTGTTGTTCACTGAATAATTATATGAATATAAATGTTTATGAAATTTAAATACTTATTTATTATTAACCTTATCCTAATTGTATTTCAATAAGAAATGTTGCTGATGAATAAAGGAAAGATCACTGCCAGAACTTACGAAAATAGTGTGAATGTTAACAGGGATTGAGATTAAAAATTTACTGGAGTAGTTTTTTTTATATATATAATTGCAATCTCTGTATTCATGAAAATTTATGCAGTTTTGTATCATTAAGGGAGGGTTATAGCATAATCATTGTCATTATTTTAATCAAATTCTGCTGGTACAGACTACAGCATAAATTATATGGCTATGCCCAACGTATGGTAATAATACATTTATACATTTTATTTTATAAACCATATAGCTATGCTGCCATAGCAATATGTAGTTTTAAAAATGCAGAGAAATTACCATACTAATAAAACAAGGAATGGTGAAATAATTGATCTTTAGAGAGGTGGCCGAACTATTAAAAAAAAGTATTTGATATATTGGCTACAAAAAATTTTGATTTAAATAATATTCCAAAATTTAAACACTTCTAGCAATTGCGCTGTAAGTAGCAAGGTAAATACATATTAGGCAAACATGTCCCAGGTAAAAAAGTCTTAGAATGCAGATATAGTAATATAATCAAGAATTTTGAATGAAATTATAATGAAAAACCCATAATTTTTTGTATCTATTTTAAAATAAATAGAATGTATATTACAGAAAAAAATTAATGACAGATACATACTCGCAAATATCATCAATATAAATAATTACAAATTCAATAAAACCGAAATCTTAATAAAGCATTCATTCTTGCCCTTGAAAAATAAAATAAATTCCGAAAGCCGGAAACATTTGTAGAACAGCAAAAAGTTTTCTTTGTAATGTTGACACATCAATGTTATCGTGCGATAAATCATAAATGAAGAATATTTGAAATACAGGGTGATTCTTAATATATGCAACAAACTGTAGGAGCTGATTCCTGGGGTTACTTTGATCATAAAAGTTCATAAGAACATATGTCCAAAACCGCTTAGTTCAGAAGTTATATAATGTTTAATAGACAGTTAAAATAATAAATGGTTTTATTATAAATTAACAAAATAATTAGTAAAACAAAATTAACTTATAGTAACTGTTGAAATTGACCGCCCCCAACTGTACTACAAGCTGCTATCCTCCGTCGTATTGACTGGCGAGTCCGTTCGAAAATACCAGGGGTATTTCAGATTGTATCAAAAGCTGCTATAATACGATTTCTTAGTTCATCGACATTTTCCATGGGAACTTAATTTTGTTTTACTGATTATTTTGTTAATTTATAATAAAACCATTTATTATTTTAACTTTCTATTAAACATTGTATAACTTCTGAACTAAGCGGTTTTGGACATATGTTCTTATGAACTTTTATGATCAAAATAACCCCAGGAATCAGCTCCTAAAGTTTGTCGCATATATTAAGAATCACCCTGTATATTTACTTTTATATACCCCATGTATTTTCTTTTACAAAGCAGTTAAGTATAGGTATATAGTCAAACTTAGGTATTATAAAAATTGAATATAATCGCTCTTTATTTCGTGTTTGAATTTACTAGAGTTGACCAGTGATACCTTCCATATAGCTGGT
The DNA here is from genome assembly GCA_963170755.1 of Amphimallon solstitiale. Lineage (NCBI taxonomy): Eukaryota > Metazoa > Arthropoda > Insecta > Coleoptera > Scarabaeidae > Amphimallon > Amphimallon solstitiale. The sequence continues at coordinate 93,586,947 of OY720683.1, read as the reverse complement.
CTTAAAACCCGACAAAACTTTTTGCCGCGAGTATACATATTTGCAATAACCGAAATTACCGGTTTATATTAATGATATTTACCGGTTATTTTTGTCCTTGTATTGGTCGGTAAAACCGGATTATCGGTTAACCGTTTGCCAGTAATGAAACCCCTACCTATGGCAGAGAAGGTGTTATTGTAAAGGGCGGCAAATATTATTTTTGTGCCCTGAGCGGCCCAATAGCTAGATAGGACCCTGCCTTTAGGAATGCTGTTAACAAAAAAGATGTTTAGGATTTCGTAGATCAGAAGAAACTTATTGTGTTTTGCGTTTAGTGATATTAAAACTCTCACCTTCAATGATATCAGCTTCGTATTACAAGCACGAATACTATTTACACGACATTTAATTGGTGTATTCATTATTTATTGCTATTGTATTGTATAATTCTTGTTAAATATAAATTTGAATGTATACAACAATACAACCTCTTATAAGTTATACCTAACAACATTTCTATATCTCCGATAACTTTTCAAATGGCTCGCTCGTAATTTCAACTGACAGGTGACTAGAAATAAAATCACTTTCCAGACATTCAAAAATTATCTTGAACTATCATAAACATTGTTCGACACCAATCCCGCAAAAGATATGTACAACTATATGTATATAGTCATAATATTTATGGGCGAGCTGTAATGAAAATTTACTCAACGAAGCATGAGAAATTGTTTTTAATATACACATATGTTCGTATATACGTCCATATTGTATGTATACATGCAGCTTGTGAATACTATCCACATAAACAACGGGCAATTCGTTACGCATTTATTAACGTCCAGCACATATCAAGAAAATACAGAAAGTCGAAAAAATGTTAAAATAATCCTTATGCGCATTTCTGATCGTGTTGTTCTCCTTGGAATAATGAATTGCATCTGTTGTATTCAGAGGTGTTATATTAATGAATCTGTTACATTAATTAACTGTATCTGTATATGGAAATGCTATATTGTTTGTGTAATCGTAATCGAAGAACGTGAAAAATACTGTTATTATCATCGGAGGCAGTGTTGTCCCAGCGACATGAGAGTTTGTAATAGAATTCTGCGCAAAAACGTAATAGATTTAGCTTGTTTCGTAATAGTTGGCGCAGCTATTTTCAAGACTATATAAAGTCCCTGAATAGGTAAAAAACCGCAATACGATAACCATTTTCTGTCCAATAACTCCAATATATGACAGCCCAGCCAATACATATTTTTCTTGATGTAGGTATTATTTGTATATATCCCAACCAGCAAAATCACAATTTCAGCGAAGGATCGAAATATATATTTGCTAATGTAGAACAAGTGTACATATAGTGATTTTGCTACATGAATACTGTTCCAAAAATATAGGACACAACCGTAGTAGCAAAATCACTGTATGAATACTTGTCCTGCATTAGCAAATATATATTTTTATCCTTCTCTAAAATTGTGATTTAGTTGCTTGAGGAGATTTGAAATTAACGTAAAAAAAATCGTTGAAAAATCCACGAAACGTAATAGATTTATATGCTTTCGTAAGGACGTAATAAAACATCGTGAAACGTAACAGATCTGTTACAATTGTAACAGCAATCGCAACACTGATCGGAGGAAAACTACATATACTGCATATTGTATATGTTTGAAATATATACCTACCTATATATATGGATATGTAGTAACATATACATAATAGATACACAGGTTTGTCTTTAAAAATTGCACGTATCGACATTAGAATTGTTGTGTAACAGTATTGTTTATTCTACAATGATCTATTTAAACGATTTGTTATAAATAATAATGATTTGTTAATCATTCATTATTTTCTTTCTTCCGACACTATTTATAATCAATTCTGTGTTTATAATAGAACTGACCAACCTTAGGTACTAGTAAACAAAAATTTAATAATAATATATTATAATATTGTAAGAATAGCATATAGTCTGAGTTCGGATCTTAGAAACTGGATGAAGTGCAGAAAAAGCGTTCTACTTTTCTTAATGTCTGAAATGTAAAGTTTGAGGTATATACAGTCTGTCCAAATTTCGATGCTCACTATTGGTATATCGGTTATTAGAAGACATAGAGGATCCGTTAAATGGAGAATGTTTTGCATAATTCAATGCTCGCAACAAATCTCATTTCAAATTCATTCGGACTTTTTACGGTTTTGAAATATTTTGAAAAAACCAATATTTGTCGATTTGAATTTTCCTCAATAACTCGATATCGCCTAATGCGATCTTCTAAACTGTAACATTGTTGAGACACTCTTTTAAGACAATTTTTTTGGTGTTAACAGTAACCCCCGATTTTCATTGGTTTCCAAATTCTTAGCCCTCTTCTGTTTTTCTTATGGCGGCTTTATTGTAGGTTTTTAATTACTTAGATAGTCCTTAAGAGTAGCTATTCAATAATGTTCAGCATGCCTAATAAATCTTTATTTATACGAGAGATATTAACATTTGAATAAAATTTCACGCTAATGCGAAATTAGTTGGCTATGAAATTAAATAATGGTAGTGTAAAACAGACGATAAATAAGCTCTCTCATTAGTTACATGTAAAAGTGCAGTGCAATTAGTGGAAGATTTAGAATTTTGTGTAAGTAATTACCCCTAAGCATGGAGATTAATAAGAATTGATATTGGCACACACATTTTCAAATGAAGTAAAGGTTGATATGTTGGAAGTTTACTTCAAAGTAAATAGAATCTCTGAAAATGCTTACGCTCAGCGTTTTCCGGAAAGACCACAACCACACCGGACAATTTTTAGCAGAATAATCGGAAATTTAGTGAACTATGGAAGCGTCGAACAAAAAATATCTATCAAGTTAACAATGCTGATATACTTCAAAATAATATTTTACAATATGTTATGAACAATCCAAGTACATCAGTACGTCGAGTGGCTCGAGCAACTGGAATTCCGAAATCTAGTGTTGAGAAATCAAAACGTTGAGAAAAAACAAATACTACCCATGCAAACCAACAATTGTGTAGGGTTTAAGCGATAGTGACTCTCAGCGAAGATTACAATTTAGCAGGTGGTATCTACAAAAATGTGAAGATGATACTGATAATATAATAAAAAGAAAAAAGGAGTCAATAAAAGTTCGTACCAATCAAACCACACCAGAGATTAAAACCAAATAGAACTTGAAACTCCGCAGTTGGTAAACCGTGTTTCATCTGTCCAAAGTATTTTCATAGGAAAATCAGTATCATCTTCACATTTTTGTAGATACCACCTGCTAAATTGGAATTGTATGGGTGGTATTTGTTTTTCTCAACGTTCTGTAAACACTAGATTTCGCATGTACGTCATAATGCGCTATGAACGAAAGCGCGTTCGGACGAGTCGCTTGCAAATTTGTGGGTAAGGTCTGCTCTCATAGCCGTCGTGTGGTTTATTGGATTTGGTGTGTTATTAGTATTTGTAGTGGTTTTCCGTTATTTTCCTTTCTATTCTATATTTCAAGTTTATTTTACGTCCGTTTTTTTTAAAAACAATATTGAGCCGCATATTTCTTTACTAGGTATGTAAATAGAATAATTTCATATACGTATATTGTTGCGTTTTCGGGTTCCAATAAACAACTCGTGCAATTATTTATTTAAAACAGTCTGTATATTTATATACTCAAAATTATTTAACAATATAAAAACATAAAACTAACTTAACACACTTAAACTACTACAATTTAATTATCACAGGTATTTATTTACTACTACTATTATTTATATCTCTGTCCGTATTTATTTATATCACACTATTTATATAAAACGGCACTACTATATTTATTTCTACGCTACCACTACGTAAGGACTTTCTTTATCCCGAACTACTCCGCCCGCAATGAATGAATCCCGTAATGAATTCCGTCTTATATACGTATGTGAAAACATCTCGAAATATTCTCGTAAATTCGGCAATATACCCGTGGAAATCTAGACCCTTCGTTGCTTACGTCGCACATCTGTGAGATGACTCACTGCATTTACGATATTTACCAGCAGCGAGAGAGATGATTTATGGCAGTGTGTAAATAAGAGCGTTTTTATACGTTGCTCGGTCTGTCCCTTTTTTTGCGTGTGACAATTTCGTTTTTATCGCGCCGAGAGATCTGATTCTTTTATTTAATGTAAACACATTTCGTTACAATATGTTGTAAATCGTGTGTTTTCACCTAACCTAGAAAAATGGCGGCAAGTTCGACGACAAAGATAGGAAAAGGTCACATTATTCACAGCCAAGCACGAGAAATCCTTGCTAATGTGATGCAATTTATGAAAGAAGAAGCTACAAATAACGCATGCGGAATTCCCCTGGCACATTTCAAAGGAAGATTCTTAGCTGCAACAAAGGACAGGTCTGTCGTTAAACAAATGAAGGACGTTAGCAGTGGAGCTGTTACTTCATTTTCAAGCCCTCATAAAAAAAGAAATAAACCAAGTCCTAAGAGCACTTTGATGGAATGGCAAACACAAATAGTTCGAACCTTTGTGCATAATTTTTATTTAACTCAACAGAGGAGGCCTACTTTGAAAGGTATACTTTTGTGTTTATATATTACGACATTATTAAAATATTTTTTATAGGAATCCTTAACAAATTAAAGGAGAACGATATTGGCTTTGAAGGTGAATTATCAACTCTTTTGAAAGTGTTAAAAAGAATAGGATTCAAGTAAGTATGAATATTTGATCTTTATATTATTGTACTACGTGGTATTTTTGAAGATGGAAAAGGAGTACTGATAAGAGGCAGACATTAGTCGAATCGTATGATATTCGAGGCAAACGAATAAAGTACCTACGACAGCTTCAGATGTATATGCGGGAGGGCAGATCCGTTGTTTTCACTGATGAATCCAATATTCATAGCTCGCATACACAGACTAAAGAATGGGCCGATGATTCCACTTTGGGATTAAAGAAACCTATATCGAAAGGTCAGCGCTTGATAATGGTTTACGCAGGTGGAAGAGAAGGTTTTATACCAAACGCATTATTAATATTTCCATCAGGTAATTGGTTGCATACTATATACAACGTTAATATTAATTACATTTATGTCTGTAGGAACAAAATCTGGTGATTATCACAATGATATGAACGAGGAGAATTTTACAACATGGGTAAAAACAAAACTACTACCTAATCTTCCACCTAGAAGTGTGTTAGTTGTTGATAATGCGTCATATCATAATGTTAAACTTGAAAAGGATCCTAATTCAAACACAAGAAAAAATGATATGATACAGTGGCTTCTGGAACGAAACATAACTCATGACCCAGCCATCACTAAGCCAGAACTGTACGAAATTATAAAAGCACACAAAACAGCTAATCCAAAATATAAATTAGATACCTTACTCTGGGAAAATGGTCATCATGTGTGAATTGGGTTGCAGCTAGAAATGTAACGTTCAAAATGGCTGACGTGGAAAATTTAGCTCGAGAAAAATTTGCAGCAATCTCTGTAGATGAGTGGGCATCTATTTGTCACCATGTGGATAAAATTGTAGAAGACTATATGCAAAAAGAGCATCTCATCGATGATATCATGGATACTATTGAATTTATGGTAAATACTGGGGAATCCGAAGATGAAGATATCTACGATGAAGAATCATCAGACGAAGATGTATAAATTATAATAAAAATCTTTATTCGTTTAATAAATTCTGTACCCTTTTAAGAAACATATCCATGCTTTTGTATATATTTTTTGTATTTTTTTAATTCGTACTAAAAATAAATAAATACATATTATGGTGTGCATGTCGTAATCATTTTAAGCATCAATATAGCAATTATAAAAGCAAACATGAAATTTTGTTTTAACTTCTTTGTAGTCCTGTAATAAACCTTGACCATTGTTACTTACATTTCGTATTACAAATAAATTTTTAACAAAGTTAATGCCAATGTGTAAATAACACTTTTAATATTGCAATGTCTACATTAAAGAAATACTAATATTAATGAATTCTACTATTATTGGTTAAGTACTACAGACTCAAACTTGAATATACGCAATTCAAGAAGTAAACATTGACCAATTTTTATTGATTACTTCAAAAGGCAATAATTAACTCATAACCATAATGTACGTCTACTTAATTTTTCTAGGTTTTGCAATTTATGTTTACATTTTATACCCCTTTTTAAAATTTATTACGACGCCAATGGTAAGCACATTTCGCGCATCTTAGTAGTGACGTACATGTACTTCTTATAAAAATCGGGCTCTACTTGGCTTGTGCATAACATATTGTAAAATATTATTTTGAAATATATTAGCATCATTAACTTGATAGATCTTTTTTGTTCGAAGCTTCCATAGTTCACTAAATTTCTGATTATTCTGCTAAAAATTGTCCAGTGTGGTTGTGGTCTTTCCAGAAAACGCTGAGCGGAACTTCTGCACGCGTTTTCAGATATTCTATTTACTGTGAAATAAACTTCCAACATATCAACCTTTACTTCATTTGAAAATGTGTGTGCCAATATCAATTGCTAATAATGTAGATAGCAAATAATTTTTAATACAAAAATTGTAGTTAATCATAAGCTCTACAATTTAAAAATACGTTCATTTATACCGAGTGTTCGACAACGATAAACCAACACAACTATCCTTTTTTTTAACTTTTTATGATAGCCCTTCAAGGGCTGAACTAAACTGACATCAACTTGTATTTGTCGATTTTCAACTGTTTCTGAGATATGGCGATTTTTCATTAAAAATTGTAGAACATTTAAAAAGTTGCTATGAAATAACGATTGATGATGGAATACCTATTACGGGCTCAATTAGTAGAGATATCATTTCAGTACGTGAAATTAATGTTTATTTCGACATCTACGTATGTTCTTTAGAATTACATACCATTCGCTAAAGTTCAAAATTCTAAAAAAAAAATAAGTGGAACAGTCTGTATATTTATATGTCATTGAAAAGTACTTAAAGTTTACTAAATAAAAATATATACTTTCAAGTGCCTATGGGCGATATTGCAAAAGTTATAACGAGTTATATCTGAATAAACCCGATTACGATTTAAAAAATGAGGCGTGGCCACCACACGACTTTCTTATACGTATGAACGTTTCAAACTATACAATTTTAAGAATTCTTTACACAAAAATTATTCAAAATCCTATTCTAAGTACCTCTATTCTCTTAATAAATCGCTATAGAATGCATACTTTGTAAGATATTCGAAAAAAAATGCTACCCCCTAAGGGTAAAAGTGTTACTTCCGGTCCGAATTTTGAAATTTCATTTATACAAAAAATATTGCAAATCTAGCACTAAATACTTTTGTACTCTTGAGAAATATATATAGAATGCATAATTTACGACATACTTGCAAAAAATCGCTATTCGATAAGAGTAAAAGTGGTACTTCCGGTCTGAATTTTGAAATGTTTTTTATACAAAAGGTATTGAAAATTATGTTTTAAATACTTTTATACTCGTAACGTACCTGTCTAAAAAGCATGAGTTGCGAAATATTCGCAAAAAACAGATTTTCGATAGAAGTAAAATACCTACTTCCGGTAGGAATTTCGAAAAACTTTTTAAATAAAATTCTTCTCAATTTTTTTTTGAGTATATATGAATTCTTCACAAATTTGTTTAAACTTAATAGCTGACGAATAATTGCCAAAACTCGATTTTTTCACCGAAATAAACTACTACTTGAGAGAGAGAGAGAGAGAGAGAGAGAGAGAGAGAGACTGAGACATTTTTTAAAAACCACTTTTTCGGTATCAGGGGACATCAAAACGTAGACATCTGCAAAAATCTCGAGGTCGAAAATTTTCATCATCACAATACTTCCTTAACTACGTATTTTTTATTAAAATTTTAAAACACAAAAAATTAAAAGTTTGGAATTTCATGAATTAACAATAGTTAAAATATCGTAGTCGCTCTGTGTCATAAAATTTTTCTTCAAATCGTTAACAATTTTTGAAAAGCACTCATCGATGGTATTCCCACATTTGGATATTTTTGGTTATATATCTTTGTGCAAACAATCACTTTCCCACAAAACATAGTCATCTCAGTCGGGGTTGAAGCCAGGATTTAGTTGGAAAACAGCATTACTATCGATAGTTGAAGATCTTATTACATTGTCTGGTACTACCGGATAGAATACTTCGATACAATTAATTTGACTTCCTTTCCTTACTGCAAGGTGTACCGCAGAGTTCAGTTCTTGGGCCAATTTTATTCACTATATACACCTCAAAATTATTACTGTGTATAAAATACTGCAAATCACACATGTATTATGCTAACGACATTCAATTTCTTAACTATTTTCTGCCCTCTGAACGACAAACTTATAAATACAAAATTATCACCGATCCTTCAAATCTATCTAATGCATCTGTCACAATTAAATCCGGAGAAATTGCAGGTCGTCCTTTTCGGTTCTAAAAAGGCTTGCTACAACATTAACAGAACCTTAAGTATTGTTATTAATGATATACATTTACCGGTTGTCAATAGAACGGAGCGCCTTAGTATCTACATTCACTACTCATTCAGATACAAAGATCAAATATTCAAATATATTACCACTGCTTACATTAATTTGAAGAACTATACCCTTAGAGACATACTCTTATTAATGAAACAGTAAAGAAAATGTTATATGAAGCCTTCGTTAAGTCACAGTTCGTGACTGTAGGCGCATCATGGAGCATTGGATTGTTTTACTAGCTCTACAATTCAAACAATAGAAAATGCTTGTCTACGATATATTTATAATACACCCAAACGTGATCGCATCTCCCACAAGTTGGGTGATGCAGGCTGGCTGTAGGGGTTACAGGCATTGGGTTTATATCATGGAATACTTTTAATAAGATTTAGATCAGATGTACGTAACCACCAGATTTCGAGGGTTAATCTCTCCTACGCCCGACGAGAGTTCATTATAGAAACGATCTGTTACTTTTCAAGTGTACTGTAATTATAATCCTCTATCATCTGAGCTAAAATCATTCGCCTTATCGAAGTTTAAATCCTCAAACTAATATGACATCTGTCATAATTATAACTGGTTAACGCATACTGCTTATGGTATTAAGTGTTCACTTACTTGCAATGTATTAGTTGTTTATTGTTGTTTTTGGTGGTAGCTATGATTGTACAGAGCTACCTACTATTGAATACTGGGTTAAACTAGTTTAAGCATTCTTTTATTGTCATTTTGTATTGTTATCAAGGTTAAGCAAGCATAGATGTTCTGAATTTCGCCTTGAGGTTACGTTTTACTGTTTTATTATATCTCATTAATACTTACTTTGTATACTTGTACGTAATAAACACACTTATTATTAGGAATCGGCAATCATTGGTACATTTGATCGGTCAGGAGGTACATTTCCCTGCAATATAGTTTTTAGAGATGTGTTTGCTACTACTTGGTAAGTATAGAGATACAAATATTTACCAAGTAGCAGTAAATACATCTTCACCAAAAGCAATAAATAAATTGCTGCGTAAATGGACTGTTGAAAATAATACAATTCGAAGTCAACCAGGATCAGGTAGACGAAGAGCTACCACAGATGAAGACTACAGAAGTTTATCACAATGTCCGGGAGCATCCATTTACTAGCTTCCGTTCGGCGGTCAACGAAAATGCTTTCCTGCTAGTACGAGTACTGCACGAATAAGACGACCTCTACTGGCGATGAACCAACTTTTCAATCGTCTTCCTACTGAAAGAAAACTGTTAATCGTAAGAGAGGACGAAGATATGATCCAAGATATATTTATGAACGTTCGATTAACGGACGTCTTTTGATGGGCCAGGGGTTATATGGAAAGTAGAGGGTCATTTAAACGGTACGCAATATTAGGGATACACTAGCTAATGTCATGTCTCAATGTGTTACTATACTGCGTGACAACTTGCTGTTTCAACAAGATAACTCCTCAATACTTAAATCCAGAGTGGTTCAGCAGTGGGATCAAAACTGTAAACATTGCAACATTTGCAACTCTACCGTGGCGCCCTAAAAGTCCATATTTAAATCGTCCTGAAAAATCTCTCGGGATTTATGAAAAAGAGAATCTCTGATAATGTATTCAAGAATTCAAATCAATTATCGAATCAAATTCAAGCTGTCTAGGAAAATGTCACCGTGAACTATTGCCAGAAACTTGTCGACAGCATGCGGTCAGTTTAGCAAAAGTAAAAGAAAATAACGGAGGGTGGATACACTATTAAATTTATATATTTTAACCTTCAAATTTATTATTTCTTTCCATTATTTTACTTCACTTTTTATTACCTTTTGTTTTTTTATATTATTTTAAGTTTTGTGTAAATACATTATCTCATTTCCTAATAACTGCCAAAAATATAAAATGCCCTACGTATGCAAAAATATCAGCGAAACAGTAAATCAAGAAAGGGAAATATAAATTCTCTTATACGTGTGCATATTAGTCTCAACAGTTGAAATTCATATGAACCTAAACACATAACACACAATATCCACATTATTCAATATGTGTCGTAATTTTATTATATTAAATAACTTAATTAAGCATATTTTTATTAATATTTAAGAAAAAAGTATTCAAAATCAATGAATATATTTGTGATATTAACTCACATTTAGTCATAAGTTCATTATATATTTATGTGTAAGTATTGTGGCGCCGAAAGTTTACATTAATGCAATAAACGCTACGATATTGATAAACATTTTCAGAGCCTAAAAGAATGTGTGTTTGTGAAGTGTGAGTGGAAATACCCGGACTATGTAGAAAGCGGGGAATCACAGACATCCTCCTATAAAAAGAAAATACGCGTTGAGAAGTCAAGAGTCGAAAGCTAGACACGAAGAGTCGCAAGTTAGACGTAGTATCGAGAGGCAAACTGCAAACAATAGACTCCTGGGAGGGTCGGCAACAATCATAAGAATTGTTGTTATTATAATTTAAATAAATAATAGACTCCTGGGAGAGTCGGCAACGATCATAAGAATCGTTGTTAATATAATTTAAATAAATACATAATAGACTCCTGGAAGAGTCGGCAACAGTCATAAGATTTGTTGTTATTTGTAAAAGTAGTAAAACAGTGATTAAAGTGGCACACACATATTAAATATGCAAAGTGTTACATCGTCGTATTAAAGATATTGTGCTCCATTTGGCAGAGCAAGCTGATTCGTCACATCTGGGTCGTGAACACAAAGAAAAGGCCGCTGAAGTATTGAAGAAAGAAGCTGAAAAAAGAAGTTTTAAAATAAGGTATTGTTTAAATGATAAAAACTTATTGTGTGTAAATGTATTCGATAATAAAGTATTAAATATTCTAAATTAAATTTCAAAGAGAGACGAAATAAATAAATATAGTTGTTAAACAAACATCGTCTCCGAAATGTAAAGTATAATGTAACTTAATATGTTTCGCAATTGTCGTATATGTATATAATCATACATAAATCTTGTATGCAGCATATGTCGTAAATTCTTGGCATTATTGTTTATGTTTAAATATAACAAATAATGTGCGTAAATATTTGTGACAATTTAATATTTGTAAAAGCGCATTTAAATTGTCTATTAATATATTTTTGTTTTCCTTTATGTTAAGAACAATATATTATATAAATCTTTTTCTTTGCCTGTCAAAATATATATATATAATTAATTGATTTTGAATATAAGTATTATTAAATTTTTAATTGGTATTTTTTTTATAAATGATCCAGGAACCTTTTTAATTAATCATTTCTATTAATCTGAATCGCCCTTGAGAGAATCCGAACTGAGTTGAATTGGCAAAACAAATTTTACACTTTATTTTTCAAATTTAACATTACATTTTTACATTATAAATTTATTAAATTTAGATATAGGGATTCCAATTCATTATGTCGCTCAATTTCGGGGCATTTTAATTGCATTTTAAAGGGGGTTCTATTTCAGTGTGGAGGTATTATTCCTGAAAATTAGAAATGGGTACGAATTTAAACGGATTGAATTGTTTGTGGAAACCGTTTTTTGTAACTAAGTTTACCCCCATTGCCGATCTCTACTTATTATTATATAAGAGATTTCGTAAATTACATACCAAGAAAATACTCCAGCGTAAACACAAGAAAAGATCTTTTACATACGCTTCTTGTAGCATCGGATTGTGTAATTTGCCATTTGAGAACTTTCTCGTTCATTATAAAAAAATCACTACTACAAAGTGCAATTGAATTAGTCAAATCTAACATTGAGTGAAAATATAGAAGAAGATAATAATGAAGAAGAACAAGAAGCGGCAGAAAAAGCTTCAACAACATCTTAAAATGCAGTACTATATGCTTCATAATTTTCCTGTTTCACTAATCACAAAGACTAAAAGACGACACTTCAATTAGATATTTCAATATCTCCCGAAAGCGGAAAATGTAAAAATGTGCGTATATTTATTCTCAAAGATATCTCTCTGGTAAACACCTTGCGTTTCATGAATCTAACACTTGAATCTATACGTAATCCATGTAGCGACGTTGTTAATTCATTTAGCAAATACAGGCTTTTCACGCAACTTTCACTAATTTGCACTAGGCCGTGTACAATAAGTCAACGAACTCAGTCGACATATCGATACCGGCTGCATGTATCATTAGAGAAAATTGACAATCTTTATTCTTCATTCGAATAATGAAGTCGCTTAATATTCAATCGATCGGTTTTAATGGCATTGTTCTGTTACAGTAGACACACAAGCAATCATGTGTATTGCAGAAATCACAATAGATATCTAATGTACTCTTGCATATAATAATGTAAGAATGAAATGGAACGTTTTTGTACAGTTGCAATTCTTGAATGCCAATTCATTCATTGATATGTTCTTGAGCGAATAAATGTTGCCAATAAATAAATAAATAAACTCTGAAACCCGGCCTCAAGGTTTCGCATAATATAATTATTGGCGCCAAACACTTGGGAATTAGATAAATTAGCTATTTAACCGTAGAAGTGACTAAATACATAACATTACATGCCGTTCGATTTCGATAACTACTATCCAGTTGTTTCCATTTTCTTACAGAGAGAAAATTGAGAAAAGTGAAAATTAACTATCTATTCCTTATACGTTTAACAAAACATGTATGTATGTATGTAAAAGATCTTTTCTTGTGTTTACGCTGGAGTTTTTTCTTGGTATGTAATTTACGAAATCTCTTATATAATAATAAGTAGAGATCGGCAATGGGGGTAAACTTAGTTACAAAAAACGGTTTCCACAAACAATTCAATCCGTTTAAATTCGTACCCATTTCTAATTTTCAGGAATAATACCTCCACACTGAAATAGAATCCCCTTTAAAATGCAATTAAAATGCCCCGAAATTGGGCGACATAATGAATTGGAATCCATATATCTAAATTTAATAAATTTATAATGTAAAAATGTAACGTTAAATTTGAAAAATAAAGTGTAAAATTTGTTTTGCCAGCTCAACTCAGTTCGGATTCTCTCAAGGGCGATTCAGATTAATAGAAATGATTAATTAAAAAGGTTCCTAGATCATTTATAAAAAAAATACCAATTAAAAATTTAAATAATACTTATATTCAAAATCAATTAATTTTGTATATATTTTTTACAGACAAAGAAAAAGGTTTATATAATATAACTACTAACAACTAATGGTTTTCAAAAAAGCCTGCCTGAAAGTATCACCACAATATGTTGTAAATTATGCATTAAATATATATTTATCAGGATTACAAAAGTATTTAGAGCTGGATTATAAACCAATATTGATCTTCAATTTTTCAATGTCAATGATGCCCTCATCGTTAACGACAGAATCGTGCAATATATGTGTATAAAGGTGTCTCATTTAGAACTACAGGATTTGAATTATGTGTTATTTGTTTTTTGTAATATATAGGGTGCTAATATATTTAGCATTTACCATTGGGAAATGGTGCGTATAATTGTTGAACAACGAATACTTTGTGTACAACTTTTTTTTACAACAAAATCGGCGATCATTCACGTTTGCATTATGGAAAAAATAAGACAAGATTAGTTAGATTAGGACGAAAGAAGGAAGTACCTACAGAGTTAGCAGTTTGCACCTTAAAGGGGCTTACGCAGAGGTGCCGACTAACTGGCGCCATATGCGCTAACGTAAATTCCGCCGATGTAAGGTATTCGTTAAAATAAAACAAACAATAGAAATTTTTGTTTTTCTTATTATGTTTTTGCATTAAATTGAATACAAAAGATTAATTAAGGCTTCGTTGGGAGTACTTTCTTGTAATTCAAATTATTTACTTGTACATTTCACTTTTCAACTTTTTAAAAACTAATTCCAGTCGAGCATGCATTAGACCTTTGTTTATTTGTGCTTTAAATGTCGTTTTTAGTATTTCGTAAATAAAAGTGGTACTAACTATTGTTTTAACGAAACCTTGTAAAGTCCAGACTTTACATTAGCGCTTATGGCGTCACCCCCTTATGTCCTACTTCACGGCAGTTAGTCGGCACCTCTGCGTAAGTCCCCTTAATCAAGAAATTTGAAGAGACGGGTTCTGTTTTCGAAAAGGAAACACAAGTACGTTTTCATCGTGCTCGGTCATTTGCCAATATTGCTGCAGTGTGAAGTAGGGTATTTGAAAATCAAAACATCTCAATTCGACGTCGGTCACAATTGAATTTTGAAGCACCACGCGTCGCATTTTAAAGAAAGATGTGCATCTGAGAGTAGATTAAATTCAGTTGACTCACAATTAAAAGTTACAGACAATTTGCAACGTCGTACATTTGTGAATTGTGTGTTAGGTAAGACACAAGGTGATCCTGATTTTTGCAACAAAATTTTTCTCTTAATCGAAAAGTCTTTGTCTACCAAATTGATCACTTTGAACCTCATGTAGTTTCAACAGGAAGTAGTACAGTACGTGAAACCATAACGGCGTTGCATACTCAATTTCCAAATCGCATTGTCTCTAAACATTATGACATCTGTTGGTCTGTAAGCCACTGTAACGCCACTTGACTCTTCTCTGGGATTATGTAAAACGGAAAGTGTACTCCCAAACAAACCAAAAACAACCAAAAAGATCAAACAAGATATACAACATGTTATTCGAGAAATAGACCCAGGTTCATGGAAAATGTTGCAAAACGAATAAGATCATGCCAGAGCAGTCGAGCAGGTCATATGAATGATATCCTTTTCTATTTGTAGCGGTCAAGTCTTAAAAATAAAAAAACGTCAGTGTTACAAATGTTATACGTTTTATTCAAAAAAATCAAATTCTATAGTTCCAGATGATACAGCTTTTAGATAAGTACAGATATCTGGAATCGCGACTTTTGCAAGGGTATGTATGGTGTTCGAGGTATTACTTTTTATAGGTTCAAATCCTACCTTAGTGGCAGAAATCAGTGATTTGCGTAAATGGGATTACATCTAACAATTTGTCGACTGAATTGGGATACCACAGGGGTCTGTACTTTGTACTACATTATTTTTAATTTATGTCAATGATTTAACGTCTTGTCTTGGACAGAGAAGAATTAAAGACAGAGGGATTAGAGATTACATGCTTCATTTTTAAATTGTAGTTATAATTTTGTTTGTATATTCTTTATTATTAATTTTATATTATCTGATTGTAAACTTTGTATAATTAACAATGACTTTGACGTATGTAAAGACATGTGTACCAAACACTAATGAGTAAATAAATAAATAAATTCACTCAGTTGCGATTCTATATAAATTCATCCCCACATTTGGCTTGAATTTAACAAAATTATTTTTCACTCACGAGCAAATAAAACAGCTGTGCAGAGAAATATGGGATCATCTGTTAAGGAAATTCCAAATTTAACACAGTTTGAAAACGTTATTGGTAACGTTTTATAGAATTCCTGTCAAAAAGCAACGAATTATCTATATATTTTATGATGTTGATTTCCTGCATGATTATGTTTAGATATAATAAATAACTCTATGAAAACAAAGAAATTGGCAACATTCAAGCGTATGATTGCACTTAGCATATTCACCCTATATGCTTGTTAACGTTCACTTTCGGAGGTTAAACATTTTGCTCGTAGAAAGTATATATACCCAGTGGCGGCGCGTGGTTTAATACTTTGGGGGTGCACAACCTCAGAATAAACAAGAGTGTTGCTGGCAAATAGCCGGAGGCGAAAAATTTTTTGGGGGCCACGCCCAAAAATACTTTTTTTTGGACTATCAAACCGTAGAAATTAAAGGAACTTATTAAGAAATTAGAAATTAAGTAACTTACCTCACCGAGTCACTCGGCCTCGCTAAACAATTGTTTTTATAGATAAACGTATAATAGTTTTTATATTTCACAAACACGTTTTGTATTGAAAATCAATTCGTCTCTTATTGAAGTGTAAACTTCTTTATGCGCGTTGCGTTGATTGTGGGCACTGAGCAAGACTGAGCCGTCACGCTCGGCTATGTAACGCTCGTTCGGCTAAAGTCGGCTCGAGTCGACTCAGGGAATGAGAGAAATATATCATATAGAGGTATTTAATTTCAATTAAATTGAAATTTAAATGAATAAATAAATTCATGTCCCCGAGCAGATTCGATCCCGAGATCTCATGGGTAAGGAGCCGGCACTTTAGCATCAGACCAGCGCGGAAGTCGTAAGCGAATATTCATATTGTCTATTTATATATACACACATGCGATTATATATGGCGGCCGCTGCCATAGCAACGGCCGCGAAATACAATTTCGCGGCCGTTGCTTTGTTGTGTGTGTATAAGACATTATCTCTATAATAATATTGTAACGAAACCAGCAGACATTCGAGCGACAATAAAAAAAAAGGTTGTAAATCATCTCGGCGCGACGTATAAAAACGATATGTAAACAAGTCATAAATATATCATCTCACAGATGTACGGCATAAGCAAGGAAGAGTCCAGATTTCTTCTGGTATATTACCGAATTTACTGGTACTTTTCGAGAACGTTTCATGCAGATATATATATGGCGATTCATTGCGGGATGAGTAATTGCGGAGTAATTCGTGATTAAGAAAGTCCGTAAGAAGTAGCCGACGCGCGTAGAAATAAATACAGTAGAAATAAATATAGTGGTGCGTGTTATATAAATAGAAGTGTGATATAAATATACGGACATATTAGTAATAGAAATAAATACCTGTGTTAATTTATTAATAGTAGTTTAAGTGTGATCCGTTAGTTTTTATATTTTATATTGTTATATAATTTTAAGTATATAAATATACACTGTTTTAAATAAATAATTGCTCGAGTTGTTTATTGCGAACCCGAAAACGTTACAATATAATAAATCTCAGCAACTGAATTCATCCATGCATTTGTTTCTCAATAGATAACATTTCGAGGGCAGTTAGTCTATTCTGGCCCATTGTACTTCTAAGGAAAGTTTTTATTCGGTTTAATGTGGAGAAACAACGTTCCGCATCTGCGATCTCCCAACCGAAGTGCACTGATTACATGTGCACACGAACCAACTTAAAACATCGAACGTCCTCGGACTGTCGCGGGGACCAAAGAGTGCGGGCGGAAAAGGTTCCACCAACTAGATTTAATATTCACATGTGCAATGAACGAAGCGATTTGGCAACGCGGTGAACCGATGAAAGGCTCGCTTGGATATTGGTTGGAACAATTTATATCGCTGATCTTTGCGTCTTTGAAGAATTGTTTTTGGATTTAATAGACATGTTATACTGTTATTATAAAATTATTTAAAGAATGATAAAATTTAAATATGCTTTTTTAATAAGAATACATTTGGGAATGCACGTGCACTTATTGAGGAACCGCCACTGTACCTACATACCCATAACATACCTCGCTTTTTTAAAATTCTGCTAAGTACGTTCTTTTGGCCTGATTCTGATCCCTTACCTTGGTCTCGTGCTCCGTCTACTTTCTTCTTTCTTCTACGGGTGCATTGTGCATTATTATTCATCGTAAGAAGGTGACTCCATCAACTTGATTGTTTTCGTTTTATAAAATCTCGTATTGAGTTAATTTCAAGTTCTGCTCTAATTTTTTCGCATACTATCAAATAATAAAATTAAAATTTGTTGACAAATTACTACATTGTTAACTGTTTACATATATTAAATTGTCCAGTAAATAACATTTTTAGTTGTATTCAGAGTCTTAGCGGGATATTTTAAGCGCTTCTTATGATTCTGATACAAGGTATAATAATAGTTATTTATGTAACAAGTCAGTAAAGTGATTCTTTATCGAACGAGTCTGATTTACGAGCCAAGCGAGTGAAGCGAGCGCGGCGAGTAACAGATGAGTTCGGTAAAGGTACTTTACTGACGTGGTGCATACAAAATTTTATCGCCAACTGTGAAAATTATTAATTTAAGAAATAAAGATATAATAACTTATGACAGTTTATGACAGTGACAAACGATTTAATTTTAAAGTCATCAGTCATGGCTACGCTGACAGATATTAGCGGCAGGTAAAGTATTTTTTCTATTCCGGTGCTATAAAGTTCACTTTACGACACCCGTTTTGGTTGCATAAAGTATTACTTTATCGCACGCTAATTTTATTTTTTTGAAGTTGGTAACAAAAAAAATGGAACCAAATCGTATTTAAATGTCAAAATATAAGCCTTTAAAGTAACAAAAATGTGCAATAAAATTGTACAAAGAATAAAAAGCACACATGCTAACATTTCACTTACTAATTCGCAATATAAATTGTTAAGCAGAGTTGGATGATAAGTTGTCGGATGCTACTATTGACATTTACTTACCATGTTGAATAGTACAACTAAAGTTTGTTTTGATAAATATGTAGAGAGTTTGTGGACGAAAGATTTTGTAAATTGTCTTCTGCTATTTTGCGAATCTCTGGGGGCGTACAGTTATTTATTTCGTCCTTTTTGTTGATAATTTGAAATAATTTATTGTATAAATCAGTCTGAATTTTAAACACAATTACATATAGCACCACCGATATTCAAATATTTAAAACGTTCTACTTAAAAATCAGAGTAACCAACTTCAAAAAAGCAAAATTTCTAAAATATTCGAACAAAACATGTCTCTTATTTTAAGCTTTTTTGAACTTTTAATAACCGAAATAGAAAAAATAGTATAAAATACACGTTTCATAAGACATTTTGCGCACTTGTTCTTTAGAAAACTCGCCTAGCGGCTCGTTTTCTAAACTTGAACGCGTGCGCAAAAATCGTGTCTTATGAAACTTGTATTTTAATATACTATTATTGTACAGTACGATAAAGTGTTTCTTTACCTCCGTAAAACGCTATGGTAACGCATCACTTTACTGACGGTTGGCGATAAAATAATTAAACATGTTATTAGGACTTGTAACAACCTAACCTCAAACTATTTACAAACAACAGCTTGCTCAAAATAGTTTAATTTGTAACACTATTATGACATCATAGTGATGTTCTTTCATCGTATATTTCGTTAAAAGACCTATACCTGTTTACTTCCTACAAAACTGTTGCACTCGCCTAAAGCCGCTCGTGTATCGTGCTACATTCTAAATGACACATGACACTGCAAATCCAGTGTCCATCCGCGGCAGTGTTACCACACGTATGAAAGTAATATATCGTACTTGTTGGTAAAAATTACCGTATTTGCAATAAAAATACTGTACTTACAGATTTATGATAAATAATACTGTATGTTTAAATAAAATATGTATTTTTAGAATTCATTATACATATAGATAACAAAAAATAAGTATAAAATTAATTAAATAAAATGCAATATTCTTCACTAGTGCTTATTTATTATGTAGAAAATGTATCATCATCGCTATTACTTCCATCATTGGATTTGCTTTTGTGCTCGTATAAATATAAATGTTCAGAGTGCATTCTCGAGAACATGTCTTTATTTGGAAAAAAATTCGTACAGTTTCCATGCCGAGTTATGCATTCTTTGGCAAGTAAACAACCATTAATGGTTTCAGTGAGTTGGCACGAGGAGACATTTTCAAAAGTTAAAAATATATACATATTTCAAATATATATGTGCGATTAAAGTATATCGGCTTTTTAATTTAAATGTAACTTATACAATTTTATGCTCAAAAATAAATCCTTATTACACCATAGCTAAGGATAATTACTTTATTTCATCTCTTAAAGTGGTACAAAGTCTTATGTGGTCGGCGAAGGGTACTTTTACCTCATGTGTGTTGTGGGTATTAACAAAAACAATTTGTACTTGGGGAACTCGCATAAAATCGAATCAAGAAATTCCACCAATTTTATATTACCAGTACAATACATAAGCGACATCTGTTAAATATTCTAACAAATTTTTACTGATATTTTCCCTTTCGAAAAATATTTAAATAAAATTATATTGAAAAACACATATTTTTGGAAAATGGTTTGTTGTCGAAATTACCGTATTTTCACGTACGGTAATGGCAATTGGACCGTACACTTTACATTTATAATTCATTACCGTAAGTGTGGCAACACTGATCCGCTGCTGAACCAACGATTCAATTGATATACTTACGTTTAAACCTTCATGGGATTTGTAAAACAAACAAATACAAACATAGTTTTATAAATTTTTATTGACATTTTCAACTTATATAATACCTATGTATGTATATATATTTATATATAATATAATTATCAATTTGATAAAATATAAAAGCTTAAGAAGGTGTACAAGATATATGTACTATCACACAGTCGTATTAAAAGAAAAACAATACTTAATAACTACAACCATTAAAACTTATAAAATGAAAAAGAATACATAATATTATGCAGTAACAACATAAAAGAGTTCACATACATACGTTTATTTTGTCCCAAAAATTCAAATGAAATAAAAGGGGGAAAGATATACTTATATAATGTAGAAAGAGAGAGAAAGATATAGAGAGGTGTCTGATATCTTTATTGTGTATAATACAGAGAACACAGACAATTTGTGAGTTACAAGGAGTCGATTATTAGTTTTATTAATTCAGCTACCGTATACAGACAGTTTTTTTTTTCTATATTATTTTACTTTTGACCATTTTTTCTCTAGCAGAAGAAAAAAACGGCCACGTTAGTTTACACATATATACCACGGAGAAGTTTTCCTCGTTATTTTTTTTTATCTTTTGTTTAAAATTACAATTAAGGAAACTGCAAATATCGGATGATAATAGCCGCGGAAACAACAATTAATTAAAACAGTGATTCCGCACAGATATGTTTTAAAATATGAACCCGAGAACGTCCTCAAAGCGATTATCGAATTGAAGAAACCGACTAAGAAATTACGGGTGAAGGATTCGACAGGGAAGATGTCGGAAAATCACACAATTGTAATCCTACTTCCATTTCGATTTTCTTTCATCTTTCCTGTCGAATCTGAATAAATAATTCTCGTTACCCTGACATATACAGTCTGTCCATGATAAGGATATATTCGCTATGCAACAAATGGAAAGAATTTATGCATTCTCAAGATTGAAATTACATTTAAAAATGTAGTTCTGCTGCAAAGACTACATCAATTAACACTTCATCACTTTCCTCTTCATTAAAATTGCAATATTTGTCCGAAAATTTTTGGGGGCTAAAGTATGTAATTCTGCATTGTATCTATTATAACGTCATCATACCAATTTTAAGCTATGTCTCGCTAATGCAGTTCCGTCATAGATATCGCAATATAACTCACAAGCAATCAAATAAATCCGGAGTTGAAGTATGTTGTGCATGATAAAACGTTTTTCCTAACTTACGCATTTGTAATGTCAACATACATACATAACTGTCAACGTCGACATTTCACATTACTGTAAATGCGTAAGTAAGAGAATACGTTTTTCGTGCATAACCTACTTCGACTCCGGACTTATTTAATCGCTCGTTAGAAGAATAATATAAAAGTTCCTACTACAACCAAATTACTGATAAAGAGACCGCCATCTTAGATGCCCGGTTTTAAACAGGGACAAGTGGAAGAAGATATTGGTTTCGAGGGACATCCAATATGGCGAATAATTTGTTGTTCACCCACCATCGATTCGTTCAATTTGTATAAATTAATGTGAAGACATAATAGTTTTACATTTTAACAGGTTTCTACAGTTGGCAACTCGTTTATGATAAAAGTAACGGCCATTTTGTTTTACTATTCTGACATTTAGTGAGTAACAAAGTATTGCAAAATATAGAATTGCTGTTTTCGATAGTTTGGTAAGAATTATAGTTTTTTTACATGTGTTACTAACGCTGTATCCATACTGTTCTAATCTTCGTTGAAGAGGGATATTTCGCCCAAAAAGCGCACAAAGATTGTTACTTTAAGTGAACACACGTCAATAACTCAAAGAGATATTGCCAAAGAGTGTGGTATGTATTTGGGTAAAAAAAGTGAGCTGGATTGTTGAATATTGGAGAAAATGTTTCTTCTCCGATGAAAGCCATTTTTTGATACAACGAAATTATTAGAAAATTACAAACATCTATGAGTTCATTGTGCAGATTATCTATGGGTTGTGACCAGTGCTGTCACCTGCACCAAACTAAAATTCCCACTAACATAATAAAATTTATTTTTTTCCAAGAAAATTCTTAACCTCATCGATCAGATATCTATATTACAAGCAATCTAATGGGAATTTTCACAGAGCTGAAAACCTGTGGAAGGGTGTACTCATAACCAGATTTTGATTATGACTGATGACTGGCTCCTTAAATGCTTTAAAAGCACGTAAATCAACTCCAACTCAGTACTGTACTGTCTTGAGATTTTGAAAAGGTATTCCTTTGAGGTGGATTCCAATTCCATACTCTTCTTGGTAATCTTTCTTCCTCCATTCGACGCAGAGGTCCATACCACTTCAGCTGCCTCCCATTTATAACATCTATAATAGTCTCCTTCACCCCCATTCTATCTCTGATGTTCTCATTTCTGACATGGTCGTATAAAGTTATTCCGCAGCATCTTCTCCAATATGTCATTTCCGCCGAAAGCAACCTTTGATTCATTCTTTTGTCTATCACCCATATCTCTGACCCATGTCATAACTGGTTCAATGATTGCTTTAAATATGTTCGTTTTTGTCCTTTTTGTCAGGTTCTTGTTCCACACAGTAGGATGTAATGCTTTTGTTATATTCTTTGCTCTGCCTATTTTCTTCATTATGTCCTTGTCGTCTCTTCCGTCCTCGTCTGTTGTCACCCCCAGGTATTCATACTGGCTTACATTTTTTATTGTTCCGCTGTCTAACTCTATATCCCGTCCTTTCCCTCCTATGACCACATATTGGGTTTTCTCCATGTTTAACTGCAGGCCCCACTTAGTATATTCTTCTATGAGCTTGTTCAACATATATGTCACATCCTGTTGATCCTCCGCTACTACTATTTGGTCATCTGCAAATAGTACCGTATGTATCGGGCTGTCATTTCCATGTTCCCATGGGGCTACATTTTTTAGTCCAATGTTTTAAGGCCGCGTCCAGGTAAATTTTAAAAAGGGCAAGGGACAGACAGCATCCTTGCTTTACTCTCTTTGATGGTGTGAATGGCGATGAGACTTGGGCTCCCACTTTTACGACGGCTTGACTGTCTTTGTGCAGGGCTTTCACTGCGTTTATGTATTTTTTATTTATGCCCGTTTGTTCCATAGTAACCCATAGCTTTTGAAGCGGAACGGAATCAAATGCTTTCTTCAGATCTATAAACGTAACATGCAGTTCTCTTCCTTTATTTAGCTTTTTTTCTGCGAGGTGTCTTATCGTAAATAGATTATCTATACATGACCTTCCCGATCTAAATCCTCTTTGTTCTTCTATCTCTCTCGTTTCTTTCTCTATTCTAGCTTTGAGATTATTCCGTATAGTCTTCCCACTGATGACGTAACGCTTATTCCTCTATAATTATTGCAATCTTTTCTATATCTTTTTTGTAGATCGAGTGTATATGGGATATTTTCCAGTCATTTGGTATGTTTTCTCCTTTTAGGCACTTATTAAATATAATTCTTTTTGTTGTGGCATGTTTTATTAACTCGATAGGCAGATCACCTGGCCCCGGCGCTTGATTGTTTTTTACTTTTTGTAGAGCTTTCATCACTTCTTCCACCGTAATTTGCTCCAGTTCGTCTGCATCTGTTTCCTCTGCATGTAATTTTGTGTCCAGGTACTAAATTCGTTTTTCTATCAGTAGATCACTGTAGTAGCTCTTCCACGTTTCAGTATCTATTGGATTAATCTTATTTGCTACATTTCACACTTCTTCCACCGTAATTTGCTCCAGTTCGTCTGCATCTGTTTCCTCTGCATGTAATTTTGTGTCCAGGTACTAAATTCGTTTTTCTATCAGTAGATCACTGTAGTAGCTCTTCCACGTTTCAGTATCTATTGGATTAATCTTATTTGCTACATTTGAGTTTTGTCTAAGACTGTTTATTGTTTCCCAAGCTTCTCTTTACCTAGATCCTCCTATCACCGAGCTTATTTGTGCGCATTTATTATCCCATGTCGAGTTTTTTACCTTTTTTATTTCTTTCTGGACAAGGTATCTGTATCTGTTATATTGTTTCTTGTCTTCCTCGTCTTTCGTGGTTAGATACTTGAAGTATAACTTTTTCTTTTCTTCTTCGACTTCGGATAGTTCGTTCGTCCACCAGAAATCTTTTGTCGGTCTTCTTATCCCCCATCAAAACATCAAATGCAATAAAAAATTAGTTCCAAACCAACATTTTAATTGACTCTGACCCAGCTTATGGAATTAATAGTATATATTTCAATTCCAGGGTTAAATTAATAATAATTAATTAAGTATAAATAGATATGATGTGTTAAGTATATTTATTGAATATAAGACCGTAAAGATCATAAAAAACACCAAGATGAAATGACTATCCAGCATTAATACATTCACCATTAACTTATTAGCAAGTCACCATCAAAGAAATCTGGAAAATTACTACAGTTAAGCAGAATTTAACTAAGGAATATAGTTATGATGCCTGCATAAGGTAGGACGTGCAAATGGTTCTGAATGCAATGCATGTGACGGAAATGGTGGAAAGCTATACCATGTACGTTTTGAGTGCAATGCTACTACCAACACATGGAAGACGTGCTTCGAAATTGATGATATCCACGAGGAAGATGAAAGGAACGCATCAGTGAAGACCCTTTTTGGGCCTCGTGAAGGACTTTAAAAGATGGATGTAATGGTGAAACACCACCAATATATGTAAAACATATTGTAAGATTGGTGAAATCGATGAAGAAGATAGAAGAATCGTATCATTGTTTGATACATAAGTAAAGCTGAAGAAATACACTGTTTGACTCGGCTTGCCTCTAATTCCTTTACCTGGACTCTTTACTTCCCATACAGTCTTTACTGGAACACTTTTTTCAATTCTTTGCAGGTGACCCCACCAACTTGGTTGCCTTTGCTCAATAAATTCATGCACCCAAATGATTTCAAGCTCTTCCCTGATTCTTTCATTTCATATTCTCTTCTTGCACTCCCTTGGCTCTTCTAAGATATCTGATCTCTGCCGCCTGCAACATGGTCTTCTGTCTTGCTGATAGCATCAAGGATTCACACTCATGTGTTAGTATAGGTCTGTATATTGTTTTGTACACTTTCATTTTTGTTTATGTCAATCATAGTGTAGTAAATCCTATATAATCCTTTCGGATTCTTTGGGAAACGTCACAATACAAAATATAAAAGTAATTCAACACATATGTTTAAGTTATTATGACAGACATACATTAAAAAAAATAAAACACAGAAACCATCATAACAATGTACCGTTTAAAAATTCATTTACCGAGTAGTAGTAACTCCTTTCAATTAGAAATTCCTTGGTTGTAACTTTGAATTTATCATATGATATTGTTTCTAAATTATTTAGCAATTTGTTAAACACTTTAATAGCCAGATATCTGGGATTTGTTTCGCTAAAGCTAAGTTTATGACTAGGAATCTCCACTGTGTAAGCATTACGAGTGCAGATATTTTTATTTAACGTCGATCATTTTGGCTAACTTCTCTACAGCATATAATAGCAGCCGCCAAATATAAACGCACGGTAGAGTCATACTATTATGCTCCCTGAACAGATCTCTACAACTCGTTCTTGCAGATACTTTCAACATAACATATTTGTTCTCTTGTGAATTCTAAACACGCAAACCATATCTGCTGATGATTCCTATGCTGTTATACCATATATTATCACTGAGTAAGAACAAGCAAAATATAATATCCTTAATATTGCAGAATTCACTTCATCTCTCAGCCTAGTCAGAGCAAAACATATGGGGCTAATTTTATTGCACAAAATTTTTATATACTCTTTCCAATTACATGTTGAATCAACAGTTAAAGCGATAGTTGTCTGAGGCCCCCTAACTAGATGAAATTTAACTCGATCGCGTGATACTGTCTTAAATTCAATAATTACAGTCTTCTCATTATTTACCACAAGATTGTTGCCTAGGATATAGTGATTCAAGACACCCAAACTATTGACCCATTTCGACCCAAGTCTTTAGTCTTATAAGTTAAATGTTATCCGCGTACATAATGATGTTATCTGGTGGAATATGAGTCACGCATATGATGTACAAAAGGGGCCCAAGAACGCTCCCCTGTAGCATCCCACGCCAAACAATGCAGTCCAATTTGCACGTACTGACTGGGTATCTAAATAACTTTGAAACCATTTCAAAGGCGTGCCCCAAATACCATACCTAAATAATTTTTGCAGCAATAGTCTGTGATCAACTAGATCGAATGCTTTACTCAAGTCGACAACACTGTGCTGCGGCCTTCTATAGCCATATTGATGGTCATTAAACAGATTATACTTTTGTATAAATTGGCTACCAGCTTTTCAATGATTTTTGCAAATACACTAACAAAGATATCGAACGGCAATTATCATCTAGTTCCTTTGATGCATTTTTAAAGAATGGCTTAATCTTTGCTACTTTCAACCGTACCGGAAAAAAAAACCTCCACAAAGGAATCACTTGATTAATGTCATTAACAGTAACATAACCTCATCATTGCAATGCAATGTTGTACAATTCAAAATAGTAGAGAAACATGTCGATTATTTTTGTATAGGGCATATTGAGAATGACAATCAACCTATACGCATATCTTAAATTAATAGGTGTGTGTTCAAAACTTAACTTGTTTTTGTAAATGATTTAAATGCTAACTTATGGATATTTATAATTCTTTCCCCATGAAATTAGTTATGACAATTGTGTATTTATATGTTGATCGACATTTGCTTACATACTAAAATGTCTAAACACCGTATATAATGACAATCTGTAAATATAGGTGTCTCCTACTAGATTTATAATGATAGCGTTATGGTCAATTAGCAATATTTTTATAAAGGGGAAATAAAAACATTTAATTAACTTCTTTTAATGATTTAAGTGTGGTAGTTTGAAAAATATGTACACAGAATGTTCTATTTGCAATAAGTCGCCCATATTACAGTTTGAATCAATCAACCAATAAACTCTTTACTTCATTACACATTGTTAACAAGTACTTTATTCAGCTAGCTAGCTAATTCTAGCTAATTATCCTACGTACGTATTTTAATTAGTTTTTAGCTTATATTCCTTACTATAAAATATCTTCATGAGCAGAGTCACAATCTCATCTTGAACAGACTGTATCACCTTAGCCAATTTCTACCCAAAATTCCGCCAAATTCAATATTCGCCAGGATTATTTTTCATACACTCAATTCGTCTTCGAAATTAGTTTGAAATGCTCCAAAACCAATTTAGAAGTAGTGTGCAGACATAAAACAACACGCAGATGCCCACCTGGTTGAATTGAGCATACGTACAATTATTTACGTGTTTTAACGTGAGCGCGTACGAATGCCACTTCGTCTCGATGAAGTTTTCACATTCAGCATTCAACGCGTAACGCTTACAGAAAAAGATCCGATATGAGCATTTTCACCTATTCTGCATCGAGAAAAAAATCGATTTTCATCTGTTTACATATCGTTTTTTTTTGTTCCACATTTAAGATACTGCTTAAAATAACCATTAGAGGTCGCCACTATAATATACTCAATTTCAGATCATATATATGAAATGTACTAATTTTTCTTTTGTCCCAAAGTTTTTGTTTTACTTCTTTTTTTTTCTTTTCCCTTTGTTTTGTTTAATGCTTGCAAGTGAGAATGAAGAAGACGTTGATCTTTCGTTTTGTTTTCTTTATATACGACAAACAATAAATATCACAAAACTACATAATATTAATCATCTATAAATATATTATAGTATTGTCAAATTTAAGAATTCCTGCCTTTCTCATTTTGTCACGTCTACACTTATGATATTTTCTTTTAATATTTAATTTGTTTTCGTTTTAAAGTTGGTGATACTTAAAAAAAAATATGAAAGACTAGAAGAACATCAAACAAAAAACCAAATACGAATAAATACTAATTAATCGTTATATTTATTTATTTTCAATAAAATCACATTCTATAAAAATTACTCATTCATAAATTTTCAATTACCACAATTGTTACAAGCAGCACATGTATCGCCAAAATCGTCCTAAAATATCCTTACAGATGTTAAAAATTACTATTTATTGAATTATATATGGAAATCACCGGTATACATGTTACAGCGCACAAGTGCGGCTATCAACTCATTTTAAGCTTTAAATATATTAACACTTACATTGCCGAATACTATATATCAGCTGTGATCAAACAATACAATCAATGTCGCTTATCTAGAAGCAGAGCAACATTACTGAATGCAGAACTGGATATATATTAGCTTAATAACATGTGTGACTAATTTCAACATATGCGGCGCAGTCAGTAGTTTGTAAGTGTCGATAATCATGTAACATGAACAACACATTAACATATAATTTTGTTTCAGTAGTAGTGATTTATAAATTGGATTATCCACAACTTATTCTTCATGTTTTACAGCTTTTTATATAAGAACAACTTTTCTGCAGATGTTACGTATAATTAGATATGAAATTTGGCTTTTTTTACTAATTGGATCTTTGGAAAAATCTTATAGTATGATTCTGAATACTGATTGCAGCGGCTATGGAGAATTAGTTGGTTTAATGAATGGGTGCGTAAAACTTTCCTGTGCGAACTGTTGGTAAATTCAGCCGTTTAAATTACAGTAAAAAAAAACTATAAACTCATTTTCAAGCAATGCGTTTTTAGCAAATCACCTTCTGTGAGAAGGTAATTTACTAATTTGTTGCTTTCAAATTAGAATACTAAGGCCCCAAGTATGTAAGACTGAAACAGACGCTATAAAAAAAATATTGACATCAGAGAAGCCGTGTGTAAGAGAGATCAGCATATACAGCTTCCTGAAGAACACGAAGACAATAAACAAAATACATTAAACACCCCATTACCACATTTATTATTAATTAAGAACGCATTTCGCAACAATGCTCGCATTCAGCAGACGCATCGGGAAGCGTTCCCCTTTCCCGCTGTTCACTTGACAACAGTTGAGTGTTCGCTTGACAGGACCGTTCAGCTTTATGAGATCACCTTCCGTTTGGTACTTTTCACTGCTGCCATATGTTAGAATTATACAGATTAAACCGAATGAGCAATAATAATAAATTGCTTTTCTGCATTAAGTTTCGGCGTAGTTTTTAGTATAAGGACCGGTTTTTCCAACCCCGATTAAAGTATGTACTCGGTTAATTCCAATATTATAATGCATTTCTTTCTGCACAATATCTTTAATTTGCTTATCTTACTTTTCTACTAACTTTCTTTAAAATTGTGTGTTACGCTGGTGTTGGAATGCGTTAATGGCGCATGCGGACAGAATACGTTTACTAATTGAGCGTAGAATTTTTCCGCTCGTAAAAATGGCGACCGCTCCACAACATGTTCAGAGTGAGCGTACATCATCTGCATCCGATCACTAAACCGTTGCGCAACCGTTGTGCCTGCTGAATGCGACCAATTTAGTCATCATCAACGGCACTGATTAATATAAATTGCGCTGTCTGTGTAATATATTTAGCTTTTTGTGGTTTTGTGATAACAGTGTTGGTTATTTTGTTTAGTATTAATCCATAGTCACCAACCAAATAAGATTCATAAAGACAATAACAAAGTGAACTTAATCTTTTACATACATTATCTATGTGGATATCCACATGAGAAATGTTTGGTTTATTTTTAATCGAAGCGAATTCGATAGCATACATCAGGAAATAATAAAAAGAAAGGGTGCTAGAATGCATCGTGGAGGCACACCTAATTGAAACTCTAATCAGAATCTGCATAGCCTAAGATATCACATTTCAAATAGCCGATTCACAAGTCACGGTAAAACTATACCTCTAGGATTATTCGAGTTCATAGCTTAATTTGTATGGTGTGTGCATTAATAAAAAAACATAAAAGATCAAATAGAACAGTTTCAATCTTTCAAGCTTTAAGTAAGCCGTATAGGTATTGCTATACAATTCAAGAAAAATATCTTGTATTTATTCCAAATTTTACATTACTGTGGAATACTTCAAACGATTTAGGCGATACATGCGCTCAATGCATTCTAAACAGGAATTTTCGACAATAACGTAAATGACACTCATTATATTATATTTCACAAATCCTTACAGCTCCTGGCATTTTTCATTATCAAAAAAGAAAAAAACTGAGAAAGTAAAAAAATATATAATTCTTTAAGTACAATTTATCATAAAACTCATTCATTCAGCGAACACAATGCGCTTAAACCATTCGACTTATACTGTTTTCATCATTAGCGAAAAGAAAATGTTGTTATCAACAACAGGTACATTGTATATATACAGTGTGTAGCGCATTTTGCAAAACAAAGAAATGTACAAAAACAACAAGTCGTAGGAAACAACGACAAAATTCAAAACGAAAATTCACAAATGTCAAACTGACATTTGACTTGTAATTGACAAATTGTACAATTAATTATATATTTATTATGATATTGATATAGAAATACTGCACCATTTTGTATTTAAATTCTTTTAAATGTAAAAATAAAGATACTAAACAATGACATCTGTCAGTTTAGTAGTTGGCAGCTAATTACGTTATTTTAGCAAGTAAATCTATCAAAAATATAATTTCTGTTTTTCACAGCATGCTTTAATTCAGGCTACTTTCTGAACACATAGTACGTTAATATACTTGAACAAGGAACAAAGCCCCCTTTTATTCAATTTACAATTTAAATTTTAATCATTTATTTCTTACTTAAGTAAGTAATACTTTATATCAAAACAATTAGAAATAAACTGCGATTACTAGATGTTTTTATATTCTATTGTGGTTATCCTATATTATTCCGTTTAGATTTGTTGAATTTCAATCCACTTCATAATGAATAACTTTGTATAAAAACGAAATATGCTACACCCTGTATATTTTGTTTAAATAGATATATTTTTCTCGAATTTGTTTTTTTTGTTAATTCCTTTGTTTGTTTTTGATTTTGGACAATTAATTCGTAACATTAATCCATAAGTAATACATAATAAAAATAATAATAATAATAATAATAATAATAATAGTTTTATCACTCTGATATCACGGATCATATTTAACACACAATTGATCCTCAGCACAATGAAGGCGCCTCAAAACATTTCGTTGTGAGTCTCTTTCACAAGAAATTTTTCAGTCGATATACATCTAAATCTATCAATAATACTATCACCACTTGCTTTTTTTGTTTTATATAGTAATTATAAGTGTACAGATTCACAACAATAGAAAAGAATACGGCAATTGGATTTCCTCCCGTATACATTCAAAACAAAAATCGAACAAAAAATCCCAAGTAAACAAAATAATACATTCGAAAAAAAATTCACCTTTCTCATTTCAACAAAAAATTAACATAAAAATCATTTCCATTAAAAATAATTAAATATCCGTATATACACTACCGTTCATTAATATTTGTACATTTAAATTTCTACCATAATCTGCAAAATTTATCCACAAGGAATTATTATAACATATTATTCATATCTCCAGTTTGTTCGGCTACAAAGTTAGATAAAATTCACTGTTATTGTAAGTATATTCCAAACTAACACATGATGGTCTTATAGTAAAATCGTATAAAAAATGAACTAAACTGAAGATGATACAAAACAAAAATAATGCCGTAAAGATAGAAGCAACACAAAAAAATTATGGACATGTATAAAGTTTCTGATCAGGAGAAGAAGACCAACGAGAGTACTTGAAGTACATTATCGAACTGACAAAAGTCCGAGTTTTATTCGTAATAATTTAAAAAAAAATATTAACAAATTAGTGATGAAACATGATATTGACCAAAATGTTCATAGTTTGTATCTAAACCGTTAGTAGATGTTGAGCACGCTTCAGGGATAAATTAAAGACTAGATAAGCAAACCAATGCTATATCTGAAAGACCTGCTATTTTAGCAGGTGAATGAAAGCAAAAAACCATTAGTAAAAATTTTCAAATTTAACATTTAAATCGCTAGTAGATATTCGGCATATTTCAGCGAAAAAGACTGGATCACAAAAGCAGATAATATGATGTGATGGTCGAATTTTAGAAACAAAATAAAGACTAGACCAGAACGAGATGTAGATGCAAATTTTAGATAAATTTCAGAAAGAAAATAAAGACTGAAACGGAATATGCTGAGATAATGGTCAAAATTTTATATTTTGAATACCGGTGTTGAAACATTTCAGAAATATAAATAAAGACTCGCTTAGTATGAAAATAAGAAGCTAATGAGACATGGTCAAAATTTTAAGTCTAGAATGTCAGAAGATGAATATTGGTAGATTTTTGACACATTTTAACCACAAATTAGATCAGGATGGATAACAATTGCATAAAATTATTTTAAAATTAAAATGTCAAAAGTTAAATTTTAAAAAAAATTAAGGAATTGAAAGACAATCGAAGAAAAGATTTTGCACTTCGACAGGCTTATACTTCGAATATATCGCAACTATTTCAAGGTTTACTTGATGGAACTAAAAGGAAATATGCAATTTCTATAATTCAATAACTTCAGACATTCTTAAATGAGAACATTATTAATTACAGAAAAATTCATTTTAATTTTATCCAAATCAATATGATTATGTCTTATATAATATAATTATACTAAATAACATTTATAATTTTGTGTTGGCTTGTTCCATTTATTATATTATATTAACATATTTATAAATGACTAAATACTTTTGAGCGGTAGTATATATATTTTATACAGACTATTTCTGGATCAAATTCATAATAAATAACTAAATGAGAATGAAAACTAAATCATGCTGAAACACCCAGTGTAAAATGAAGATTTTTCTTTTTACTTTAATAAACATTAACGTTTTATAGGAAGTGCCAAAACATGCAATTTGCATGATCAAGATTTCATTTTCGGGTTCGGATTATGAACTTGAATCGGAAATAGACTGTACATGTAACAACATAACCTAGAAATCCCAATGCCATATTTGATCTGTACAAATTTAATCGCCAATAAAATGAAAAAGTGAAAATTCGAAATGAAAATATGTTTATATGTAAAGTGTATCAATTGTATGAGAACTTAAATATTAGTTGTACATAGTACGACAATAGTACACAGATATTATTTTATAAATTCTAACAATGAAAAGATACAGAGAATGAATAGATTAATATATTACATGATAATACATATCAGTCTTAACTTATTTGTAATTGTTAAATTTTATTTTTTTGTTCATAAATTTTATATTTATTTTTCGTTTTTTTTTTGTTTGGTTAATTCTAAATTGTTTCTTTTTAGTCGATATAGGATCGATAAAGCTTGTTCTTGCTTAATGTATAAGCAGGGCTTATCATAACAGTTCCGCCCCTGGTTAAATTTCTGTAACAAAAAGAAACAAAACTTAAATTTATTGCAAAAATATTATCTTTCACCATTTACTACTGATCACGATATTTTTATAAAATGATTTGACTGTAAGACAGTAGTAACGGGATACTATCACAATTTGTTACAGAACTACTATACTGTGTGTCCAAAAAGTCTGGAAACACCCAAATAAAATCGAAACGGATGATTTTTGAGAAAAATGCAAAAACAGGTCAATTAGTATTTTCAAAAAACTACTGGCTGATGGTATCTGTCTGGAATTTTTGATGACCTTGAAAAAGTTATGATGTCATAAAAAAAATTTAAATGGCAACGTCGCATTTTTAATTTTATTTTTGATAGACCTTTTAATTGTCTAAATGACTGTAAAAAAATTTTTCATTTTACTTAAGAAAATGACCGAGAAAAATTTAATTACTTCTTCGAAAATGGAAAAGTTTGTCTTTGAGAAAAAAACATAGGCTTAAAAGTCGATTATTTTTCAAACACATTTTGTTGTATTTGTGACATTCTGTCAAATACGAATTGTGCGTAAGTTAAAAAAATCTGTTTAAAAATGGTTTTAAGTGAGAGGGAACGTATTCAAATATTGATGATGATTGGTTTTGGGGATAGGGCTCGTTCAGTTAGAGAAGTTTGCGACTTATTTAATACAGAACATCCGGAGCGTGCCCCAATTAGTATTTCTGCAGTGAGTAAGATTCACAACAAATTTCAAGAAGAAGGCCATGTTCGAGATCGCCCTAGAAGTGGTCGTCCAAAGATCGCAGAAGATACGCAACTCGACGTATTATTGTCAGTAGAGGAAACTCCAAATTCTAGTACACGGCAGCTTGCTCGGGAGTTTAACGTGTCGAAGAGTACAATTGGTAATATTTTCCGGAAAACTAAGTATCATCCCTACAAAATCTGTTTGGTTCATGAGCTGTCTGAAGACGACTTCGACAGACGTGTACAGTTTTGCGAACAACTGATGCCTATGTGTGATAATGATCCGTTTTTTATCAGAAATATCTTATTCTCAGATGAAGCTACGTTCACATGACATGGGACTGTTAATAGACAAAACTGCAGGTACTGGGCACGCCAAAATCCACGCTGGATGAGAGAGGTACGAACTCAGTATCCTCAGAAATTAAATGTATGGGCTGGTTTAATTGGTAACAGAATTATAGGGCCTTTTTTCTTCAACAGTAACCTGACGGCGGAAATGTATTTGGCTTTTTTACAAAATTATTTAATTCCGTCATTAGCAGAAATATTTCCGAACCATGAAGATCCTAATTTGCCCAGCCAAAGAATTTGGTTTCAACCAGATGGGGATCCACCCCACTATGCGGGAAATGTTCGGCATTATCTCGAGAATACCTTCCCAAACAGATGGATTGGCAGGAGGGGGGCTATCGAGTGGCCGGCTAGGTCGCCAGATCTAACGCCTATTGATAATTTTTTGTTGGGTTACCTAAAAAATAAGGTATACGCAACTAAACCTGAAAATTTGGAAGACTTGCGTCAACGGATTGAGATTGAAGTACGAAGGATCACGCCTGAAATGATAGACAACGTTCAAAATGAATTTTATTATCGTTTAGGGCAGGGGTCTCCAAACTTTCCAGCCTTAGGGCCATACTGATTACTCCAGTAAGTTCCGAGGGCCAAAACCATATTATCATTGTTGCCGGTGGTAAAAAGTGAAATAGTCCACTGATGAAAAAAAGTCCGAAAAAGTACGCAACGTTTAAAAAAGGCTGCAAAACGGCAACACTGCATATTATTAATTTTCCTGTCATTATCTGTAATTTCTAGATTAGTCGTAGAGTACGAGCCATGAGGAGTAACGTGACACGACATCTGGTGGACACAAGCGGAAATAGGTAGTACCTTCTATCGCTAACAGATGGCGCTAATAGCACGTACAGAATAATCTCGTTGGTTCGAGAAAGTTCTGGTGTCTTCCACTCACTTCTAGATGGCAGTAATTGGAATATATAAGAAGGCTAGTGGCGCAACCACAAGTCAGTTCCTATGACACTGTTGTGAAATAAAATAGTGCGTACCTCCTTAAAACGTGTTTGTGCGTGTTTAAGCTTAAGACATCTTTGTAACAGTATTTTGATTTGAATTGTTGCTTTTGTGTGTGATTTAGTAGTATGGAAAAGAAGCGAAAAATTGATAGTGAATGCAGAAAATTCAAAGATCAGTGGAACATTCAGTATTTCGTAATTGAGTCCAGTAAGAAGGCGCTATGTTTGATTTGCAATGAAAGCATAGCCGTTCTCAAAGAATATAACATTAAACGTCGTTATGAAACAAAACATTTTCAAAATTACTCAAAATATACAGGAAGTTCGCGGACAGAAAAATTCGAAGCTATGAAGCGCGGATTGAAATCGCAGCAATCTTCATTTACAAAACTCAAAACTGAACAAGAGGCTGCAACGCGTGCCAGCTTTCGTGTGGCTCTTGAAATTGCAAAACGTGGAAAACCATTCACCGATGGAGAAATGATCAAAGAATGCATAATTGCAGTAGCCGAAGAAATGTGCCCTGAAAAGGTAGATTTATTAAAAAGTGTCAGTATGTCAGCAAACACTGTGGCTCGAAGGGTAGAAAACATCGCTGAAAATATATCCTCTCAACTGTTCGACAAAAATGGACATGTTGAGTGGTTTTCTTTGGCCTTGGATGAGTCAACGGATGTGTCAGATACTGCTCAGGTGTTGATTTATATTCGAGGAGTAGATAAAAGCTATGAAGTGCATGAAGAACTTCTTGATATGAATAGTATTCATGGCACAACTACTGGTACAGATATTTTTAAAGGAGTTGAAATGGCCATTAATCAAAAGAACCTTCGATGGAAAAACTTGAAATGTATTACAACTGATGGAGGCAAAAACATGAGTGGGAAAGATAAAGGAGTGGTCGCTCTTGTGTCAAAGGCTGTAGAAAATGACGGTGGTTTAAAACCATTAGTCTTACATTGTATCATTCATCAACAGTCTTTGTGCGGAAAATGTTTGGATATGTCTGAAGTTCTGAAACCAGTCATATCAACTGTTAATTTTATCAGATCTTTTGGGCTGAATCACCGACAATTTCGACAATTTATTGAAGAGATTGGAGAAAATGACTTACCTTATCATACTGCCGTACGTTGGCTTAGTTGTGGGAAAGTCCTTCAGCGCTTTTTTGAACTTCGAGCAGTGATCGAAATTTTTTTGAATGAAAAGCATCGCCCTCTTACTGAATTACAAAACAACGCATGGCTGTGGAAGTTAGCATTCTATGTTGATTTGACAAAACATGTGAACGAACTGAATTTGAGATTGCAAGGAGAAAACCAGCATCTTCCTGATTTATACACTAATATCAAATCATTCCGGAAGAAATTGATACTGTTTCAATCACAACTACGAAGTAAATGTTTTTCACATTTTAAAACATGTGAAATATTCAGCCACACTACTGAGACTGAGTTTCCTATCGATTTTGCAATCGAAACTTTGAGTGCTTTGAAAATAAATTTTGATACTCGTTTCTCGGACTTTGATGCCATTGCGAATCAAATTAAGATTTTTCAGAATCCTTTTGATACTGACATTGAAACCCTAGCCCCGGAACTTCAAATGGAAATAATTGATCTACAGTGCAGTGATATAATAAAGAACAAATATCAAAACTCATCTTTGTTGGAATTTTATAAGAGTCTTCCACTGACACAATTTGATAATTTGCATAAATTTGCTCGTGGGCTGTTTTCTGTTTTTGGTGCTACTTATTTGTGTGAGAAGACCTTCTCCAAAATGAAGTACACAAAAAATGTTTACAGATCTAAATTAACTGATGAGCATCTTAAATCTCTTTTAATAATTGGTACAAGTAAAATTAGTCCACAACTCCAAACTATTGTCAGTGGAAAATCTCAATTACACAAATCTCATTAGTATTTCATATGTCATTACGCTTGTTATAAGTTATGTTTTTATTTAAAATGTATAAAATGTTAGTTGGATTCATTTCAATAATTTGTTAGTTATTATATACTGAAGTAAAATTTTCTGCATATTATACATGTCTTTACTCATTACAATTCTGTGTTTCTTTATCCAACTTATCACAAAAACAATAACAATAAGCCTATAACAATGTTATGAGCAGTTAGCCCATGACCATATCAATGTAGATGTCATATTAATAATTATTCAACATAAAATTAGAATACTTCAGTAAACTAAATTTAATTTGCTATAAAAAATATGTTCTCTAAAAGGAGTTTTCAAGTATGCTAGCTCTCCGCGGGCCGAACAAAATCTGTCCGCGGGCCGGATGTGGTCCTCGGGCCGTAGTTTGGAAACCCCTGGTTTAGGGTATTGCCAAGATGCTCAAGGACAACATTTTGAACATTTTATGTTAGAGTTTTTGCTGATTTCTACGATTAAAATTTTCTTTGTTTTCTATAATGATTTTTTTTTTCAAAATTTTTCTTAAGTAGAATGAAAATTTTTTTGACTGTCGTTTAGACAATTAAAAGATCTATCAAAAATAAAATTAAAAATGCGACATTGCCATTTAAATTTTTTTGATGACATAACTTTTTCAAGGTCATCAAAAATTCCAAACAGATACCATCAGCCAGTAGTTTTTTGAAAATACTAATTGAACTGTTTTTGCATTTTTCTCAAACATCATCCGTTTCGATTTTATTTGGGTGTTTTCAGACTTTTTGGACACACAGTATATACGAGGTAAGCGTCAGAAGTTCCGGTAATGATAGAAAACATACATATATTGGCAGTTTTACGTAGCGCCACCTTCTGTGAAATAGTTGTAAAAATTTTAGACAAGTATTTGTCTCATTCGCATAGTAACAGTTCTTTGTGTTGGTCGTGGCGCGTTATTTTCCATAATGTTGAAAATTGAATACCGAGTAGTGATTAAATTTCTGACAAAAGAAGGTGTTAGCCCTCAGGATATTAAACAACGCTTGGATGGTGTATACGGTGAATCTGCCCCTTCCCTTTTCACTCTAAAAGAATGGGCAAGACAATTTCAATTGGAGCGAGAAAGCGTAGAAGAGTAGTGATTAAATTTATGACAAAAGAAGGTGTTGGTCCTAAGGATATTAAACAACGCTTGGATGGTGTATACGGTGAATCTGCCCCTTCCCTTTTCACTGTAAAAGAATAGGCAAAACAATTTCATTTGGGCCGAGAAAGCGTAGAAGACGAGCCACGTGTCGGTCTTCTAGTAAATCACTAGTGGATGTTTGGCATATTCCAGCGATAAAGACTGGATCACAAAAGTAGATAATATGATCTTAGGGTCGAATTTTAGAAACAAAAAAAGATTAGACCAGAACAGGCGTAGATGCAAATTTTAGATAAATTTCAGAAAGAAAATAAAGACTGAAACGGAATATGCTGAAAATTTTACATTTTTGAATACCGTTGTTGAAACATTTCAGTAATGTAACAAAAACTCGCTTAATATAGAAAGAAAAAGCTATGAGGTCATGGTCTAAATTTTTAGTCTAGGATTGTCATAGGATGAATTACATTAGACACATTAGATTTTTGACACATTTTAGCCATAAAATAGATCAGGATGGATAAAAATTATATAACATTATTATCGTTATTTTAAAAAAGAAAGCGTAGAAGACGAGCCACGTATCGGTCGGCTCGGACGCGTTTACGAAAACATCGAGCTCATCAACCAGGCCACGTCGCAAAACAGGCGTTTGAAGGTCAAAGAATTTCTGATACAACCATATGACGAATCCTTCATGAACACCTTAATAGGAATAAGGTCAGTGCGAGGTGGATGCCACGATTATGTCAGCAATTCAGAAACAGCAACGCGTGACATGTTGTGACCAGTTTTTAAACCTCTGTCGCGACAACCAGAAACAATTTCTTCAATCCATTGGTACAGGAGATGAAACTATGGTTCCATACTATGATCCCTCATCGAAAACGGAATCAATGGAATGGCGAAGGCCAGATGAAAAACGGCCGAGGATAGCAAGGGTGGCTCAATCAAGAAAGAAGATCATAGCAACAATCTTTTGGGATTCAAAAAGAATCCAATTCATTGATTGCAAAGAAAGGAACACAGTTGTTAATGCACAATACTATGCTACTTTACAGCATAAATTACGAGACGTAATCAATGAAAAGAGGCGAGGAATGTTGTGCAGTACTGTTCGCCTTCTGCACGATAATGCTCCTGTCCATGAGGCTACAATTGCGCAGGCTACTGTGCAGCAGGACTGTGGTTTTGTAAAACTTTCGCGCCCACCTTAAAGTCCAGATCTCAAAACTGAAGAAACACCTTCGAGAAAGAGAATTTGAGAGTGATGAAGAAGTGCAAGAAGCGGTTTTAGACCATTTTGCAGATAAAACTCCAGAGTACTTTTTGATGGTATTAAAATGTTAATTTCAAGATCCGAAAAATGCATTGATTACACGGAGATTATATTGAGAAATAATCATTTTGATTTATTTCCACCCCTTCCAGAATATAACCAGGCCGAAAACTTCAGGCGCCTACCTCGTACATATAGGTTATTATAAAGTTCCGGGAACGCTTGAATAATTTTGTTGTTTTGAAAAGTAACTTTTTTTGTAGTTTGGTAAGTGTATGTGAGTTAAAAATAAATGGCATTTCCTTTTGTTTTCTCTTCCTGTTTAAGAATGCCCTGTATATTTGTTCGTTTTCGAATGAAGAATAATAAACTACTTATTTTTTTATTCCAGAGAAACAATACAAAAAATCAAAAGAAAATACTGATGTTTGAATATCAACATACCTTTTGCAAAGATACAGACATTTTACTGTAACCTGTGAGATTGTTATCACAAATTATTATTTGTGTCATTATCTTTTCCTTATGCTCGTTATTTAAAAAGTTATTATATGGCTTCAAAAATTATTTAATAATATCACTACAATATCGTTTCGCCAAACTTTGCCTTCATCAGGTGATAAGTAACTGAATATACAAAATTATTACAACATAATATATAGTGTCACAAAAGCATGGGATATAACTAGCAATAACGCCTATACAGTAAATTTAGTAGACAATATTCTTGCACGAAAACGAAAAAAAGCAGGCTTTATCCAAAAATACAAGAAAATTCAGATAACAAATATAATGCTTTCACCTATATAGGACATACATCATTAAAAATAGGTAAACTAATTAAAAACGCTAAAAATGAGTCAATAGCATTTAAAACTAATAATTCAGTTCAAAAATATATTAGAAACGATAAAGATATAACGGATAAAAGGTTGAAATCGGGGGTCTATATGTTGACTTGTGACTGTGATAAGGTATATGTGGGTCAGACAGGCCGTACTTTTGAACAAAGGACCGGGGAACATGAAAAAAGTTATAGGGGTAAAAAAACGGGACTCTACTTTCGCAACGCATTGTATAGATGAAAAACACGAATTCAATAGAGATTTGAAAGTTTTACATATACAAGACAAAG
The DNA here is from genome assembly GCA_963170755.1 of Amphimallon solstitiale. Lineage (NCBI taxonomy): Eukaryota > Metazoa > Arthropoda > Insecta > Coleoptera > Scarabaeidae > Amphimallon > Amphimallon solstitiale. Next base: position 93,545,367 of record OY720683.1, on the reverse strand, counting down.
GACAGAAACTTAATTTATTAGAAACCTTAGAAATTAATAGATACAGTAAATAAGGTCGTGCTTTAAACGATCAGACTGAGTTTAATTATTCCCCGTTGTTACAATGCTATAGTTTATAAAATACCCCCACTCATATCCCATGCTTTTGTGACACTATATATTATGTTGTAATAATTTTGTATATTCAGTTACTCATCACCTGATGAAGCCAAAGTTTGGCGAAACGATATTGTAGTGATATTATTAAATAATTTTTGAAACCAAGTTTACGTATTTTATTTATTCAGTTAAATATGGAGTTTCAACATGTATCAGCCTCATCAATTAACTATTATTAGATGGCAATACAACTTAAAGAATGGAAGCGGATTGACATTTCGATGATGCGTGGATACGGTAAACGTCAACGTTCTTTTCACACTTTGTTTAATACTGTCTATACACATGATCAAATCAGTAAAAATACAGTGTCTCCGTCAATAGAGACGTAAGAAGCACTACGAGTACTGTTCTTGAGCGTCTGCTCGCCTAAGGACAGCAACCAAAGAAAATAGAAGTTTAGAATTATATTTTATTTAACATCAAGAAGTTGGTTAAATTATTTATTTTTGTCTAAATTATTATCATACTAGCTGGCCCATAGACGTTGTTCTACTCTTTCCGATAGGTTGCGGCATGAATTTGATTCGGTTCTGTATAAGAAAGTCTGGACAGAAGAGGTCGTTAGTGCGACTGCAGGAGAGGCGGCATCATTTCTGTTTGTAAATATAAAATTTACGTAATTAACGTAAAGGTTCACCTCTTCCTATCCACCTTTCGGCAATTTACTCATTTAACCAGTTTCTCACCGGTACCGCATTATGAGCAGGAGCACCATCCATTTGTAGCCACATATTATTGATTACCGCTAATGGAAGTTCATCTCCATATTTTGAAAACCATTTACCAAGATTTCTAAAAAGTTGTTCCCGGCCAGCCTGTTAGGAATAACGACTGGCTCGATGAACCGATTCCCGATAATACCTGACAGACATTTACGCTAAACCTATGCTGGTGATTAGCTGGTAAATACCTGAGGATTTTCCAAAGTCTAAAAATGTGAATTTCGCTGACTGTAAAATCCATCTCGTGAAAAATTAGCTTCGTCCATCCACAAGATATTTCTGCAAAATTGATGATTTCTTTCTATTTGTTCTAAAAACCAGTTACAAAAATTCTCACGACGTGGAAAATCTTAAGGTAATAAAGCTTGAACTTTTCTGTAATGATAAGGGTGAAACCGCTCGTCCATAATAATTCGGCCAACTGAACTGTGTGATATTCCTAGTATATTACCGAGTTCACGTGTTGATATTATTGAGTTGTCTGCTAATAAATTTGAAGCAGCATCCTCTACTTCAAGTAATCTGCATTTTATATGCAGATTACCTTTGAGATGCGCATGCTGACCCAACTCTGTCACCAGCGCCTATGCAGGAAATAGTACTACATATATAAGACAATAAAGGTATCATAAAACACTCTAGCAGTTATTCTCTCATTATTGACAGTCCCTTGTGGTTCGTTATAACTGTCTACTGTATTTTTTGAAATATTTGTATATTATTTCTTTGGAATAAAAAATAGTATTAAATTTTTCGAAAGTAATTTATTATTATTCTTGCAAAAATGCAAAACACCCCTTTAAAAAAATAAGTATGAATCATTTCCTGTTAAACAGGAAGTGAAACAAAATTGGTCTCGAGAATTTGTCTTTAGTTTTCTCCTATAAATAAAGGAGAGGAGTTAATTGAATAAAATGAGCATTTTTGGATAATTATTTTATGACAGAGGTCCATCTTCTTTTCGGGTTCGTGAAAAACACAATATCAATTAATTTTACGAAAATCTGAACCAACCCTCTATCTCCAATAATAAGCGAGATCCCCGTGGTATGGGTCAAAACGGAATCAGCCTCTATAATATGTAAATTCTAAAGGTACTTACTTAATAAACTGAGGTATGAAAGAGTTCCAACTGGTCACGGACTGTTTGAGAGTGAGGTAGAGCTCGAAAGTGGATGCGGTCATTGGATCACACTTTATGGTACTGAGCCTCATGGAGTTGCCCTCGCCCTCGAAATTTAGAAAGAGTATGCAACCCCTTAACCCGCAGGGTTCGGACTCCGCCATGGCGATGATGTCCCTGGCGATCCTCTGTAAAAGACCGCATGGTAATAATACCTCTCCACAGGAGAGATGAGTTCGCTTCGCTGTTCGTAATTCTGATTCCAAACGTTGGGAGAGAGCTGAAATAGCGGCTGCATTGCATTCATCATCGGCATTCGAATAAGAATCGTAACCCCAATCTGAAAAAAAAGATATATTTTCAAGTAATGATTACTTTACCGCCATTATCTTTTATTAAAAACATTTTTTTTCTTTGTTCGAATAGTAATAATTACAGTTTTGTTTCATGCATAATGCTCATTTTATAAAACAATAATTTAGTAAATAGACCATTTTGAAAGAGTCACATTATATCAGAATTTAGAGAAACCAAAAAAAAGTTGCATATTCTGCATTTTTAACAATTTCTCTGCATCATTACAAGTTTTGCACAAGGTCTATTAATGGCATCTTTCTCTAGTACCAAAAAAAAACAATGAAGCAACAACTGTTTTCATTATAACTCCATGAAGCATTCTTCTCATCAGGTATTCCTCTATCAACATCGGAAAATATCAAATTTCGATCAATTTTTGGAAAATATATTCGAATGAAAGAACTTTAAGAGAAAAATACGTTGAGAAAGTATATCAGTAAACTAGAAATGTTACTTATGCAGCTATAGCTAAAGCTACCATATATTTTGAAGTGGATGAGACCACCAACTCATATAGACGCGTTGTAAATAACTCTTTCGAGCCCATTTCATACAGGATCGGCTTAACAAGCCCCATGCGTTCGAGAGTTTGAAAACTGCTTTTATAAAAAAAAATAAAGCGCCATGGGAATTAGGGATTCATTGCTTGAATGGATACTTTCGTTTTTCACACAGCGCCAGCTGAAAGTGGCCATATCTGGGGTAACATCCAAATCACAAATAACTAACTTGGGTGTGCCTCAGGGTTCTATCCTAGGGTCTATAATTTTTTATTATTTTCTAACGACCTGCCGTCCCATATAAAAGTGGACATTTAACAATGTACGCTGACGATACGCCTATTCCGGTGAGCGCCGATTCTTCAGACGAGCTTAGAGATAACATAGGAAGGGTCATAGATGGATGTTTTACTTGGTGTAATAAAAACCGATTAGTTGTAAATCACGACTAAACTGTTTACGTTCATTTTAAGCACCGTAGAGCAAATATGGAAACTGAAAATGTTCCGTTTGCTGAAACTTTTTCTTAACCTTTTATTAGAAGGTTAGAAGCATTTGCTGAAGTTTCTAGAAGTGTTTCTATATATGATTAATAATAATTGCAATAGCTTTTCGAGATTTTTTTATTATTTTGAACATGGGCAACACCATTAGTAATTCTTGCAATACTTTTAATTATACGTTTTTGAGCAATAAGAGCATTCCACGCTACAGTAGACTACGGCCATAATTGAGCCTGGGCATAGTACAGCGAACATGCGCACATAGTGTTGTGTTAGAATGGATATAGATACATACAATGCAAAAAATACGGTCCCAATACTGTCTCCTGAGGTACACCTACATCCAATTTGGGACTTCCAGAATCACTTGTGCTGTTATCATATGAAGGTGGTTAAACAGAAGGAGTACTGGCGTGCCATTTGGACGGATCTATGATAATAGAAAAGTAAACGTATCCTACAACGAATTGTTATTTTCCGCTGCACAAAAAGTTTTGGATTAAAACAACATGCGAATTTTTATTTAGTTGCCATCTGCTACTACACGACATCTTTTTCAGAAAATTTGCCCAAATCCACATGTTCAGTAGGTTTGACAGATGATCAAAATGAAACGAAAATGGAACAAATTGATCAAAAATTGAAACGGGGACACTAGAATTAGGTTTAATGGATGGAAGTTGGTAGGTCAAATAGCAAAATCCTTCTCAAGACAAGGAAAAAAATTCTAATTGTATATCATTTTATTCGTTGGACCAAGAGATCATTTTGAACTGTCCTGGGTTGGCAACAAGAAAGTCCCAATATTATTAATAACTATGAAATATTTACTTCCGTGAATCGTCCATATAAATTTACATGTTAAATATCAAAACCATAATCTATTGAAGTGTCTTGTACTTTCGTATTTTCATTGTTTTATTGCCGCTTTTCTATCTATTTCAAGACAATATACCTGGTATACCCAATGCCTTTTACGATACAACAAGATACGTTTATTGTAATGTCGCACTTTCGCAATGAAACATTGCAAGAGGATGGATCATGGAAATATTCATTGGAATCGTGTTTTCAGCAATTTGTAACGGAGTATGAAAATCTGGAATAAACAGATTCACTCCTCATAGCAATAAAGTGATTGAAAGATTTAAGGAAACGGGCAGTGTTTCTAAACGTAAACCTGAAAAAGCACCAACCGATTTAACCGAAGATCTTGTTGCAGACATTAGGCAGCGAATGGATGTTAGTCCCACAAAATCTGTACGAAAGTTGTCTGCCCAAACTGGTAAAAAGATCTAATTAACTTAAATGTAATTTGTTGTGCAGCATTCTGTATTTAAATTATAAAGTGCAAATACTATATTTCTACAAAAATTCTTTCATATAATTCAACTTAAAACTAACCCTTTTTCATTAACATTTATCACAAGAAAAATGTAAATAGTAAACCTAACCACCAATATAAATAAACATGTTCGCCAATTACACTGTTCCCATATTACTTTCAGTGTGGCCAACCCAGGATTGCTAAAAATGATCACGTAGTTTATGTCATTTGATTTCGAAGGTTTACAAAATAAATATTTTTTTTTATAGATTGTGAGGAAATGTTAAAGACTAATTATTCTATGTATAATTTAGAATTATTTACTATTGTGAATGATGCTGTGATCGTACTATTGTAAACGCCTTTTGTTCGCAGGACAAGTTCTTTTCATTGTTGCATAATATTGTAATTTATTGCTCAAGGATGATTCAGTTTCAAGACTGAACAAGGAAAGAAAATCCTCGCATTAAAACCAGATTAAGCTTCACTTTTGTGTTGGCGGACCTTTACATTATTACCCGGACCTGTGGTAGAGAGAGTCGTAAACGCTACGATTTATGGCCCCACACAACCTGGGGATATTTTACCATCAAAGTAAGTTTAACAGTGTGCCGTAATATTTTTAAAATGTCCACGTTTGACTTTGTTGCTGGGCTGCCGTCTCGGACCTAATCTAAAATATGTAACGTGTAACGGCGGTAGCAAACGAGAACCAACAAGTCGGGAGTTAATTTCGGGGTTCCTTTTATGGGTTGCACTCCTTCCATAAAACTGGCACGTCTTAAATATGGATTTATTCAGGGTGCTTCTTGCCTCTAGAAAGAAGGAGAGGGCGCGATTCTCGAGCAACTTTATGATGGGTGATTTTTTTTATACATTATGGTGTAGAAAAAGATTACCCCTACGGCAAAGGTTTTTGTAGACGAAAAAATAGAAAACCACGAGTCTACCTAAAAATTATATTAAGCTTGAATATACATGCTGTGTTTGGAGTGTGTAATTTTAGTTTCTTTCTTTTCTTAATCTATACTAACATTAAAAAATGAGGTGTGGCCACCACACGACTTTCTTATACGTATGAAAGTGTTACTTCCGGTCCGAATTTTGAAATTTCATTTATACAAAAAATATTCCAAATCCAACTCTAAATACTTTTGTACTCTTCATAAATATATACAGAATGCATAATTTACGATATATTTGCAAAAAATCGTTATTCGGTAAGAGTAAAAGTGATACTTCCGGTCCGAATTTTGACATTTTTTTTATACAAAAGATATTAGAAATTAAGTTCTAAATACTTTTATATCCGTAGCGTACCTGTCTAAAAAGCATGACTTGCAAAATATTTGCAAGAAACTGATTTTCGATAAGAGTAAAAGACCTACTTCCGGTAGGAATTTCGAAAAACCTTTTTAATAAAATTGTTCAGTATTTCAATTTTAAGTACATATGAATTCTTTATAAATTTGTTTAAACTTAGTAATTCACGAAATATTTGCAAAATTCGATTTTTTCACTGAAGTAAACTACTACTTCCGGTCTGCTGATTTTGCTCAAAATCTAATCAGTTCTCAAGAGGGAGATTATATTCGTAAATACAAAATTTGGAATTGATATCTGCAGCGGTTTGACCGCTATCGTGGTCACACACACAGAGACAGACACACAGACATTTTTTAAAAACCACTTTTTTGGTATCAGGGGACTTCAAAACGTGGACATCTGCAAAAATCTCGAGGTCGAAAATTTTCATCATCACAATACTTCCTTCCTTATACTACGTATAAGAAAGTAAAAGAGAACAACTACGTGCTTGTTAGAACATAATTTTCTAAACTATTCAACCAATTTGGATAACTCCTTCCCTATTGATAAACACGTTTATTCCCAATTGACATAAGGTATATTTTATTACAATAACTATGCAATCAATTCAACTATAAGTATAAATGTGCAAGGACAATCTATCTAATAGAGAAATGCAAGGATGAGTTTGACTGCATCGATTGTCTTTCATGTTGACATATTCCTCTATGCCTGCAACTATATCAAGGTTTAGTGGTAACTCTGCCGCTTGAGCTGGGTACATAGACGTAGATAAATAAATTGTCATTCATTGCATTGTCAGTTGTTATCGTCGGTCTTGTAAAAATTATTTGCTTTGAATTCTTCATATTTATACCTTTAATTTCCAACAGTTCTTTTCAGAGGTCAATAATTTTATTATCGTTTGTAAGTTATAAATAAGTAATAATATAATATGAAATGCAACTTGTGTTTCTATAACCACTATTTGAACTTCTTTTCAGTATTGACTGGAAAGCCAAAATAGTTTGCGCCTGAACAAGACGCACACATTCTTATGGCCCACTTTCGAAGTGCAACTCGCAATCAAGATGGAACTTGGTCTTGCAGTTTGCAGTCTTGCTTCGATCACTTTGTAGAAGCGTTTCCTAATGAAAATGTCAACTATGAGATTTTCGGCAATCACGAGCGTGAGATTGTAAAGCGCTTTTAGAGAAAAAATTTATTTGTAAAAATAAATCAACCGGAAGATCTACAATATAACTGAAACTGTTGTTGTTGATCTTGAAGAACAAATCAATCAAAGCCCCAACAAATCACTACAAAGGCACAGCACAGCACAGTCAGGTACACGACCTAGAATTTAAATAAGCGCAAGTCCTTAATTATGTGTTCTTTTCAGGTATTAGTAGAGCTAGTTGTGCAAAAGCTCTACATAAAAATTTGCATATGCATCCCTATCGAGTTTCGGTTGTGCAGCAATTATACCCTCGTGATTATCAACAACGTATACTGTACTGTCAATGGTTTAACGAGCACCTTAATGATAATGATTTACTGGACCTAACCTTCTTCACCGACAAAGCATGGGTCTATTAATCTGGTTATGTAAATAGCCAGAATTACAGAACGTGGGCTACGGAGAACCCTCACAATTTCGCTGAAAAAGATTTGCATTCATTAAAAGTTGGAATTTGGATTGCAATTTTAAGACGGAGAATAATAAGGCCAATATTCTTTAACGAAACAATTAATGCAGAAAGATAGCAAACTGTGATTTTATCAGAATTTATTAATCAACTGCATGATGACGAAATAACAAGGGGCTATTTCCAACAAAACGGGGCCACTACTCATACTGCAAAGACCATCATAGATTATTTGCAACAATGTTATGAAAATCGTATTATAAGCCAAGGCCTGTGACCGCCAGATCATTTTCCTTTTGGACAGGTGAAGAATAATGTCTATAAAAACGGCTTGCGCAAATTGGACGAACTTCAACAAGCGATTAGGCATGAAATTCAAAACATAACAAAAGAACAGCTTTGCCATGTATTTGAAAACATGAAACGAGGAATAATGTTGTGTTTACAAGCAAATGGAGAACATTTTCAACAATTTTTATAAATAATTATTTTCATTTAATAATAGCATTTTTAATGTGTCGATTAACAAGTCTGTACAAGATAACCTCATTGTGCTTTAGTACTTGTCATTATTCAGAACAATATGGTCATGCCGTGCTTGTATACTCCGCCACTGGATTTCACCAACTTTAGAAAAATAAAATCCATACTACCAACTTAATTGGCGTACAAACATTAGCAGACACATGGTATAAATATAAGATAAAAAATGGCATAACATGAATCTCTTACATTTTATTTAAATGATTTGACATTTATAATTCCATTATTAATTTGTTAATGTTCTCGTGACTATCAACAACGTATACGAAGAGTTTTTAAGTTTGCAGAATGGAAGGAAAGAGAGAAAATAAAAATACAACATTATTTTTCTTTTTCAATATATTCACCTTCAACTTTAATACATTTTTCAGATCCTTCAATTAGCTTGTGTATGCCTTCATGAAAAAATGTTTTATCTTTGTCTGCAGCTCTTTTTTCCTTTTAGTGAAATGGTAAAAATTGCTAGAAGCCATGTCTGGACTATAGAGTGGGTGCGTCAAATTTCATTTTATTCTGTACAGTCAGCGCAGCATGACTCTTGTGGACGTGAGCATTGCCGTGCAGAAACAGAATACCTTTCGTTAATTTTCCCCTTCTTTATTCTTTAAAGACTTCTTTTAACCGCTCCAGGATGAAAGCGTAGTATTCTCCAGTTATGTAAAGGCCTTTATCTTTGTAATCAATTAACAGGATTCCTTGTGAGTTCAAAAAAAGGTAATACATGAGTTTTCCGGCCAACTGTAACACCTTAAATTTCTTGGGTGCTGGTGTGCCTTTCTTGTGCCACTACATGGAATTCTGCTTGGCCTCAGGTTCATAATGATGAACCCAAGTTTTATCCCCAGTCACAATTCGACTCAATACACCATATCTACCTTCATTACAGTTGCCGAAGCTGGTGCTAATTATGCCTAGATGAGCATGATAAATTTTAAAAATGGTTCGAAATTCCTACCGGAAGTAGGCCTTTCCGGTAGGAATTTCGAAAAACTCTTTTAATAAAATTTGTCTCAAATTTAATTTTACTTCATTTTGAATTCTTTATAAATTTGTTTAAACTTAGTAGTTCACAAAATATTGGCAAAATTCCATTTTTTCACTGATGTAAACTACTACTTAAAGTCTACCGATTTTACTGAAAATCTAATCAGATCTCAAGAGACAGATTATACTTGTAAATACAAAATTTTTAATTGACTGCTATAGCCGTTTGACCGCTATCGTGGTCTCACAGAGAGAGATACAGACACACACACGCATTTTTTTAAAACCGCTTGCAAAAATCTCGAAGTCGAAAATTTACATCATCACAATACTTCTTTATATTACGTATAAGAGAGTAAAAAGGAATGAAATACATAGTTAGATTTGCAATTAATTCCTAACCATACACGCAAGTTTATTACACCTTGGACTTTATATGAATAGTAAAGTTAAATACACCAACAAAAACAATGCGTTGAAAAATGTACATTTTAAAGATATTTAATGATAACGTTCACTTTATGAAATTGCCTTCGTTCATATATACAATCACATATACACACTCTCTTTCTCTGTCTTCCTAACACACACATATTTAGGGAGTCTGCTTCGTGCATTTTCACGGAGAGTGTCTCAACGGAGTAGGATAATCCAGGTGGAACGGACGTCCTCCGAAGTGTAAATTAAATCGCCTGGTAATCGTGGAATTACATAATCCGATATGTTCGTTGGAATATTAAATATGTTGCTGCTGTACGGCTTAACGAGACTACCTGCGATAGTGTGCTTCCCCCCTTTCCGATAAAAAAAAGTACGTTAATCCGTTTGAAATTTTCAATTTTCATCTTGCTCTTATTTTTTCAATTCGTGTTTTTCCTTAATAAGGATACAAGTTTTAATCCAACGCGCGCGATACACTAGTAGCAGATAAATAAAACTTTATAGAAATGTATGAAGAATTAACTGACATGTCCCATATAAAAGTTGTGCATGATGTGAATAGGTTTCGAATGAATTTCGAAACCTATTCGTGTTATTCATTCCACAACATCTGCGATAAATTAGATTGGTCTACGTTAAGAAAAGAAGCAGAGAGGAATATCGAAATCAATAATGATAAATATCTATTGGTATTTAAAAACACATGAAACACGAATGAAACAAGACAATAAAAATAAGCTAAAAGTACTCCCTATTGTTAAAAGCACCACACCTCTTCTCAGTTCTTTCCAAAAAAACTAAAATCAATGTTCATATTATATATTGTTTTGAGTTCACTTATTATTTGAACCAAAAAAAATTCTTTTTTGAAGCATATTTATTTAGTGGGAAGTAATATCTTTTGTCGCTAAGCGTAATAGGGTTTTCTAAAGAAAAAAATATTTCATTTTGATTATTCCTTAGTATAGTCAATCCCTGATACTGTGTTAAGCGAAAGCAGTCACTCTGTTTATTGCCATTGTATCGAAACAAAAGACACTTCACTCTTTAACTAAGCACTCTAAAACCATACCTAGTATGAGCGTTTTAGTGTATTTTAATAACAAAAATGAGGTGTGTACACCACACAACTTTCTTATACTTACGTTCCAAATTTTTGATACAAAAGTTGTTAAAAATTAAATTTTAAACACGTTTCCTTTCTTAATAAATTAAACCTGTGAATAAAAGTGTCATATCCGGCCCGAATTTTGAAATTTCTTTTAAACGAAAAATAATTATTCCAAGTTTAGCTCTAAGTATTTCTATACTTTCAATAAATCTGTAAAAAATAAATAATTTACGAGGTAATTGCCAAAAAACTGCTATTCGATAAGAGTAAAAGTTTTTTTACACCCGGTCTGAATTTTAAAATTTTGTTATGCAAAAATTGTTCCAAATCTAGCTCCAAATACTATTACACTTGTAAAAATTCTATATAGGATGCATACTGCCGCACTATACGAAAAGGGGGTTCTGCATTTTCTAAAATTCTGAGTTTTATAAGGTTTTAGATTTAACTTAACGCCATTCTCATATTTTAAATACTTTTATACTCTCAACATATCTATCTAGAAAGCATGACTTAAGAGATATTTTCAAAAAACTGTTTTTCGATAAGAGTAAAAGACCTACTTCCGGTAAGTACACAAACTTTTTAAAATGATAAAATTCACTTTCAAGTACTTTTGTATTTCCCAGAAATTTGTCTGAGTTGACGAGATCTTGTTCAAGTACGATTTTTTATTCAAGCAAACCACTACTTCCGGTCTTACACTGATAACACTAGCCGACACGATTTTTATAACTGACTTAACAGTCTAAAATTTTAGTATTTTGCATTGTTTTCAACATAAAAACGTAGGGTATCACGTCACATTTCCAAAATAAAATTTTTATCTGTTTTCACTAAGATTAAAGTAAAATTAAAAATTAAAAAAGTATTGTAACAAGCTCAAGCATGTTCGCGGATATACCGCGAAGGGCAGTGGCAACTACAAAGGATTCGACGTCACGCATTCCAGAGAGAAGTAAAGAATTCTAATATATTAGTCATCGCGGAATATACTAAAATGGAAACTTTGGGTGTAGACATTCCATCTGTAAGCAAACCGTTGAAAAGAACTGAAAGAACACTACAAGAATATCTGTATTAAAGAATCGTCACGAAAAATTCAGTTCATTTTACAATGATGAAAGAAATTTCTGTCACCGCATCAGTACAGTAACAGAAATTTCTTTCCACTTTGTAAAATGAAAGTGGAATGCAGAATAGCGATTCTTTATCGACTCGTCGAAAACAATGCATGCGTAAATATTATATACAGGGTGAGTCATCTAAGCGGGTAAGGCCGATTATGCCTTTATGAGTAAAGATATTTCGAAGCGGTTTTTTCCTTATGATAGCTGTTCATTAGGAGCACATTTTAAAAATATTTTGTATTATACAGAGTGTTCCATAACTTGGTGGCTAACCATAGTTATAGTTTTTTAAATGGAACACCCTATATATTATTGCATTTTTGAATTCCCCGTATAATTTTTATTCAAAAAGTTATAAGAGAGTATAGGCCTAAAGTGTAAAGTTTTTGACTTATTCCCATTTTTCTGAAAAATTCAGTGTTTGTATAAAATTATATTTCTCGAAAACGACGTATTAGATGGACAAAATTTTTTGCAGTATTGTTTACAATAAGAGATCCTAATAGAAGCATGTTTTATTTTTTTACAGTTACTAACTGCATGTGCAGGAAATTCGATTAAAATTAGATGACACGTTTTTGTATAAAAGACAATTTTTTTTAAATGGAACACCCTGTATATCAGTTCATTTTTGAATTGTTTATTAAATTTCATGTCAGAAACATATAAGACGTTAATACTTTAAAAGTGACTATTACAGAGTTATTGTCGTTTTTTGATATGTTGGAAAAAAGTAAATTTTTTAAAATGGAACACCCTGTATATTATTTTATTTTTGAATTTCTTATTAAACTTCACATCAAAACCATGTAAGACGTTAATACTTTAAAAGTGACTATTACTGAGCTATTGTCTTTTTTTTATATATATTTGTCAGTACTATACAATATTAATTAAACCACAAAACTGACAAAATTATATTAAAAAGAGACAATAGCTCAGTAATAGTCACTTTTAAAGTATTAACGTCTTACATGGTTTTGATGTGAAATTTAATAAGAAATTCAGAAATAAAATAATATACAGGCTGTTCCATTTGCAAAAATGTACTTTTTTGCAAAAACTAACAAAAGCATATCAAAAAACGACAGTAGCTCAGTAATAGTCACATTTAAAGTATTAACGTATTACATGTTTTTGATATGAAATTTAATAAACAATTCAAAAATGAACTTATATACAGGGTGTTCCATTTAAAAAAATTAACTTTTATACAAAAACGTGTGATGTAATGTTAATCCAGTTTCCTGCACATGCAGTTAGTAACTGTAAAAAAATAAAACATGCTTCTATTAGCACCTCTTATTGTAAACAATACTGCAAAAAAATTTGTCCATCTAATACGTCGTTTTCCAGAAATATAATTTTATACAAACATTGAATTTTTCAGAAAAAAGTCAAAAACTTTACACTTTAGGCCTACTATACTATCTTATTACTTTTTGACTAAAAATTATACGGGGAATACAAAAATGCAATAATATATAGGGCGTTCCATTTAAAAAACTATAACTATGGTTAGCCACCAAGTTATGGAACACTTTGTATAATACAATATATTTTTAAATGTGCTCCTAATAAACAGCTATCACAAGGAAGAAACCGCTTCGAAATATCTTTACTCATAAAGGCATATTAGGCCTTACCCGGTTAGATGACTCATCCTGTATAACGCAAATAACATATTAATTAAAAATGAATCAGAGTAACCAATTACACTTCAATATGGGAATGAAAAAAGAAATATTAGTTTACGCCAAATGTGATATAAAAACTACAAAAAAAGAATACTTCTTATACTTATAAGGTGAGTTTTCTTGCTATGTTTACATTTTTATTTAGAATTATTTTATTAATCTATTAAGTCATTACAACAAATGACTCTTTCCCTTTTTTTGTAAAAGAAGGGATGAAAGTGAAAAAAAAAGTTTATTTGAAAAAATTATTTTAATAAAAAAGAAACCTTTTAACATAATATGTATCGTAATATATACATATTCTTAGTGTTTTCTAATTTTTCAATGTTTTAATTTATTTGTTTTGTGATCAGTGTTACACTTTAAAATCAACATAAAAAATAACTTGACTATTATGCTATTAATATACTAATAGTTAAAAACCTTTTAATGTAACTGACTATCTTTCATATGAAAAAAATTAACTTGTTACAGAATTAAGCAAAAAATTTCTCAAGAAGACCGAATGTAAAAAGTTCGAAACGTTCAATAAAATTTTACATCCCATTCCACATATGATTTTTATTTCAAAAAAAAAGCCGAAATTACCCACGAAGAAAACATACAAATATACGAGGGCCTATTTTTATGTTATCTACCTAGCCATGAAACAAAAGAGTGACGATGTCAAACAAATTATTGAAAAATTGCTGTCACTGTTAGAAGTACATGTGCTAAGTTGTGTTTAGTTTATAATGTGTATAGAGATTTGAGACGGTCCATTTCTCGATAAAATGAGTGAAACTAAAGTTGAACATCGCAGCGTAATAAAGTACCTGACAAAGGAAGGCTATGGTCCAAAAGCAATTCATGAAAGAATGGTTGCTGTATATGGGGAAGATACACCATCTTATTTCCAAGTAAAATATTGGTCTAAACTCTTTCGATGGGGCCGAGAGTCAATCAATGATGACCCAAAGTCCGGACGACCCGTTGAAGCTCGAACTGAAAACATTGTGCGAAAAGTCGAAAATTTGGTACTGAAAGATGGGCGTGTAAAGATCTCTGTCATTGCCAATGAAGTCTGTATAACCGAAACAAGTGTTCTCAAAATTTTGCATGACGATTTGGGTATGAAGAAGGTGTATGCACGGTGGATACCCAGATTGCTTACACCTGAACAAAAACTGTGCAGAAAAGAAGTTTCTCAAGAAAATTTGGTCAAGTTGGAGAGGGACATAACATTTTTATCTCGAATTATTACCGGGGATGAGACTTGGGTATATTATTGGGACCCTCCTACTAAACAAGAATCCATGCAGTGAGTTCATAAGGGCTCTCCACCACCAAAAAAGGACAAGACTCAATTTTCTGGAAAAAAACTGGTGGCAACTGTTTTCTGGGATGCTGAAGTTTTGCTTATTGAATATATGCCGAGAGGGTCTACCATAAATGGAGGCCTGCAGAAACACAATTAAAAATTTAAAAACTGCTCTGGAGGAAAAACGCTCGCATTCTTATCCACAAAAAAACTTGTTGCTGTACGACAATTGTCGGGTTCATAAAGCAAACAAAGTTGAGCAGATAATCAATGACTGTGGGTTTATAGAGTTAAGGCATCCACCTTATAGCCCCGACCTAGCTCCGTCAGACTTCTTCTTATTCAAAAATTTAAAAAAGCATCTCAGAGGAAAGCGTTTTGCTTCTGATGAAAAACTCAAAGAAGCTGTTGAAGAATATTTTGCGGGGTTACCGAAACAATTTTTTTGCTGAGGGTATGGGGCAACTGGAAAAAAGATGGAATAAGTGTATTATTGAAGGGAGTTATGTAGAAAAATAAAAAAAAATTGTTCTCTTATGTGCTTTTTTTCATGGCTAGGTAGATAACATAAAAATACGCCCTCGTGTATATATTATAAGCAGCCCAGTCTTGTCAAGGCACCCTGTACATACAACCATAAAGTAATATCAAAATCAATTTATTTCTTTGATATCATAAAACAAAGTTAATAATTGAAATTGTAATTCCTATTCATAAAACATATTATTTTCAATTTACATTGATTCTCTACCAGTTTCTTTCTAATTTAAAATTCAATTCTATTTTTAATTATTCTAATTACACTCCCCAACCAGTAAATAAATTAGATTGAACGGTGACGGTTTCGTTGGTACGGACCTTCCGCAACATTCATTTTAACAAGGTGTTTGGTAACTGTTACATCCTGTGCAGGAGAGGTTGCCGTTGCCTTTGTGACTGATGTATATTTGTCATGCTCCCAGACCGTGAATTAGTGTCAGTATTACAGCTGTTTTTTCCTCTTACCACGAAAAGCAGATGGAAAGAGAGCGAAAGAGATAAAGAGAAAAATGCGTTTTAGTTCTATTTTTACAATTTATGATTTATAACTTATTCTTATTATTATTATTGTTTTCTTCTATTTGAAGTTAGAATTCTATTGGTATTGGTCCACAATTCACGATTGATTAACTTCACTTTGTCAAGGAAAAGCATTAAGTCCCTTCATAATTATCCTTCCTTTCCAATTGACGTATTTTTAGAATTGGTATAGTTAATGATATAATAAGGAGATAAAAGTCATTATTAAATGTATTTAATGAAACAATGCTGCAGATAGAGGAAAGACAAAATCTGGTTATTTGGTTGCCAAAAAAGGATATGCATATAGTCTGTCCATCGATATAACGATCTGACATTTTAGGATTTAAGAGGATTATCGGAGACTATCCACTACCTCTTGCGGCAGATACAGAGAAAACTTGTAAATGAAGTAATGGACCGTATTAGGAGAAATCGGATTTTCTAAAGTAGAGAAGTAATTATGTTTCGTCAATTATAATCCAGCATTTACAATTTAAACTTTATTATTCTAAAGTAAACAATCCTAATTTAACATATTTAATATATAGTAATTGTATTAAAGAACATTATAATGGTATTTTACATATTATCATCCCTTTAACTCAATTAAGTAATTTATAAAATCAACATATAACGGGTGTCTACTGAGCAATAACGAGAACGCCTAAAGGCATTAAACATAAAAAGAGGTACAGTCAAAGGCCTTCTTACAAATTTTCAAACATATTTGGATTCATTCAATGAAACAAGAGAAGTTGATGTCATTCAACTAAAAACACGATTGTTAAAACCCGAAGAATTATGGTCACAATTCTTTGACATACACAACGACATTTTCATGTTAGTAGATGAGGAATCTAATGCAAAAGAATCAGACACATTTCAAGAAGACTACTTCAGCGCTACATCAATGGCTTGCTTAACAACAAGTTTTCTAATGAATCAAAGCCAGGTCTGACCAGGCAAAATTGTCTCAATCAGTCAAGTGAAATGTATAATCAAGTGCGATTACCACAAATATCATTGCCATCGTTTCGGGTACATTCGAAAAGTGGATTCCGTTTTACAAGACATTTGATTGGCTAATCAATTCAAACGAGTCTCTTTCGAAAGGACAGAGGTTTCATTATTTAAAATCTTGTTTGAAAGACTGTGTACAAGAATTACAAATCACACGAATTACTTTTTTTGGGAGGTGGAGACAACACGGTTTTCTGTGACAGTCGATTTGACAGTTCTCGGTTGTTTTGGGGTTAGTTTTGGTTTGGCAATTCATGATGAATAGACTCACGCCGGAGCAACGATCGCAAATTGTTCAAATTTATTTTGAAAAACATCGTTCAATTCTAGAAATTAAACGATAATACGCATCCTGTAAAACGTTGTACAGTGCGCACACAACAACAGATTGATGGTGTGCAGCGTAGTATTGATGATCATCCAAATGCGTCAAGTCGTCATTCTGCTCAACAATTAAAGTTGTATCCAACAAGTTTATGGAAAATTTTGCATAATGATATTGGTCTGCGTGCTTACAAGATTCAACTTGTACAGGAAGTGAAACCACACGATCACCGTTTGCGCCGTACATTTGATGGGTCAAGGAAACATTGCTATTGATCCACATTTTCATTTGAAAATCTTTTTCAGTGATTGATTGATTATTTGATGCCATTAGACTATTTTCTCTGAGGATATGTAAAGTCGCATGTCTACGCCAATAAACCATAAACAATTGAGCACTTAGAAGCCAACATTCGACGCGTTATTGCCGAAATACAGTCTGACTTACTGCAAAGAGTGTGTGAAAATTGGAGCTCCAGATTATGCCATGTACGCGTCAGCCGCGGTGACCACAAAGTTTAGAAAATCGGACATTATAAAAAGCATCATGGCAATGCTTGCGCTTTACAGGATATTCTAATAAAACTGTAAGCAGAAGCTTACACGAATTCAAGCTCGAAGAGATTGAAAATCCTACTAGTCTTTTAAATAAAGCCCATCTCATGGATATTAAAAACATTTTTCTGTGTTTTATTTCAATTTAAAGTTCTCCGCCTCTAAGAAAGACATCTTTATAAGAAGTAAATAAAAAGATGTTGTTGAAAAATAGTTGTCGTGAAGTGAAAACGTTTAAATTTGTATAACAAAAAGATATGGAAACCGTGGAGTACCAATGAAGATCCAAGAAACGGTGAAGGTAGCAATATTTCGCTAAGTGAAAGTGGTGATGCGATAGATGATGATAATGCAAGGAATCATTGGAGTACTAAAACACAGCAGATAATTCTGAATGTATACAAGAATTTTAAGAGTGAGAATTATGGAACTAAAACAACTGTTAGAACATCGAAATTAATGGAAGTGTCTTATGGGACAGTCCGTCGTTCAGAATGGTTTATTTAAAAGAAAAACAAGGAAGGACAATCGAAGAAAATTAGTATTTGCGATATTGATATTGCGAGAGGAGAAATGTACCGGCTCTATAAAAGAAATGAAGTTCCTACACTGCGAAGTTTGTGCAACTCCTTAAAAGAAAACGATAGATGACAGTGTTGTATCACTACATTGTCGCGCGTTATGAAGGAAAACCGCTTTAAATTTAGTATAGTTAGTAATCGGCGAACAATTATGGAATCGCAAAAATTGCAGCTACTGCGGTATGAATAATACCTGGCGAAAGTGAAAGGATTTAGAGAAGAGAAACTTTTTATTTGCTACTTGGACGAAAAATGGTATGACAGCCATGATACTATAAACTATAAAGAAAGGTTGGGATAATGATTTGGGAATGTGTTCCATTAATGTTCCTGTTTCCAGGAGGAAAAGAATAATTATTGCACATGCGGGATCTCTGGATGGCTGGGTTGATGATGTATTACAATCTGCAAAGAACATAAAGTCGTCGTCCTTGGATTATCATGAAGATATGACAAATTCTTTGTTTGAAGAGTTCTTCGTGAATAATCTACTGCTGTCTTTACCTACAAAAAGTGTCATTGTTATAGATAATGCCAGTTACCACTCACGACAAGTTATTAAAATACCTAATGGTTCAAGTGTAAAATTTAAATTATCAAAATTTTTAGAGAGTTTATTCGATGAAACAAGTCCTGAAACTATTGCATACGAAAATATTTGAAACGCAATATTTTACTTATAATGCTGCAGGTCACACAGTAATACATCTACCTCTACATTACTGCACCTTCAATCCTACAGAGTTGATTTGAAGTTCACTAAAGCACAACATTCGTGGAAAAAATACCGCTCCCACATTTAGCGAAACGACAATAAATACGATCCAAGATTATTAATAACACCAGATACTTGAAAAAATTGTGCACAGCATGTAATCGGTACAGAAGAAGAGTATTTACAGTACGCAAACTCCATACCGAAATTAATAATAACATGTTGATGACGATGAAACAGGGATTCTGATGACTAAAGCAATATCTAAGTTATAAATTAACGATAATGTATATAAGATGAGTACTTACATCCAATAAGGTATAATTCCTTACAGGAATTTAGTAATTATAGTACTTTATTTGACCTTTGTGTTAAACATATATTTACCCTAAAAATTAAATAAAAAATAAATATATTATACAAGCGAATATAACTGTTATTGTAATAGACTTTTAGTATAATAATCTTTGTGAATACGTCCTTGTGAACTAGCCGTGCTAGAAAGGAATTAGAAGAGTTGGGTTAATTTCTTTTGTATAGATCAAGTGCTATTTAAGAAGTGAAATCATTATATCTATGGACAGACTATACCCAATTTGTCAGAATTAGTGAGCATTGATTTGTCTTTATATGGCAACACTGCAGTAATGTGGGCGGCAGCAATAAGTAGGACGCGGACATGACCGGTTTAAACAACGACGAAATTACAACGGAGCAAAGAAATAATGTAAACAACACACGCTTACTGAATAGCACTAATTCATATGGTGAACTGCAACATCTGTTTACGTCCGAGAAGTGCCCGAGAATGAGAGCAAAAAATGCCCATAAAATAAGGAATTTATGAGTAAAATCCATTTTTCATCGGTGTAGATAGGAGCGTGAGGGGTTTTTAAAATTTATTATATTTACCTTATATTTCACAAGAGAAATAAAATTTTCATTCATACTTACGTTGGTTTCGTTTTTTCATTGTTTTGACTGTTAATTACGTACTTCATAATTTTTGTAATAGTCTGTTTAATACCGGTTTATTGAATCGACTTCTCCCAATTATCTGGACGTAAGTGTGCACTGGATTTCGTTTAGTTTCAATAACATACGCGTACATTTTTAGTTATCATTTATATAGATCTAGAACGTTGTTTATGTTACTTTTTCTGATATGTAAATGAATTGTCAATAATTCCGAAATTTATTACAAAGTCTGTAAAATATCGTTACAG
Organism: Amphimallon solstitiale; assembly: GCA_963170755.1. Taxonomy (NCBI): domain Eukaryota; kingdom Metazoa; phylum Arthropoda; class Insecta; order Coleoptera; family Scarabaeidae; genus Amphimallon; species Amphimallon solstitiale. The sequence goes on along the minus strand of OY720683.1, from coordinate 93,525,027 downwards.
AATGCCAAAATATCGCACGTTCGTCACTTAGCTTTGCTAAAACATACACAGAAATAGTTTTTATGCAGAGAATTTCGATAGTTTACAAAATTTCGTTACATGTTTAAATGACGATGCTCGAAGTATTTCTGAGTGCAAGGAACTGACACAAATCCCAAATTTAAAAAATCAGTTGTTATTCCTTCAGGAACACTTTGGAAATTTGCCTAAACTAATCACATATTTTGAAAATCGAAATCTCAAATTAAAAGATGGATTAACCACATTAGACGTGGGCTATTAATAATTTCAAAAGTATTTCAAGTGACTTCGGATGTGGCCTTCGGAAAAAGTTAGACGCAGTTTTTAATAGAAATCCAGATTTAATAATATTGCGACAATTGTGTATGCTAAAGAGGCTGAAATGAATGAATATTTCCAGTACGCACCTATAACCAGTTGCGATGTAGAAAGGACGTTTTCTATCTACAAGCATGTACTTAATTCAAAGAGAACAAGTCTTACAGAAGAGAAAATGAACAAATAATAAGGTATTCTGTATTCTATAGATCACCAGCCACTTGTTATCCAATTATATAAATAAAATTAAAACCTCTTTAAAAATACAACATTTCAATAGTGCGCCCATGGGCGATGAGTCATCAACCGTACGTGTCCGCGCCCTAGCAATAAGTTGAGTAAGTTGATGTAGCAGATCACTTTTATAGTTGTAGTATTGTTGTTTTTCTGCTGTTTATACTTTTAAAGAATTGCGAACAGGTAGGAAGTTGCGCACAGCTGATTCACTTGATGAGGAAGTACATTTAACTTTTCACTAATGCATTTACTTTTTGAAATACTGCCAACATAAAATAAATAATTATACATCATCAATATCATCATATTACTTTCGAAGTATTGTGATGGTGAAGATATTTGACCGTTTAATTAAATAACTTATTAAACGGTGCGTGATTTATACATGTTGAGAGGTATACAGTATATTACGGCAAATCTAACGCACTTAATAATCTAGAGAAAAGAAATAGGCGGCCGAACGAATTATGGTGAAAATAACTACGCGGCCATACGTGCATAGAGCAATTTGTTTTTCAGGAGAAAGGCTTGCAACTCGGTACACATAATATTATATTACACAGTGTAATAATAATTTACTAAGGTGCGGCGAATATGGACGATAATTTAACTTCTATTTTTTTTATATATAATATAACGTACTAATTACAACAAAATAGCGTCCAAAAAATGGCTTTCTAAAATTAGATTAACGAGTGTAAATTATATAGACGTGCTGGGTTAAAATCGGTGAAGATTGGATATGCCTTCGGAAAAGAAATTATACGTGCGAACCTAGAAATTAAAAAAGAAAAAGGAAGGACGTGACTGTCATAGACGGATTGAAGCAACCTACAAAAAATAACGAAGCTAATGCATTCTAACAAATTACTACTGGTATTATAAAGGATCGTTCAAATGTATGTTGCTATATTTGTAATTTTAAAACACTATTGCAAACACACCACTCATTAATATAAACATACATATTAAATATGGGTATGTAAAAAACTAAAATCAAGACTAAACCCTAGGGCACTCCACAAAATAATCGATATATGAAGAATCTTAAATATGTAGCTATTGTACTGTTTTCAATAACAGCACTTATAATTTATTAAAACATTAGTTTGTGTCTCCACAAAATGATTTTCAACAGCTGTTGTTAGTTCATCATTGTCGTTAATTTAGTCCTCCGAAAGGTTTTTTTTTTTATTTGTAAAGAAAGAATGGTCACACGAAATAAATCTTAACTATAAGCCTCTTATATTCAATCACAACCAAAGCATAATAAGGAATATTAGCTTGTGCAAATCTGATGCATTCTCATAAATCAATAAAACACCTTTGGGTGAGTTTACAATTTCCTGTTTACATAATTTTCTATTAATAATAATAATTTCTTTTATTTTTCAGTGGTAAAAAGTAATAGCCAAGAAAAGAAAAATTTAATAAGCATGGGATATATAAGGGGAGGTGTCAACACCTCATGGCTTTCTCATATGTATGTGTGCCCTAATTCTGTTCACAAAACTTGTTTTAAATTAAGTTTTAAATCAGTCTGTATAGAATTTATATTTTGCCATGTATTTGCAGCAAAAACAACTGCTTTTCGATTAAAGTAAAAAAATGTGACTTTCAGTCCGAATTTTGAAAAATTATCTTTTGCAAAAGTTATGTCAATATAAAGCTTCTAATATTTTCATGCTCTTAGTAAATCTCTACTAAATTATAATTTGTCAGGTGCTCGCAAAACGCTGTTTTTCGATAAGATGTAAGAACTACTACCGGTAGCATTGACGAAAAACTCACCATTGAGTAATTTAAATAATAAACAAATAAATATAGACAGTATAATTTGCGAGATGTTTGCAAAAAACTGTTATCTGATAAAAGTAAAAGATCTTTTTATAAAAAATGTTCTCAAATTTATTTCTGCGTACTTTTATATTCTTCAGAATTTTGCCTTTAATGAAATATTGGTAATATTTGATTTGTTTACAGGAGAAAACTGCTACTTCCGGTCTATAGATTTGAATGAAAATCTAATCAGATCTCGAGAAGATGATTGTACTCCCAAATATATTGTTCGTTATTCGGAAACTTCAAAATGTTGACATCTACAAAATTCTCAAAGTCAAATGTTTGCGTGACCATAATATTACGCATAAGAAAGGAAAAATGTTAAAGCTTTCAATAAACTGAAAATATTAAATTTCCAGACACTAACAGCACAAAGAAAATCAAACACATTTTATATCCCAAGCACACACACACACTCGTCTGTTATTCGCCTCGCTCGCTTCGCTCGCTTGGCTCATAAATCAGACTCGTTCGATAAAGGATCACTTTACTGATAATGCATCGCTTTATTGATGGTTAGCGATAAATAACTATTACGTCACTGTAACATAACATAATGTGATGTCTATATTCCAATCCCAAAAACCTTGATCTTATACTTCTTATATATTCCATCCTAAACACTCGTCTATTTTCCAACAAAACAAAATCAATGAGACATTATCAAAGCGTTATAAGCAAATTCTCCCTCTAGATATATACCACCATTAAGAAACTTCACATACACCATCATAAAATGTCTTAGAACGACATCAATTTTGTTAATATGAACTAGATCTATCAGATAGAGACTTGTGTAGACAAATATTTATCACTTTCAAAATCCCTCCAATTTCTGTAAATAAAACTATATAATCAATAGGTAAGCATTCGGAATCGCTTCATTAGGATAGTCATCAAATCAAGCATATCCTGAACAATTACCAAATCTTTCACAATCTCGCAGTGAGCTAGTGGAATATTGCTCAAACTATAGATGATGTTCAGAGATAAATAACTATTTCGACAGCAAATGTTTACCACTACTAAGTCGGGTGAGTCAGCAGCGAAGAGAAGCTTTTTGCACTATATAATAGTAGTAATATATTTAATGAATATCAAAAGAGCATTATTAGGTTCTTAAATAATTAATAAAATATAAGTATTCAAATATAATGCACCTGATTTAAAATGGATGCCATCTATAAAATAGCTGTTGCTATGGGTGGAAGCTGGTTTTAGTACAGCTGACAGTAATAATATACCTCAAGTTGACGATCAAAATTATCGAGGAAGAATTTGTTTTATAGACAAATAGTTAATAGTTGATTGATACTATTACAGTTTACCTGATCGCCTAATGTATGACTCACATAACCGTTCATCAGATTTTGATGAATAGATTGGTTATGAAGAAAATGTGCGCCAAAAGAGTTCCAAGACACCTTTCGCAGAATTAACAGATAACAAGAGGGTAACATGTTTTGAATTTTTAGGAACAAGTTGACATTTTTTTAAACGTATCATTGCTGGTGGCAATCTTCAAATTTCGACTACCACCCAGAAACAAAAGGCCAAAATCAGAAATAAGGCACTCCAACCACACCAAGGCCAAAAAAACACACAATGAGCAAATTAAAGATCAAAGACATGGTAATTTGCATTTTTAATTGCCATTTTTACGGAGAAGTACTCGGATGACTTAGAAAAAGGATAATTGATATAAGACCTAACTAACATCAAGAACATCTGGACAACTTCAAGTAACGAGTTTTTAGCAACAAAAAAATATCTCTGTGGCTGCGTTATCCTCTTACTCTCCTGATTTAAGTCCCAATGCCCTTTTTCTTTTCCCAAAATTAAAAATTTACTGCAAAAGACAGCATTTTGGGATATTGAATAACAAACCGTGTCCCGTGATGTATGGTTCCCAAGACAACTGCTTTGGTGGAGACAATATAGATTGTAATTTCAATATCATAAAGGAATTATGATAAATCAGTCATTTTACTTTCTTTACACACCGCGTATATTACAATGATGTCCAAAGAATAATTATACTAAAAAATCCACGTTATAAGCATAAATCTTATTAGAATATATATAATACCAGAATAAGTATAAGTGAGATAATTCCATTTACAAAGAAAAAAGATCATTATGGAAAAGAAACAACAAACATCTTCTGCATGTCAATTTGTAATCTTAAAATTGCCATTCTCTATCTGCCGCGCATGGCTTCACCTGCAGGTTAAGGACACTGCACCATTAGAAACAATTTAAAACAGGAAAACCGTGTACAGAGATAAAAGTGCAAGCCGTTTCCTGCTGCGACTGTAGGCGTTTTTGATAGCTTGTCTCTTGTCCGTGAAGTTGTTTTAAAACGACGAAACACAAAAAGTAGAGAGAAAAAAAGAGTACCAAGCCACCGACTCGGACGGTAATTACAAATACTAGTCAGATAGATCAAGTAAATGACCGCACTCGTGGTCTGCTGGTTAGATAAAATGTGGCTGGTGAAATAAGAATTTAGGGACGTCCTGCAGTCTATGAATTTATGTAATGCTACGTGACAAAAGACTTGAGATAAGTGTGTGGATTATAGGTAAAGCTAAGTATTTCTAGGACTATTTGTTCTTTGATTTTATTATAACCTCATAGTGGTTATTATTTACGTTCTAGTTTTACTTCGTGTAGACTTGTTAAATGTTACAAATCCATTATTTACATCAATGATAAAGTGTAACGAAAAAAATGAGGTGTGGCCACCATACGACTTTCTTATACGTATATAAGTGTTTCAAATTATACAACTTTAAGAATTTTTTATACAAAAATTATTCAAAATCCTATTCTAAGTACTTCTATTCTCTTAATAAATCTCTATAGAATGCATACTTTGCGAGATATTCGACAAAAAGGGCTACTCGCTAAGAGTAAAAGTGTTACTTCCGGGCCGAGTTTTGACATGTGATTTATACAAAAAAATATTGCAGATCCAACTCTAAATACTTTTGTACTCTTTATAAATATATAGAGAATGTATAATTTACGACATATATGCAAAAAATCGTTATTCAATAAGAGTAAAAGTGTTACTTCCGGTTCGAATTTTCTTTATATAAAAATTATTGAAAATAAAGTTCTAAACACATATACTCGTAACGTACCTGTCTAAAAAGCATGACTTGCGAAATATTTGCATAAAGCTGAGAAAGAGAAAGAGAAAAAGAGAGAGAGAGAGAGAGAGAGAGAGAGAGATTTTTTTAAAAACACTTTCTTGGTATCTTATTGACAAATGACATGTGAAAATATAGTATAATCTGCAGCAAACAAGTGATAGATTAATTGACATGCAATTCTCAGCACGATGCGAGAGATAGAAGTCCGGTGAGGTAGTTCAATTGGAATGTGAAAGATCACAATTAATTGTTGCTCAACTGTATGGGGTGAACTAGCTTAACTTCTAAATTTAGAAATCGCTTTTTAGAAAGTGTTCCACCAAATCCCAAGACATGATCGATATCTATTCTATAAGACATATGTCATGGATATTTTGTTTGACAGGTCACTAAAAACACATTTCGAGCGTTCAAAAATAACTATTAGTATCGAGGACAACAATTATAAAAATATGGTCATTTTAATGCAAAATTTAAATATGTAATCCATTTTTAAATTTATGTGTTTAGAAAAGTTGACTCTGACGTCACTTATATTATACAATAAGTAACCAATTTGGCTCTACTGCCGTTTACGACTTATCACTGGTAAGCAGGTGATTTATACCTTTTCAACTTCAAAATTGGAATAATCAACATCAAATTGAGAATTAATAAATTTGCAGCATGCGTTGATGTGACAAAACAATACTAAACGTGAGTGTTACTGAGTATTATTTAGCGTTACACATTTACTGACATTTACTGTCAAGGTGACTGGAGAGGGCTTACGATTGGATTGGCCGTTAAAAAATCGACTGCCTACGGATGGGTTAAAAATCAAGAAAATGTAAAAAAGTCACGTGGTGGACAAATGGAAGTGCAACATCAAATAACAGTATCTAAAGAAACACTTTGAAAACGTTTGGACAAATTGTTGTTCACATTGAAAGACATTACGAAAAGAACCTGAAAGAGCAAATAGTGATGAAAATAAGATAAAACGTCGTGAGTATATTTAGCAACTTTTAATTTATCAAGCGGATAATGTGTCAATTATTTACATGGACGAAACTAATTTTAATTTATTGATATCAAGAAGACAAGGACGATCAAGGAAGGGATCCCGCTGCGGCAATATTATGGCTGGTTGCCGCGAAGCCAATATACACGTTATAGGCTGTATTACTAATATGAGAATGATTCACAACAAGGTCAGAAGAGGTGCCTTTAGAATGAAAGACGCAAATCAATTTGTCCGCCAGTGTTTGCGTGCAGCCTATAACATTTATCAAACTCATCTGGTGTTGGTAACTGACAATGCTCCGTGCCATGCCGGTATGGAAACCGTATTTACTGAAAATAAATTCAGCAACCATGAATTGCTAAGACTTAGTCCTTACAGCCCAATGTTAAATCCAATTGAAATGACTTAGTCCGGCTTAAAAGCTACTGTTAAACGGGATTTAAGTTTTCGTATGCCACATATTTCAGCTGGTGAGGGCAGAGCAAATTTAACCAGACCGAGTTTCGTCTACAACAATTAGATGAGATATATACATATTAATCAACATGCACTATTTTTATTTTTCAATCGTTCTTTTAATATAGGCTTTCATAATAAAACTTAACCCTGGACTGCTTAGGTAAAAGGTGCACTCATAGTTGCTTAGGTGGGGTTACTCATAACCCCATTCAATAAAAACAATTTTAAGCAAATCAAAAACGCAAAACTAAACATTAAAAACTTTATTTACTACATTTTAGGCGTATGTCAACACGATGCGCATTACAAACAGGTTTATAACATTTTGCACAAGCTGTTTTAGTTTTCTTGTCTTTAGTTCTTGGGCAGATTGCACACCGGGTTTGTTTTGTAAGTTTTGTTGGAGGTGGAACCGCATCTATATTTTTTTCCTCTATCCCTAGAATATTTTTTATTGATAAAGACAATTTTTTTGGCAGATTTTTTGTTAAACGCCGTTCCATGTGCGGTCTTGCAAGTTGAATTCCGAGCTCAAACAAATAATGTCGGCGAATGCATTTTTGTCTCTCACCCTTTACCATTTAAAACAATATTCCGGAGTTTACACCAGCTTGATCCAGAATTCCGTAAAAAAATCGCAAAGGCCATCTTCTGGTCTTCCGCGTGACTGAATGTGTATGAACCATTTGGTCAAATGTGTCGACACCTCCTTTTGTTGAATTATAAAAATTAATTATTTCCGGTTTATTATTTGGATCTATATTTTTTGTATCGTGCATTGTAGATAGCAATAACACACATTTCGACTTTTTTGGTGTAAATGACACTAACGTCTTTTTTTGGTCGAAAGCAAATTGTGAAGTCGCTTCTTTAGTTTTATTTGGCAGGAATGATGGAGGAACTTCTCTCTTATTTTTACGGAGGGTTCCGACAATGGTTAGATTGAATTGATTTACCATGGTATCTGCCAATGGAATGCTGGTAAACCAGTTATCCATAGTTATATTGCGTTCTGTTCCGTGGATGGATTTAGACAGCTTTTTTACATAATAACTTGGTAGAGGCTCTGAATTTGGTCTAATTTCTTTCCCAGTATATGGGATGGCACTTACCATGTAAAAAGTCCGTGAATCGCACATTGTTACTATTTTCAATCCATATTTGTCTGGCTTCGACGCAATATATACTCTAAAAGGACAATTTCCGCGAAAACACAAAAGCTGCTCATCGATAGTAACATATTCATGAGGAGTATAATATTTAGTACAGTTTGATTCAAACTTCTCCCATATCTCCCGAATGGGCGAAAATTTATCTTCACAATTTCTGACAGTTTTATCATCGAATCTTATACATGATAACAAAAAGCGAAAACGTGTTTCACTCATAATAGCACAATATGCTGCATGACATGGAAAGTGCAACACCAAGAATGGGTGCGAATTTTTTGACCAAACTTGGTAGAAACGTATAACTAGTCAAAAGCAATAATTGATTAAAATTTTGTTGCGATAGATCAAGTGGTCATGACACATCTGACACTTCATTCAGTTTTCGCTGACATTAATGTGTGGTGTATTAATTGTTTGTTTGAAATTAATTTCAACGGTTTTGTCTTATTATACCTTTGTTTAACGTGTTTAAAGAGTTTTATTATGCCTAGAGTGCGGCAACGTGGAAATTATCGCCAATTAAGCGAATTCGACAGAGGTCGAATTGTTGGTTTGCGAGAAGGTGGTTTTTCATACAGGGAAATTGCAAATCGCCTTAACCGGAACCAATCCACCATTATGCGCTGTTATCAATCATGGACTAGGGAAGGTCAGGAAAGACGCCAAAGAGGAACCGGAGGCCGAAGAAGAACTAATGAGATACAGGACCGCCGCCTTCGCTTAATGGCACTAAGAGACAGGTTTTCCAGTACCAGATCAATTGCTGACGTGTGGTTAGGTAATATTGGTCGTCCTGTAACCCTTCGAACCGTTTATCGTCGAATTAGGGGTTTCGGCTTACAATCTTATCGTCCACATCTTGTGTTACCACTTACGGCTCAACACCGACAGCAACGTTTGGAGTGGTGTAGATTGCGACTGCACTGGAACGTGGAGTGGCACAGGTTGGTATTCAGTGATGAATCTCGATTTTGTCTAGGGATGCATGATGGCCGTATGAGGGTCAGACGAAGACGTGGGGAACGTCGTGATATTCAGTTTTCCGTTGAAAGGCATGTGCATCGAGCAGTGGGTGTTATGGTATGGGGTGCTATAGCATATGGGAGTAGGTCTCAATTGGTGTTCATCCAAACCACCATGAACGCCCAGCGTTACATTGATGAGGTGGTAGAACCCCATATTCTACCATATCTTCAAACGCTCGAAGACCCACTTTTCCAGCAGGATAATGCCCCTCCCCACGTAGCGAGAATTTCTATAAATCGCTTGGAAGAGGCTCATGTCAATATCTTGCCATGGCCACCCAAATCCCCCGACCTCTCGCCAATAGAACATGTGTGGGACATTATGGGACGAAAACTTATGAATTTAGCCAATCCCCCGCAGACACTAATAGCTCTCCGGCATGAATTACAGGTTGCTTGGGACACCATACCCCAAGAGGATATCGACCACCTAGTCGAATCAATGCCACGAAGAGTGAGGGAGTGTGACACTAATAGGGGCGGTTCAACACATTATTAATAAAAATTATGTTAAATTGTGTTAGTCTTTTGTTTTTTTTCTTTGAAATTTTAATCAATTATTGCCTTTGACTAGTTATACGTTTCTACCAAGTTTGGTCAAAAAATCCGCACCCCTTCTTGGTGTTGCAGTTTCCATGTCATGCAGTATATATTTCAGGTCCATACTTGAAACTGAAATCTCACTTTCAACTTCTGACTGCTGAGATATATGGTCCTCAAATTCTTGGTCACTACCATCAGAATCATACTCTGAATCAGCTTCATCAAACCACCGTAAAACGGTTTCTTCAAAATTAGGATCACCTGGTTTCACTGCCATCTAAATTCAAAACAAATTGCTTAAATGTGGAAAATAATTTAAGCTTTAATGCTTACCTGGGGTTACAAGTCACCCCAATTGCTTTATAATGTAAAAACAAAGCACAGAAGCAAATGTTTAACGCACATATGACTTAGAACATAACCTCAAACAAACATAGCTAGTTCCGCAGTGATGCAAACCGCACCGCAAAAAAGTTACAAAGTTTCTAAATTCTATTAGGGTTACCAGCAACCCCACTAAGCGTTCCAGGGTTAAAAATATCAGTGTACGATTATGTGTATAAGTAACGCCTATCAAGTTAAACAACAACTATATACAAGTGTTTTAAAATGAGAAATTCGCTAAAAGGCGATTCCTGAAGTGCACACCGCGTGAACCTTTTCAAAAAAGAATCATAATATGTCGTATAACATGAATAACATATGAATAAAACATACAGAAAAAATCAAATAAAATTGATAGGTACTCAGAGACTTCAAAGCCGCATTATTTCCTACAGCAGACATCAAAGGAGGTAAAACAAAGGTACGGGAGAGAATTAATTACTAAAACGTTAATACAGTAATTTTCCATCATATCTAGCAATAATAAAGAGGCTGTCAACAATAAAAAAGGAAAGGGACGATGAAAAAGAGTCAATCAGCCCTCGGATAATATCCACACAGAGACTACATCAATCATTCTCAGCTGAAAGGACAGTAAAAGAGAGGGCGGCCGCGACCGTTTGAACGTTTAGACATTGGAAAAGAGAAACTGCGTACAAATCCGTTTTAGATTATTTTCCAATTTTTGTGATAGTTCGTGGCGATCACTTACCACATAAAATAATAGCAGCAGCAGTAGTAGTACCGGGCACTTTCGGTCTATTCGTTTCCGTTGGAGTACATATTTCTTTTTTTGCTCTTCTATCGTGTTCATCACGTTCGCGTTTTGTAGGGCGATATTTCGTATCGCATGACGTCGATTTTAATCGCATAGATTGTGACATTCCGTGTTACATTGCTTTTAGATGTTTGTTGTAGGAGTTTTCAAATACGTCAAAAGCATGGTTATCAAGAACAAAATAAAGAAATAATTTAGTATAACAACAACAATAAAACACATAAATTATCATATAAATTATAGTTTAATAATGAATGTATATTTGACAAATTATTATTTATAGCTTGGGCATTTTGAATACATATTTATTTAATAAAAGAAATTGGTTTGGGCACCATACGACTTTCGTGTGCGTACAAACTATTCGAATTTTGAAAAGAAGTCTTTTAAAAGGTGGTTCTAAATAAACTTCAGAACACATTGCAATATCCACAAACGTATTTAACATTACATAATTTGAGAGATATTGACCAACACTGTTTTTCGATCAAAGTAAATTTTCCGGCTTGAATTTACAAAATACTCTTTGCAAAAGTTGTTCCAAATTAAGTTCTAAACCATTTAATATTTTTTTATAAATCTGTGTAAAACGAATAATTTGCGAGACACACGCAAAAAAGTGCTACAATTTTGAAATTTTTTATAAAAAAATTGTTCTAAATCCCGCTCCAAATGCTTTTGCACTTCTAATATTAGGTTGTTCGGAAAAAAGTGGCTTTTTTTAATTCAATAACTTTGTTTGCAAAGCATCCAAATATTTTTTGTAGATTGGTAACGTAGCTGTGTACTACCAAAATGTCCACATGATTTAAACGAAGCCCAGTGCCATAGGCGAGTAGACATTTGAACCAAATTACTCCAACAACCCCCTCGCGACGATAGGTTTCCGAGATGAATACTTACTTACGACGAAAAACGGATTAAATGGCCTAATCGTTGGCAGGCGTCGATTCCAGTATATAACGAACAAGGATCGTTTTAGAAGAAAAGTGCGTTTGGTGGAATATCTTTGGTGTGATTCATTTTGAGTTTGTTACTAGTGGCCGTGCGACTAATTAACAGCTTTATTGTGCTCAACTTAACAGAGTGCAGGGTATTTTGCGTTTACGATATCCTGCGTTACTAAACAGAAACCAGGTGATCTTCCATCAAGAAATCACTAAACCGCTAACTGCAGTTCGGACTCCAGATAAAATTTTGGAGCTTGGATGAAATATTCTTTCGCACCCAGCGTATATGCTGATATTGCTCCTTTGGATTACAATGTTTCGTTCGATAGAACACTTTCTTATGGACAAAAACTTCAATGAACTTGATGAAGTACAAATAGCAGGCAAGAAATTTTTGATTCCAAAGAAGTTGACTGGTATCGTCGCGGAATATAACTGATGGCAAAGGGTTACTAAAGCAACTGGCGAATATATAGTGTAATCTAAGTTCAAGTATTTTATGTAAAAAAATTATTTGGAATTTAGAAAAAACGACATTTTTTCCGAACAACTTAATACAGTCGTTTTCTTTTGCTTTTCCTCTTTTGTCAATTGTGTTTCACTTTTTGTCAAATGACTTTCCATGTTTTTAAACGACAGCTGAATTTGTCAAATGGAATTCCCTTTTTGTCAAATTACTTTCCCTTTATATCAATTGCTTTTCTTGCTTATATGTAGGTATGTGTACCTCTTACAATTAAAGTGAGAAATTTATTTTAAATTTAGATACAAACACAGTATAACATCTATGTAATATAAACATAACATAATTCAAAATTTCTTTTCGTTTTGCCGGATACGGTTAGAAAAATTTATGCAACATATAGGAAAACTAATAATACTGCAAAATTAAGTGCAGGACATCGGCAGCAAAAATTATTAAATGCTCAAAAAGAACAGATTTGTGACTGGATTGACCTAGGTTGTTCTTTAACCCTCCGCCAGTTGCAATAAAAGTACTTAAACCAATGGCCACTTTTTCAACAAATAGCACTGGACATTATCAAGCTCGCTTTGATTACGCAGTGTAGTATAACTATAAGAGAAAAAATGTTTTTCATTGACGAATGCGGAATACAAATATATTTTTGCGTTTCCTACGGAAGATTTGTGAAAAATACCAGAGCATCAAAAATAAAAGCACATTTAAGAGGGCGCAATTATTCTATTGCCATGTAATGAACATAAATTCATTGTATTTGTTTCAAATTCAAGATGTGCCCTTTAATGTACTGCACTTTTCTGAATTTCTCACAACGTTATTCAACATTTACATAATGACAGTGTAGAAGGGGCTCATATTATTGTGGACAATGTAAGATTCCATAGAAGTGAGGGAGTTTTGGAGCTCATTAGAGGTCATGGTCATTTTCCAGTGTTTCCTCCTGCTTATAGCCCTTTTCTAAATCCACTAAAAGAGTTACTCAGCCAGTGGAAGCAGAAGCACACAATGCATCTGAGCGTATACGGCCACAAAATTGTTTGAATTATGTTCAACACATGGAGACATATTTACACAACTATTTACAAAGAAATGAAATTTCAAATTGAGTTATGTTTAGATTACATAGATGTTACACTGTGTTTGTATCTAAATAAAAGAAATTCTGACACTAATGAGTAAATTTCTATTGTTTTTTTATAAAATGGTAGAGTTATACATACCTACATATATACAAGGAAAGCAATTGATATAAAGGGAAAGTAATTTGACAAAGAGAGAATTCCATTTGACAAATTCAGCTGACGTTTTAATTCATGGAAAGTCATTTGACAAATAGTGAAACGCAATTGACAAAAGCGGAAAAGCAAAAGAAAATGACTGTAAGTCAATAAAAAATGCAAAAATTATTCAAAATCATACTTTAAATACTTTCATTCATTCAATATATCTATATAGAGAACAACAGAAATTTCGATAAAAGACCTATTTCCGGTAGAAACTTGACAAACTTTTTTTGTAATAAAAAAATCACATTCACACTGTGTTTGTATCTAAATAAAAGAAATTCTGACACTAATGAGTAAATTTCTATTGTTTTTTATAAAATGGTAGAGTTATACATACCTACATATACCGTAAGCGTCATATTTTAATTTCTGATAGGAAAGTAGCAAGAGGAAAAGAGCGCGACAAATTAAACTAAAGGATAAACATAAGCGAGGCTGCCAAGTAGTGCCAAGACAGTACTCTCGACAAACGATTCCCCCGACATCGACACTACGTTGCTCTCCCACCACTGTTAGCAAGGAGGCTACGCTGCATATTGTAAGGTCATCTTCTGCATGGTATAGAAGTGTAAACCGAAATTAAAATATGACGCTTACGGTATACAAGAAAAGCAATTGATATAAAGGGAAAGTAATTTGACAAAGAGAGAATTCCATTTGACAAATTCAGCTGACGTTTTAATTCATGGAAAGTCATTTGACAAATAGTGAAACGCAATTGACAAAAGCGGAAAAGCAAAAGAAAATGACTGTAAGTCAATAAAAAATGCAAAAATTATTCAAAATCATACTTTAAATACTTTCATTCTTTCAATATATCTATATAGAGAACATAACTTCGCAGAAATTTCGATAAAAGACCTATTTCCGGTAGAAACTTGACAAACTTTTTTTGTAATAAAAAAATCAAATTCACTTCTGAGTACGTTTGTATTCTCTAAAAATTTGCCTAAACTTAGTAACTGATCAGGCATCGGTAAAATTTGATTTTTTCACTTAAGTAAACTACGATTTCCGGGCTACTAATTTCACTCAAATCCCCCCCACAAGGAAGATTGTATTCCCAAATATATAAAGTTTGATACTGATATCTTTTACGGTTTGGCCGCTAACGTGGTCACAGACACATAAGTCTCACCTTCCGTCAATCATCCTCATATACCCTCACAGTTACTACATGTTTATCAATCTCCTCGGAAGATCATTATTAACTTCCGGTAAGAATGTTACATCATAAGACTTTATTCTTCATGACTAAAATTTCAACAATATCCATTTTTTTCAAGACAATGTAAACTCGGTGTTACTTTTGGAATACTCTGAGAAAGTACAAAAATTGGAGCAAATTAAGTTTTAAATACTTTTATCTCAAGAGTAAATTTGAAAATAATTTTGGTATTCTCTGATAATCACCTCGGTGGGTCATTGATAACATCCAGTACGAATATTATATCGTAAGGTCTTATTCTTCACGGTGAAAATTTCGACAATATCCATTTTATCAGGATATAACGTAAACTCGATGTTGCTTTTGGAATACTCTGAAAAGGTACAATGTTTGAAAATAATTTTTGGGCACTTTGGATTTCTTTGGTAATCAACTCGGAAAGTCATTATTAAAGGGCGGAATATATGCAAAGTGCATATATTTGCATATTTTGCATATTTTAACAAATTTCACAAAAAATTGCATATCGGCAAAAATAAAATTTGTGTGCATATTTTTATGTTTTTCGTTTTATGAAAAGATTAAGTGCGACCCTGTTTAGGAATTTCCAAGTAATCAGCTTGCCTAATGGAGAGCAGATGTGGTCTATTCTTTTATATTTATATTGTATAGTTTTTATTATTATATGGTTTATTGCCGGCATTTATTGGGTGTTTAGGAATTTCCAAGTAATCAGCTTGCCTAATGGAGAGCAGATGTGGTCTATTCTTTTATATTTATATTGTATAGTTTAGTTTGTCGATAGATTCCAGTGTGAAAAGAGTGATTTCGAAAATATTTTATTTCAAACGCCTAAAATGCCGAAAGCCGCTTCGTGGATTAAAAATTTTCCTGAGTTGGAGTTTAGTGGGGATAAAGTGTTTTGCAAAGTTTGTGCCAAAATCATTGTTTGTGAAAAGAAGTTCCAAATTGATCAACACTTGAAAACAGCTATGCATAAAGCTAAGTTGCAGAAAAATAAATCAGTGTCTGTTCAGCAGTGTGTGCAAACCGCATTTCAAAATGTCAAACCAAAGAGTGAAAAGGAGGTGTTTCATCAAGACTTATGCAAAGCTTTAGTCGCAGCAAATATACCTTTGAAGAAACTGCAAAATACAAAATTCAGAGATTTTTTGCAAAAATATTGTAATCAAAACATCCCTGACGAATCGACACTTAGAAAGAAGAATGTGCAAACAGTATACGAAACCGTAATGGGAGAAATTAAAGTTACACTGGGCGATGAACATTTTTATATTATTGTTGATGAAAGCACAGACTCATGTGGTCGATATATCGCACATCTTATGATTGGAGGGCTTCAAGAAAATGAGCCAGGGAAACCATATTTAATATCTTCTAAACAGTTAGACAAAACAAATAATGAGACCGTAACTCGATTTATTCAGCAGTCTCTATCAATTTTTTTTTTACCAAATCCAGTTCCAGTAGAGAAGTTTTTAGTGTTTTTGTCTGACGCAGCGCCGTATATGGTTAAAGTAGGCCAAAACTTAAAAATATTTTATCCCAATATGGTACATGTCACTTGTCTTTTACACGGGATAAACAGAGTTGCAGAAATTATTAGAACAGCAATCCCTTGGTGAACAAATTAATTTCAAATGTAAAGAAAGTGTTTTTGAAAGCACCTCTAAGAGTGCAGATCTATAGAGAGAAATTGCCAGGAGTTTGTTTACCTCCAGAGCCCGTAATTACTCAATGGGGAACATGGATTAAGGCAGACCATTTTGAAGCCATTAAAGACATAGTTTTAGATTTAGAAGACAATTCGCAGTGTGTAGTGCAAAGTCAAGCATTATTCAAAAATGTAAATTTAGCTAAGGAACTTGTTTTTATTAAGGTTAATTTTAGTTTTGTACCAGATATAATAACTTCGTTAGAAAGTAGGAATATAAGTTTAAGAGAATCAATTAATATTGTTGAAACTTTTTCCGACAAATGCAAAAAAGTTCCCGGTGATGTAGGAAATCAAGTAAGAAGGAAACTCGAAGTTATTGTGGGAAAGAATGAAGGCTTTAAGTATTTAATGGAAGTCAAAAATATTTTTGATAGTAAACCATCCAACGAAGTAATACCTTGGCCTTATAACTTACTACCCAAATTAAAATATTGCCAGATCACATCGGTAGATGTTGAAAGAACTTTTTCTTTGTACAAACATATTTTTACAGACAGAAGGCAAACATTTTTATTGGAAAATTTTGAAAAATATATCGTTATAAATGCATTTTATACTACTTCAGGTTGAAAATTGTACCTATTATGTTTTTCTTTTAATTTTACTTAAAATAAATAATTTTTGTAAGAGTCGGCGTTTCTTTATTTCCATTTTTCCATGTTATATTCAAGACATATAATTGCATATTTTGACAAATAAATGCATATTGTTGCATATTTCAGAGAAAAACGATGCATATATATGCGCATATTTTAACTGAATTGACGTGCATATATTCCGCCCTTTAGTCATTAATAACTTCCGGCAAGAATATTACATTATAAGACCTTATTCTTCATTACAAAAATTTCAACAATATCCATTTGGTTTACTGAGTAACTACTATACTTCTAGTCTATCAACTTCACTGAAAATCTAATCTAACTTTAAAACCTGGAGATCTGCAAAAATCTCGAGGTGAAACATTTTTAACGTCACAATACTTCCTTATATTACGAAGAAGAGACTAAATAATCTAGCGGGCTGGATTATATATTATCTTCTTGATTAAAAAAATAAACTTTCGATTTTTACGTCTCTCAACATACCTTATTTTGAATGTAATTCGTGTAATGCCATTATAAAAAAATGGAAACAGAAATCTATTAAAAACTATAGTCCAGTCTTTGTAAACATTGCCATTACCAGTTTGTTTGAACATGCAATACTTGGCAGTACACACTCGTTCTTGTATAAATACAATGTTAGTAACTTCTCTTGACACGGGTTGTTTTCACTTGTCAAAATTTAGTTGTGAGGTAATAAATCAGCCTGTATATTAAAATTAAAATATGAAAATATGGACGTTAATGTTAAAATTAGAAAAAGGCCAATCAGCAACGAAATCTGTAAGCGTTTCGTATTTCATTTAATTATCTCTATAAAGCGTTTCCTTCGAAATCAAAACTCTATTACGTCTATTACGTTATATTTCTACGTATACGTGATTCGCACATTTTGACTTTACCAACAGCAATGTAACTTTCGGTGAAATCGTTTACTGGCACAGATTTATTGTAACACTATAAAGGTTTTAATGCCGGTATAACATCTTTGACGAGTTCCGTGCTTTCCCATATAGTTTCGAGTAAATTGAAACTATTCTATACAACTTGAAACTTCCAAAGACTTCTATCACACACGCTTCAGCTATGTGTATGTTTATCTGAAGTCAATATAAGACGTGAAGCGGGAACTTAATCAATTCCAATGTTCGACGAAACTTCGCTACGATTCACTCTTTATTGGCACCCCCCAAAATACATAATTAACTCACTGAAAACGGAGTCAGCTATGGAGAAAAGCGAACGGAAGGAAAAACAATATTGAAAGTTTTGTTTCGAGAGAAAACTTTACAGTCTCCTATCGTCACTTTGCACGCACGAGTTTTTGTTTTGGAAGTAATTAGACCTTCAGAAACTATCTTTAAATACAGTGTCGATAGCAAGTGCGTGACTGGCCTATAAATCTATGAGATGTATTCAAAAGGATTAAATCTCGTCATATAATTATGTAATTATCTTCAACGGAAAACAATATTTAAGATTACAAACACATATTCACTGTTTAATATTTGCTATTATTCACTTCACTTTCACATTTCGTGCAGTTAGTATTTAATAATAATAATAATAATAATAATAAATGACCTTATTGCAAAGTTAATATGGTATACATAAAAACATATCAACGTAAAATGAAATAAAACTAATATTGATTAATCAATATTATTAAAGAAGTTTCAATAAGTTTCCTGGCTACGTCGTATTTTAAAGGTGCCCGCACACTGAGGCGAAGCGAGGCATAGCGAAGCCGGAGACTGCACATTAGGGCGAAGCGAAGCGAGGCGAAGTGAGGCGAAATAGTCGCCTGGCTTGGTGCGCATGTGCGTGATACAATATTTAATTATTTACAACAGTTTTACTCATTGTGTCTGTAGAAGTGTTCCGATCAACATGAGTAGTTCCTCATCTGACTAAAATTTATTTGTTCTTGGTTTATTGCTACTATGCACTAAGAGGAGAAACCAAACAAAAGAGTTTGGGTGCATGAAATTAATCAAAAGAGAGACAGTTTTGGTGAATTTCATCACTAATTCCCGGATTTACGAAAAGCCATGTAGAATTATTTCAAATATTTTCACATGTGAGAAGAAAAATTAGCGCTTTATCATCCATCCTAATAGCAATTTCTTTCATACACTATACTAAACTTAAATATGGAAATAATACTAGTTTAAAAACTGTTCAATCAAAGTACGAACTGAGCCTACCAGCTTCTCGTCGGACAGCGGAAATGTCCGATAACCAACGAAAACGCAAAAACTTGATCTTACGCGTCTCTACGCAAGGCACACTGGAGCGAGGAGAAGCGAAGCGCAGCGAACTATTTCGCCTGCTTGCTCTGGAAACTTCTCTCGCGATCACGCTTCGCTTCGGCACGCGACGCCCCAATGTGCGGGCACCCATTTGATTAAGTGCATTTTTATCAGGCGTAATAAATGCGCTTCTCTTCGCTTCGCCTCACCTCAGTGTGCGTAAGTTAAATAGGAAGTGCCGATTTAATCTGCCAGTATAAACTAGAAATTGAGGGTGACAAAGTGCGAAGACTATATACAAATAATTTTACATTGCATTCCACTAATCAGTCTAATCTTTTTCTTTATTATTTTTACATTATTTCCGATATACCGAAACAGACACTACGTGAACACAACCAAGCGCATTTTGACGCCGCGCCGTGTTCTCCGCGAAAAGTATCGCGTTTCAAACGAGTTTGCATAACAAGTCACACACACACACACTGATACAAATGCATGCGCTCGACGATAAACACAATAAATCAATGTAACATGCTGTTTAGGCGTTTAGAATGTATTATAAAACTAGAGAAAACAAGTGTAGCGTAACCTTGATTCCAGAACATTACGACTTGCTGCTGCGTTCATTACAAAACAAATAATTAATCGGACAGCACTACTCGCTTGCTTTTTTCCTTTTGTGCCGATCGTGCTACAACTTTTTTTCGCACTCGCACTTCAATTTTTGACGTACGTACGATGGATCGATCTAATCGATGGTTGGAAAGAAGGCACGGTTTTTCGACGATGTTGTTGGCCTTGCTTTTTCTTCTAGACCTATTATTTAGCTGAATTATCGGATTGCGATTAAAGTTTATTAAAAATAATTAACGTACGCATATTATTCTACTATCCACAATACAAGCCGAAAAAAAATAGTCTTATAGTAACTTTTTATGAACAATTTTTATGTTCGACTGCATTATTAATACTAGTTTTCTGATTGTTTTTTTTTTTGAGTATAGGCGAGCCGTGGTAAGCGATGCCCTGCATCTGATGTACATTTTTGAACTGTCGAAGATATACTAGCAGTTAATACCTCAAGCAGTTGCAAGATTTTATTACGGTATGCAAAGAAAACCGTTTTTTGTTAGTATAAACTGATCAAAGAAAGTTAAGGATATATTGTACGTTTCTAGGTAAATAGTCGTCATTTGGAGAAAATTTCGTATGGCCTGATTCTCACTAAGTCAGAATTGAATCAACTACCAACCCACATCTGACTAAAACTGAGCTAAACATACCACAAACAAGATTATATATTGCATTCTTTGATTGGCGTTGATGATACATCTCCATTGCAGCATTTACCTCTATCTGCATCGAGCACGCATGGGACATGTTCGTTAAAGCCGTAAACTAATAACCTCCTGCTGCCAACTTAAACGCCCTAAGAAGAATTTTTCCAGAACAGAAGTTAGACAATTTAATTTTCGCAAAAAGATTTGACGCAGTGATCGCAAACAAAGACAAAGAAAGCATTTCTAATGGAGTTACTCATTTTGTTCATCGCAGATTTTTTTTATTTGGTGTTTATTGGTAACCCACAGAAGATTATTTGTTGTTGTTTCAATATGTATATAACAAATGTATACAATCGCTACATTCCTAAATTTTCGATTAATTTACCCAACCACCACTATTCCAACAATGTTCTCGAGAATGCTCAGGACTCGTGCAACCAAAATAATGGATAACCTGGATTTTGAAATTGACAGTGATTAATGACAGGTTTTATACCTATTTTAACTTTTGTTTTGTCGGTAAAAATAAATTAGTAAAACAAAATGCACTGATCTTACAATTTGCAGAATGCATCCAACCCACAAAAAAAATATTAAAAAGGAAAATGTATAAACTGACAGTGTAGTATCCATATACACTATTCGGAGAATAAATTATATAAATGATGGATAAAAATTATATCCAGACTGAGTTCAATTTAAATTTAAATTCCAAACCTTACATTAAATGTTTCTCAGTTCTTCATCCGTGAGGGTTGATAGGTTTCTGCATAACTATGCCCAATTGGCGTTGATAGTACATCTCCAACATTTACCGATATCTGCATAGAGCATTCATAGGACATGTTCGTTAAAGCCGTAGTAAACTAGCAACCTCCCGCTGCCAACCTAAACGCCCTGAGAAGAACTTTTCGGGAAACCTTGATCAACAGCAGTTAGAAAATATAATTTTGAGCATGACAGGAAGACTTCAAGCAGTGAAGCAGCAAAGACACAGAAAACATTTCTAATAACGTTACCCAGTTTGTTCATGCAGTTTCGTTTTATTTGGTGTTGGTAACCCACAGAAGGTTATTTGTTTGATTTTTATTGAATATGGACGGACATACAATCTTTCAATATGTATATACCTAACAAATGTCTACAATCGCTGTACCCCAAATATTTTTCGATCAGTTTAATTCTTGCAAATTGTATTTTGCCAGTACAATTAGTATTCATTACCAGAAAATAAGCAAAGACAAACTGCAAAAATTGTAAAACTGATGTGTCAAAATTAAATAAAAAATGATTTCCACTAACAGATCCGGTGTTAGGTGAATTATGTTGGTAGAATATAAGAAAATTGATTGGACATCAATGCACATCAATTCAGCAATAGTTCTATCAAAGAATAATGTCTACATCAAAATAAGGATAGTACCTTATACAGGCTGTCCAGCAACTCTCCTGACAAACGAAGACCGGAGATTCCTCAGATAATTTTAAGACAATTTAACCCAATTCACCCTAGTCCGAAAATGCTTCCTAAGGGCGCTAGAGCTCTTTGAAGATGGCGCCTTGTAATTAGTTTTTTTTTTAATATCTCCCGAACGCTTCTATTAGAAAAACAAAAACTGGTATGCTTATTTATCCTCCAGAGATGAATCGATTCCATCAATTGCGAATTTCTAGTACCGGTCATAGGCGTCCGTTTTGGGTAGGTTAACGGTTATTTTAACGCATAACTTTTTTGTCTTTAACTTTTAAGCATTTGTGACACTAGATTATTAAATTTTCAGGTATTCTAGTACTAAAAGGTACTCTTACTTTAAGTCGGTAGGATACACCGTTTTCTAGAAAAATCGATTTGAAAATTTTTCGTTTTTTCGTCATTAAAATTCAATTTATTATTTTTTGCACTAGTTCGCTCTGAACTGCCAACAGAAATAAAACCTACGTTTTTAATTGTCAAATTGTCAGTTCGCGAAGTTTATCTTTTAATTTTTTACTTTGTAGCATTCAAACACAACGATTTCAATTTAAAAAAAAATGGTTTTTACTAATGAAGAATACGCCGATATGCATTTAGTTTATGGCGAAATGAGGTGTAACGCTCGAGCAGCGCAACGTAGATATGCTGAAAAATTTCCCAATCGTCAGCATTCCACTCACTCAACATTTACAGCTCTTCATCAACGATTAAGAGAAACAGGTTCAGTGATCCCAAAAAAAAATTGAACAGGGAGACATAATGATGTAACGGCAGAACATGAAGATGTTATTTTAATGGAAGTTGAGGAAAATCCAGAAATTAGCGTTCGAAGACTATCTGCCATGTACCCCACAATTTCAAAATCTTCCGTAGGAAATATCTTGCACAAAGAAAATTCATATCCTTTTCATTTTACAAAGGTGCAAGCACTGCTCGTGTAGAATTAGCTAGATGGTTAAAAAATCAGATAAATCAAGATCAAGATTTTTTCAGGTACATTTTGTTTGGTGACGAAGCTTCATTCTCAAAAAATGGAATTTTTAATGTACATAATGCACACTATTATTCGTACGTTGGTGACAATCCCCACGTTGTTCAAGAATTTAAGCATCAGCATAGGTTTAGCATAAACGTCTGGATTGGAGTAGTTGACGATTATCTACTTGGACCTGTGGAATTACCTGCTCGTTTAAATGGTGTTGATTACTTACATTTCCTGCAAAATATTTTACCTGATTTGTTGGATGAGGTGCGTTTAAATATTCGGCAAAACTTATGGTTTCTACAGAACAGCTGTCCGGCCCACTTTAGCAGGAATGTACGAGACTTTCTAGATAATAACTACGAAGACCATTGGATTGGAAGAGGCGGTCCAGTTGCTTGGCCAGCAAGGTCGCCGGATTTGAATCCTTGCGATTA
This sequence comes from Amphimallon solstitiale, assembly GCA_963170755.1. Taxonomy (NCBI): domain Eukaryota; kingdom Metazoa; phylum Arthropoda; class Insecta; order Coleoptera; family Scarabaeidae; genus Amphimallon; species Amphimallon solstitiale. The sequence goes on along the minus strand of OY720683.1, from coordinate 93,501,419 downwards.
TTGTGTTTGGGGATACATAAAAGCATTTGTTTATTCCGTTCCGATACAAAATCGTGCACAACTCTGGCTAAGGATATAAGATGCTTGCAACGAATTTAGAAATAACTTTGGAATTTTTGCAAGAATTCGGCGTTCTCTAAGCAAAAGGGTAAATTTATGCATAGAGTTAGTTTCGTTCCATTGTAATAAATACTTTGTTTTTAAAAACCTTCAACTAAAATTTTGTTTCATATTGATTTTTGCTTCTTTTCCCAAACTTTTTTTACGAATTGTGTACTGCATTTATTGAAACAAAAGATGATTTATTAAATTAATTTTCATCCATACATTGATAGTCCTAGCCAACTTCGTCGCTAAATATAAGTAGGTACATAATAAATTGAATTTTAATGACGAGAAAACGAAAAATTTTCAAATCGATTTTTCTAGAAAATGGTGTATCCTACCGGCTTAAAGTAAGAGTACCTTTTAGTACTAGAATACCTGAAAATTTAATAATCTAGTGTCACAAATGCTTAAAAGTTAAAGACAAAAAGTTATGCGTTTAAATAACCGTTTACCTACCCAAAACGGACGCCTATGACCGGTACTAGAAATTCGCAATTGATGGAATCGATTCATCTCTGGAGGATAAATAAGCATACCAGTTTTTGTTTTTCTAAATAGAACCGTTCGGGAGATATTAAAAAAAACTAATTACAAGGCGCCATCTTCAAAGAGCTCTAGCTCCCTTAGGAAGCATTTTCGGACTAGAGTGAATTGGGTTAAATTGTCTTAAAATTATCTGAGGAATCTCCGGTCTTCGTTTGTCAGGAGAGTTTCTGGACACCCTGTATATACGAGTATATCAAGGACAGCATAAGCAAATGCATGTATTTCTAGTGCACTTCTAGCAAGAACATTCCTAGAATTTATTTGATCGACACAAAGACGGAGTTATTCCACATGCCGTGATAATTCATGCATTTCCGTTTAGCGTCATTTTAACACCGTTTGTCTTTGACGTTTGTATTAGAGCAAATTGCTCATTAGGCATTTGCTAGTAATATTCGTTCCACAATTTCTTAAACTCTATTAAACTATTTAGAGAAGCATGTTATAATACAAACTTTAAATGCAGAAATTGCCGAAAGTCATATCTTGTAAAGTAGAAACAGTTTAAAGTTACTTCATAATATTGGATTTTAATTTAAAACTACATACTTGTTGAATGTCGGGATTTTGTGCCAAATGTTGACTAATACGTTTAGATCAAAGAATCGATGACTTTATAATTAATGTTAATGATAATTCGAGCAATAGTGCTAATGAAGACAGGTATAAATGCAAAAAATAAAAATATTATATTGTGCTGACATGTATTTGATGTAAATAAAATAAATTGTATTTCTTGTTTGTTTGGCAGCCAAATTATTTCTCATGATCCTTTTTTGAAAACAATAATTAAATTAATCGAGAAGGAAGGTTCTAATTACCTCACTTCCATAAAATGAGGAATTTCTTCTTAATCAAAATTGTTTATTTAATTTCTAAAGTGCATTTGTGTTTTTTATAAGAATATTTTTGTATTACACAATTTAACTTTCGGACAATCGTGTATACACATCTATTATATTATGCTATTAATATAATAAGGCAATCATCGGTTGGATATTTTCGATAAATCGCAGTGCAAAGATCAAATTAAATATACCTATGTACTTATGCGCGCGCACGTCTATCAATTACATAAAATTATAATGAGCTTGTTAAGCTATTTGACGGTCAAATAAAATTTACTTTCAATAAATTCTGATGATTTTTTTTACGACTCATATTAACAATATAGAAAACTTTCAAGGCAACATTACCAGATATGAAACAAATCGTCATCGTATCATAATTAATATAAATTGCCCTATATGCAATTAGTAATATAATTCTATTATGTCATAAATCAAAAGAAATATTATTTTAATTAACATAAATTATATTATGACAAAGTACAGAATGAGGAAAGCAAAAAAGAATGGAATTGGCAAATAGTTTGTGGACTTCTTTTAACAAAAACATTGACAATCTTTGACAGATTTATGATACTCCATTCATAAATGATAATAGGAATGTTATGCTACCCACTTTTAAAGATACGAGGTAGGCGCCATAAATTCTCGGCCTGACAGGCTTATACAGGTTCAAACGTGTTCAAACTCCGTCACATCATGCATGCACATACGTGAGGTGTACACTATAAATATGACGATCGAAGCCTAGTAGTTTTTAGTAACCAGCCAACCAACGTGACTAGCGCACGAAAATGTCTGAAGTAACGAAAATTGAGTACCGCGCGGTCATTAAATTTTTAACAAAAAAAGAGCATACACCTTATCACATTAAACAACGTTTATACGGCGTTTACGGTGATTCAAAATGTTTCCGTTTGGGACAAGAATCCGTGGAAGATGCTGATCGGTCCTATCGACCAATTGAAGTGATAACGCCTCAACAAATTATAATTATTGAACATTTAGTGCTAGAAGATCGCCGTTTGAATGTGAAGGAATTAGCAGTGATAACAAACATTTCCGTAACAAGTGTTCGCCAAATTCTCCCTGACCATTTGGATGGATAAAATTAGTGCTAGATGGGTACCGCGACTTCTTTCTGCTCTCCAACGTGAACGTCGAGTCGAATGTGCGCAGTCGTTTTTAAATACGTGTGGAGACGACTCAAACCCGATTTTCGAGTCCATTGTCACAGGGGATGAAACAATGGTTTTGTTTTACGATCCGATATCGAAAAGGGAGTACATGGAATGGCGGCAACCTGATGAACCTCATCCCAGAAAGGCGAAAGTCGTTCAATCAACGAAAAAGGTGATGGCCACAATATTCTGGGATTGTGAGGGCATTTTGCTACTTGAATTTAAAGAGCGCACTACAAGTGTGAACGGCACATATTATGCGTCTTTATTGAATAAATTAATGGACAGTATTCGTGCAAAACGTCGTGGAAAATTGACAAAATGTGTGCGATTATTGCACGACAATGCTCCCGTCCATACTGCCGCCATTTCACAAGCTGCTATCCGCGAATGCGGCTTTCAAGAATTGTGATTTTTTTTTGTTTTCTAATTTAAAAAGATACCTTAGGGGACGTAGTTTTAAGGACGACAGTGAGTTGCAAGCAGCTGTTATAGAACATTTTGACGGAAAAACTTATTATTATTTTTACAAGGGTATCGAATTATTAATTATGTATTGTAATAAATGTATAGAAGTTAGGGGAGATTACATTGAAAAATAAAAATTCTTATATTGTTCCAAGTTTCTTTTTTGTATATCAGGCCGAGAATTTATGGCGCCTACGTCGTAGATTATTTTATCTGGCAGTACAAAGGACTTCTACACTTCAAAGTAAATACTTCTGAACAAAACTGATTCCTAATATTTTGGAGGAGAAAAAGAAGAAATAAACCAAATTTATATTATTATTTAATATAGTGATTATTTAATTATTTCTTCAGTTTTATTTTATATGTAGGTATATTTGGCAACGTAAGTTTTTCATTCCACAAGGTAGAAAGTTATAAGCCTGAGTGCATTGATAAACCACACCTCTTCGCAACTTGCTTAAGTACAATTAAAGATTACATTAGGATAGAAAAAAATCCAATTTAAATGGATTAAACATACAAATAAAGGCTTTCCAGTTAGAAGTTACAATGAACTAGGTCAAAATGACCAATATCAAAGTGAACCTTTTCTCACCGGACCATGTAATTACCAAGAAGTTGAATACTTCAGTTAGTGGAAACGGCTGAGGTGTAAACAGAACATAATTTGAGGGTATAACTGTGCCGATGAGTTTAAAGCAAATTATTTTAGGTGATCTAACATATCTCAGCCTATCCTGGGTAATGCCACCATTCAAGGATAATAGAAATTTAACAAAAAATCATCGTGTATTCAACTAGACACTTCATAAAGGATCATTATTGAACAATTTTTGGATTGTTGAAACAGCGTTTTCGGACCATGAAAGCTTTGGAAATTTTATCAATTCATTTTAGAGGACAAATGTGTTATGGCAACATGTGTTCTCCACAACATTTGCATAGCAATATATGAAAACATTATTTTAAAACAAAATAAGACATTTTTGAAGGGGCAAGACAAAACACAAACATGAGAACAAAAGATATTTTCACAGAAATGTTTGAATAAAGCGGTAACATGCGTTAGTAATACCTTACATGACATACCGTAATTATGTATGTTAGTAAAAATTGATAATAAAGTATTTACAGCACAGTACCAAGTTATTGAAAATTAAAAAATTATAAAACTTGATACATAATATACTATTACTTGCCGCTAATATCTGTCAACGTAGCCGTGACTGATGACTTTAAACACAAATCATTTGTCGCTGTCATAAAACATCATAAGTCATTATATCTTTATGTTTTAAATTACAAATTTTTGCGGTTATCTATAAAATTTTGTATGCACCACGTCAGTAAAGTGCCTTTATCGAACTCGTCTGTTACTCGCCTCGCTCGATTGGCTCATAAATAGAATCGTTAGATAAAAGATCACTTTGACACTACTGACTTATTTTTTTACTTCTATCGGTAATGCCAAAGTTATAGAATATCATATCTGGATTACAACCTATTGATTTCAAAATATGAGAAGTATAATTAAAACTAGTGGAAAATTTTTTTTTTTTAATTTGAATTTAAATTCATCAAAATCATTACCTAACAAATTAAGAAATGCGTAAAAGATTAAAGAGGCATCAAGAATATTAGTTTTGTTTAACTGCCTACGTTTAATTTAATACTTAAAATGTACAAAACATCCAATCAAATACATTTAACATAATGATAAACAAAACTAGTATCGCCTTCTTAATCTGCATACATTTCAAGCCGAGTTACAAATGACCTATAAACATTTGCTCCAATTTCTCAATTAATAGTAGAAACTGTATATGTTTGCATATTCTTAATGCCAAACATAGATCATATTTATGAATTGCAATTTTAAATACTTCAGTTTAGCCATTAAGTCCTGATAACGACGATTTTTCTTCAAACTTTCAAGTCGAGTTTCAAATAACCTATAAACATTTGCTACAATTTCTTGATTAATAGTAGAAACTGTTTGAATATTCTTTGTGCCAAACATAGATCATATTTATTAATTCCAACTTTAAATACTTTATTTCTGCCACTAAGTCCTTGTAATGACGATTTGCCCTTCCAAGTTATATAGGTAACTTTGATATGTTAGCAATTTGTGGAACACAGCAAATGAAATATTTTTAATCTATTCCTAATAATACATCAGATTTTAGTAAAAATTTCTTATTTGCAAATAGGAAAGAAATATTACAAGCAATTTATTTCGACTACTTTAAGATATACTATATGTAATACAAGTCCATAGCAAATCATATTTTTAAGTTAATAAGTTATAATCGGATTTATCCAAATATAACATTCTATAACTTCTACGTCACCTCCAGTCGCAAGGAAATGGGTATTTTTAAATAAAAAATGTTTGGTACTCTTCACTGACATGTAAACAAACTTTAAATTTAACGTAATGGAATGATATATTTACTTATTCAGCTCATATCAGTTCTTTCATCGTTAATCATCATTTTTTAGCAATTCTGCAAAAATGCGGGTATTATCCTAGATAAAGGTTCACAATTCAAACAAACAGGATACTTCTTTTTATCGTGTGTAAAGTATATGGACTTAAAGAAGAGACTATTTCAAAGTAATTTTCATAAAATTTGTGTTCATAGATCGACCTTTTTTAGTATTAGGTATGATATTTAAAAGTATTCTAACGATTCATTATTGTTTAACACATGAAATACTTGTATTTTTAGATTTATAGACAATATATCTTTGTGTTTACGACAAACCGTGACTGTTTTTTCTTCATTATTTTGCTGAAAATCTTTAGGAATTTGCAAGTGTAGCTATATCAATAATACAGAGCAATATACTTCAAGGAAAGAAACAATATTTAAATTGTATCCAGCATAGAAAGTTATTTTAATAAAGGTTTGGCATATACAATTTCAATAAAATACTTTGATAATTATAATTTCATGTTTTTTTTTGAAGAATTTAAATGTGAAAAGATTAAATACTTACTAGGTAGGTAGAAATAAAATCTTTCAGAAAAAACAGCCACAGTTTGTTGCAACGACAATGTTGTATTGTCAATAAATCTGAAAATACAAGTATTTTCGGTGTTATACTGTAGTAAATCATTAGAACACATTTCATACATCATACCCTATCACTAAAAAAGTCAATTTATGTAGGCACTCTTTATTAAAATACTTAGAAATACTCTCCTAGTTTCACACCATATAATTTACACGGGAGAGTGGTTTGTTTGGATTATGAACCTTCACTACTCTCTCCTTAAAGATGATTGCATGGAACTGCAACGGTTTAGCAAATAAAAAGAATGAACTCGAAATTTACCTCCAAGAAAATCTTATAGACATAGCGTTGCTTAATGAAACCCACTTACTACCAGGCCAGACATTTAAAACAAGAAACTTCATGACTTACAGACGAGATCGACCCACACCTGGGGGTGGAACGGCAATACTCATCAAAAGGCACATAACACATACACAATTACCAGAACCACAAACCCTAAACATAGAAACCAACGGAGTCATCGTACATACCAACAGAGGGGATCTACACATATATTCAGCCTACTTACCACCAAAACACTGACTTCAGAACTGGACACTATCTTCTCCAAAAATCACAAAATATTAATATCAGGCGACGTTAACGCCAAGCACACGGCATGGGGATGCAACTACAACAATACCCACGGAAGGATACTCTTAAAGTACCACGAAGAAAAATTCATTAATATCATATCGCCATTTCAACCAACCCATTTCACCAGCATTAGAATCCCAGATATTCTCGATATCGCCCTTACAAACAATTTCTCAGATAACTTGACAATCACCACAGAATCCGCACTAAGTTCTGATCACAGCCGTATTACCAACAAAATGATCAAAAACATCCCTTTCAAAGCCTTCATGTTCCTCCTAACAATAATAAATTCCATCATCAGACTCCAAACTTATCCCACAATATTGAAAACAGTTACAATTATTATGTTCCTTAAACCCAACAAAAACCAAGCTCTTCCCTCCAACTATAGACCGATCAGCCTTCTTCCCGCCTTAAGCAAAGTCGCCGATAAAATAATCCTTCAACTATTAGACAACTTCACCACCGAAAACAACATTATACCTATAAAACAGCATGGCTTCCGCAAGAACCATTCAACCACAACACAGCTTGCAAGAGTATCCGAAAAAATCTTAGAAGGTTTTAATAATAACACGACCACTACGGCAACCTTCCTGGACATCTCCCGAGCGTTCGACAGAGTGTGGCATCAGGGCCTAATCTACAAACTTAATGCATACGGTTATCCAAATCATCTTATTAGAATCATACACAATTACCTCCATAGAAGAAACTTCAAAATCAAAATAAACAGCACATTATCCTCAACAAAAATACTTACGGCTGGAGTCCCCCATGGATTAGCACTCTCCCCCCATTTATATGCAATCTTCACTTCAGATATTCCAAAACCCGAAAAAGCAATCTTAGCCACCTACGCAGATGATACAGCCATCTTAATACAATCACCCCAACCCAACAAAGCCCTCAAACTCCTGCAAGAAACACTAGATTCCATCATAAAATGGTGCCACACATGGAGTATCGCTATGAACGCCGAAAAAACACAAGCAATTATCTTCAAAAGAAAAACAAAGCCAATTACCGGACAACTTTATATCAACCACACACCAATACCATGGTCCCCTTTCGTGAATATCTTGGTGTCACCTTAGACGGTAAATTAACCTTCTCATTGCATCTTAAAAATACCGCCAAAAAAGCGAAACCAGCAAGAGCACGCCTCTGGCCATAATTAGGCAGATTCAGCACCCTAACCGCCACAACCAAACTCCGAATATATAAACAAATCATCAGACCAATCATCACTTACGCCGCCCCCATTTGGATCAACGCCTTCTCCACCCACCTGCAAGCTTTCCAAGTAATACAGAACGTCACACTACGAATGGTACTCAAAGCCCCATGGTACATGAGGAACAATCAAATACACGAAGAAACTAATACCCCAACAATAGAAAGATGCATAAAGGAACTTGCCACAAAATTCTACAACCAGATGTCAACCCACACAAACTCAGACTTAGAAGAGACACTCAATTACGATCCTCATGTACCATGGAGATACAAACGCCCTCATAGACCTCAATCAACTATGAAGAAGAAGAAGAAGGGGTTCACTACTCTCAATAATGACGTCAGAGAATTGTCGGGCAGTGTATAATTTTCGAAGGAAAATCACTATACCTCAATCGGCATTACAGTACTTCCGGTTGACACCCGAATAACATAATTCAAACATGTACATGAAAGAGGATGAAATCGACAGACATTTTCTTTAGTTCTTCGCTTGTTCTATACATAGTCAAGAAGTAAATCAAAAACATGAAGTAATTCACTTTACAGTTTTTTTTTATTAATGGCTTTTATTTTTGTATCACAAATTGTATGTAGCATTTCATCTAATTTTATGAATTTTGGAAAGACAGTATTTTTCAAAAAAATATAAAACGCTAATAACCTAATAAATGTAAATTTTGTAACATAGTTAAATTATTTAGATCATTAAAATGTTAATAAGCTATCACAATCATGCATCTTTCTCACTATTTCATTCTTATAACCCCGAGAACAAGCCTAAACTTCAAAACAATATTTTTTTTAGCCTGAAGACATATTTGAATGAGTATCTATTTAATGGATAAATTATTTTCTCTCCAATGTGGTAAACACTGTATACTTAATTAATACATTTCCAATTTTTAATTAATGACTATTGAAACAACATACATAATTGAGCATTTAAAACTAACAATCCGGCGTAGGTATTATTTAAAGGAGAAAGGAAAAGGCCCCTATTAAGTTCTTATTTATAAGGAGCTAAGTTTCCTATTTGTTACCAAACACGTTACGGATTTTATCTGCCTTCTCATCGTACCAATCAATTATCTAACGCGCTTTTATTATCTAAATCAATCCCCCAAGTTAAGCGGTAGCAATCTAAACGTTACCGGGGCCCGGTCCCCGCATACATAATGTATTCATTTATTCTATTCAAATTAACTAACTCATGGTGTAAGCAGGCCCAGTATTCGTGTTGAATAGTTAACATTTATTCGCTTACAGCATTCGTAAATGGTAGGTGTACGCATGAGTATTAGTGGAAGAAAACGTGTTTCAATAAAAGCGGAAGGATGTGAAACAACAAGACAAAGTCCAAATTGAGTAATATAAATGTAAAATTATATACCTAAAAGTAGCCATACCTGTTTAAAATAATATGATAATTATAATAATGTTGAACGTGCCATTTAGTCATGAGAAGAATAAAAGAATTTTATCGCCAACCGTCAGTAAAGTGATGCGTTACCATAGCGTTTTACGGAGGTAAAGAAACACTTTATCGTACTGTACAATAAAGTACTTTACCTGCCGCTAATATCTGTCAGCGTAGCCATGACTGATGACTTTAAAAATAAATCGTTTGTCACTGTCATATACTGTCATAAGTTATTATATCTTTATTTCTTAAATTAACAATTTTCACGGTTGGCGATAAAATTTTGTATGCACCACGTCAGTAAAGTACCTTTACCGAACTCGTCTGTTACTCGCCGCGCTCGCTTCACTCGCTTGGCTCGTAAATCAGACTCGTTCGATAAAGTATCACTTTACTGACTTGTTACATAAATAACTATTATTGTACTGTAGAAAAAATAGTTTTAGAACTTCGACTAAAATCCCAATAGCGTAATCATCGATTAAAACAGCGGTTAGTACAAATTTGCATTTTTCCAAATTAGCGGTTTTTTAAGTACCTAATAAATTATTAGGATTTTTTTACATGCGCACAAATTAGGAGATTTAATTTTTATTTTCTTATACGTAGTATTGTGATAACCATATAATAATATACCGCATGTGTCAATTTTCATTAGCCATAGGCGATCAATGCATGCAATACGTGGCAACGTGGTACCCCTACTTTCCTTTTCAATGCCAACGCGACCGATACATGCTCGCAAATACAAGTTCGCAGCATCAGAAATAATATTTACGAGTTGCAAGGATTTGTTGCGTTCATGCTGCATGACACAAACAAAAGCGTAATTCAAATAAAATTAAAAAATAACACCATAATAAAATAAAAAAATAACCCTAATAAAGTAAATAAAAAAGGATTCTGAAAATAATAATAAACTACACAAGGGGCTCAAAAATTCCTCCCTGCACAGCAAGACATGCCCTAGGCGGTCGAAGAAATTTACTCTTACGTTTTCTAACATGTGAGCAGTTACTGCATTAGCAGCTTCAATTATTTTTTCTCTCAAGGCACCTATGTTTTCTGCTCTACCAGCTTCATGGGTATAAACAATATTTTTTAAATATCCCCACAAAAGAAAAACATTTGGAGAGAGATAAGGAGATCGCGGAGGCCATTTGATGTTTCCCGTTTCAATAATAAGACAGCTTTTATTTCACACTTGTTCTGTTTAAAATCTTTTCTGTAAGTCAAAACGAAACAAGCAGTATTTACATTTAATAATATAATTTCATATACCGATAGGTCCAGCTCGGAACGGGCCATAGTCAGCAATGAGTGGCAACACCGAAACCCCTCTACCCGCAGCAGCAGCACATTGCAGTTAAGAATTTAGTAAGACTTAAACCGCGCAAGGATATAGTCGTTTGCATATTCGTTCTGAATACGTAATTTGCCCATTTGTTTCAGACATAATAAGGTCCAATTTATTATTATTATTGTATTCTTAGCTGCTACGGAAAAGTAATTTTAAGTAATAAAAAAACAATAACGTTTTCTAAAAGATAAAAGTAAAAAAATCAATAATTCTACAAAATATATTCAAATTTTAAGAAAGTCACTCAAAATAGGAGCACGCGGAGTGGTATCGTACACACGTTGCCACATAGCACGTTCCATACGTATATTGTTGCCTATGTATGGCCCGTCGCGGGCTGGACCTATCGGTATATCAATAAACATGTACAAATCACTTTAGTAGTTTTTCTGTTCAAAATCTTTTCTGTTAGTCGAAAGGGAAGGGCCGGTATTTCCATTTAATAATATAATTTCACATATTTCAGTAAGCAGGTATAATCAACGCAGAAGTTATAACTTCACAAGTTTTTCTGTTAATAATTCACTGGAATCAGCCTTCGTATCATTTATTTATTCTAGATCGTATTTTCTGGGCAATTCTACAAATTCACCGATGAAGTAAACTTGCACAAAACTGAATTTAATAAAAACAACTTTGGGTATGCTTTCAGCAACATCATAGTTATAAATGCCAATTTAAATCAGAGGTTATAATTATGTTTCCTGTTTATCTGTCATTTCGTAAATTTCAAAATGGACATTTTGAGTTGACGCATGCACAGAACAGGCAATGTGACCAATTCTATCTCTCTTAGTTGGGACGGAAAATTACACATTTTCAAGATACAACACACGCAATATAGTAGTATTATATACCATAAGACCGCGTGCGTCTGCATTATCGCGATACCTGTAGAGTAAGCGAAACAGATAGAGATGTCTGTGTATTAGAACGGTAAACAAGTGGACCCAGTGTTATACTGGATTACAACAGAGCTAGTATTTCGCATATGCCTATGATGCACTCGATTTGTCCAAAAAATCTACATTTATACGGTGTAGTCGGGCAATCGCATTCGCCGTCGCTTCCACATATGGGCGTCAGTTCGAGTTTTATTATTGCTTAAGAATAACATTTTTTTAGCTAATTACAGGTTAATTGCAATGTTGAATTACAATTCTGTTTTAAGAAGTAAATATTTTATGTTTCAGTATTTTATTATAGTTGAGTTTTTAGATTATAATATTTGTTGAAAAATATTATTTTAGTTAAGAAGTTTTTTTTATTTTAAAGTCTAGGAGTTATTTATTATTTATTTTTGCTCTTTTATGTTGTTTATGAAGCTGTGATGAGTTACTTCACTGACATATTATCAGTGATTATCTGATGCTTCAAACAACTACAAATAATTACTTACAACGGGAACGCAATACCTATTACACTGCTTTTCACTTGATTTGCCTACGAATACATACGTATAACTTATACGCCCGCTGTCGGTGTGGCAATTCAAGTTGGCATGCCCATTTATAGTCGACCAGTAGTTAGCAATACATGCATCGCGCTATGAACGGCGGCCACGCGGTATATGGTGATAACGAACATTTTCGACCTCGAGATTTTTGCAGATTTCCACGTTTTGAGGTCTCCTGATAACAAACAATTGATTTCTTAAAAATGTCTTTCTCTCTCTGTGTGTGTGTGTGACCACGATAGCGGTCAAACTGCTGTAACTATCAATTCCAAATTTTGTATTTACGAGTATAATCTCCCTCCTGAGATCTGATTAGATTGTCAGTCAAGTCGGTAGACCGGAAGTAGTAATTTACTTCAGTGTAAAAATCGAATTTTGTCAATACTTCGTCAACTTCTAAATTTAAACAAATTTATAAAGAATTTAAATGTACTCAAAATTAAATTTGAGAAAAATCACCGGAAGTAAGTCTTCTACTCTTATCGAAAAGTTTTTGCGAATATCTCGTAAGTCATGGTTTCTAGGCAGGTACACTACGAGTATAAAAGCTTTTAAGACAAAATTTTCAATACCTTTTGTATAAAAAAAAATTAAAATGTCGGACCAGAAATAACACTAAACAGCGATTTTCTTCAAATACGTCGTAAGTTATGTATTCTATATATATTTATCAAGAATACAAAAGTATTTAGAACTGGATTTGCAATATTTTTTGTATACAGTGAAACTTCCCATAGACGGACACTGTTCGTTCCGACAAAACTGCCCGTTTAAGAGAAGTGCCCGTTTATCAGAGAAGACAGAAAATTAAGTAGTAACGCAAAGCTAAACTTTCATTTGAACACACAGTGTAAAATTAAATACTTATAACTTTATTTGCTAAATAAAACTCAAACGGCTATGTGCACATTTATATATACATACATACATATAATAGATAAATATGTAGGTAAGGAACATATACAATTTATATACTATCTTACAAAATAATCTAAAATGGAAGTTTGCTTGTGTGTATTACATGCCAATTTTGCTTCAAAATGTAATGATAGCTCACTAAGCATACCAAACGTTTGTACATCATCTTTTTCAAAACAAAATTGTTTTAGTTTTTTTATTTCCAGTAGACCATCTTTATACGATACTATTCTTTTCTCATAATCATTAGTTCTAGGAATTTCTATTTCATCATCACTGTTTTGACTTTAGTTTTCTAAATTATCGGGCGAAATATGGTCTGGATTATCGTCCGTCTTCTGTATACAAATTGGCGTCAATATTTATAAATTCCTGTACATCATTACTTCCTAATTTTCCCATTAGCGTACACATTTCAGCCACTTTAGATAAAGAAATTTCATCTTCAGGATCATATTCATCACTTTCAAACTCCTCATTTACTTCTTGAAATCCTGTTTTCTTGAAACATCATCCCATGCTTTTTTAATAAAATAAATCGCATCTAATACGCTAATATAATTGGTTAAATTATGCACAGAATCAGAACTCTCAAACTGCGATAAGATCTGTTTTACTATTAAAGCAACGCGAAGATTTTTAAATACGCGAGGACGTGCTGATTTTCCGATAACCAATAGTTTTTCTTTCTCCCCTGCCATATTCACACAGTGCACTATAGTTAATCTTTCTTTCGAGAACATGTCGCCCATATATCTTTCGCCTCTTAATGCCATCGTCTTTGTTGGTAGTGCCCGAAAAAATAACCCTGTCTCGTCCAAATTATAAATATCGCAGAGTTTGTACCCTTTAATTATTAACGCAACCTATTTATGAAAGCTTCGATATTTTTTTGATTTGCGCTAACGGCTTCGCCAGATATCATGCGGTAATGAATGTATTCAAATACAAATCCGTCCGTTTAATGGAAACTTTGCGGTCAAAAAGCAGCTAAATAACTGTCCGCGCCCGTTCAAAGGAGTGTCCGCATAAAAGAAACCAATTTATTAGGAATTCCCTACTCTTAAATTCGGGACCGGACAAAATGCCCGTTTAAGGGAAGTGCCCGGCTAATAGAAGTGCCCGCTAAGGGAAGTTTAACTGTATATGAAATATCAAAATTCGGACCGGAAGTAGTACTTTTACTCTTAGCGAGTAGCACCTTTTTTCGACTATCTTGCAAAGTATGAATTCTTTATTGAAAGGATAGAAGTACTTAGAATAGGGTTTTTAATAATTTTTGATAAAAAAATTCTTAAAATTGTATAATTTAAAACGCTCATACGTATAAGAAAGTCGTGTGGTGACCACACCTTATTCTGACAGCGGTTATGTTTTCGTATACTTCAGTATATTTGTTTTACTGTATGAAAGTATTTTTTGAAATTAATTAATAATTATTTTCATCAGTGATTTAGTAATTGTATTGCTTTTTCTATAAATGAAACGAACGAATTAAAAATAAAATTCATATAATGAATATGTGTAACTTTTATCATACTACAAGAAATATAATTAATTGATAACCACGAATACATTGTCTTTTCAGGCCCAATATTTCAGTTTTGAGAATTTTTTAATTCTACTACAATTCTGGGACTTTATCTCAATTGGTAAAGATTCTGAGATCGTGTCAATTTATGCTTGAGTTGGCTCTTTTCCTCTTTGTAATTGCATTTAACAGCACCTTATTATAACATCATTTTAGGCGACCATATTTTGGAGTCACTCTATATAATATGTCATTAAGATATTAAACTACATATATGGAAAAATTACAACTGAAATTGAAAACATGGAAAAAATTCTACAGAAGCTGGCAGGTTCACGTGGAGAGCTTACGCAGACACTCTAAGTACTTTTGGCTGAACTGGAACTTAATCTCAATTCATGAAGATTCTGAGATAATGTGGCAATTTATGCTCGCGTTTGCTCGTTTCTTCTGTGTAATTGCATTTGACAGCGCCCTATTGACACATCAATTTAGTGGATCATACACACTCTATATACCGGGTGTAGAATGGATTTTCGTACATAGGGATTTTACATGCAAAACTAATAATTTGCGAATATTCCCTCCCCTAATTTTTTTATAGGAAAATGTTAAACACAAAAGTTGTAGACAAAAAAAATGTATCTAAATTCTTTGATATTTATTTTCTAACACCTTCTGGTCCTGCTAGACTTGAAGAAAAAGTATTAGGAATGAACCGATTAGTACTAGCCATGAATCCTGTCAGCAATAAATGTCACGTTTTGACAATCAAAATAAGTTTGCTGATTCTTAAAATGAATTGCTATAGCCAAGAAGAGAAAGTCAACTTTATTAAATGGTACTACTCTGGATTGTCTTTTAGGGACATACAAGCAACTTTTGCTGGATTCTACCCGGAACGACCAATTCTAAATTTGAACACCCTGAATAGAATTGTCAGGCACTTTGAGACCAACGGCACTGTTAATAAGAAATGTAAGTGCCAGAATGTAACAGCTGGTGCAAGTAGAGAGAAGGTAGATGCCGTTCTCTCGAGCGTTGTAGAGAACAAAAATGTCTCCTTAAGACAAATAGGTAATAATTTGGGGATTCATTTTACTACTGCTCAGAAAATTTTAAAGAGTCAAGATCCGCGGTTTCGGTCTTATAAATACGAAAAGCACCAAAAAATATTCGAGGAGGATAAAGAAAAAAGAATGCAGTTTTGTGAAATAATGATGGAGATGGCCAATGATGACCGAAACTTTTTATCTAGGATTTTATTCAGCGATGAGTGTCGATTTCAGTTAACTGGTGAACCAAATCAACAAAATTATCGCTACTGGAGCACACAAAATGAACATTTAATGTTGCAGACTCATACGCAATACCGGGGTAGTGTCAATGTTTGGGCTGGCATACTAGGTCCTCACATAATTGGACCGTTCTTTATTGCAGACCGCTTAACTGGTGGTGCGTATTTAAATTTTTTGCAAGAAAAAGTCGGGCCAGCTATCGACGAATTGGGAATTAATTACGAATTTTGGTACCAACATGATGGATGTTCGGCGCATTACCAGCGCGATGTTTTCGAGTACTTAAATCATGTATTCCCAAATCGCTGGATAGGTCGAGGTGGAGAAATTAATTGGCCTCCAAGATCTCCGGATCTTTCGCCAAATGATTTTTTTCTGTGGGGCACATTGCATGATCGGCTATACAATGGAAGGACGTATCAAAATGTCGACGCTTTAAGAGCTGCAATACTTGCAGAATGTCGTCAAATATCACACTATCAACTGGCCGCAACTAGAAGAAATTTTTACGACAGATTGGGGTGCTGCTCAGCTGTCAACGGAGATTTGTTTGAGCATTTAATTTAGTTATTACTAAAACTACCTTTATTACCACGTTCAATAAAATTTTAAAATCTCTTCAGCACGTTTTTTATTTTCTGCAAACGACTTAAAACCTATGCTTAAAACAGATTTAAACGCCTCTACTAAAATTGTCACATTGTTGTGTTAAATGAATGAATTTTGTTACTTTTGTTGTCACATGTCACGGCTGTTGCTATTTTGTATCATTTCTTCAATTCTTTTTCCTTTAATGATCCGGAGGGTGATAGTAAGCAAAGAAGAAAAAAAATGGGACCTATTTTTAAAGCTCTACAATTTTTGTGTTTAACATTTTCCTATAAAAAAATTAGGGGAGGGAATATTCGCAAATTATTAGTTTTGCATGCAAAATCCCTATGTACGAAAATCCATTCTACACCCGGTATGTCATTACAGTATTAAACTATATTGAAAAATTACAACTGAAATATTGCAAACATGGAAGAAATTCTGCAGAAGCTAACAGGTTCACGTTGAGCGCTTGAGGCTGAAGTAGGTTCAGATGAATAATGTACATGACGTGCAGTTATTAAACTCTATTATTACACAATTAGTTAGAATGTATTGTTTTTAATAAACAGCTGATATATGTGTTATTATATGTCAAATCGTCACAGATAATACGGCAATGGAAAATGCAGTCATATGTTTAGAATGTAGTATGCAGTTTGACACTGCAGATACGAATTTTTCTTTTTGAACAAATTTAATGATTTTGTTACATGTGATATATCTTACATATTTTTAGGTAAGTGTTAATTTCATATAAATATACGTATGTATATATTATATTAGTTTTTCGTTTTCCAAAATAAGTAAGCAAACAATAAATTTGTTCCAGTATCACTTAAGTTTGTGACACTCTGGTATTTATTTCATAATAGAAATTTTAATTATCTGCTATGTACAGACATTTCCTCAGGTGTTATGTTTACAAAGAATTCCTAGTTTATTTACTAAAATCACTGAAATGAAATTTCTAATTACCTATACAGAATACAATCAAAAAGCACTAAAAACAAATTCAACTGTAGAAAATGGTGCCAATACTATTACAACATATACTAATTTAGATCAATGATCAGGGTCAATCAATAATACAGTTAACCAAGTATTTTAATCGGAGTTCGAAATTAACTCTGAAACTAAATTGCGGAGGAAGGAGAAAAGATATTGCAAAACAATTGGAATCTCCCTTTAACAGATTCGTCGCATTCAATAAGCACTTATATAAATGAGCAGCTTCACCAAACAATATGAAAGAGCAGTAATGATGAATACAAAAAATTGCTAGAAGAGGTAGATAAGCAGAAATGAAATATAAGAAACGATTACTTAAAGCACATTTAAGTTGCATTTTAAAAGGAGTCTCAAAATAAAACTAATCATATTACTTTCTTATACGTAGTATAAGGAAGTATTGTGATGATGAAAATTTTCGACCTCGAGATTTTTGCAGATGTCCACGTTTTGAAGTCCCCTGATACCAAAAAAGTGGTTTTTAAAAAATGTCTGTGTGTCTGTCTCTGTCTCTGTGTGTGTGTGTGTGACCACGATAGCGGTCAAACCGCTACAGATATCAATTCCAAATTTTGTATTTACGAATATAATCTCCCTCTTGAGAACTGATTAGATTTTGAGCAAAATCAGCAGACCGGAAGTAGTAGTTTACTTCAGTGAAAAAATCGAATTTTGCAAATATTTCGTGAATTACTAAGTTTAAACAAATTTATAAAGAATTCATATGTACTTAAAATTGAAATTGTGAACAATTTTATTAAAAAGGGTTTTCGAAATTCCTCACGGAAGTATGTCTTTTACTCTTATCGAAAATCAGTTTCTTGCAAATATTTTGCAAGTCATGCTTTTTAGACAGGTACGCTACGAATATAAAAGTATTTAGAACTTAATTTCCAATATCTTTTGTATAAAAAAAATTTCAAAATTCGCACCGGAAGTATCACTTTTACTCTTACCGAATAACGATTTTTTGCAAATATGTCGTAAATTATGCATTCTATGTACATATATTTATGAAGAGTAAAAAAGTATTTAGAGTTGGATTTGGAATATTTTTTGTATAAATGAAATTTCAAAATTCGAAGCGGAAGTAACACTTTCATACGTATAAGAAAGTCGTGTGGTGGCCACACCTCATTTTTTTTGTTTTTTGTGTGGCATGTCTTATAAAAATAATTTTCAAAAACTGTTTAAACAATCGGTGTAAAACGAAAATATTGTATTGCTGTTCTTACAGTAATATTTCCCTGATTCAAAATGATATTCAATTTAGTCCCATTTTCATTTCATTTCTTTACATACAACATTAATATATGCAAATCTTGTAATGTTGCAAATGTTGTAATTGTCTTCATTTTTTATCTACTAGTTAAGTTTTATTTACTTGCAATTTTTTAGTCACTTACATATGACTTGTGAAGAGAGTTTTGGTGTCTGTTAGTTTTATACCTAATGATTTTCTGGTTATGGTTTAGTTTAAGCTTCTAAATTTTGAAGAACAACAAGAAGTATTCTACAAGATAGACAATATTTTAGAAGTGCTATTAACAAATGTATTTGAAAAATATTTTGTTAATTGTTTGTGTAATGAAAAAACACTCTGTGAGAAGTTGCAAACTGCCCTCCAAAGTTTGAAAGAGACCTGTCCAATTTGTCATCATAAATTTTAGCGAACAAGTGCTAATTATTAAATCACAAATAGTGCTTTAGATTGTTCTCTCCCAGCTATAAAAACACAAAAATATTTTAAGCCAGATTGGAACAAATTTAAGTGCAAATTTACAATTAAAAACTAAATGTATTGGTATATAAATCAAAAATAAATATCTTCAATGCAATTCTTAAAAATTCCGTATTTTTGAGCGTCCATATAATGATGAAAGAGTTTTGTGTTCAGAAAAATCCCGAGTCAAGCAGGTTATGGACAAATATATGTTTGTCCTAAGTTAAGAATATGATTTGTATTAAATTTTTAATATCAAATGTTATCCCTTAATATTCGAATCTAATATCCAAAATAGTATTGTTATTATTGAATTTTAAAATAGGTACCATTAATATCGTACACAAAGAATTCATGGTTCAATCGTATTCTGAACATGGTCAAAATATCGAAGATATCGGAAATTCTCTATTTAATTCGAATGAATTTTCTCTGTTTCGGTATTAGAACAACGTTAGTCTAGCAGCCATTTTGATGTTAGAATGGACTCCATTCTAACACCGATTATTGGTAACTTTCTATTTTAGTAGAAATAGGTTGGTGCCATAAATTTTTCATATTCCTTTTCACAATTGCTTTTCAATTTACCTGATAGTAAATTATTTATGGCGTTGGAGGCAAAGTCCCGCAATCTGGTGGCTCAGATTGATGCTCTTAGTCTGACATTCCGCCCACAGATAGTATGAGTATTTTTTCTGATTTAAGCAAACTTCAATTCAAATATTTCTTACAAAAGTCAACTTTCAAATATAAATCAGTGCTACCAAGCGACTACGTCACGTTATCAAAATTTCCCTTAATGTATATTTGTAACAATTTTTCTATAAATAAATAATGTAAAGACAATCCGAAACAGAAAAAATAGTGTAAAACACTCGTAACAGAAGGCCATTCCAGCATTCTTTGGAAATCATGCTGGAATCAAAGGCCTTCTGTTACTTGTATTTGAATATACTATTCCAGCCTTCTTTTTCATTATAATACTATTTGGAATACATTCTTCTAGTTTTTCGAAAAGTGCTCGTGTGAAACAACAAGAAAGTAGTGGGCCACCAAAAGTACGGACAGAGGAAGCGATTGATAATCTAAACCAAGTAATAACTGTGTCACGAAACGAGATGTTTTGTAATATTTATTTTAAGTTTGTATTTGGTGCACTATAAGTAAAGAAGAATTCATCGGCTTTAAACTGCTCAAAATTTAGCATTTTTTGTTATCTACTATTCCTACAATACTGACTATTTAAATTACATTTGTACAGCCCGTATTTTAAGTTAGCAAAATTTTGAATTAATAATCTTCAGTTAAAGATTTTAAACTGTAGTACTACATGAAAACAATATAATTAATTGGGGAGACTAAATTTATTATCATTCTTTTCAAAATGTGTAAGTATTGAATACTATGTATACCCAACAGAAACTGTAAGTGTTCCATACACTATAGAGGTACTCATACTTAATTTAGAAAAAAAACAATGCATACCTACTTATGGAAGAAAATCTAAAAATAGGAGAATATGAAATTTCATTATTTTGAAGTAGGTACTACCTTTACAAGAAAATTCAGAGTTTCTATTAATGCTTTTATGTATGTACTATATATAAAAAGAAAGAAACCTTGTTAATTCAAACTAAGATAATAGAAAATAGATAAAATACTGGTATTAGAAAATACCGGGAATTTCCGGAAAGCTCTTTTAAATTTTAATAATTTGTAATTTCCTAATATTTAAAATAAAACATGAACTATTTTAGTGTTATCCCTCATATATTGAACTAATATTAACCTGTAAATATAAATCTATTAAAAGGAATCTATTTTTTACCATCCTGATATACCTACAAGCTAAAAATGGAATTAATGTAAATTCCAAGAATAATTGTATAAAATCAATGTTTTTATTAATAGAAATTAATTATAGAACGAATCAGTATATATAAGTTTACCAAAGTAGAAAAATTAATAAATACTATTGTATAAATATAATATGTAATACATTCAAATTTAAAATTTATAATGTCGTAAGCATAATCAAAAGAAAACAATATTCGAGGTAAGGTTATGTAGGAATATAGTCAAATTATATCTACATTTAATAGGTAAATATTTTTAATTATTCTACCATAATAACCGTCTCTGTTTATATTATAAATCGGATATGTTTCAAAATCTTTTGCTAATGTACTTACTTTGTGGTATCGGAATTGGAGTATCTGCTAACACAGATTCTATTATGTCAGAGGACATTGTCTTTTGATTAACACCGTTGCCCAATTCGCCGGCTTTCGGCAGCACTCCAGTCAATTTGCTGAAAACCGCCTGCAATTTCGAGTCCGGCTCCGTTTTTTCCTCTTGAAAGCTACTCCGGAACATTTTGACAGCGAATCAGCTGTTTTCTTTTTACAGTAAATCGTGTTGTGCCGGTTTGTACGTAGGTTATTTACCATTCAACAAAGCATCTCATATTCGAAAAAGAAATGCATATTTCTAATTAAACTGTATAAATTTTGCTTTCTCTTATACTAAAATACAAATACATTCATCTCATACAAACTTTTGTGTTCTAACCGGTGTCTGGTCGAACCTAACCTACATACAACCTCACACTTCGCTGCCAGAAGCCAACTGTCGCTCGCACACAAAGAACATGAAGAGTGATCAGCTGATCTGGTACTGGTTTTCCGTTAGCCAATGAGAATACACCGCAGACTTTATGAACCCTCGGCCTGGCAACAGCCGTCAAAATCAGCTGTAACGATCGATGTGCTCTTAGTAATGTTAGGCGTTTGTATATCGCTTTCTTTTTCTAACACCGGTTTTCCTGCTATACAGAAATAATGATAAAACAATAATACTACACCGTTTTTAATATTTTAACAAAGAAAGTATGCAATATTCAACATCACCTTTACGTTTTTGCAGCAGATTTGTCAACAATTAGTCATACTATCAGAGATATAAACGTTAATTTCCTGGCGGAACAAAGAATAATCGAATGCGGAAGCCAAAGAAGACGAAAATGGGACGTATGTCTGTACTGCAATCATATTCGCCTCTTGACATGCGATGTAAGAATACACACACCCTCCCGGTACAGTTCTCAATTAAAATATACAATTTCTTTGTTAACAAGGGTAGTACGTATGTCGTTGTGGAAAGTGTGTTACAGGAACGGAGTTTCTCTATTAAAACCGGCACACAGAGGAAATTTCCTTGATATTTTCGAAAAATATTGCATTTATATGTAACGACCGCTTGCTGTGCTCAGTAATTGAGTTTTCTGTGTATGTTTGTAACTGTATATACTTAATATGTATACATATAGATATTATAAATCGCTTCATTACTGAGAGGGGACGATGGTTTTCTAATTTATTTTAGTCAATCTTACTGGAACGTTCGCTTTATTTTCTGTTATTATTTACTTCGTTCGGAACAGATCATAATAAATTAAAAGAATTTAGGTCTGCCCTAAATGCATGATTAGTTTTGATGCTCATAATAGATACAATTCAAACTGAAATCATTCTGGTTTAATTGGCCAGAATGATATCATATTTATCAATTGGTTGTACCGCGAGATCAAGAATTATGTTGATAAAGGTTTGCCATGGAATGTAAAAAGTCTGTCTTAAGTTATATCATTAAGTGTCATACTGACAATTAACTGCCATAAAATTTGGAAATATATAATGACAGTATGACACAATGACATAATTTACGACAGACGTTTTACATTCCATGGCAAACCTTTATCAACATAATTTTTGATCTCGCGGTACAACAAACAATAAATATTTTGCGCTGGGAGAATCATGTGGGGGAACTGGGCAGTCATGTGCTTAAAAAACGACTTCTTTAAGTCATATTTACCTTTTTTTATATATAATGGTAGTATTATACTAAGATTAAGATACCGAGTAATGTTTTGGGGTGCGTCGAATGCTCGAATGGTATAAATCGTCATATATTTATAATACAGTAATGTATAATCCGTATGTATTATGTTCTCTTTATATTGCAAGCAGTATATTAATAATACTCCCATTCTTATTTCTTTTTGAACGTCTGTTGTGTGTTGAGAATTATTAAGATGAAAGTAGAGATTCAAACAAAGAAATTTGTATTATGAAAGAAAACAGGAATTTGTTTCATATTAATATTCCATTTTCAAAGATATAAAAAAAATATAATTATATTTCAAACCGATTTTGCAAAACTTTTGGTCAAATTTTAGTGGCTAATAACAAGATTTAGTAATAATGAATCGATCCAATGTGTAACTTGGTTTCTAGATATGACTATACCGTATGTATCAATTTTCATTGAATACAAGTAATACGTGGCAACGTGGCACCCCTACTGTCCGTCACCAATCCTGGCAACAATCGACATCACAACGATTTTCTCCGATCTTCCCACTTCCCATCAGATTTTACATTCAATGTTTAGCTGCGAACACGTTGCGATCTAGTCGGGAAACATCAAATGGCCGCCGCGATCTCCTGATCGAGTAGTTTATTATTATTTTCAGAATCCTTTTTTATTTACCTTATTTTTAATTTTATTAGAATTACGCTTTTGTTTGTGTCATGCAGCGTGAACGCAGCTTAATAATTCTCTGCATTTACTGAAAGGAAAAAGAAAAACAAATCCTTGCAACTCGTAAATATTATTTCTGAACGCATTACAAACACCCAAGCCGGTGGTCGAATAGTTACTGCTAACCACAGTGTTGTCCCAGCGATATGTGAGTTGGTAATAGAATTCTGCGCAAAAACGTAATAGATTTACCTTGTTTCGTAATAGATGTCCCTGAATAGTAGGCTGAATAGTTAAAAAACCGCAATACGGTAACCATTTTTTGTCCAAAATCTGACAGCCAATAATATTTTTCTTGATGTAGGTATTAGTTGGATGTACCCAACCAGCAAAATCACAATTTTAGCGAAGGATCAAAATATATATTTGCTAATGTAGAACAAGTGTACATATAGTGATTTTGCTACAAGAATACTGTTCCAAAACTATAAGACACAGCCAGGGCCGCCGCGTGGGGGTGGCAAAATTGTTCACCGCACAAGGGCGCCTGGGCCAGGGGGGCGCCAAAATTTATAGATAGTACTTATAGTTTTTTAATTTAATGTTACTTAAATAAAAGTTGTTAATTATTCGCTTGCAATTTTTTATATTTTCTAAGCAATAAAATGAGATTTTATTTTTATTTTAATTTTATCTTTTAATTCTATTTTACTTTTGTTTTCGTTTCTGCGGGCTGTTTTCGTTTGTGTAAAACAAAATTTGATTGCCGATGCGAACAATAAAAACACGTTCCGTGTGGAATTCGCGCTACCACACGGAACGTGTTAAAAGTCTCAGAATTTGTAACATGTAACAACAGGAATTGGGAATGTTTTGTATCGGCATATATTTATTCTTTATGTGCTGAGAAGCTGTTGCGGTTCAACGTCGTTGTTTAGTTTGCCTTATTTTTGCAATGATAATACACATTCATTTTTTAAATGTGACAACCAAAAGTCGAGGAAACGAGGAAACCAATAAAGCCCAAATTGAAGAAAATTTTTTAGGATTTCAATCTGTCGACGACACTACTGGACAGGTTCTGTTTGAATTCATAAATGGACATTTAAAATCGTTGGAACTAAATTTTTCAGATTTACGAGGCCAATCTTACGATAATGGTGCTAATATGAGAGGAAAGCATAAAGGATTGCAACAAATAATTATTAAAAATAATTCGAGGGCACTCTATATTCCCTGCTCTGCACATTCTCTAAATTTAGTTGTAAATGATGCAGCTAAAATTTCATTCGAAACAGTTAATTCTTTCGGAGTAGCGCATGAGCTTTACGACTACTTTTCTTCATCCGTTAAACGTTGGTCTATTTGCAACAGTATGTTGAAAATCTAACTTTAATGCCACTCTCCAACACCAAATGGGAAAGTAGAATTCAAGCTTTAAGACCGTTGAAAAACGATTTGAAGGGAATTTTGAGAGTGTTAATAAATATTCAAGAAGATCAAACAAGAGGAGACATGGAATCAAGAATTCAAGCAAAAAATTGATTCAGAAGGTTTCCTCGTTTAAATTCATTTGTTCCATTAACATCTGGCACGATATTTTAAATTTAGTAAATGTGGTAAATGAAGTAATGCAAAATTCTAAATGTGATTTACAAATCGTCACTACAAAATCTTATATCAGAACTAAATAATCGTAGATCAGATGAAACGTATGCAAACATGCAATTGCCAATGCAAGTATCGTTGCTAATGATTTGGGGGTGGATACTGATTTTCCACAAAGTCGAAACAGGTTTAAAAAGATGAACAAACCGACGAACCAATCAACAATCCAAGACAAAAATTTAAGGTTGAATTTTACGATATAATATTAGACACTGCCATTTCTTCAATTACTGAAAGATTCAGTCAATTAAAAGAAGATTACAATTACTTCAAGGTGGTACACTATATACCTCATTTAAAAAACTGGAGTGACAATGAAATTCTAAAACATTGTAAAGAATTAGAACAAAAATTAACGGATACTAAAAATGTTAATGAAAATGACATTGATGGATTAAATTTGTTCGAAGAAATGAAAGCTTTGCGATGTTTTACCAAAGAGGATATGTCACCTATTGATGTTTTAAATTATATTTATGAAAACAATCTTACCGATACATTTCCAAATATTGCAATAGCTTTACGGATTTCTGTAACCCTGCTAGTTTCGGTAGCTACTGGAGAACGAAGTTTTCCAAAACTTAAAATTATAAAAAACTACATGCGATCTACCATGGCGCTGGAGAGATTATCGGACTTGTCAATTATATCCATAGAGAGCGAAATTTTGGATAAATTAAATATAAAGGAATTGATACGAGCGTTTGTCGCGCTAAAGCTCAATATTTGAATATATTTTCTATTTTTTATATTTTACTTAAAAAATGTTTTATCATTGTTTTGTTTTTAAAATTTATGAAATAATAAAAAACATAATTTAATAATCTAAAGCTTTTCAGTTCGAAAGTCAAATTTTGAATACTATAAAAGAGTATATCACATATAATTTGCTGCACTTTATAAGAGTCCAACAGAACCCCATAAAGGGGCGGGGGCGCCAAATTTCAATTTGAACAAGGGCGCCTAATACCCACGCGGCGGCCGTAGACACAGCTGTAGTAGCAAAACCACTATACGCATACTTGTCCTACATTAGCAAATATATATTTTCATCCTTCTCTAAAATTGTGATATTGTTGCTTGGGAAGATTTGAAATTAAAGTAAAAAAAATCGTTGAAAAATCAACGGAAACGTAATAGATTTATATGCTTTCGTAAGGACGTAATAAAACATAGTGAAACGTAACAGATCTGTTACAACTGTAACAGCAATCGCAACACTGGCTAACCACGCTAACTTGTATTTACGAGCATGCATCGGTCGTGCTGGCATTGGAAAGGAAAGAGGGGGTACTATGTTGCTACGTACTGTATGGATTATTCGCCTATGGCTAATGAAAATTGACACATGCTGTACATATAGGTACATAATAATCGTAAGGATTTAAATACGTATTTCCTCATCAACAATAATTTAGCAATAATCACTATTCAATATCTTGATAAGTGCCCTGCTCTTAAGTTTTTATTACGTAATCTTTCTTCTTTCTTCTTCTTCTTTCAAGGATGTAGTTACAACATTTTTTAAATTATGATAGTGTCGTTACTTTTTGGATACTTGTCTAATTTTATTTTTTATTTTTATGTACATATATTTTTGGAAAAAAGACCACGTCATCATATTTCTTTTATTTTTTTAAATAATGTAAAAAATATTTGTTTAAATATTTTAAAAAAGGAAGTCAGCATTTGCAAGAAACTGATTCAAGTAGTGGGCACTCCTCCTGAATCAGTTTCTTCCAAATGCTGACTTCCTTTTTTAAAATATTTAAACAATTATTTTTTACATTATTTAAAAAAATAAAAGAAATATGATGACGTGGTCCTTTTTCCAAAAATATATGTACATAAAAATAAAAAATAAAATTAGACAAGTATCCAAAAAGTAACGACACTATCTGTTATTATTAATAACAGAATTCTGACAATGAAGAAGATTTATCGAATATTTTTTTGAAGTTTTGAGGCCTACTCAAATTGTAAAATTTTGAGATATTGTTGTAGCATGTAAAATATTTAAATGTAATTATATTTTCACACTATCATGATACGTATCTGAAAATTTATTTTAGTTATATGTATTTATAATAGCAAAGACTATATAAGCCACGATTAGGCAAAATGTAATTGCAATTAACATTTAAAAACATGAAATATTAATCATTAACTATTAGAATGCATTTTTGACATCGCTACCCAAACAGCTTACATTCTGTTAATTTTGGCGTCGCGGAACCATTTCAAGGATATCTAAATATCTGCGTAATATTTACATAACATTAACAAACATAAATAATAGGTCATTATTTGTTAAAAATATTTATGAAATATCTATTGTAGACATGCGTTTGTCTTATGTCGGGCACATACCTATGTCAACTTCGTCATCTAGAGACAAGCGATTTGATAATATCGATTTTTTTTTCACTGTTTCATATTTATCTATATTTAGGTATAATTACTTGACTACTCTACCCCTGTTGATGCAACATTTCCGGTTTGGGGTTGGTATACTAACTACATATGCAAAATAAATACCATTTTAGTAGGTAGGCACTAGGTAGGTAACAGTTGTTTGTGGTTATGCGTCAAGGATACATTTTTTATTGGAATAATGTCGTAATAATGTTTCCTATTAGGTATATCAAACTTGTCCACAATTTATGTACACAAAATTAAGGAAAAGTTTTATAGTAGACAGCGAAATGTCCTATCATATGCAAATTTTCAATTCACATTTTTCAATGCTTCTAATAAATACATATAGATAAAGATGAATCTACTTATATTGTATATAAAATAGTGTTCAGTAATTAGTGTTATATTCTCTATTCTAATACTATAATGTGAGTGTACTTCTCACAGCAAAGCCCAAATTTATTATGTTGTGTTTGCAACTATTTTATTTATACACTTTTTATATACAGGATATGTAATAAATATATCAAACAATGAGTGTAACTTCTTATCTAGAAAAGTTATGAAGAATTGTTTTTGAAAGTCGTTTTATTGTAAATTTGAATTCTTTATCTGTTTATACAGGGTTGCTCATTAGTGCGTCAAAGTCCAATATATGTATAGGCATTACTAAATACAACTGAAGAAATTTATTTTATAAAAAGTAGCACAGTAACAAAAAACACACATTTTGAAAATAATTTGAATTATACAGCGTGATGCGTTAAAATGGAACACATACGATTTTTTTTTAATGAAACACCCTGTATACCTTTTGTTTTTCCTTATCTATTTTAATTTGTGTTTTCATCGATATCTGGGGTTTTGGTTTTGGATGACGCATTGTTGAGTTATTAACGAAAATTATAAAAAAAAAGTGGTCGCGACAATGTTTACCCTAATAATTCTATGCGGTAGTATTACGATTATCTAAAGCAACATGATTTAGTAAGTATGCAGCCAAGGGATGTGTTAAATCTACAAAATAATCAAATATTCATTTTATTATACAGGCTGTTTGTTACGATGCAATCAATTTGGATATCGTCAAAGACCGTTTACTGATCTTTTTCAAATGGAACACCCCGTATATTATTAAATTTTTGGAATGCGTTAATTGCACTAAATTTTTGTTAATGTCCTATACCCAAACCCAATAATTTCGGAGTCATTTTTAATTTTTTATTACAAACCGCTAAATTATTTGTTTTCGGTTCGATTTAGTGTACTGGGTAAACGATTTGACAAACAAAAACAAATAAACGTCAACAAACGTCAAAAATTAAAATCTTATTGTTGCTGTTAATTAGGTGTAATATTAGTGATTTCTTAAGTTTCTGCGTTTAATATTGTCATTGTGTTATTTATTGATTGGATTAGTGGGTAGGTACGTACTTTTCTTGTATATTTGTTGTTTGCCACATATTATTATTACGGTTTTTAGTTAAGTCAATATGCAGTTTGAAAGCAGTGGCGGCTGCTGCAGGGAGGGCAACGGGGCACTGCCCCCCCCCCCGTGACAAATTGACCCGTAACAAATTTCTTTTAACAGATAAATTAATTATAAATACCTAATTTGTATGTAATTTTTCTGATTTGTTTGATAACAAATAATATGTTTTTGGAAGTAACAGTCCGTCTTTTCAACGCGTTTAAAAATCGCAGTCTGACGTAGGCTCCAGGGCATCTCGCGCGACTGCCCCGTCTGCATTAGAAATCGAGCGATGAAACTGGCGCGGGTAGCGCGCGTATATATAGGCGGCGGGGCACTACTCTATGGTGCCGGGTCCTAGTAGCGGTCCAATATGTAATAGACAGCGGTGAGTGTATGTTGTAATTTCTATCGGTGCAAATGCAACTATGAATTGCGTTAGTAACATTAAGACAGAATTAAAAAATCTAGGTCTCCCTAGACCAGATTTATTGATTAAACTAGAAGATCACAATTAGAAAACTAATAAAACCGTGACGAGAAAATTCAACAGAAACTCTTACAGTTTATCAGACTGGTTGTGTGGGTGTAATGTGCAAAATGTTTTTTTCTATTTTGGTGCTATAAAGTTCACTTTACGACATCCGTTTTGGCTTCAAAAGTATTTCTTTATTGCACGCTAATTTTGTTGTTTTGACGTTGGTAACAAAAAAAAAAAAAAAATGGAACCAAATTATATTTAAATGTCAAAATGTAAGCCTTTAATGTAATAAACATGTGCAATAGAAGTTGTACAAAGAATAAAAAGCACACATGCTAGCATTTTATTTACTAATTAACAATATAAATTGTTAAGCAGAGTTGGATGATAAGTTTTCTGATGCTACTATTGTAATTTACTTCCAACTGTTATAAAAGTTTGTTTTTGATAATATGTCGAGACTATCTTGGCGAAAGATTTTGTAAATTGTCTTCTGCTATTTTGCGAATCTCTGGGGGCGTGCAAAATAGAAAAAATCAAGATAACGGTGTTTTTCTACTTTGAAGAGAATAAAAACATTTTCTAGAAATACCATGCAGGAAAGCAGACTATGTGCCTTAGCAATGTGTTCCATTGAAAAACAATTACTGACATCAACACCAAATTTCAATGAATGAGTTATTAATCAATTTGCTGATCGTAAGGAACGGCGGATGGATTTTATTTTCAAACAAGTTAATTAAATAGCATATTGAGTTTGTTTTTTGTCTGTACTTAATTTTTGATATTAAACACTCAGACCCCCGGTGCCCTCCCGTCCCAAAAAATCACGGGCCGCCACTGTTTGAAAGCAACGAACTCGTTGACATGATTTTCATTATGGGATCTGCCCAAAAGAATTGTCTATTAACCAAGCGAATTTATGCGCAAAGATATCCTGACAGAAGACAACCTTCAGTTACAAGTTTGGAAAGACTAAAGGAAAGATTCATTAGAACAGGAAATGTGAGTTATGGAAAGCTTGAAAGGACAAAGAGGACAAGTGATGAAGATAAATTGAAAGTCTTGTTATAAGTAATTGAGGAGCCCTCTACTAGTTCGACCAAACTATCAACAGAAACTACTATACCACGATCTACTGTTAGCAAGATTAAAAAAGAAAAATATCATCACTACAGTATTTCCTTTCATCAAGAACTGTTGGGGCTTGATTTAGAGACTAGAAGGACGTTTTGCGAATGGGGATTAGAAATTGAAAGGATAACACCTAACTTCTTCTAAACGCTATTATTTACTGACGAATCGACCTTTACTCATAGTAGTCGCCCAAACCGTCATAATCTTCATCAGTATGCAATAGACAACCCAAGAGTATTAAGAGCGATTGATAAGCAAAGGCAATGGACTATAAATGTTTGGGCTGGTATTATGGGCAACTTTATAATTGGACCACATTTCTTTCACGGACATTTAAATGGTGCGCAATATTTGAATTTCTTGTAATATGACTTGCCTCAGCTTCTGCAAAACGTTCCACCAGTTCTAAGAGAAAATATGTGGCTTCAGCACGACGGTGCTCCAGCACATTTTGCACTAAATGTTCGACACTATTTGAATCACGAAATCGAAGGTAAATGGATCGGCCACCAAGATCGATTTGACTAAACTTGATTTTTTTCTATGGGGGTACATAAAAAATATTGTATTGTATAGCAGACACCTCCAACTACAGCAGACGATATGAGGCAGCGTATAATACTTGCTTTTGAAACAGTTTCCTTTGAGAAGTTGCAACACGTAAATAGGTCCTTTCTGTCAAGGCTGCAAATGTGTTCTATTCAAAATGGGAGTCACTTTGAAAATTTATTATAAATATTGCTTCTAACCAAATTACAGTTTGATACTTTTAGTCGTTTATTTGTTTTTGTTTGTCAAATAGTTTACCCAGTGCACTAAATCGAACCGAAAACAAATAATTTAGCGGTTGTAATGAAAAATTAAAAATAACTCCGAAATTATTGGGTTTGGGTATAGGACATTATTAACAAAAATTAAGCGCAATTAACGCATGGTTCCAAAAATTTAATAATATATGGTGTGTTCCATTTGAAAAAAATCAGTAAACGCTCTTTGACGATAGCCAAATTGATTGCATCGTAACAAACACCCTGTATAATAAAATGAATGTTTGATTATTTTGTAGGTTCAACACATCCCTTGGCTGCATACTTACTAAATAATTTTGTCTTAGATAATCGTAATACTACCGCATAGAATTATTATGGTAAACATTGTCGCGACCATTTTTTTTATAATCTTCATTAATAACTCAACAGTGCGTCATCCAAAACCCCAGATATCGATGAAAACACAAATTAAAGTAGATAAGGAAAAACAAAAAATATACAGGGTGTTTCGTTTAAAAAAAATTCGAATGTGTGCCATTTTAACGCATCACCCTGTATAATTCAAATTATTTTCAAAATATTTGTTTTTTGTTACTGTACCAATTTTTATAAAATATATTTCTTCAGTACTATTTAATAACGCCTATATTGGACTTTGACGCACTAATGAGCAACCCTGTATATTCTTATGTTTTCTAGCTATGGCAACCAACTTGGTGTTTCTATAAAACTATTAGATCTTGAACTCCAACCGGCTATCGAAATTGATTATCATGGCCGCTTCCGTCATTTTGTTATAAGTTTTAGAGTATCGCCAAATATGAATGGAGATTCAAATTAGAAATTTATTGCTGTACTTCCACAACATTTTTTTAGATTCTCGAATAAATGAAATATTTACGTTGTGTGGTTTTACGTAAGTTCGGTGTATCTGACTTGCTGACCTCTGATGTGATTAGACAAAACCTAATATATACAGGCTGTTTGATAAAAACCGCCCGATCCCGTAACTTCTTTATTTGTATTATCCGATTTCAATATATAAAAAAAGAATAAAAATGGTTTCATAAACTCTATAAACTGCCCACAATTCCAATTTTTTCAACGCGTTCTTGAATAGGCAACTACAGTCAACTTTCTTTTTTTAGATTAGGATTTTTTTTTAAAAAAAAAATTATTTATTTGCAACCTTTATCCGCTTACTATGAAATTTTCAAGTGTGCCGTGAAAAAAAAATTGCAACACAATTAGTACAAATATTATCTATCGAAAATTAAGGCATCGCCGTTTCGCGTTTTTTAAACTTATTTTGTAATTTTAGAATCTCAAATTTGGGTTAGTGATGCAAAAGGCATAAATTTATAATGTCAAGGTCAGTTTTTGTACTAATTTATTTTCTTAAGAAAGTTATGTGTTTCAGAAATAACCACAAAAATGCATGAATTTGATTAATGTCTACTAACTAAGGCTGATACACAAATAAAAAAAACGACCTCTACGCGCCAGCTGCACATTTGATGTACGATATAAAGAAAAAATCAAATTTATGTAATTATTTTTAAAGATAAAAAACATTAAACAGTAAACATTGTCACACACATTTTATACGAGGTTTTTCCAAGCAATCGTGTCGTCTATCCCCACTTTACGGTATCTCTAGCGCTCCAAGCGAAGACGAAAATCTATCGAATCGGTCGGCTATTGCAGACTTAATGCGAGTGACAGTTTAATTACAAACTGTCACTCGCATTTAAATGTCATATATACCTATAATATTCGAGTGTATAATAATATAACAGTTATGGGCAAGAGAAAATTGGCTTATTATAAAACATCAACAACATCTACTGTTCCGTAAGTACTCATTCTTTATACATTATGTTTCCCATCTATAGTATTCCTTTATCTATGATAGAATCTGTGAATAAAACCGAAGCGCTGTGACAGAACCGAATATCGTCTACACTGTTAAAAATGCTTGTAATATTTCATTATATATTCGTTAATATTTACCTAATTTGTAATGGGATTAAAGAAAAGCACATAATATACTATGCGATATGCAAATACATAGTAAATAACAAGTACTAATTGTGTATTATGAATTTTACAACGAAATGTTCTTTAAAATATAGTAAAAATACATAACATATTTTGCGTCTTGTAAGTTAGAGCATGCGCATCAAAATTAGTCGCCATTAGTCTTGTTCATTCCTACTGTAGGAATGAACAGTTATGTAGGAATCCTACATAACTGTGCTGACAAAGAAATAGTATCTGTGTTTTTTGTTGTTGTAGCAGTTGCAATAGGTAGGCTTATATACTAACGGGTGCCCCAACAGGAACTTGGGGATTTAAATATCACAGTATTTTCAAATAATGTAACATATTAATCTAATATTTGACATATGTCATCTAGAAACTTGTAAGTGTCATCATGCAACGTTTCACGACTGAAGAACGTATCCAAATTGTTCAAGAAAATGCTCGTTCTGTTATGAACACAATTCGTCGACTACGAGTTGGTTTTCATCAGAATCATGTTCCCAGCGATACAGTAATTAGGAATTTAATTGCAAAATTTGAAATAACTGGTTCTGTTCTCGATGTAAAGACACCGCTACGACATCGTAATGTTCAGTCAGTTGAAAATATCATTAGGGTGAATCAAAGTGTAACAGAAAGTCCAAAAACTTCAATTCGTCGCCGGTCACAGCAATTGGCCATCTCAAGATAACCTCTGCAACGAATTTTAACCAAAAACCTACGGCTACAAGCATACAAGATGAAGTCAACGGGGAGCGGTATCGACAGATGTTGAATAACTTTATATGGCCTCGTTTGGAAGATATGGCCTCGTTTGGAAGATATGGACCTCAACAATCTTTTTTTTCAACAAGATGGGGCCACTTGCCACACTGCCAGGGAAACTCTAAATTTACTGCAGGAGAAATTCCCTGGGGTTTCCTTAAGGATCAAGTATACACAAATAATCCACAGACAATTGATGAATTAAAAAATAACATTCGTGCGGCTTTTGCCGAAATTAACTTACATATGTGTGATAAAGTCATCGAAAATTTTAAGAAAAGAATCACTATGTGCAGACGGAGTCGCGGTGGACATTTATCCGATATCTTGTTCCACATATAATTTTAAGGTTTCCACTTTATGTTTATGTTAATAAATCGTTGAATTTCTAAACACTACGCATGTTATTTGGACTTGAAATCCCTAAGTTCTCGTTGGGACACCCTATATAACAATGACTACTTGCAGACTATGCATATTTAACTGTGCTACACAGAGAAAATACGATTTACATCAATATTTACATGGAAATTGGAAAAATGTTTTTTTCTATTGCACACGTGAGAATTGTAATATGATATATATAACATATATAAGATTTACGCAACATTTATCTAATAAAACAGTTTTTTAAAACATTAAAAAAAAATTAAAAAGCTCTTGAATAATAAATCAAGCGAACATTGGATGAAAATGGAAGCGCTTCTACAAAAGAACTTTTAGATGCAATTACAAAATATTTTCAGGAAGACTTTGGTGTTATTTAAGATTCACAGAGGTAAAATAGTTATTAGGTTTACATGATTTTATAAAAATAATATAAAATTTATTTGTAGAATCTGTCAGATGATGTCAGTGAGGCCAACCTGCTAGCTGCACCATGTATTATATACATAAAGTATATTATTATACAATTCACCAAATCATATAGAGCAACCCTAGAACTCATAGGGTCAAAATCAAAAAAAAAAGTTAATCCTATTACCTATAAAGAAGGTTTTTAATGTTATGAATAAATAAAGAGATTTTTAATTTTACTGGAATACATATTTTTAACTTTAAAACTATTTTACGTTTCATTATATGTATTGTACTTATTAGATATTAGATTTTGTTTAGAATAAGTTATTTATTCTTGTCGTTCAATGTTTATCAAAATTAAAAATAAAATATATCAATACTTTATAAATCATTTTTAGTTTATTATCCAACCAATCCTTAAATCTAATTACAGAAAAACATATTTCATAATTTCTATAATTTACCAGTTAAAATTAGCATAACTATTTTGCATTCAGACTGAAATCGCACTTGGAACTAATGTTTTATTGTCGATGATTCGTTTTCTATTACAAAAGACATCCTAGATATTAAAAGCTGCATATACATAATACATACATTTCATAATTGCTATGACTTATTAAATGTTATAACTGATGTCTTAAATATTCAGGGTAAGCAAAATAACACTCACTTATATACAGTTGATACAACTATTGTTTTTGATTATTCTGATGCATCAAATATCAAATATAATATATATTAAGTCGAAATAATTAAGAAATTTATGTTTTTAAATATTCAATAATTTTACCATGTAACATGTATACTCGCGGCATAAAGTTTTGTCGGGTGGTAAGACCAGCTATATGGAAGGTCTCCACTGGTCAACTCTAGTAATCCGATAATATTTCCGACTAAATTTTAATAAACCATCAAGGGAGATTGTAATATTTTTGTTTACCCTTCAGAGATATATTAAATTTCCTCAAAAATAAAATACATCCAGCATAATAAAGCAAGAAATAAGCAATCAAAAAATTACACAAAGAATCTTTTGAAGACAATATATTCAAAGGAAAACATTTTAAAATGTAAAATAAGAGCAATATCACACTTACCCCGGACGTTTTAATATATGTCGTTTTAAAAATGCAGAGAAATTACCATACTAATAAATCAAGGAATGCTGAAATAATAATTGATCTTTAGAGAGGTGGCTGAACTATTAAAAAAAAGTATTTGATATATCGGCTACTAAAAATCTTGATTTAAATAAAATTCCAAAATTTAAACACCTTTAGCAATTGCGCTGTAAATACCAAGGTAAATACATATTAGGCAAACATGCCCCAGGTAAAAAAGTCTTAGAATGCAGATATAATAATGTAACGAAATGTGTTTACATTAAATAAAAGAATCAGATCTCTCGGCGCGATAAAAACGAAATTGTCACACGCACAAAAAAGAGACCATAAATTATCTCTCTCGGCTGGTAAATATCGTAAATGCAGTGAGTCATCTCACAGATGTGCGACGTAAGCAACGAAGGGTCTAGATTACCTCCAGTATATTGCTGAATTTACTAGTACTGTTCGAGAAGATTTCATGCATGGTATATAAGGCGACTGAGTCACCGGGATTCAATGCATTACGGGATTCATTCATTGCGAAGAACTAATCGCGGAGTAATTCGGTAGTCTCGAGTGGTGGAAACGAATAGTGGTAGCCGAATAAATAAATATAGTAGTGCCGTTTTATATAAATAGTGTGATATAAATAAATACCTGTGATAATTAAATTGTAGTAGTTTAAGTGTGATAAGTTAGTTTTATATTTTATATTGTTAAATAATTTTAAGTATATAAATATACAGACTGATTTAAATAAATAATTGCACGAGTTGTTTATTGGAACCCGAAAACGTTACAATAATATAATCAAGAATTTTGAATTAAATTATAATGAAAAACGCATAATTTTTTCGTATCTATTTTAAAATAAATAGAATGTATATTACAGAAAAAATTATTGACAGATACATACTCGTAAATATCATCAATATAAATAATTCCAAATTCTATAAATTTAAATCCAGATCTTAATAAAGCATTCATTCTCGCCCTTGAAAAATAAAATAAATTCAGAAAGCCCCAAACATTTGTAGAACAGCAAAAAGATTTATTTGTAATGTTCACACATCAATGTTATCGTGTCATAAATCATAAATGAAGAATATTTGAAATATATTTACTTCTACAGCATGTGTCAATTTTCATTAGCCATAGGCGATCAATTCATGCAATACGTGACAACGTGGCACCCATACTTTCCTCTCCAATGCCAGCGCGACCGATACATGCTCGAAAATACAAGTTAGCAGTAACTATTGGACCACTGACTTGGGTGTTTGTAATGCGTTCAGAAATAATATTTACGAGTTGCAAGGATTTCTTTTTCTTTTTCCTTTCAGTAAATGCAGAGAATTATTAACTGCGTTCACGCTGCATGACACAAACAAAGCGTAATTCTAATAAAATTAAACATAAGGTAAATAAAAGAGGATTCTGAAAATAATAATAAACTACTAGATCAGGACATCGCGGCGGCCATTTGATGTTTCCCGTTCCAGTAATAAGACGGCTTTTATTGCAGACTAGATCGCAACGTGTTCGCAGCTAAACATTGAATGTAAAATCCGGTGGGGAGAATTGGGAAGATCGGAGAAAATCGTTGTGATGTCGATTGTTGCCGGGATTGGTGACGGACAGTAGGGGTGCCACGTTGCCACGTATTACTTGTATACGTATAAATCGCACGTAAACATTGAATCCCTATACCTAATGAAAATTGACACATACGGTATATACCACATGTATTTTCTTTTACGAAGCATTCAGTATATTTACTCAAACTTGGGTATTATAAAAATTGAATATAATCCCTCCTTATTTCGTGTTAGAATTTACAATAGTTGACCAGTGATACCTTTATAGCTGGTCTTATAACCCGACAAAACTTTTTGCCGCGAGTATACATATTTGAGGCAAAAATTTTACCATGTAAATAATCATATTCCGTTATGAATTTTCACTGTGTGAATGTGCATACGTAATTATGTAATTACACAAAGAAGTTTACCCTCACAAATTATACAAATTTACAATGTAATTTTCAATAAGCGGGCATTGAGAGTGGTTTCAATTTACAATGTAAATTTCAGTAAGCAATCATTGAAAGCAATTCCATAATATATCAGGTAAATTTAAAATTTCCATAACATAACGTTGGTTACAAAATTGCGAACGTTATGTTACGTAACATTTTCTTACAGTGTACCGCCACCTACTCACACCCCCTTGCGTCTACCCGTCCCGCGAGTAATATATGTTGCATAAGTTTCTATTTGTTAGTAAACGCCCCTCTTAATATAATTTTTTTCTGGAACATTATAGTTTCATATGAATAAGACTTAAAAATAGCGCTATCTATCGGACGGCAGCATATACCAAAACGATATTATGACCACGCGAACATATCGTGTACATATAAATCATGTCGTTTTATAAATATATCCACCTATCAGGTCCAGATTTTGTGATTTTCTTTTTTGCTTTAAACCATCGTCTCGACAAAACAAATATATTACGTGAATATGAGCTCAGTCGGTCAAGTCGTTCAGAAGTTACACGATTACTAACAGACGCACAAATTTTGGTTTGGAAGCGTTTTTCCAGATTTTTCTCCAGATCTTCCAGATTTTTTTTTCAATTGAAACAATTCAGTTATTCCATCCCGGGAGCAAACGAACAAAACAACAAAATAATCAACCAAATATATCATTTCTATTGTCAGTTATGATCGAGAGTGCGTACTGCGTACAAAAGTTATGATTTTTGTATTTTGTTCGAATGTTCCGAGTTTCTTGACTGGATACAAAAATCCTATAGAAAAAAGCACATTCAGTTTTTCCCGAATTTTCCAAGTTTCCGAGCAACTTTTCCAATTTTACTTTCCCTCAGAAACCTTATTCAAACTACTCTGAACATTTTTTTAAAAAGAATTATCCAAATCGGTCCAGCCGTTCTCAAGTAATGCGCTTACCAACGAACAGCATTTCATTTTCATTTATTAAGTAATTATTAAACATCAATTGTTGTCTGTCAATAACTTTTAGAATCTATCTCAGACATGACTTCAAGTTTTCAAGGATTACTTTGACTTCTAATTTTTTTGAACACCCGATATTTAATAGTAGTTTATACAACGAGTCAATAATGACAGTTATTATTCCCGAGAGCTGAATTTACTCCCGAGCCGCGTAAGCGGCGAGGGAGTAACTCAGCTCGAGGGAATAATAGTCATTATTGCGAGTTAGTATACACTACTTTATCGACGACTAACTGAAAATTACTAAAAAAAATCAAAATAAGTAAACGAAAATGTCAGATTACTATATCAATATGACGTTTGATGGTTAGGCAGTCAGTAAAATGGCCGGACTTGTCTATCGTTACTATGACAACGTTAGGAACGTTATGTTCTTATTGGCGGAATGCAGTGAATAATGGTAACGTTATGGCCCATTATATGTTCTTATTGGCGGAATGCAGTGAATAATGGTAACGTTATGGCCCATTATTCACTGGTCGCATTTCATTATTCCCTACGGGTATTATGAGTGTTATTATTAGCCAATATTGATTAATATAATACATACTTTATTGTTTAGTCGTCCATAAACACCTTTTGACATTTGTCATAATCACTTTTTAACGTTTATTATAATTGCCATATACAACAATGCCTGTCCACTAAACAGATAGCCAACTATTAAATACAATATACCTATAGAAAAGTTGTATTTAATAATTTTATATATGTATAATGTTAAATTTGTATGTGGCTTTGATGTAACAGTATTTTACTAACAGAAGCCATATGTCCTAAAGTATTAATTAATTAGTTTAGCTTTATTGTACTGAAAGTTTTCCTCTCGATGGGAATTTGTAGTGATATTGAATTGTTGTCTTTAGTTCGTTCTTTGGCCGTGTCGCTTGCCAAAACGATTCATCATATATCGGGTGTTCAAAAAAATTCAAGGTCAAGTAATAGGTGTTGAACAAAAAATTGTATATTATCCTAAATCCATGATTTGTATTAAATTATTAATGTCAACTGTTGTCACACCTGAGACCTGGCCGATGAGATTCCCCTCCCACAAGGTGCGCAGTGAATCCTTATAATATTAGAATAAGCATGAGCAGTCTGGAAAAATTGTCAAGCGCTACACATATATGTATCTCTTTTCAGTATATTACAATTTCTTATCTGCATTTACTCGTTCGTCCGGCTAATGTATGCGATGATGAACAAATGTTATCATTTCTTTTTTCCGAATACTTTCTCTGTCACGCACTGACCTATAAATCTGCGCGACTTATAGGTCAAGGCTCCTCCCATCGGTCAAGACTCAGTCTGTGTACTGTACTCATCTCAGACATGACTTCAAATTTTCAAGGATTACTTGGACTTTTCTGAGCATCCGCTATTAATTTTTAGGTCACCAAAAGTCAAAAGTAAAATTTAGTTGACTCCATTAAATATATTTGGAAAATATCTTGATTTATTCTGCTGATAAAGAATCATTGGAAAATTTTGTCGGTTTTGCATTGGTAGCGTCATCTTCACTAGACGTTATAAACTAGAATGATGAACGTATGATCGTAGATCTCGAAAAGACAGGTACCAATTAAATCTACATGACTAAATGTAAAAAAAAGGGCACGCGGTATACAATTCCTCTAGTCGTCGTAAGATGTCACAATGTGGGTTCCGGGTTCCACTCCACGAAGAAAATGTGGTTCGACTTGCAATGAATTTAAAATTATTCGATTTTATCCCTGATTTTACCAATATTTTTAGGGATAGAAATACTATTTACAATGCGGCAGCAATTTAAGAAATTATGTGACTAACATATAAATAACGTATTCATCTCAATTAGCATATTAAAGTAATTAATAACCTTCCGGTAATATATATAAAAGTAACAATGTACATCATATTTTGACGCCCTAATTTTAATTCTAGGCATTTTCTTTTATTAGAAACTTTCATATTTACCTGTACATTCTAGGGAATATATTTCATAAAAATGTGGCTTTACAACTCAAGATAAAATACCTTATTAAATTATTAATTAATTTGAAATGGTAAATATGAATGTACTTACCTTTACAATCAATACAAGGGATACAAGTACAAGTGAGGTAAGTAAATAGTAAACATGAATATGTTTTTAAATACAGACATAAATTCATTATAGTATTGAACTACTCTTAAATCATTATAAACATTTTAATTACATATAAATACAATTATGACAAAAAATAATTTTAAACACATTTTTATATCTACAAAATATTAGTTATATTCTATTGGCTTCATAAAAAATGCAGTACTACCAATTAATAAATAAATATGAAGTACCTACCAAGATTTATGATCAAAAATGTTAAAAATTATGATGTCCATTTTAAACACCTAGTATCATAATGAGTTTCTAAACACTTATTGCTACACAGTTTTGTACCACATGATACACATATATAATTACTATAAAATCCACAAACTGCACAAAAGGACAAAGGTGGAAACTGAGAATCTTCAGCAGCAATATCGGCAAATGATAAACGATTATTTTCTTCAGCATCCTTTCTATCTTCTTCCATTAATTGTTGAAAAGTTTTTCTAAATTTTAATTGATAATATTCGGGATTACGTTCTTTCTTTTTACTTCTTGTTCTTGATTCCATACCATCATCGAATTTAGGTATTTTCTTACTCATAACCAAGTCAGCATGAGGATCATCGTGAAAATTATCAGTTTCCAAACTCTCCAATAATTTTTTATGACGACGTTTTCTAGATGATTCGTCCACTATTCTTCGTTTTTCACCTTCAGTGAAACGAGAGGAACCTCTCAAAATTGGTTTTGTATTTGGCATTGTTTAATAGGCTTTTGAATCAAATATAAGTGATGATTACTTATCCTTTTCACTAATTGGAAAACTAATTTGATCCATCAAATCATCAATTTTGGTTTGTAAGCTTTCTAAAATATCTGTTGATATAAATAAATGACCATCATCTAAATCTTGGATAATGAATTTTCTACCTAATTTCAGAGTTTCGTCCAAGTGTAGTAAAAATTGTTTCATTGCAGGGTCGCTAAAAAAGACAATCTATATTCAGTGCACAATTGTAAATACAAGAATTACGAACCACTTAACTAATATACCTTTCATAACATTCACCATCTTGAATTGATTAATGTTATTTATGATGTATTTATGCATGTATTTATGTTATGGATGTTTGCTTTTCTATTGTTCGAATATGCTGTGATACCAGATGGCAATGTTGTTCTACACTGTGTTCTACACATAGATGTTTGTAACACATGAAGTTTGGCTAACGTTCTCTAGATGGAGATAATTGACATTATGATACAATTATGATAGCAATGAATTTGATTTGACTAGAGGGGCCAGAGATAACACACAGATCTGTTATATGTGTCAGTGTAGTGTATGTGTATAAGAGGTCTATGAGATATGATTTGATATTGTTCGAGATCTGACTTTCTCAAAAATTAATTTGGTTTGTGTACTTTCCATGCAGATTTTATAGAGTTTTTGAAAACATAGTTATAATGGAGAGAATAAAAGCTAAAATACTCAAAAACTTTGACCAATTACTGGAAGAACATGATGTTGTCCTATTAACTTTAAAAAATATTTTGGAAAAGGTAACTTTTTTCAATATATTTCTTGCTTATGGTCAACAAACATGAAGTGCTTATTGACTGTTTGCATT
Organism: Amphimallon solstitiale; assembly: GCA_963170755.1. Lineage (NCBI taxonomy): Eukaryota > Metazoa > Arthropoda > Insecta > Coleoptera > Scarabaeidae > Amphimallon > Amphimallon solstitiale. The sequence goes on along the minus strand of OY720683.1, from coordinate 93,458,087 downwards.
AAGAATATAAAAAATTTAAATTTATAGTAAAAACACTAAATTTTTAGAATAGGGAACTTGTTGGAGGTAGTATGAATATAAGTGATGGTGAAATGTCCATGAACAAAAAACATTTTTTGAACATACTGGAATTTCAACATACAGTTATTCAAAAATTTCTAGAGATCGGTATAGAATTAGATGAATTTTCAAAAACATCACATCTTCCATATTTGACATACTTAAGTGATTGTCCTGTTAAAAGTGAAGCATCTCCAGTTTCATCATCCTTTTGTTTAACGGAAACAAATACTACAACTACAACTATATTCCATGGACAAGTAGAACAACAAGCTTGTGAAACACCTGTTTCATTAGAGTTAATTGAAGAATGTAATTTGTCTACACAAAATGTGAAAATTAATGAAATAGAAGTACTACCTAATAAAGATTGTAGGCAAACAAGCATTACAGAAACAGTTGAGAAACCAAATATTGTTACCAATGGAGAATGTGAAAAATTAATTCCTGTATTAACCAAAACTGAACAAACCACAATTGAAAGTCCTTCCGAATCTAAAAGTATATGTAGCAAAGATTGTAGAAATTTATCAGATGATACAAGCAGTTCTGAATCTGCAAGTATATATAATAAAGATGATGATAAGAAAGCATCAGCAGATGTCAGTAGTTCTGAAGAAACTAGTCAAAGAGAGAAGTTGAAAACAAAAAGTATTCAAGAAAAGTTAAAATCAAAGAAATTAATGACAAGAAGAGACCGTTTTCTCCAAAACTTACAGGTATATATTTAAAAATAAGTCTATGCATTAAAAACCTTAAACAATTTTAGGTGTATTAAAAAATATATAATTATCTCTTGTTTTGGATGGCTGTGTGGAAGAAATTGGATATTTTTAGTTTAAATGTTGTCAACATTTTTTCATGAATATTATTTTAGTTTTTCAAATATTTAAGAACAAAACATGTAGAGATTTTTTGGCATATACATTGTGATCCAATGTACTTTATAATATAATGATGCACCCTGTGAATCACTGACTCCAATTTATTTACGGTTCCACAACTACAGTATATTCATACACAAATATCATACAAATAAAATGTTGTTGCTAAAGAAAAAATGAAGATATATTTTTTATACAATGCAGTTATTTATTACCTCTTTTGTTTATGCAATAAGTAAAGAAAATTTGTATTATTTTGTATTTTTATCAATAAATTCAAAATAAATCTTGAACGTTAGATTTTTTGCATCATACCTTTTACAGCTGTAATTCATCATAGTTGCCAAATAGTTCAGGATGATAGTACCTAGCATTAAAATGTCTCCTACTTAGACTATTCTTAGTTTCAAAGTCAACTGTGGAAGAAAAAGTCATTCTTTCCTGAAATGTTTAAAACAGCTTGCTATTTTTCTGACATACCATAATACATTGAGTAAATTAGTTGACATTGTGCATTCATATCAGAATAATAATACATTGCGCCACGGAAACGCCCAATTCGACAACATTTAAAAGCCAATATCCAGGAATGCTGTGAAATAAATTTTAATAGTTATTCCATTGACGGTAGTACTGAAATAATAGAGATGATAATACTATTTACTATATTGATATGTTTAAACATAAAAGCGCCAAAATAATATAAAAAATTAACTTCTTGACTTTTGAAATTATTGTCATTTCCTAATATTAGTATAAATTAATTGAAACTGAAAATTGCTAATTTCGGAAAATGTCTATTTAAGCCATGCAGTCAGCACATATTCTATTTGCTTTTGTACAAAATAATGCCTTTAAGTTACAACTAATTTCCTAGTATCGATTAACATGTGAATATGATTTTTCAGAGGCCTGATATTCCCGATCTGTCTTTTAAGCCTTCAAATAAAGCCTTTGACAGTGCTGAGTCATATGTAACTTGCCCAGAGTCAAGCAGTTCCACATCTGTAAGGAAAAACACAGAGAGGATAAGGAAGAAGCGTCGTAGTATAGACAGAGATGTACATAACAACGAAATAGGTATGTAGAATTATTTTAAATATTACACAATAATGCCTTAACAATATATAAATTATAAGCGAGTTTTGGTACCAAAAAATGTACATTAGGTGGTGAATTATGTAGAGTAATTGCCTAATAACATATCAGTATCGAATATTTTATTTAGTAAATGCTTGTTAACATACATTAAATTTTAATAGAAATAGATAGTATAAAATTAAAGTCTTTAAAAACTTACATATTAAATATTCCAAACAACAAATATTCATTACAACATAAAAAAAAATCATTTGTCTATTGTATAAGCATATAGGTATAGGAATATTGAGCCCCATCCTATTCTAGTGGACCCACTTACATAATTCTTATATTTACAAATTTATTGAGAAAAATAAATTATATATTAAATATGATTTTTTTTATATTTCACTTATCATTTTAAAGAATATTTGCACAACCTAAGAAGTTAATTAATGCAATTTATTCCTAGCAGTAGTGTAAATTAAACAAAATCAACTATGTGAATGTGGAACGCATTTAAAGTTATCATCGGACAACATTACTTTTAACTTCAATAACTGCTGCAATTTCGAGAGGCACAGTATTTACTAGATCTTTCCACACTCCAGTTTTGTACAGTAGAAGAATCCCATATGTGTTTGGAAGCTCATAATTAGATTTAAGATCTTGTCCATCTCGAGATATAAGCATGAAACTATATTCTTTAACATGTATAATTTACATGTCATACGCTGGTGAAGCTAAATAATACTATAACTAGAGTCTACGCGGTATGTTCATATTCAGTATGGTGGTCGGTCGGCACAGCTGACAATGACAATCTAATGTTTACGTTAGGTGGTTGATTTAAATGTTACAGGCAATGACAGAATTGTATCGTGGAAGATCCATCTGACGTTTGATTAACGTAGACAGCCGCACTAAAATTCAATTGCGGGTTATGAACTGTCAAAACCATGAATTCATTTCTTTTCGCGTTGACATTTGCCGAGAAACGTCAGAATTGACGGAGAGTATAGCGTCAGTTTACAACGTGTTATGTCTACTCAGAAATGCTCCGAATTGACAGCATTAAGCTTAGTATATGAAAGCTTATAATTAGACTTAAAATCTAATCCATATTTTATCTCGAAATATGACAGACAGTTACAATTTTGTAATAATGTAGATTTCGAGTGAAGTCGCGGGTAACTGCTAGTGTTTTATAAAATCATTGGTCATGTGGAGATCTATACACTGTGCATCAGCCAAATGGAATAAATTCGAAAATAGATAAATGGGGGCGTGTTCGAATAAACGCTGGGACACTTCGATTGGTATTTTTAGTTGTGCATTTTTTTCAATAGAAACTGTTTATACATGGTGCGTCATATAACAGTGGCCAATACCAACCTTTTTTTATTTTAAATGCAACACCCTGTATATTATTCAATTTTTGGATTCTTCAGAAAATTCTAGACTTATTTCATAATACATTTTCCTAGACCTATCTTCAACTGTTATATTAAGTGTTTTCGGATTTATTGCAAAAATTAACATTAAAGAAAGAAAATTATTTGATTACAGAAATTCGCTACAACACACTCAAAAACTAATAAGTAATTTGTTTATTTCTTGATACTGTAAAAAAAAACAAACCAAAAAGCCATTAGTGTCAATGTAGGAGATGTTCAATATGCTCGCCGCTTACGTCTTGGCAACATCCTAATCTTAAATAGAAATTTCTTCTAACGTTACTCAATATCTCAGGCGTGACCGATTTACTCGCAAGCGTTATTCGTCTTCTTAAG